>JAECWN010000432.1:0-1200000 GCA_018150725.1 Drosophila quadrilineata | reverse complement strand
GTTATAACCAGATAGGTTGTTCGAGTCGTAAGGGGATGTGGCGACTATGCTGTAGCGCACCAGAGGCTCAGTTACACCTTTAGCACAAGCGGTGGCGAAGGCCTACGGCTATGATACGTGCTGTTGGTCAAGACTCGATGGAGTTATGGCCGGTGTCACTTTGATGCCTGGTACGTCAGGATTGTACCACGTGGACAGATGAAATGATCCGTAAGACTTGCGTTGCTTTACTCAATTTTATTCTGTCTCTGATGATCGCTTGTTAGACTAAAACTAACATTACTCTTCCTAGGTCCACGCACCCATATTTTCTATCACCTCTTTAAATCACCGTCCCGAGTACCGCTGGAGTTATCATATCTTCCCCGACCCTTATGATGTACAACAAGTCGCACATTCCTGGAACAACGAAGCGAAAGGCAGACACCAATTCTTCGTCTATGTCTATGCAAAAAACTCAGCGATCATTGGCGCCACACATAGAAACCGCTACACGTAGACGACTGGCTGACCTCGACATACAAAAATCAGAAGCAAGGCGGACTCAGCGATCGTTGGCGCCGCACATAGAAACCGCTATACGTAGACGACTGGCTGACGCCACGAGATGCAAAAGAGCAGAAGCAAAGCGGACAGTTTTTCGGCTGGCGAGAAGTAGTTAGTTGGTTGCGAACTAGCAAAGGGAACACATCGTTGAGAATAAAATAAAGTCTAAGTGGAATACCACAAAACTATATAAGTCTTTCTTATATTTGTAACTGGCGCAGCCGGACTCGAACTAGGGATTAAAACGCCCTTTACGCAGTCTGAAATTTTCTACTAGTAAGCCCAGGTAAGCGAACACGTGGCGCAGTTTAAGTGTATAAAGAAAAAATAATTATTACCAACATATGTAAAACAAATAAACAAACAAATGATTAATGTTTGGCGGCTATGACCCAAGCGACAATTCGTGTGTGCAGTAAAGTTCATAGTGCAATAGTCTATTTGTCCTCAACCAACAAATTCACAGTGACCGAATATGTGCACATCAAACGCTGATAAGGCACCGGGATCACTAGGAATAAAACATAAAAAATTAGCAGTGACCGAATATGTGCACATCAAACGCTGATAAGGCACCGGGATCACTAGGAAATAAACATAAAAAGTAAGCAGTGACCGAATATGTGCACATCAAACGCTGATAAGGCACCGGGATCACTAGCAATAAAACGAATTAAATCTCAATATATTTAAACACTTAATATACGCATTGTAAAACCGTTCAGTCCAGTAAAAAATCAAATATGTTAAATGCGCACTCTCCTCTGTTCTCGTCTATGTGGAATTCACGAACGTCTTTATGTGTCGAAAACTGCTAACGCGGCGGGGGAGGGGTAGAGTTGATGCTTGAAGCCGTGCTGGGTTATTCTGTTGAGCACAAGAATTTGAACTGCACATCAGCCGCCGCAAGTTATGCCATGTACATCTATGCATGTACTTATATATAAAGTATTAAATATACACACACAAATCTAAACCATTGCAATATTGCCGCGTGTTCGCTAACCTACCCCTATACAAATAATTTTTATTTCTTTTTGAGAATTATTTCTAAAACATGTATATATATTACAGTTAAATTTGAAGCTTACATCAACAACACACTCACCAAAAGGAAAAGAGAACACATACATATGTATATAAACATAATCTTAAGTTAACACCACATACAATTATTCTCACAATATTATTGAATCATTACACATATATACAAACTTATCATTAAAACAACACTATATATATATACTATTATTATCACTAGATTAGTAAGTCGTATATCACATATATATATATTAACATTATTTTATACCAATACTACTACAAAATACACCACACTTTTCTACAGTACAACATAATATTATTACCAATGTCAAAAACAAGTCGTACTAGTAACAGGATTAGGAGCAGACTAGGTTTAACAAGCGGTGACAATCTTTCTGAGATAAGGGCATTAGAAGAAGACGAACAATTAGAGCAAGTGCGTCAGTTGGAACAACCAATCAATAACAACAATATGGATTCTGGCAACTCATCAGGTCCTCTAAGTCCCACACGCAGTAGCTCGTCTACCCTCATTAATACTAACCTTAACCCAACCGACATATTGGCTTTTGTCGAACAACTACCTAAATTCGAAGGCCCCCCTTATAACCTCGAAAAATTTATAACTAGCGTAGAAGAACTACTCTTATTGATTAAATCAGTGGATCAGACACCGTATGGACAACTTCTCCTTAGGGCCGTCCGAAACAAAATTATAGGCAAAGCAGACGAGGCCTTAATCCTTTGTGACACACGGCTGAATTGGGACGATATCAAAACAAATCTTAAACGCCTTTATAGCATTAAGAAAACTGAAGCCATGTTACTTAGGGAAATCCAAACCCTCCCAGACGGGCTGACGATGGGAAAGTTATTCTTTACAATTATTAAATTGAGAAGTCAACTAATGACACTAGCTAAATATATAGACCAAAATAGTTACGGCCTTGCAGCCAAACGTGCCCTATATGATGAAATCTGTCTTAACGCATTTATTGTCGGGCTTAAAGACCCACTAAGGACAATAATCAGAACCCGAAACCCAGAGACAATAGAGAAAGCCTATGAATACGGACAGATTGAACAAAGCTTCTTTTACCAGAACAGACAACAGGGAGACCGTAATCACGACAGATCGAAAGACCGAAACCACCCATATTTAAGAAGAAATCAGCAGGATCAAAAACCATCGAACAATAACCACAACAACCGTTATATTTCACACCAACAAACAAACACCCAACAACGAGCTGAAACAGTTAGCAACCAAAACCCCTTCCGCAAAGTCAATTTCGTCAAACCAACAAAACGGTAACGGTCCTTCTACAGGCGCTACTCTATGCAACATCAGTGACGATGGAAATTTTCCGCTAGGAGCCTCGGTAGACCAGTCGGGTACCTAAACAAAGAGACCCACGGAACATCCTTTCCGTATGTTCTCTTATCCACAAAGCTTATTGTTACAAAACCCCTCAAGTTCTTAATAGACACCGGGTCCACCTATAGAAAGAAACTAGAGACAAATGTCAATATCTACACTGTATTGAATACGTTCCAAATCGAGGAATATACAGATAACATTACGTTTCAACAATTTAAACAAACGATTAACTTCAAATTCCTTTTGTTTGATTTTCACCCATACTTCAATGGCCTTTTAGGCATGGACCTCCTATCCGCTTTGAACGTAAAAATAAACATTTCAGACTCTATTTTGGAAACCCCTGAAACTGCCATTCCAATTCTAACACGAGCAAACCCAAACATACCGTGCCACAAAATAGCAAAATAAGACTACCACTCCCAGTAAACCTTATGCAGGGAGATTTCATCTGCGAGACCACAAACTTTGACAACAAATTATCTATTTCGGGCGGGTTGTACACTGCAACTGCTGGTTTCGCATACTTCAAAGTCTGTAACAGTTCCGACCAAAATCAAACACTCTACTTGGAGGAACCGTTACAAGCAGAGGAATTCTCTTTTCACCATTACGGACAACTACACTGCATGGTTGCAGCGTCGGACGCAAAACAAAAAATTAGCCAACAAGAACTAAACATTCGGACAGAACACTTAAGCGATGAAGAAAAACAGAATTTGATCAAACTATGCAAATCATTCAAAAAACTTTTTTACAACGAAGGGGACCAACTTACATTTTCCAATATCATTACGCATTCCATACCGACAGTAGACAATGTCCCGATACACACGAAGTCATACCGATACCCATTCATACACAAGGAAGAAGTTCGCAATCAAATTTCTAAAATGCTTCAACAGAATATTATTAAAAACAGCCACTCACTTTGGAGTGCACCCGTTTGGGTTGTGCCTAAAAAAGCCGACGACATGGGCGAGAAAAAATGGCGCCTTGTAATAGATTTTCGTAAACTAAACGAAAAAACGATTTCCGATAAATAATAATAATAATAAATAATATAGGAAAAACAAAATATTTCACAACAATAGATTTAGCAAGTGGATTCCATCAAATTGAAATGAATCCACATGATGCGAACAAAACGGCATTTACTGTTGAAAATGGACATTACGAATTCACGAGAATGCCTTTCGGCCTCAAAAATGCACCTGCAACATTTCAACGGGTTATGGACAACGTCCTAGGCGACCTGGGAAACGTTTGTCTCGTTTATCTAGACGATATTATCATATTTTCGTCGTCGCTTCAGAAACATATTGGGGACATTATATTAGTATTCACAAAATTACAAAATGCTAACTTAAAGATTCAACCGACTAAGTGTCACTTCCTAAGAAAGGAAATTGATTTTCTTGGACATATTGTTACCCAAGAGGGAGTTAAACCGAATCCAGACAAGATCCAGACTATTAAAGATTTTCCCTGCCCAAAGACCATCAGGGAGATCAAG
The DNA here is from genome assembly GCA_018150725.1 of Drosophila quadrilineata. Lineage (NCBI taxonomy): Eukaryota > Metazoa > Arthropoda > Insecta > Diptera > Drosophilidae > Drosophila > Drosophila quadrilineata. The sequence goes on along the minus strand of JAECWN010000432.1, from coordinate 1,195,516 downwards.
TCTTTTTGGGCTTACTTGGGTACTATAGGAAATTCATAAGGGATTTCGCAAAAATAACCAAACCCATGACAAGGCAATTAAAGGGAAAAAAGTCTATAGTAATAGATGACGATTTCAAAAACGCATTCGAAACTTCGAAAACCCTTTTGTGCAACGACCCAATATTGGCATACCCCGACTTTACCAAAACGTTCACACTGACTACTGATGCAAGTAATTACGCTATAGGTTCAGTGCTGTCACAAGGGCCAGATACAAATGACAGGTCAATATCATTCTCTAGTAGAACGCTCTCGGACACAGAAATCAGGTACTCCACAATTGAAAAAGAGATGCTAGCTATCGTTTGGTCTGTGGGACACTTCAGGCCATACCTTTATGGCCGAAGATTCAGAATAGTTACAGACCATAAACCACTAATCTGGCTAGAAAACTTAAAAGGCCAAAATTCCAAGTTACTTCGCTGGAAAACCACCCTGGCCGCCTACGATTATGAAGTAGTATTTAAAAAAGGGTCACAAAATGTAGTCGCTGACGCACTCAGCCGAATAGAACCAAATCTTAACATTAACGAAGACCCACAGAGAATACCAGTTGTCCAACAACCTTTAAACCATTTTAACACTCAAACGGTATTCTGCATTGGGACGTCTTCAATACGGATAACAACGCCATTTGCCTACAAAACAAGACGTGTAATCTCAGAACCTGTATATACCTTCGACTCTATCACCAACATCCTCCAAACAATTCTAAGACCCAACAAAACGTTCGCAATATTTGCACCCGACCATATTTTTCTAACCATAGAAGAATCTTACAACAATTATTTCGCTGAAGGCGACCTATACAAGATTAATCGTTGTAAAACATTTCTACCGGAAATCACGGACCCAGAAGACCAGAAAAACAAGATACGCACACATCATATTAACAGTAACCATAGGGGAATAGATGAAACCTTCAATCACCTGAGGAGGGATATTTACTTCCCATGCATGAAAAACATCATTACTCAAGTGATAAAAGACTGCAACATTTGCTTAACTCTCAAATTCGACAGACATCCCCAAAAACCATTCATGCAGACCCCGCCTGCCCCCGCAGGACCCCTAGAGGCTGTCCACATTGACATTTATCATATTAATAATACCTGCAACCTCACCGTCATTGACAAATTTTCTAAATTCGCACAGGCGTACCCACTTAGTAACAGAAGCTCTGTGAAAGTTATTGAAGCCTTGTTTAAATTTATGAGCAACTTCGGGTTACCAAAAAAGTTAGTCATTGACCAGGGTGCGGAATTCTCCGGAAACCTGTTTACTGATTTTCTCGCTCAGTACAACATAATAGCACACACAACCGCATTCCAGCAGTCAACCGGGAATGCACCCGTCGAAAGACTTCATTCCACCATGACGGAGTTGTATAGAATAATAATGAATCGCAGAAAGGAACTACATCTAGAATGCGAACACTCCGAAATACTTACGGAAGTATTGACCACATACAATGAAGAACTTTTCAAGCAGCCCTCGCTTGAACCAAAATTCTCTGGCAAGCCAGAAATAAGATTTCAGAGTTCAGAAAGACTTCCAAACGAAAATCACGCATACATGTAAAGATATGTATACGCACAAGAAGCTATGCGTGTATTTGTCTATTGCCTGTCTGGACAGCGAACTACGCATACACACGAGCTCAAAACAAAGATCAACGGACATCATCAATGACAGTGGCAAGCAAACGAAACGGAGGTGGATTGCTAACAACATTAATGACAGGAGTGCGAGAAGCATGGCGATATGCGGTCTCTATTATGCTTTCACGCTCATATGTTGTTGTTGTTAACGATCTTGAAAGACATATATTCCTGCGCATTTCATGTGCTCTCGGCAGCAGACCGAATGAGAATGATTGCTGCTAAGCGAAAACGTTCGGCAGCCTTCGGCTCTGCTGAGACACTTCGTAACGACGCTCAGCCTCTGCTGGGACGTCTCGTAACGACGCCGAGCCTCTGCTGGGACGCCTCGCAAGAAAATTTTGTGTCAAAAACGCTTGTATGAAATGTCCGATCTATGTGTTATATGGTCAGTGGTATTTGTTAAAAATGTGCATATACAACTAGACAAACACGCCTACAAGCCAATTTTATTGTTTTGTAATACTTTTGAAAAAAATTATAATTTTAAGTTCAATTATCCATAAGCAACATATGTATACATTTATCAGAACTCACACAAATTGTTCTCTACTACGACATTTATACACACTGTCCTGCTACCTATATTTAAGTTCCAATGTATGTATAAGTCTCGCTTAAGCGGCCCATCCACAGACGAGCATGTTGGCCGAGCCGCTCGTCGAGCCAAAATTTTCTTGTCCACCAACTAGTGCGAACATGCTCGCGAACATCATTTGGTGGCAAATTTTGAGCAGTGAACATGGCAACGGAAGACGACAGCGCCACTGTAATTGCACTTTTTTTCAATTAATTTTTGCTTCAAAAATATATTAGTATATAAATAATATACAAATAATATATATATAAACTCTTGCATAAATTGTTTAGACATTTTTAGCAGCGCTCGCTAGCACGTGTTTTCACTTCAAATGTTTGGTTGAAGTGATGTTCGTGCGAGCATTGCCATCCATTGTCGAGCATGTTGTCGCGAATACAGGCAAGATAGAATCATTTCTATCTTGTGCGAGCGGCTCGACGAACACGAAATTTGTACGCGAGCACTACCACTAACGAGGAAAATTTCGTCGAGCACAACATGCTCGGCCAACATGCTCGCCTGTGGATGGGCCGCTTTAGAACAGTAGCGGTATATACCGTTTTCAATAGATATGCTAGTGCCGGAGAACACAATGATGTCCTAGTTGAAAACAACAACTGTCGGTCGAAAAGAAGCCGAATGCGGCGTCATGAGGCCCAGACCAGTCAAATTAAAGTCTGACTGCCGTCATCTCCCACTGCATAATTGGACGTCAGTCGGGAAGATGAATTACTTGGATCCCTGTACGAATTACTTAATCTTGGCTGCCTATTTCACAACGGGCGTACAAGGTGTACAGTCTTCGTGTTTGCAACAAGACAACCACAACTTGCCTTCAACGTGTCCCACCTTCGATACTTGTCGATCTCGCCATGTCCTCACTATGGCTTACTCTCCACACTGGGGGGGGAGGAGTTATCATATCTTCCCCGACCCTTCCGATGTACAACAAGTCGCACATTCCTGGAACAACGAAGCGAAAGGCAGACACCAATTCTTCGTCTATGTCTATGCAAAAAACTCAGCGATCATTGGCGCCACACATAGAAACCGCTACACGTAGACGACTGGCTGACCTCGACATACAAAAATCAGAAGCAAGGCAGACTCAGCAATCGTTGGCGCCGCACATAGAAACCGCTATACGTAGACGACTGGCTGACGCCACGAGATGCAAAAGAGCAGAAGCAAAGCGGACAGTTTTTCGGCTGGCGAGAAGTAGTTAGTTGGTTGCGAACTAGCAAAGGGAACACATCGTTGAGAATAAAATAAAGTCTAAGTGGAATACCACAAAACTATATAAGTCTTTCTTATATTTGTAACTCTGGCGCTTATCTTCGAGTATTTTAGTCGCAGTGTTGATACTCTTACAGTAAGAGTAACACCTGCGAAACACAGCAAATTATGCATTGCTCCAGTGTAGGGAGTTAGGAAATGCAGTAGTCGGTTGATTATTGTTAACTACTCCCTCTTTTAAAAACGTCCTCGGCCATGTCCGTATTTGCTAGGACTTGTTCCATTAGATTGCCAGCCAATGGGAGATCTACACAAGATCATAGAGACATTCAGAACTTTCTTGACGTGACTCGATCTTAGCTGGCCATGAACGAACTGTTCATCTGTTGCTCGTACCTTGCTCGGCGCAGGATGGATTTCGGCGTCGATTTCGGAAAATTATCTATCTGCATGGACCAGGGAAATGCTTAAATGATTGGAAAGTAATTTACAGTAGCTGACCTTTAATAACTATCGCAGAAATTTTTTTCATAATCGCCGCTAATTTAAGTTTTGTGCTAATTTTACATCTGCTTTGGCAACTTCTAAATTTATTGAGATAAGTCTCTCGATGATCAATGTCGGTTAAGTGAAAACAAAATATCAAAGGAAATACAGGCCAGTGAAGCGAAATTAATTATCTAATTTTATCCTTATGAACCACCCTCCCTTTTATTAGAACGGTGGTTCCCAAATCAGCTTCAACTGTATTCTCTACATATAGTGGGGTAACCATGTCTCCTAAACGTTTGTTGGATTTCACCAGCACCGTGTCACCTACCTCAAACACCCTATTTTGCCGAGCTGGATTATTTCGACTCAGCTGCTCCTGCTGGGCCTTTCTTAGTTTCCTAACTATGTCTGGAGCAAGGTCAGCACTCGCATAAACTAGCTCAATTAGTTTCCTGTTCGTTATCGAGTGAAACGTTCTATTATATTCTATAGTTGCTTGGAGATATAGCTGAACAACATCGTCCATGACAATTTCTAAAAGAGTGCTATGGAATCTCTCCACTTGACCGTTTGAAGTGCTATGTAACGGGGGAGCTTTGACGACATCTATGCAGTATTGCTCTTTAAGCAATGATTGAATCGTTTCAGAAGCAAAAGCCGGTTCGTTATCGCAGTATATGGTCTTAATACTCGGAAAAACATTGACCAACTGTAAAATTGGAATTATAATATCCTCAATTGTACGGGAAGAAATAGGCTGCACTAAAGAAAACTTAGAAAACTTGTCAACCGCCGTGAGGAAGTGTTTTCCGGCTGTAGAGAATACATCGATATGCACTATCTCACCTACGCGCGCAGGTATTGGAGTCACCCCAAGCTCCTGTTTTTTTGGATGCCTTTCGTATTTTGCTTTCTCACACACTCTGCAATTTACTACTACTTCAGTTGCTATTTTGCCCATTTTTGGAAAGTAATAATCGAGTAAAACCTGCTTTACATTCTCTTGGGCGGCCCTGTGAGCCCTCTTGTGCTCTATGATCATTATTTCCTTTTGCTCGTCCTTTCTGATAATATCTGATACCCTAGATTTGCAGTGCCAGAACTTGGTAGCTGGAAATAGCTTAACCTGAATGTGGGCCAGAATTTGCAGCTCGCAGTGTATTGCATTTACCACGCTAGGATTTACAACATTCTTAATTAAATCTAGCAAACTCTCTCTACTGCTAAACGTAATAAGGTGCCGTGTCTTTGACCCGAACAATATAAATATCCTGTGACTAGAAGAAGCTGATTCTTCCAGAATTATCTGCTTTTGAAAGCAGTTGACCGGCTTGTCAGTACCTTCGATAACATAAGTCAACGATTCTTCACTGTGTATCGTCGCGGCGTCCGACTCTAGAGCATTCTGTAAAGCATGAATGTTCTGTCGAGACAATGCATCCGCTACGTAGTTCTCTTTCCCTGGTTTGTACAGAACCTTAGCGCCGCTCTCCTCGATGCGCGCTTTCCAGCGCTTAATCTTAGAGTTCGGGTTTTTGTCGGATACCGCAAATGTCAGAGGCTGATGGTCAGTGTAAATGTTGATGTCGCTTTTTCCGTATAGGTAATGGCGTAGGGTATCTAAAGCCCATACAATCGCCAACAGCTCTCTTTCATTCGTGGCGTAGTTAAGTTCTCTGTCCTTTAGCGTTCTAGATATCATCGTAATCGGTCTTTTATTCTGCGATAAAACCGCACCTATGCCCGTAGAAGGAGCGTCTGTCGTCAGGTCAAATGGTCTTGAAAAATCTGGATAGCATAGAGTTACATCTTCTGAGGCAAGAATGGTCCTAAGTCTGTCAAACGCATTGAGCTGAGCATCATCAAAAATAACAGGCATACTCTTTGATCGGTACTTGCTTACTCTACCAGCTTCTCCCTTTAGGGTGTTAGTCAAGGGTCTCGCTATCGTTGCGAAATCCTTGATGAAGCATCGGTAATAGCTAGCAAGGCCCAAGAATGACCTTAGTTCATAAACGTTACTAGGCTTTTTGAACTCTTTAATGGCGCTCATCTTATCTAAGCTTGTTCTGATTCCCTCTTTGGAAACAACAAAACCGAGAAACTCAACACTTTCCATAAAAAAATTACACTTTTGCTTCGCCACTCTCATGTTAGCTCCATGTAATCTTTTAAGTACTTCGCCAACATGAGAAACATGCTCCTCTTTTGTTTTGGAGAAAACGATGACGTCGTCTACGTAGACGTAGCAGAAATGACCAATTCCATCTCGAAGGACAACGTCTATAGCTCTTTGAAAGATACTGGAAGCATTCTTCAGACCGAAGGGTAACCTACAAAACTCGTATTTTCCACTATTTATCGAAAAAGATGTCTTTTCCCGATCACACTCCGCGAGATTAATTTGGTGATACCCAGACTTAAGGTCAAGGGTTGTAAAATAGCTTGCCTTTCCCAGGTTAGAAAGTATCATGGAAATACTCGGCATCGGGTATTTGTCGGCTATAGTCTTTGAGTTTAATTTTCTAAAATCAAAAACTAATCTTTTGTTAGGAGACCCTGAGACATCATTACCCTTTTTTCCCACAACCCACATAGGGTTATTATAGGGAGAATTTGACGGTCGAATAATACCGTTTTTAAGCAGATCGTTGATTTCCCTATGTACGAAATCTGCAGCCCCCATGGGAAATGGATACATTTTTGAATGGCTCACTGTCCTCTGTCCGGATATATGCCACTACTTTTGTGTTAAATGGCAGCAGTTTATATGGGTCTGCAAACGCATCCAAATTTGAAGATATCATTTGCCTAAACTCTGCCTGCACTTCAGGTGGAACAACTATATCGTTCACGTCTGTAAAATTAACCTGCACGCAACTATGAAACTGTAGTGCCTCAACACACCCATTGACGGTTATGGTCTTTCTTTCGAGATCAATCTTTGCACGTACCTGTGCTAGTAGGTCTAGTCCTATTATGCCATCAAAAACAGTTAGTACGGGTAGGAGGAAAAATGGACTACTTACACCAAAGATGTTTAAATAGCACTTTCCTCTATTTTATTACAGCCATGGATAGATTGAACGGTAAAAGGAGACTGCACAGGGACGGAGCTGGCATTTCTATGCTGCGTCTGATATAGCTTTTAGCTGCCCCAGTGTCTATCAAAAATTTTCTTAGTTTCCCTGCTACTGTTCGTTTTAAGAACGGAAGCAGGGACGCTCCGCTAAAAAATTAAGGTCGTCATCCTCATAGTCCGTTTCCTGACCAGCATCTATATCGGCAGCAGCATTCTCAGCTGCTTCACTATACTGCCCGTCTGATTGAGGTTGCGCCTGGTCTTCATGTTGCAGATGATTGACTCTCTGACGTCTCTGACCTGACTCCCTCTGCGAATTCGCAACCCTCTTGTAGGCGCCGTGGTGTCCACTGCCTCCAAACGCTTGAGGCACCGTCGGGCCCTGAGCAAGTGATTGTTGGTTTTGTTGGGGCTGAAAGTTGGTAGGCTGCCTATATTTTGAAGACGACGGATCTATATCCATTTTTTCAACTCGGTCACGCTCAGCTGTGCTCAGTTGTCGAGGAGTTCTCTCTCTGGTGAAAAATGGACTTTTCCCACCATGTCTAGCTTGTTGGTCAGAACTTCCTTCAGGCCACCACTGGCCAGCGCGACCCTGTTGTTGGTTAAGTCTGTTACCTTTATTCTCAACGGACCTAGCGTATTGCGACGCGAACGCATACCGTTCATGGTTGGACTCCAGCTCTTTCAGGCCGGAAATAAACACGCGCAGAGCATTTGCCCTATGTGTGTCGTTCATAAGGCTAGCCTGATAAGGCTAATGCGTCATTGTCGTTTTATTAATAATAAACGTTAGTTTTTTCTCAACCTCGTAAAACTGCACTATTGACATAGGACCCTGTCTTAGGGTAGACAATTCTCTTTCAAGAAGATGCAAGGGGCGCTTATCTGAATATGTGAAGTCAAGACGGCTAATGATTGCATCAAAATTTAGAACTGTGTTAAAGGAAGATAATGCACGGTTCGCAGCCCCTTTAACACGATTCCGAATTATTAAAACGGTGGTGCCTTGAACTGCCGTTATAAGGCCTAAACGTGTCATATGCAGCTATTGCTGCTTGCCGCCAAGAAACATATTCTTCCTCCGAACCAAAAAAATCTGGCAGCGATTTCACGGCATCTAAGCCGTCATTACATTCCACTCCGGTCGTAATTTTTACTGGCTCGTACACTATTACTTCGGGAACCGACAGTGTTACCGCCCTAAACTGGTCTGTTGCCTGCTTTAACTTAATTTCAAAATCTTCCTTCTGTGCCTGTAGCGCAGCCGCTACTGCAGCACCTATAATAGCTTGCGACTGTTGTGGGTCCATCGAACTAGCTCTTAGTTGCTCAAAGTCAGACTTTTTCTTCTCTAGCACCAGTTTATTAAAACGCTCAATTAAATCGTCGGACTCAGCTTCGAACATAAGTTAGGGTATCAATAATATGTCAGTCGAAAAAGAACACAAAAGTGTCACGCGCGGAACTGCGACTGTACGTAAAGCAGGTGCGCAATGCAAAAAAAAAAAAAAAAAAAAAGAAATGTTAGTCAATTCAAAGCAAAACCGAAAAATAATCGCTGACCACTTTATGCGCTTGTCGACTTCCAACTGTCTATCACTGCACGAATGTAGCAAAAGGAAAAATAGAATAACACAGAATAGCTCGATTCAAAGTTTTCGCTTAACTGACCTTCTTATTTCCTTTGCTAACTTAGTACATAAACTTTAACTCAGTCTAATTTTTTCCTCATTTAGAATTTGCCATTATTATTTCACTTTTCAATTTTCATTTACATGTTTTCTATGTAATTCTCTTATGACTATCCGCCCATCTGCTTCTGTCTTCCTTCTCAGCTCAAATGGTCGTCTTCGCTGCCCAGAGCAGTCCACTCTGGGGTTAAAATGAATCAATAAAAAGTGTCTAATCTCGCGCCTGCGAGTTTTGTACAGCCACGAGTCAGGGTCGTGGACTTAGTTGGGCGCCAGTTATAACCAGATAGGTTGTTCGAGTCGTAAGGGGATGTGGTGATGTGGTGCTGTAGCGCACCAGAGGCTCAGTTACACCTTTAGCACAAGCGGTGGCGAAGGCCTACGGCTATGATACGTGCTGTTGGTCAAGACTCGATGGAGTTAAGGCCGGTGTCACTTTGATGCCTGGTACGTCAGGATTGTACCACGTGGACAGATGAAATGATCCGTAAGACTTGCGTTGCTTTACTCAATTTTATTCTGTCTCTGATGATCGCTTGTTACAGACTAAAACTAACATTACTCTTCCTAGGTCCACGCACCCATATTTTCTATCACCTCTTTTAATCACCGTCCCGAGTACCGCTGGCGCTTATCTTCGAGTATTTTAGTCGCAGTGTTGATACTCTTACAGTAAGAGTAACACGTGCGAAACCCAGCAAATTATGCATTGCTCCAGTGTAGGGAGTTAGGAAATGCAGTAGTCGGTTGACTATTGTTAACTTGTATATGCACGTATGCGTATGCTGTGGACTCTGGTATGTTAAAATGCACTGCTGATGGGGTCTACGCACAGTTGGGCACGTGGGTTGCAAAAAAAAATCCCAACGGAGCACCAAATCTGCTGCCACTATCCCGTGAAAGATGATGATGGTGATGGGCACTTCAGTTGGCTGCAAGTGCACCTATCATTAGATAGATTCTGGTGATCTGTGGACAGAATTTTTCAATGGTGAAATCCCGCAGTGGGATTATTTTCCAGTCCACTTTATTCCAAGGGATAGTGAGTAAACACCCTCACTATTGATCTTAATTATTTTTCCTTATTTTTTATTTACGAAAGTTAGAACTTTTTTTCTTTAGTCACGCAGTTAGAATTTTATTATGTCTTGGTTGGGCGGCTAATAATTTGCGAAAGAACGATCTTCATAAGTTATCGCTGGTTATTGGCATATCGATGTATCGCACAGCGCTATGATAATTATAAACGCTTTAAGCCCTGGTATCGACTTGAGACTTACACCTCTGCTTATTAGCGTTGCTAGTGTATGCAAAAACTAACATAAACGCGCGCATTCAAAATTGAATTCGAATTTAATACACCCACACCCTCACACAGTATACGGAAGAGAGGAAGATAGAGCCAATTCTTCCTAGGAAAGGAGCAACCTCCTTCATCACCTTCTCGGCGACCTGTTTGCCAGAAGCGGCCGGTTTCTTGCTGATGATCACAGCAGACCACGTCTCTACAGGCTTCTTGACGGGCGGCAGGGCTGGATATGCAGCCACTTGTGCAGCAGTGTGGACAACGGGTGGGCGGCGGAGACGGCGTAGGTCATATCTGGGGAAGGCATCCTTGTCGTCCTTGGCATCCTGAGAGTCCCTCAAGGTCAGCGTTTCTCATGGCCAGCGTTGTGATGAGCTCATCACAGCTCACCATGGCATCCATCACCAGGAGCGTCTCCCTCGATGGTAGTCCGGCGGTCTTGGCAGCCCTTTGCACGCTGGACATTTCCGCCAGCATTGCAGCGGGGCCACTAGCAATTTCCCGCGCTGAGCTCCTGGTGATGGCTTTGGAAAGGGTCTTCTCGTGGGCGTCCTTCTTCGTGGCCTTTGAAAGAGTTTCCGGTTCGCCACCGGACTCACTCAAATCGTCCTCCTTCAATAGTAGGGCGAAGGAATCGCCCTTGAGGGTTTTCTGCTCTGGCTGCGTTGCTGGTTCTGGGTTGATCGTCACTCACTTTTTTAGCAGGTTTGCGCTCTACCTCGCCGAGTTCGGAGTCGCTGGACTCACTGGAAACGACTTGTCTAGAAGTAGCCTCGCGCTTTTTGGGAATGGGGGCGGGGAGGCGCTTGCCCGTCCATATTGATTTGCCGCGAAATTGGGTTTTAAAGGGGCCAAATCCGCGCCAAGCTTTCAAAATTTGGAGGGTTGGTTCACACTTTGTTATTTTCGCAACTGCCTCATTGAACACGCCGGCTCTGTTTCGCAAAATCCACTCGGATAGCAGCTCACCCCGCACCTGGTTCTCGTGTTCCCGATTTACAACAGGAAGCTTACTGAACCAGAGGGGGGACTCTGCGTTGGCATCCAGTCCGCGGATGGTAGAATGGCTGCTGGCCTGCAGATATTTAGTTCGGGTATTTAGTTCGAACACTGTTACACCCGACCTTTTCTTTTCATAGACTGCATGCATCTCCTTTGCTTATAGATATATGAGAATCATACCTACAAGCACTAAGGCCGCATTTTCTGAGATCGTTCTGAACCCGGAAATCACCCTTAATGCACTTAGACGATAAGACGCCGCCGATTTCCTCCTAAGTTCTTTACTCCTATCAAGTGACGTAGCCCAAATTGGAGCTGCATGAAGCAGCACGGAGGCTACGACCCTACCTAAGAGAAGACGCGTTTCCTGCCTAGGCCCTCCTATAGTAGGCAGCATTCGGGAAAGGGCTGCCTGCGGCTTGGAGGCCTTCTGACTAACATAAAGGATATGCTGCTTGAAACTAAGTCGATTATCTAACATGACGCCCAGATACTTTAGAGACGTCGTCGATCTGATCGAGATACCTCCTATCAAAACGGTCATAAACTCGACTATCTTCCTGCTTGTGAATAGCACAGCCTCTGTTTTGTGGCCCGCTAGCTGTAAGCTAGCACTGTGCATCCACAAGCTAATCCGACTAATTGCAGCATTGGCCGCCGCTTCCACCAGGCTAATCTCCCTTCCTACCACTAGCAGTGCCAAGTCGTCTGCAAAGCCGACTAGCTTGCATCCACTTGGCAACTCTAGCCTAAGAACAATATCGTACATGAGGTTCCAAAGTAACGGTCCTAATACCGATCCTTGTGGAACCCCGGCTGTGACCCTATATCTCCTAATGCCCTTATCTGTGCCATACTCTAGCACCCTGTCCGACAAATAACTCCTAATAATTTCCGTTAGATAAATTGGTAATCCGATGTCTTCCAGCCTATTCATTCCTGTATGAGTGTGCAGGCATGACCGGATCTGCGGATGCAGACCCCGAGCTCGATGTTGGCGGCTCGGCCACGCCCGCAGTTCGCTTGAATGAGGCTAAACATTGTTAATGTCTAGCACCCACCGTTGCAAGCACTGCCGCATAAATCGGGCATGCCGCCGAGAACATATAATGCCCTGACGGCCCTTTAAGCGGCAGTTTCTGCAGTCCACCGGGTTGGTGCACTTTCGGGCTACATGCCCAGTTCCGCCGCATTGACGACATACGTCCTCCTTAAAGCGGCATTGTGACATCTTATGGTCGAAGCCAACACAACGATGACATACGTATGTGCGGACCAGTGTGTGGCATCGGTATCAGAACCACTTGATGTAGACCCGACCGGTCTGCTCAAGTATGGCCCCACACTTTGCGTCCACCTCTAGGGTCACATTCACCGACCGACCGTCGGTGACAGACCACGGCTTCGATAACAGATGTACCGCTTTTCTAAGGCCGCTGGTGAAATTTCCTCCTTGAAGTAAATGGTGTACAACTCCTCCATGAAGTTCTCGACGGAGATCTCGGTGTCCACATTGTGCACCAGGACTTGCGTCCATAGTGCCTTGTTGGGATTGACCTCCAGGCCAACCTCAGTGAATCTCTGGTTAGAGACCAACCTCTTCAGCTCTCCAGCAGATGAGGTGTGGATGATGGCACCACCACGCTTGAGTTAACGCACCTCGTGATCTCTGACTCCTAAGGAAGGAGCAACCTCCTTCATCCTTGCTGGTGATCACAGCAGACCACGTCTCTACAAGCTTCTTGACTGACGGGCGGCAAGGCAAGAATATGCAGCCACTTGTGCAGCAGTGTGGAAAAAGGGGGGGCTGCGGCGACGGCGTAGGTCATAGCCGGGGAAGGAATCCTTGTCGGTGCAGCTCCTGAGAGTCCCTCATGGCCAGCGCTGTGATGAGCTCATCATTGCGGACCATGGCATCCATCACCAGGAGCGATGGTAGCCCCCCTGTCTTGGCAGCCCTTTACACGCTGGACATTTCCGCCAGCACTGCCGCGGGACCACTAGCGGCAGTCTCCCACGCTGAACTCCTGGTGATGGCTTTGGCCTTCTCGTGGGAGTCCTTCTTCGTGGCCTTTGAAAGAGTTTCCGGTTCGCCACCGGACTCTGTCGAAACGGCCTCCTTCACTAGTAGGGCAAAGGAATTGCCCTTGAGTTTTTTCAAAAGTGCTGCTCTGGCTGCGTTGCTGGTGCTGGGTTGATCGTCACTCACTTTCTTAGAAGGCTTGCGCTTTACCTCGCATTTGTTGTGGGCGGTCGCGCTTTTGGGAAATGGGGGCGGGGAGGCGCGGGCCCTGCCTTGTTATTGATTTGTTGGCAAATCGCCTAACGACGACCAGATCTTGTGCCCCCACATATGATCAAATGATCGACGCCTGAGACGGGATCGTTGAGACCGGCCCCCTTTAAACCTCAATGCGCCTGTGGTTCCAGGTAGCCCCCGGTCAGGCTTCGTGCCCAAGGACACTGCCAGTTTTCGCCTCATGAAGCGCGGGACTGGTAAGCCTTAGGGAGAAACGCTAAGCCACTCCCATAAATACATTCATTCATCACGATACATTATCTCCCATTCATCTGACATGCACACTTTTTCATTCATTCATGCCTCCGTGTATGCACAAACGGCGCCTTGCAAATGCCTCGCGCCCAAACTCATTGATTCTCTTGACCCTATAACTGGTGGAGAGTCCTTGACGAACGTCAAACCCGCCACTAATCTGCACAACACCAACATCCGCCAAAGAGCGGATATCCCCATACAACGGGCACTCGGAGAGCACATGTTGCAATGTCTCCTGTAGCGAACCACAAGGGCATTCTGGACTGTCCGCCAAGGTTCTCGGATGCAGAACGAACCACGGCCAGTCAAACGGAATCCAAGGCTAAGGTTGAAACCAAAATCTTGTCTGTTGGTTACAAACGTGACATCACGAATGTATTGGTGAGTCACCCGCCCATTCTCACTTGCATCCCATCTGGCTTGCCAGTCAGACAGGACACACTCATTCAACAAACTCTTACACACACTAAGCAGTAAACTCTCCACATCCCTATCAGCGAGCCATTCATTCTGCAGCATTGGCAGTCGCCTTCGTCGAAACGGTGCGACATACAGGTATGCACCCTAACAGAATCACACGCTGGCAAGCCAGCACATTCTTTCTGCCCGCAACAGTCGCAGCAGTTTTGTACCACACAGACTATCCATATGCTACGCATGCAACAAACAAACCATCATATATGGCACGCATTGCGCGCTTGCTCAGGCCCTATTCACTTCTCAAAATTCGGCGCAAATGTCCAACCACTCCAAGCAATCGCGCTCTGAGAACGATGTGATATGGCATAAAGCTCATTCTCTCACCAATGCTTATGCCAAGGAAATTTACCTCCTAAACATACCCTATACTGGCGCTTCCGAGCCTGACAACCGGAGGTCGACTAGCGGCCAATCTGCCCTTAACCAGCCTTGTCACCGTGTTGTCCATTGCCAGACCAACGCCCACACTGTTGCCCTATTCGCAAGCACTCCGCAGCGTTTGCCTCGATCTCAGCACACGATCACGCCTCAACCATGATCAGTAAGTCATCTGCATATGCACAGCATTTGCAGATACTGTCAAGCTGCCATAACAGAGGGTCCATCATAAGGTTCCAAATGAATGGACCACAGATGGAGCCCCGAGGACAGACACGTATAACGTCAACAGCAACGCTCTCACGTAGACCTATCGATACTGCAGTTTTCCGGAGGAATAGCAATCTCCCGACAGCCACATTCACTCAGCCTCCTAATCACACTCGCCAACTCAGGTAGTCGAACGCACCCTTGATGTCCACAAAGACGCCTAGGACATACTTAGAGGTGCTGGACTCAACTGAACCTTGCAAAAATCTCCAAGCGTCCTCTGTGCTCCTACATTGTCTATCAGACATTTGGTCACTCCCTCTTTCGTGAAGCCTTTCAATCACGACTATTTCCAGTACTTTTACAAGCACTGAAAGGAGACTGATCCCTCGAAATGACTGAGGATGAATCCTAACTCTGACAGGCGACTTCAGCAGGACAACTACTTTTGACCTCTTCCAATCACTGGAAAAATGGCCTTCGTATAAGCAGTGCTCATACAAGGTTGTCAAGTACTGCGGAATCGAGTTCCAATCGCACTTGCACATCTCCCCTGTGAAGCCATCCACACTAGGCGACTTTCTGCATTTTAATCTCCGGAAAGCCGCTCCCAGTTCGCTTTCACCGAGAGGATCGATTCGGAGCTCCACGCTAAGCAGAGTCTCCTGCTTCTCCTCTCTCGAGAAATACTCACCGAGGAGCACATTCATACATTCACTCCAAGTCGTCAGTTGTGAAGGTTCCCTATGATATGTTCCCTACGGCTACCTTTAACAATTTGGTAGGCACGACTCCAGGGGTCGTCTCTCTTGCGATCTAGGAAAGCGCGTCACTCGGACTCTTTTACATCTACAAGTCTTTGCTTGTATTCACGAGTACGCCGACCATACTTAGCCCCAAGCTGGGCAGCGTTATCATCATTGGCCGCCCGTGCTCTTTGGAATCGTTTTCTTAGGGTTCTAAGCGACCTCCGCATAACGCTTAATTCACGGGTCCACCACTTCACACGCTTAAGATCTGCCTTGCGGCTCCTCCTCAGCAAGTGGATATTGCCTCTCGTGACCCACCCATTAACGCTGGCGACTTGCTCATCCATTCTCATTGCTCTGAAAGTGCTGTGTGGGACTTGCAGAGCCTTCTCCCTAACAAATAGCCCATATTGGGCCCAGTTCACACCATGCGTAAACCAGTAATTTACCCCCACATTCTCATTCTGGATTTCGGCATAAGTGAAAACAATCTCAATGGGGTTGCGATCACTGATACCGAAGCCGTCAAACACATACCAGTTAAAAGTGTACCCACCCATTGCTGCCCCATTTACAAGAGTGACAAGCTATCAAACGTGTTGCACTCACTGGGTTCGTTGACAAACCGCACATTTCGGGAAATGGCCCACTCAGCCAGCATCTCACCCCGCATGAGGTTCTGATAACCAGACGCGAGTCTGGATATCTTACTAAAGCACATGGCGGACGATGCATTCGCATCTAGCCCGGAAATGATTGGTTTGCTATTCGCCAGTAGTAGCACCTCATCCAAATACGCATTCGTTCGAGGGGATCCCCGAACGCGCAATACACGCTCGCCACATACATCCAATCATACCTACCACTCAGGCACACACACGCTTCTCTATTGGATGAGTTCACCAATGTACACTCAATACCGACCTCATTCACCATAACCGCCGCATTTGCCCTGCTTTCAAGAAATACCCGCATGGCTGCTAGCAATCCTTACAACCATGAATTACATACGGTCCACGACGTTGCCACGACATTGCCCCTCTCACACATCATATTGCCTACGTCGCACATTACTGCGTATAACCCCTGACAACTCAACTGAAGGACTTTGCTAGCCATATTAATGTCTAGCGTTGGCCCTCGCAACAATCGCACTGTAAATCGGGAACGCCGGAGACATCATCATATATTCCGAAGGCATCCCTTTAAACGCACAATTGCGGCAACAAAGAGTATTGCTGCACTTGGCCCACCTGGCCGCAGCGACGGCACACATCCTACTTGGCCCTGCAATCCGCCACCTTATGGTCGAAACCCAGGCAGCGGAAGCAGCGTAAAACAGGATCAAAATTCCTTAGTCGGAATGAGAACCACTTTACATAGCAACGGCCAACATCGAGCAGAGAGTCTATGGCTTGGCATTGCCTTCCAACACGAAATCGACGGTAGCCTCACCATTCACGGACCACTGCTTGCACCATACGGACGCCTTTCCTAAAGGCCTCAGGCGACATCGCAGGTTCGTCTCGTAGACGATCTCGTCAGGAGTGATCTGCGATTGAACGCCCAGCACCACAACTTTTGGTCCCAGCTTCTCATTCACGCTCCCCTCAAGACCACACTCTCCAAACTTAACGTTCTCCGCTAACTTCTTCCTCTCCGCCTTTGATGTAGTGCGTATGATCTCTCCTACATCTCGTAACAGCTTCACCGAGAAAACCCGGATGCCCAGGGTTGGCCCTACCTCCGTCACCACCTTCGACCGCGTCCTTAGATGTCTTGCCCGCAGTCTTGCTGCGGACTACTAGAGACCAGGTCTCAACTGGTCGGGGTGTCTCCAGGGTAAACGACACTGCCGACATGGGACCTCCTTTGGCGACCACAGGCACGCTCCGAGGAGCAACAGGGGTCGGCACATGGAAAATGCCGTCATCACGAATAACACTTCTCGCCTGGCGGCACACATCTAAGCGGCCTCTTAGGCGCTCGTTCTCCGCAATCTGCGTGAAAAGCAGTAACTCCAATTCGGCCAGATAGGCCACCAGACTCCCAATGGCCCTACCACCCATACCTTCAGCAAGAGCGTGCGTGACCACGACTTTGCTGATCGCCTTTATTCTCTCAATGGGCACTCATGGGAGCCGATGGCGCCTCAGCTGCATGAGTGGCCCCCACAACACTCCCACACAAGAACTCCATGGAGCCCAACGGGGTCGCCGCCTCCTCCTAACTAGCAGGCTGGTCCACTTCCAAATCAATTATACTCAAAGAGCATTCGCTATTAGCAGCACTGATGCTGCCTACCACGCTGCCCTCTCCTACGCTTGCCTACGCGCCAACAGAGGTTAGGGAGGCTGCCCTCTTAACCTTCTTCTTCAACATCGCCGGCCCCGGCTTCCAACGCACCTTCCCCCCCTCAACCGCAGACAACGACTCACCATCGTCAACGGCGACAACAGCCGGCTTAACCAGCCGCAGGTGCTCTCTCAACACAAATTTTTAACAAGTAATAACTATAAACAAGATTAGTCTTTGTTTCTATTACTTATCAGGTGCACACAGTACGTTACTTCGAACTATGCGATAAATTCGTACGATGCGAATCACACTACAAATCAAAACGGCGATAACGAGGGAAATACTGATATCACTGATAACAAAGTTACGCTGTTCGCGATACGTCTTAACGCTCTGACAGTGAAAAGCGCAGCAAATATATTTTAGTTAGTTCTTTACCGCACCTATCAACAAGAAATATAGAAATAACTAGAAGGAACTGGAAATTCATTGACGCCCACTCCTTTGGTCCAACTGATAACTCGGGCGATTCGCTAAGACCTATCTTGTGCAGAATTGCGTTCATCGAGTCATGCCCTGTCAGCAATCTGGTCGGCTGCAGACGAAGCTTGCGTCGTGGAAAAATCTGTGGGTAATCCGACCGGATTCCCCAGGATCATCTCATCTGAGCTGCCACTCTCGCAACAAGCATTACCGTGCGTCAAACACATAATCTCTGGTGGTGATCATTGATTTGAGTGAGATTTTCTTGGATTCCCCAATCCTAGCAACAATTGTTGAATCAATTTACAATCTACTCACTCCAGTATTAGTTACTATTCTATTTTATTTCTTTTTATTTAATTCTAATTTTAAATTTAATTTTAATGTTATATTTTAAATGATTTTTGTCGACTGATAATAGTTGATGTAAAATAAAATAAAATACAATACAATACAATACAATACAATACAATACAATAAAATAAAATAAAATAAAATAAAATAAAATAAAATAAAATAAAATAAAATAAAATAAAATAAAATAAAATAAAATAAAATAAAATAAAATAAAATAAAATAAAATAAAATAAAATAAAATAAAATAAAATAAAATAAAATAAAATAAAATAAAATAAAATAAAATAAAATAAAATAAATTAAAATAAAATAAAATAAAATAAAATAAAATAAAATAAAATAAAATAAAATAAAATAAAATAAAATAAAATAAAATAAAATAAAATAAAATAAAATAAAATAAAATAAAATAAAATAAAATAAAATAAAATAAAATAAAATAAAATAAAATAAAATAAAATAAAATAAAATAAAATAAAATAAAATAAAATAAAATAAAATAAAATAAAATAAAATAAAATAGAATTAGAACTGATTTTGTATATAAAGTTAATGCATCGTGGCCACTGCCGAGTTACATATGTATGTATATGCATCTTATCTAGTACTCGCAAAGGGTCGTAAACCCTGCATAGCTAAATCTTAAGTGACATATGCTTTAAGTAACATGATCTTTCTTTGACAGATAAGGATTCACATCGAGTCTATTAAAAAACACTATCCTTTCGGTACAATTCTGTTCATGCTTGAACATTCTGAAGAGTTCCTAAGAAAGATGTGTAAGAGCTAAGTTTTGTTACATTGATATTATATAAAATTAACTAGAAAGCCCGGCAAACTCTGTTTCGCCACCAGTTGGCTTTATTTCTTTTGGTGATTAAAAGATGAAGAAATTTATTTATTTTTTTTTTTATTTGAAAAGGAAAAATTTTGTTTCATTTCACAACAGTAATGAATTCATTTAGAAATGAATTCATTTCGGTGCAAAAGAAGTTTCTAATTTTCGCACTAAGAAACTTAAACTGGTCACCACAGCTTAACCTACCGTATCCTAGTAGATTACTATTAATTAATCTTCCCTCTCTTTCTCACCGTCGCACTATGCTGGGTGTAACTTACATTCTTAAACTTATCAATGGTGATATTAACTCTCCTTTCTTACTTAACAAATTAAACTTTTCAATTCCTATTAGATCTAACCGTTTCTTTTCCTTATTAACAATTAGCACTTACCCTATATGCATGAAAAGTCTAATTTAGCACTCGAAAAGAAGTCCCAAGCAAAGTCACGCATACACATAAACAAGTGTGTACACACAAGAAGCTATGCTTGCGTTTGTATATTCTGGCAGGCATTGATCTGGTGGGATAGCCTAATTCAGAATCAGCGATATGTAAAACAATGATAAAATAAAAAATATCCTGTAAGGAAACTGAAGGCGGCATTACTGTACACAAATGCTAAACTTTGTGCTTCAAAACACAGGTCTTGCAGGTCGACCCGTTGCAGGTAGTCGACAAAACTATGGTGAGCTTGGACAGCAGCAAAAGGCAAAAATATGAAATTCGGCTGGGGACCCAAACACAGTGACGAGTATGTGTAGTACACATTGTGTACGTACAAGATGATGAGAGTGTATTTGTTGTCATAGCTATGAAAATGGGCAACAGAAATAGAGAGGCGATCATAAGAGTAACATTGCGGGCTTTATACGAAGCGTCCGCCCTAGACGACGTACAAAACGCAGTATAGGTTCGCACATTGAGAGATCGAAATTGTCGGAAGCTGTTCGTGTGAGCCGATCGGGATATGTCGCATCGCACTGGGGTAACTCGCTAAGAAATTTAGTGGCCGTTTTCGTTGTATAAAATGTCCCATCCATATGTTATATTGTCAGTAATGTTACTTTATGAAAACAAATGACAAGAGACACCATAATAAATTAAGCGACGGTAGCGAGAGTGCGTCTGCTGCGTTGTTACAAACAGTCCTCGATTGGTTTGGCTATATTGGGTAACATGAACTTACGGCCCCTGTTGAAAAGTTATCAAGTACGATTTAGAAGCCATTGTTTCACCAAAGACATTAGAACAGTGTTCACATTATGATTGGAATGTTGCGAATAACTAATAACTAATGTAAACATAAAACTCACACCTTATTTCGCTCATATCTTTCTTTTAGCCCTTGGCAGAATGTTCAAGCATGAACATGCATTGTATAATAAATATGTATGATCTTAGGACAGTAGGAACATGTTAAATAAGATAAGAAGCATATACTGCAATAGCCAAGTCAAGTACTTGCATCTTCAACTCACATAAATTATGTAAGGCCTAAGCCACTTGAGTTAACAAAGGGTACTATTTACGACCGCTGGTACCAACGCAAAGATCAATAAAAACATGTACGATTGACATTGGGTTCATGGGTCTCGTCGATCTTGTCCCAAAATAATGTTATGTGACACTGCAGAGGGCCTTTCAGTCCGAGGATCACATTATTAGCCTATATACTAGTTCTAAGCACATAATTTGTACATAGCAATAAGTACCCAGAAAATGAAATAAAAGGAAAGCCAATCCTGAATCGGCAGTCAGTCAGTCAGTTCAGTTCAGTTCAGTTCAGTACAACAACTCGACTCATCAGTCTCTTTATTTCAAGACTCTGATTAACAGCTATCCTTGAAATAAAAGACACAAAGAAGAGTGACCAGCACCTAATATAATATTTGGTGAATCAACATTGCCAAAAATACAAAAGAGATTTACGAATTTTTTAATATAGTATTTTGGCTATTTATTTTGTAGTCAGAGTTTGGCCATTGCAACATGCTTGAAGACACTATAGTATAATCAATGCTGGATTATGGATTGAGTATGTCTAATAAGCAAATTTTCACGTGTATTTACTTGGGCCCCAGCATCTGTTCCGGCCTGACCCATTCGTTGAACTGCTCCTCCGTAAGGTAGCCCAGGTTAATAGCCTCCTCTTTAAGCGTGGTGCCATTCTTGTGGGCAGTTTTTGCAATCTTGGCTGCCTTGTCGTAACCAATGTGTGGATTGAGGGCCGTGACCAACATGAGGGACTCGTTCATGATCTTCGCAATGCGATCAGTATTTGCCTGAATGCCATTGACACAGTTGGCCGTGAATGTCCTGCTTCCATCAGCTGTGTGAAAAAGGATTGAAATAATTCATACACGGATGAATTTGTGCAATACTTACACAACAGGCGTATGGAACGGAGCACATTGGAAACAATCAGTGGCTTAAACACATTTAATTCAAAGTGTCCGTTGGCGCCACCCACAGTGACAGCCACTTGGTTGCCCATTACTTGAGCGGCGAGCATAGTGAGGGACTCGCACTGTGTGGGATTCACCTTGCCGGGCATTATGGAACTGCCAGGTTCATTCTCTGGCAGCGACAGCTCACCAAGACCACAACGTGGACCCGAACCCAGAAATCGGATATCATTCGCAATTTTCATGAGGCTAACAGCAATTGTATTTAGCACACCATGCACTTCCACCATGGCATCACGAGCAGCCAATGCTTCGAACTTGTTGGGTGCAGTCACAAATGGCAGCTTGGTGAGATCAGCAATTTTGGCAGCGCACTTTTCAGCGAAACCCTTCCGAGTGTTTAGGCCGGTGCCAACAGCAGTACCGCCCAAGGCGAGCTCATAGACACGGGGCAAGCAGGCATCAATGCGCTCCAGTGCATATGCCAACTGCTGGGCATAGCCTCCAAACTCCTGCCCAAGTGTCAAGGGCACAGCATCCATAGTATGTGTTCGGCCAATCTTGATAATGTCCTTGAACTCATTGGACTTGGCGGCGAGCGCATTGTGTAGTGTCTTCATTGCAGGCTTGAGGTTATTGTTCAGTTCAAGGGCAACGGAGATATGTATGGCAGTGGGGAAGGTATCGTTGGAGCTTTGCGACTTGTTTACATGATCATTGGGGTGTACTGGAGATTTTGAACCTAGTTTACCCCCCAGTAACTCAATGGCGCGGTTGCTAATCACCTTTAAGACGTAGGAGGAGGTAGTTAAATTGGAGATGTGGTAACTATCAGACAGGCGACTCACCTCATTAACATTCATGTTGCTCTGTGTGCCGGACCCTGTCTGCCAGATGACTAATGGGAAGTGATCATCATATAGCTTGCCGGAGATTACATCATCAGCTGCCTTTGAAATGGCATCACTCAACGTGGCATCTAGACCAAATTCTTTGTTCACCTCAGCAGCTGCCTTTTTTAATATACCCATGGCTTGAACCACAGGTTTCTATACACCCACACACACGCACAGAGAGATAGAAACATTTTGCAATTCTGAGGAATCAAAAAGATGTACAATTGGCTCAACTTACCGGCATGCGTTCCGTTGGCCCGCCAATCGGAAAATTAATCTGGGAGCGCATGGTTTGAGCGCCATAGTATTTGTCAGCGGGCACCTTCAGTTCACCGAAAGTGTCACTTTCCACGCGAAACTCATTCGAAGAAGATGCCTATCATTGACGAAGGACCAAAATAAATCACAGTTGATTAATTTATTTAATGATTTATAATGATATATTTTGTTTATACACATCGTATATAAGAAAATTTGTATGAAAGAGAAATTTCTGACCATTGCTCCCTTTGAGTGTTATTATTAAATGACTGTGATGTTGAGATTACGTGTGAACACGCTGAAAGTCGAATGAAAAGCAGATTACAAACGCCTACCGACGACAATAAAATTTAGTAAAAATAACAAACACCACTTAGCTAAGTACACATGTACATGCTTAAATGTATGTACATACTGAGCATGTATGATATGTATGCGTGTTTGTATACGAGTTCAACAAGTAAAGCCTGTTTTCACTGTTCAGACAACATGACACTGGCATGACCTACAGCAGGCAAGCGCTGTTCAAAACGCTACAAAAGCTGCTGCTATAGTGGCCCATCCACAGTCGAACATGTTGGCCGAGCCGCTCGTCGAGACAAAATTTTCTTGTCCACCAACTAGTGCCAACATGCTCGCAAACATCATTTGGTGAGCAGTAAACATGGCAACGGAAGACGACAGCGCCACTGTAATTGCACTTTTGGCAATTAATTTTTGCTTCCAAAATATATAAATATATAAATAATATATATAATATATACATAAACTCTTGCATAAATTGTTTAGACATTTTTAGCAGCGCTCGCCAGCACGTGTTTTCACTTCAAATGTTTGGTTCGTGCCAGCGTTGCCATCCATTGTCGAGCATGTTATTGCGAACACAAGCAAGATAGAATCATTTCTATTTCGTTCGAGCCGCTCGACCAACACGAAATTTGTACGCGAGCACTACCACTAACGATGAAAATTGCGTCGAGCAGAATATGCTCAGTCAACATGTTTGACTGTGGATGGGCCA
The DNA here is from genome assembly GCA_018150725.1 of Drosophila quadrilineata. NCBI lineage: Eukaryota > Metazoa > Arthropoda > Insecta > Diptera > Drosophilidae > Drosophila > Drosophila quadrilineata. Next base: position 1,171,484 of record JAECWN010000432.1, on the reverse strand, counting down.
CTTATAACAAACCAGGGTTTGAAAAATAGTCAGCGCTAAAAATTGCTGCGCAGTTCGCTCTGCCTTGATTTTTCAAAAAATGCTCAGCAGCAACAGCACCAAGCATAGAACGAAAATTGGGTCATTGCGCAGTTCGTAATTTTACTCGACTGTCGGCCGATTGAATTTTCTACGACTGGCTGTTTAACTGCTGTGCTGTTGAGGCGACTGCCGATCGACAGAAAAAAATCCCACTCTCGCATTTAGTAAGTGTCGGCAGCAACAGCCAGCGACAGTAACAACCGCTCTCTGTTAGAAGCTGCAGCCGGCAGTCATTCGACAGCTATGAAATGTGACGAAAATTCGGACATGAGAATCGACGAAAAAGACGACTATTTACTATTTGCTAATAGTTTTTCAAACCCTGTAACAAACGACTTGATTCCTCCGCGGGTGAAACATAATTCGCCAGTTGAAAAAACTAATCGAAAGTAAACTAAACTAGTATTTAAGATTTACAATTTAGCGATAACAATGTGCCCGCAATTGTAGGGCAGAAAATTCTGGCAAAGTCCAAATGGCGACGCATCTGCCGAGTAACAACTACATAGTATCACTGACCATATAACATATAGATGGGACATTTCATACAACGAAAACGGCCACGAAATTTCTTAGCGAGATACCCCAGTTCGATTGCCGACATACCCCAGTTCGAAGCGAACAGCTTCCGACAAGTTCGATCTCTCGATGAGCGAACCTATACTGAGTTAATAGGAATTACTAGTATTGCAGCTGCACTTTGTTATCGCATGAGTGCAGAGATTCGTAGTTTAGTTATGTCGCTCAATAACAATTATATGGTGTTATATTTTTGAAAAAAAGAATATATGTGGAAAATCAAATTTAAATGTATTGGCTATACTATAAATCTCATCATCCTTCAACTTTCCTTTCCATCCGATAACAATAATCGGCAATACTAGTAATTCCATACAAATTGCAATTCATGTATTTGTGGAAGGTCAGGGTATCAAATTGTCTTCCCAAGCATCAAAAGTCTTTCTCGAGCTAGAAATATAATTTGGCAATCGACAAGAAGTCCCAAGCAAAGTCACGCATACATGTAGACATGTGTGTACACACAAAAAGCTATGCTTGTGTTTGTATATTCTGGCAGGCATTGATCTGGTGGGATAGCCCAATTCAGAATCTGCGACATGCAAAGCAATGACAAAATAAAAAATTCCCTGTAAGAAAAATAATGGCATGCCGCCTTGTAAACTTGTGCTACGCAACACAGGGTAAAGATCCGTCTTGCAGTGCGATGGGTCGGACCCGTCGCAGGTAGTGGAAAAAAACTTTGCTGAGCTCGAACAGCAGCAAAAGTCAAAAATATGAAATAGGCTGGGGACCCACACACAGCGATGAGTATGTGTACGTACAAGATGATGAGAGTGTATTTGTTGTCATAGCTATGAAAATAGGCAACAGAATGAGAGAGGCAGGCAAGAAGGAAGCTCTCAACAGCGAACAGCATTGGTTGTGAGGGACTCTCACTGTGAGAGTCTCATGCAAATTTGCTCTTTCTACCTGTGATTATGAGAGTAACATGTGGGCTCTATACGAAGCGTCCGCCCTAGACGACGTACAAAACGCTATTAACTCAGTATAGGTTCGCTCATTGAGAGATCGAACTTGTCGGAAGCTGTTCGCTTCGAACTGGGGTATGTCGGCAATCGAACTGGGGTATCTCGCTAAGAAATTTCGTGGCCGTTTTCGTTGTATGAAATGTCCCATCTATATGTTATATGGTCAGTGATAGTATGTACATACATATGTATATATGTCAAGCAGCGCTCGCTTGAACAAAAATTCTCTGGCAAGCAAGAAATAAGATTTCAGAGTTCAGAAAGACTTCCAAACGAAAATCACGCATACATGTAAAGATATGTATACGCACAAGAAGCTATGCATGTATTTGTCTATTGCATGTCTGGACAGCGAACTACGCATACACACGAGCTCAAAACAAAAACAAAGAACATCATCAATGACAGTGGCAAGCAATAGAAACGGGGGTGGGTCGCTCACAACATCAATGACTAAAGTGGGAGTAGCATGGCGATATGCGATCTCTATCATGTTTTCTCGCTCATTAGTTGTTGTTGTCTACGCTTCTAAAAGGCGTACATTCTTGAGCAATTGATGCTCTCTCAGCAGCAGCCCAAGTAAGAATGAAACGAAGAGTTCGGCTGCCTTCGGCTCTGCTGAGACACTTCGTAACGACGCTCAGCCTCTGCTGGGACCGCTCGCGTACGACGCTGAGCCTCTGCTGGGACCGCTCGCAAGAAATTTTTGTGAACAAAACGTGTATATGAAGTGGGGTATCTATATGTTATTTGGTCAGTGGTTTAACGATGTCACACCTATCATGCCAGCAAGTCGAAAAAATTTAATATCCTAGCAACTGTATGCTGAATGTTATTTGACTTACAGATTCCATAGTACCACTGACCATATAACACATAGATCGGACATTTCATACAAGCGTATGTACAATATAGTTACATTGTGCTATATAGTACATTGTGCAGATAATGTCAACTTAACCTTACTGGCTGCTACGACTCCTTCACTCAAAAGAAAAGAAGATCTAAAGGCGTATTTTTTTAATCTAATTTCAAAAATGTGTGTAAAAAGTGTAATCGTGCTAAATTCGCGTCCAGCCTTAAATGGCTGTCGCGGCACTCAAAACCTATGACAAATGACAAAACTTATAACGCTAAAAATAATGATGAAAAATAATGGCATGACTTAGAAATCTTAACAATAACAACGCAATCTAACTTCAAATTTTAAGTAAGCTGCGTGTGCTAAGTTTGTATGTACATACATCCAACAGCAGAAGTCTGCGTACACCCTGAAAAAATGCGGCATCAAACTTTCAACTTAAATTATTCAGCCAATTATTCATATATTTTCAAAATTCTTTTTTGTAAACATATTTATAATCAATTGTCTTTATTAACGTATTTCTTCAATATTTTTTATTAATGTCTTATAATTTATTTTAAATTTTAAACTTAACTCTACTAAAAAGTGTACACGGAAAAGTCTGCGTACAGTTGTATCAAGCTATGTGGAATGCAAGAGACAACGATTACCGTTGGATCTTTTTGATGCAGATATTTTTAATATTATGTTAGCAATTAGTATTTATTCATATGAAACGTAAATATAGCATCATATTTAGTAGAATCGCAACATGGAGCAAAATTGCAAGGAAATTTTTGATTTTCACCCAATATTACTTTAAAGATATCCTTTGCGGCACAATTATGCAATAAAAATGGTGTCCTAGTTGGTGGAGCCCACTCCTCTATCCACAAAAAGTAATAAACAATAGCAATTCAATTGGCTGAATCTTCTTAAAGGCCCGATCTGGCCAACCACCTTTAATGGCCCATCACGAGCAGACGACTTTTCTTCATCTTCTAGCCAAATTTAATAGGGCTGTGATCCAAATTGCGTTCCATAATGTTCATATAGTCCTCCTGTCCCACAATACACTCAATAAATGCCAAATTTCCCATTCCGCTTCCTGCAATGGACTCCCACTCAAATATATTGGTCCACATTGCGATTCTACTAAATATGATGCTATATTTATGTTTCAATTGAGCAATTTTAACTTAATATTAATAACTTAATATTAATAACTTAATATTAAAAATATCTACATCAAAAAAATCCAACGTTGTCTGTTGGATTCCACGCAGCTTGCAACCGCTGTACGCAGACTTCAGCGTGTATACTTTTTAGTTGGTTTCAGTTATGTTTACTATGGCTGAATGTTTGATAAATGGCTGAATAGTGCAAGTTATGCTGCATTTTTTTCAGGTGGTCGCAGACTTCTGCGGTTGGGTGTATTCCTATACAAATTGCTTTCATGAATAACTCGAATTTTTTCCGATCGTATTGAGAACTGGGGAGAACTAAATTAATGCTAAACAACTTTTTAAAATTTTGGTCGAACGGGGCGTGATAAATATAAACTGGATCAGCGTATGGAATACAGGAGTCTACACACCAAATTTGGAGACTCTAGCTTTTATAGTTCCTGAAATTTCGGCAGACGGGCGGACGGACGGACTGAAAGATTAGAGCATTTTATTATTTCTGAGATTACATTCTACAAATTGGGCTCAATCGATATTTTTTTGTAAGACACTGAGTCAGAATATACACTTTTGACCAAGCTTGTTAAATCCTTTTTTGCTTAGAGCCCAGGGTATAAAAATCAATTATACTTGGATTTCAAAGATAATGTCTTACTAATACTGCTAACCAAATAACATATAGATCGAATATTTCATACATACGTTTTTGACACTCAAATTTCTAAGGAAAGGTCCCACCAGAGTTTGAGCGGCGTTACAAAGCGTCCTTGTTTTAAATGAATGGAAAACTTTTAACTGATATTTAACTAAATTTAGCTTGTTTGTTATTGGATATTTGCAAAAACAATAATTTTTATTTAATGGTTACAAAATCATGAAATGACATCCCGCTCCATATTTTCTGATCATAAAATCGTACCTGACAAACACACTGTTTTATATCCAAGATCGTGACAAATCGGCTAGCATAAAAATACTACTCACGCCGGAGACCCATAAGGGAGTGTTCTGGGATCAGTGCTATACACGCTTTTCACTTGCACAGAACAATTGGCAATGCGGCCATTGCTACCAGCTCTCATGGACATGTCCATCCGACCTACGTCAAGATATACTCCATCTTTTCGAAGCTGGTTAAAAAAGTGGAGAATTGTGGTTAACGCACAGAAGTCAGTGCAGGTAACATTCTAGGACATTGTCCTCCTTCAATACTAAACGCTTCCACAACTCCCGTTGAGGAAAAGGCGAAATATCATTACAATGTAATGTACCTCCCACTTAGATTTAACAAAAAACGTAAAACTTGTATATGGATAGGAACAAACCATCCGATGAATGAACTACTTTTATCATTTTGCAAAAAAAAAAAATTAAATTGGAAAAAGAAATGTATTAGCTTTGCACGTTATACATATAATATCGAATAGTTCAAAAACCTTTGAAAACATCTTTAATGTTAATCATCCAATATTAATTGTTAGCATATTTATGCAGGCTAATATTTAGCTGTAGCCCAATCCATTTGTCAACACTATTATTTTGACCAACTTATTTCGAAACATAGTGTTATTACTTCATGGCCCTAAAATGCCGGCTAATGTTTGGCTTTATCGAGGATCAATCGAAAAGAACCCATAGCTACTGGGATGATTCAATGCTGTTATTCGGTGATAGTGGTGTGTAATGATTTTATAAAATGCAAAAATGCAAGAAATTACATAAGCTCGAAAAGTTTCATAATAAATCTTCTTACCATGCGAAGGTAAAGCGAACCGCTAGCCCATGGCTTGGACAATTGTTGTAAGCATCGAAGCGTAGGACGCTGCAACAACTGTGGAACCATTTTCCGTTTCTCTTATTATACTAATGGTTAACAAAAACAGTTAATTTTCTTAAACAAATAGCAAATATATGTATTTTTTTTGTACTGTATAAACCCACAGTCCAGACAAGCTACACTAGTGATGCAGATAATCATCGATGCGACAAGCATCGATTTATTTGGTCAATGTCTACCGATGTTTGCCGATGTTTTTGGAGTTGTCGATGTTAAGCGATACATTGATATCTTAAAAAAACATTGGCAACTTAAATTGCAATGCCATAATATGTATGTAATTGAAAAGATATATGCATCACTAAGCAAGACAAAAAAATTTTCGATAAGTCACAATGTGAATGAGTTGATATATCACTTATCAATAATCTGTCAATGCAATGCGATATATGAACATATATGTATATATATAAATAAACTCATTAAGTAAACCAATTTTCTCAAGATAGATTTATATTTTGCTCTATTTAAACGGATGAAATCAATTTGCTATATTCAAGTAAACTCATCTCCTTTCTCCCAGGCAATATACGTTTTCTGCATTTTTTCAAAATGCTCAAAGTTGAAATACAGAAATGCTGCACTAAACAAGCTTTGGTCGGCCAGAGTAATCGGTATAATCGATGGTTTTATTGATTGTTATCTCGGGTTTATGAGAAAATTGTTAAGTAAATGAACATTTTAATATTTCTGAGGTTAGAATTTAAAAGTTGCTAATCACACAGAATATACATAAATATACCCATAATATTTATTTCGTATAAACAGGTATTGGTGATAAGTTTATATATATGTACATATGTAAAAGTATATCGATTTAACCATCACACATCTCTAACCAACAGCTGTGTTCCGAAGACCTGGTACAAGACGTAAGAAATTTGTGTAGAAGTCGGCACCTTAAGAAAACAATACATCTTAAACGCCACAGCAATGGCAGCGCTAATGAAGTCACTGAGTTTAACTAAACAACTAATTGCAGCTAATCCGCGTCTTACACAGCAGATTTGCCGCAATCGTAAGTGTATTCACATATTTTAAAGCGTTCTTCCAAAAACTTTGTTTACGTAACTTTTGAAGAACATTTAAATATGTAAATAATATATAAATGATATGCAGTTGCCGGTTGGAACAAGGATTACAAGCCAGCACCATATCCGAAAACCGAAAAGGAACGAGAAGCTGCAGCAAAGAAATACTATTTGCTGCCAGAGGAATACAAGCCCTATGCTAATAATGGCCTCGGCTACGGCGATTATCCCAAAGTTGGCGGTGGCCTAGGTGTTGAAGCCAAGGACTCTTACTATCCCTGGGATTACCCCGAGCACAAGCGCAACTTACATGAGCCAGTAAATTTTACTTTATAATACATGAATGTTAATTCTCTAAAAACTTGCATTCCAGGTCTCAGCTGATCATGATTTGTACAGCGAGGATCGCTACTCACAGGCGGAACAGCCACGCTATAGCAACGCCTATTACTTCTTGAGTTTTCTCGGTGTTATGTCTGGCTGTCTGGCACTTTATTACTGGCTGGATGACAAGAAAATGTATCGCCCAGTGGCTGCCAAACAGTATCCCGCCGAAGGTGTCAAGCACTACACATTCGAGCGCTAAACGGGAATACCGAAACTCAGGTCCTGGCCCAGTCAATCGATTTCTGTTTTGCTTATTGTCAAGTAAAAAATTTAACTGAACACCAAAAGCATGTAAAATATATCAATTTCAAATATTTCATCAGTTCATGGTCAGCAAGATGTTTTGTAGATCGCCAATGTTGGTAAAGTGTGACACACCTCTGCTCACGCGTATATGTATGTATGCACATGTACATGTGAATAATCTAGCCGCTAGATTCTATGTATGAAGAACAAATGTTTTTATCTGCAGCAATTAAGCAGCCTAGTGGTTGCCTGCCAGTGTGTTTTTTGAAAGCCTTACAAGGAATAAGTTTACCGGCATAGGCTATTTTAACAAGTTTACAAAAAGCCTTGACAATATGGTAGGGCTGGGAAACTATCGATGGCACTATCGAGGTATCGAATATTTCCTTCTCTGAGCCACTATCGATAGTTTTTTGTCACAATCGATGGTGCTGGGCAATTTTCAAATCACTTACATTAGTCATTTAGTGACTAAATTTTAGTCTGTCAGCCTGACTTTATTTTAATAGACAACTCCTTAACGAGGCTGTCAATATATGAAGAGCTTTCGTTGCCGCGAACCACCTCAAAACAGTCAACCCATATTCCAATTTGTACAAAAAAAAAAGTTGAAGAACTGCCAAAAACAAAAATGGCTGACACAATTGTCGACATACGGCAATACCTGAATTTAAAGCATTCTGATGAAAATGATGATCCCCTAGTATACTGGAAGGTAACTATAGCAATTGGCACTAAAAACGTAAATAACATTTATTTAACATAATGATTCGAGTAATAAACACATAGTACCTAAATTTTTATGTGATCCCGCCACATCGAGCCGCACGAAAAACGATACTATCGATAGTATCGAATTTTCGTTTGCAAACCATCGAAAATATCGAATGGCGCAACCATCGATAGTTTCCCAGCTCTACAATATGGTATGGGGGGTATCAAGACTAGCAACTCTCGCACCACTTTAGAGGTGCAGAAACATCGAGTGAATCATCGATGTTATCTATGTTTGCAAATCATCTGAACCTTCGATGGTTTGTGCGCCACCATCGATGTTTTTTCACAGAATTCTTGGTGGTAGAGCTGGAAAAAAAAGTTTATCGATGCATCGATGATTTCGATTTTTTTTAGCAGGGAAACATCGATTATAATCGATTTATTTATTTTATTTTATAATTATTTAGTGTAGGGTCTAGAGCTGGAGAATTATCGATTATCGCTAACATCGATTATGGCGATTATTTGGATGGGAAAAATCGATTATAATCGATTTAATCGGTTTTTTAAGATTTTGTTTTCTAGTTTAACAATATATATTTATTTCGAGATCAAATACATGTTCTTATTTAAAAATAGTAGCAATAGTAACCTGATCCTTCCCCCTTATTAAAATGCTGCCAAACTTTTGACATCTCCTTTTTTCTTTTGGGACTATTATCAATAGTTTCCTCGTTTTCGCCCAGCACTTTTGATGTTACCGTAAAAAAAATCGTTTATTTTTGGTCACATTGTTATTTGGAGCACTTGTACATATCCACACGTACACTTTGTACATATGTACATATGTATGCTCATTTTTCTTTCAAATTACTTTTAATAAACCATGGCTCTCCCACGATCGCTGCTAACACCACCAATTATATTCTGTAAATGTAAATAGTAGGTATTACTTTTTATAAGCAATATTCATATTTAATTTTTATATTTACGTTTTCACGTCTTGCTGATTTCTTTTGAAGGGTCGCTACTAGCCGATAATCGATGTTGCAGAAAAACAATCGATTTTTTAATTTTCCGGCGACATCGATTAAATCGATTTTTAATCGATTCTGTTTCCAGCTCTACTAGGGTCCGTACTTTTCATCGTACCTTAACTACACAATAGTTACGAGTATTATGAGGGCCAAACCCCATTTGCAGTTTGATGGGGAGTTAAATGTTAATTAAATTATATTATGTTTGTTGTGTTAGTATGGATTCTGTGATCGTTTTGGCGAAGCCTAGTCGTTTGAGCCTTCTGAGTCGTCGGGCAGGTAGTAGGTCTCTTGCAAGGCGGCTTTGGTGTGCCCTTAGCCTGTTAGTGTATCGGCTAGTGAGTCTGCCGATTTGCTCCTCGACTATATGTATATTGAGGTCCCTGTGCAGTGTTGAGCCTCGCACGTACCACGGACAGTTGGTGATTTGCCTTAGTACCCGGTTCTGCAGGTCTTGTATCCTTTTGTGGTTTGTCTTTGCTGCAATACCCCAGATTTGGACTCCATACAGCCATACTGGCACGATGCAGTATACATACACGGCTCTTTTACACTTCATAGACAGTGCGCTATTTTTGCTCATAAGCCGCCGTACTTGTTGCAATCTGTGGTTGCAGCTTTGAGGTGTGGTCCAAAGGTAAGATGTTTGTCTAGGGTAATGCCAAGGTATTTGGCTTGCGTCGGCTGTTCGAGGGTGACTCCTTCAAGCTGGATTTCCGGAGTTGTTGGTATTAGCGTTTTGAGAGTGAAACAAGGATTAGTAATTTTAGTTGGGTTCACTCTCAAGTTCCATCGTTTGCACCAGGATATCAATGAAGACTGCGTTGGAGTACTCCTTATCGTCGAAACCCTGCAGGATGTGCTTGACCAGCCTGTGCACTTGCTCAACAGTGCCGTGTAATCGATTTAATCGATGTTTTTTTAAATTTTGTGTTCTAGTTTAACAATATGTGTATCTATTTAGAGATCAAATATGTGTTCTTATTTAACAATAGTAACATGTCAACAGTTTTGAGATTAAGTGAGTGACCTTGTTTTATTATGTTATTAATGAAATTACATATAATTTACTAGCATGCTTTATTTATTTATTTGCTTAATATGAGCGGTATCGACAAATTCTTTAGAGTTGGAGCTAGAACCAAAATGGAAATCTTAAATAACAATTTTTTTTATAGATGAGCTCTTTAAAATTGGTTACAACCAAATACTGGTGTGTACAAAACTCGTCATGCGAAGCAGAAAGAGTGTTCAGCAAAGCTGGACAAACTATTAGTGACCGTAGGACCAAGGCTCAGTCCAGAAGTTGTTGACAAGCTTTTATTTATTAAAAAGAATACACATATCAGTAATACTATTGATAGTACTGATACCATAGATCTCGAATAAAGTCTTGTCGTATTGTTAAATTTCAGTTCTTTTTTTTTAGAAACATCGATGTTTCACTTAATGTTTTTTTTTTTTAAATCATCGAAAACATTGATGGTCGCACACATCGATGTTTCTGCATCTCTACACCATTTGGCATTCAACCGGAGAGTTACTTCCGAACTTATCGATAAGACACTACACATCGTTAAAAAGTAAATCTATTTTTTTATCTACAAGAAAATGGAAGCAAATTCACAAAAATTAAAAATAATAATCTTTAAAAAAAATTTATTTCTTAGGTGCTTATATATATTTTTACATATTTATATATATATATCACAGCTATTAAATATTTTAATTTATATGAACATTAAATTTAATGTAATATTTAGAAATTGAATAATAAATTTATTTATCAAAAATAGTAGATAGCAAGTCATCGTTATTCATGAACTAGTCATCAAAGTAGCCAATGTTTTGAATTCTTTGATAAATCGATAGTGCTATCGATGCCTTTCCACCTCTAGTTCATGGTAAAAAGGGAATTATTGATTCCGATCCATCGACACGAAATTCGACAATCATTTTAAATGAACATTGTTTATTAATTGAGGGCGAATTTGAATTGTGGAAGAGGATATAATTGTAATATTAATTGACAAGTGAAGAACTCATTTATTTGACACAATCCTAAAGGAGATACGAAAGCAAAATGGTGGACGCTGCCAGACAAATGCTCGATGAGCTAATGGGCCGCAACAGAAACTTACATCCTTCGGAGGCTGGTCAGGCGGTCAACTGGGAGGATCCGGAGGTAATATATATGTATTTATAACCATTTAAATATAAATCATTTTCTGATCTAATAACATCTCGTGGCATCATCTGGTAACCGCATTTCATTCCATTCCTTACATTTGTTTATTTTTATGGTCTCTCACCATATCCTCGGCGAAATGCGCTCTCTATCTATAGAAATATCACAGTGACACTTGAGGCCAGTGTTGCCAATCAATTACTAAAAATAACATACAATTTGCATTTTTGAGTTGACAAATGCCAATAAACTTTGCAACAAAATTGTTAAGTTTAATCACAATAAGTGATTATTTTTGTGCTTATTTACTTGGCCATCGTATGTCAATCTATTTATATAATTCACATATACAATTGCATTCATTTGCTTATAATTTTTGTTGTGTGTTTCAGTTTTGTCAGTTTTACAATGTAAAGTTTTGTCCACATGATCTATTCATAAACACACGAGCGGATCTTGGTCCCTGTGTGCGCATCCACGACGAGGAAGCAAAGCATCTTTACGAAGAGGCACGCCCGTCTCAACGTAAACGTCATACCGAGGATGAATTTCTGCGATTCTGTAATGTGATGCTTCACGATGTGGATCGAAAGATACAAAAAGGTAAACAGCGCTTGCAATTGATGCAGCGGGATCATCCGCCGATTCCCTCGCAGCAAGCAACCAAGCATCAGGAGCAATTGAACAATTTGAACGCACGCATTAACAAACTTGTATCAGAGGCCGAGGAAGCCGGAATACGCGGCGATGTGGACCAAGCACAGGATCTGATGACTCTCTGCGAGGAACTGAAGGAGGAAAAGGAATCACTCCTACAACAGTATGAGGCAAATCTCAAGCAATACAATAAATTAAAAGCAACTGCCTCTCTAGTAAATACACCAATCCCAGCAACATCAAGCACCGCGTCTGTAATTACAGAATTGCAAGGCCATGATGATGTCCATTCCAGTCCCTTAACTAATACAAGCGACGCGAGTGTCAACGACGGCAACGACAACCAGTCCAATGAAGCTCACGAAGAGGCTAAATTTGAACTGGCAGTTGGAGCAACGGAGCCATCAGCTGCAGATGTCACATCCCAGAATAATAAGACGGACTCTAATGCGAATAACAAGAATTGGACGCATGAAGTGCTACCAGAGAAACAGATGAAAGTTTGCGAAATCTGTGGCGCATTTCTGATCGTGGGCGACGCACAGCAACGAATCGAGGATCATCTGATGGGGAAACAGCATCTCGGCTATTCCAAGCTGCGCAATGCGGTGGCCGAGATCAACGAGCGTCGTCAAAAGGAGCGCGAGGAAGATGAGCGACGACGGCGCGATGATCGTGCTCAGCGCTTTCATAGTACCTACGACAATAGACGGTAAGCACAGTCGTTATACTGAGTTTTAAATACTGTATGATTTATTATAGCGAACGTGACTATCGGGAACACAGTAGAGAGTACACGTCAAAACGGCAGTCCTCATCGGAGCGTCGTCATCGTAAGTAGAGTTACAGGATATTATACATTTAATCATCGATATAATAACACTTTCGTAAGCATAAAAATGTTTTTCCAATAAGGAAATTTAATTTTTAATTTTCCTTTTATTTTGTTCACCTTTGCTATATATTATACTGCAACCTAGTGTAACCCTGAAAAGATATCATATAAATTAAAATTTAATATATAAAGTATATTTCCTGAATGAAAAATATTGCAATATTACATACTATTTAAAAACGTACATAATATGATCATATATTTATGTATTACACACATATGTATGTATTACATCACTGACCAAATAACACATAGATCGGACATTTCATACAAGCGTTTTTGTCACAAAATTTTCATGCGTCCCAGCAAAGGCTCGGTGTCGTTACGAGGCGTCCCAATAGAGGCTGAGCGTCGTTACGAAGTGTTTAAACAGAACCGAAGACTGCCGAACGTTTTCGCTTAGCAGCAATCATTCTCATTTGGTCTTCTACCAAGAGCACATGAATTGCGCAAGAATGTACATATGTCTTTTAGGATCGTTAACAACAACATCATATGAGCGAGAGATCATGATAGACACCGCATATCGCCATGCTTCTCGCACTCTTGTCATTGGTGTTGTGAGCTATCCACCCCGTTTCTTTTGTTTGCCACTGTCATTGATGATGTCCCTTGATCTTTGTTTTGAGATTGTGTGTACGCGTAGTTCGCTGTCCAGACAGTCAATAGACAAATACATGCATGGCTTTTTGTGTGTATACATATCTTTACATGTATGCGTGATTTTCGTTTGGAAGTCTTTCTGAACTCTGAAATTTTATTTCTGGCTTGCCAGAAAATTCAAGCGGGGCAGCTTGAAAAGTTCGCAATAAAATAATATGTATATACACAAATATATGAACTTTTATTTTCTTTAGACTGCTTCACTGGTGATCTTAATCAGCATTGATCTAAATATGTTTAATTGCAGATCATCATAAGTCTCATCATACGCACGCATATTCGCGCAGCGGCAGCCATAGCACCGGAGGCAATCGCAATCGTCACAGTCATTATCACGATAGTCGGGAGCGTCATTGTCGCAGTCGAAGTCGCAGTCGCAGTCGCTATTAAAAATAACGGATATACTATACATATATAAGAGAACATTAATTGATAGAGGGCAAATACCCAAAAAGCATAACGAAATGTAAACGATGTAAATGTATCATAAAGTTTTCAAACAACGATTGATTATTCTTCGCCGACTGTAAATTGTACTTCGCATATCTATATACATATATATACATAAGATATATGTATATGTAATACTATTTCTGGCTCACTCCTCAACTGTCAACATGCGCATATACAATAAAACAACACAGTCTCCATGCAGCATCGAGGTACTCCAAAAAATAATACTAATAATAACCACATTTCAATAATGATAATAATAATCACAATATAAAAGCCAAACAATTTAAACAGCCCTAAAAAGTAGACTATGTATAGCTTGTATATGTACATATATGCATATATGTGTATGCATATGTATTTCCACATATTTATATATTTATATATACATATATACAGAAATTTAACTTTGAACTTTGCGTCTGATTGAAGGTGAGTTGAACAGCATAAATGTTAATTATAAACAAACTTACCATACAGTATCGTTACGCTATTCGTAGACTACCGAATTTTCTGTTTCCTTCTATATCCACCTTCATTTAACGATCGTCGACTATGCACACTATGGATGTCTATAATATACATATATCATAACTTGCAAGATGTGTTCACCATTTTGCTTTGGGCCGAAAAAAATCGTTAAGACAAGAACACGTTAAAAAGGGAAATCGAAAACAGCATGTTGGCCGAGCCGCTCGTCGAGACAAAATTTTCTTGTCCACCAACTAGTGCGAACATGCTCGCGAACATCATTTGCTGGCAAATTTTGAGCAGTGAACATGTCAACGGAAGACGACAGCGCCACTGTAATTGCACTTTTTTTCAATTAATTTTTGCTTCAAAAATATATTAATATATAAATAATATATATAATATATACATAAACTCTTGCATAAATTGTTTAGATATTTGTAGCAGTGCTCGCTAGCACGTGTTTTCATTTCAAATGTTTGGTTGAAGTGATGTTCGTGCCAGCATTGCCATCCATTGTCGAGCATGTTGTCGCGAACATAGGCAAGATAGAATCATTTCTATTTCGTGCGAGCGGCTCGACGAACACGAAATTTGTACGCGAGCACTACCACTAACGAGGAAAATTCCGTCGAGCACAACATGCTCGGCCAACATGCTCGTCTGTGGATGGGCCGCTTTACTCAACAGGAATAAAAAGAAGCAAAAATATATGAAAGGGGGCAGCAGTCAGAACGTGTCTGCTGCATTGTGTCACTGACCAAATAACATAACATGTTATTTGGTCAGTGATTGTGTTATTCATTAAGATGTGACGGTGTAAAATGAGGGATTTGAGTGTTATTTTCAAGCTATGATATATGTATATACTTTCAACTTAAATTAGTCAGCCATTTATTCATATATTTTCAAAATTCTTTTTTCTAAACGTAACTATAATCAATTGTCTTTATTAACGTATATTTTTCAATATTTTTTATTGATGTCTTATAATTTATTTTTATCCGTAAATTTAACCCTACTAAAAAGTGTACTTGCAAAAGTCTGCGTACAGCTGTTTCAAGCTGCGTGGAATGCAAGATTACCGTTGGACTTTTTTGATGTAGACATTTTTAATATTATGTTAGCAAATAGTATTACTAATTTGAAACATAAATATAGCATCATATTTAGTAGAATCGCAACATGGAGCAAAATGGCAAGGAAATTTTTTATTTTCACCCAATATTATTTTAAAGATATCCTTTGCGGCACAATTATGCAATAAAATTGGTGTCCTAGGTGGTGGAGCCCACTCCTCTATCCACAAAAAGTAATAAACAATAGCAATTCAATTGGCTGGATCTTCTTAAAGGCCCGATCTGGCCAACCACCTTTAATGGCCCATCACGAGCAGACGACTTTTCTTCATCTTCTAGCCAAATTTAATAGGACTGTGATCCAAATTGCGTTCCATAATGTTCATATAGTCCTCCTGTCCCACAATACACTCAATAAATGCCAAATTTCCCACTCCGCTTCCTGCAATGGACTCCCACTCAAATATATTGGTCCACATTGCGATTCTACTAAATATGATGCTATATTTATGTTTCAAATGAGCAACGGTAATCGTTGTTTCTTGCATTCCACGCAGCTTGAATCAGCTGTACGCAGACTTTTGCGTGCACACTTTTTAGTACGGTTAAGTTTAAAATTAAAAATAAATTATAAGACATTAATAAAAAAGTATTGAAAAATATACGTTTTTAATGACAATTGATAATAGTTATGTTTAAAAAAAAAAATTTTGAAAATATATGAATAAATGGCTGAATAATTTAAGCTAAAAGTTTGATGCCGCTTTTTTTAGGGTGTACTCAGGCTTCTGCAGTTGGGTGTATGTATGTACACTAGGCAGAAAAAGTGTACCTACAAACTTAACCCGAAACTTTGACGTTAAATAAAAACAGTAGTGTAGAAGATATTGCCTAATTTTTCTTTTATATTAACAACACATCTATTGTCAACAATTATAGCCACTCTTCATTTATTTAATTCAACAATTTCTTTACTTAAAATTAAAAAAAAAAAAACAAAAACCCACACGTTTTTGGGCAAGAACAAGTCTGCGTACAGCTGTTTCAAGCTGTGTGGAATGCAAGAGACGACGATTACTGTTGGATTGTTTTGATGTAGATATTTTTAATATTATGTTAGCAATTAGTATTGCACATTTGAAACATAAATATAGCATCATATTTAGTAGAATCGCATTATGGATAAAAATAGCAAGGAAATTTCTGTTTTTCACTTAAATTTATTTTAAAGTTATCCTTTGCGGCACAATTATGCAGTAAAATTACTGTCCTAGTTGGTGGACTCAACTCCGCTTTCCAAAAAATAATAAACAATAGCAATTCACTTGGCTTGTCACCCATCGCGAGCAGAGGATTATTATCCATCCTGTAATCCGAATTTAGTTGGTCTGCGATCCAAATGATCCCATGATAGACGCAATAAATAAAAAATCTTCCACTCCGAATCCAGTAATGTATACCTACTAAAATATTCCGCGAACTTATCTTGCATATATCTCATTTTTTCAGCATATCTTCTTCGTCGCATGCTATCCCATGTCCATATCCATATGACAAACCAAATTATAAACTAAACATTTGAAGCGAAGGCGTTTGCGTCGAGTCTTTTTAGTATAATCAATATCGAAAAAAATAGCCAATATATATAAACAATACAATTATATACGTCACAGGAAAAATGAGCTGGGTTAATCGATTTCTTGTTTGATCCTGAATCCTGAGTAATGTATATACTTTACTCAGTACATTTAACTTTCTGAAATGTCCCTCAATATATATGTATGTTTCTTCGTATATCAATTAAAAAATATTGGTCCATTTAGAATATTGAATATAGGATAATCAGCCAGGCTTATCGGTATTTGAGAAAACTGTAACCTATACTTATATATGAAAAAAACGCCGCAACTTTTGTGCAATTTCAACGCCCTCGCAAAATATCCAGTCCAACTGAGTGCTCTAATTACAGGTAAATGCTGATGTCGCAAACCGATGTTAAACTCTATATGCGAACATTCACAGCAAGATTCAAGCATGCATACATACGAAACAACAATTTATTTACTCCGTTACATAATATACATCTGTCTTATTGGGGGTTTCCTTTCTACTCGATGGATTTCTCTATGCGCCGATTATCGATACACCATGTGCTCGATATATCGATATCCACTAATGTAATATTTTCTCGACATTGCAGATAAAGCACTCGCAACCACGTTCCATCTATGTTTTTGGCCGACATATTAAAAGGGACTGAAGAAATGGTTGATCAATTGATTAATTCAATGAATGAAGAGATTAAAAAAAACCTCTCCAGGTAACTGCTAAGTCCACAACATCCAGTTATCTTTCTTCAAGACAGACGATCAAAACGACAACGAACGACAGCTGGGATGATGATTACCGAGGGCTTCAAAACGATCATGATGATGATGAATAACGTAAAACGGTAAAATGGATCACCAAAAATTGCAAAATCGACTCATGTTAATTTAATTAAGCATGAGATACGAGGTGAATTTCAACTTCTCTCTCCATTTCTCCCTCTTTATCTCTCCGTCAGTATATGCATATATGTACATACATACATACATACATACATTAAGTTAGGTACTTTTATTTGATATGTAATTTTCCGCATAATCTATTATATTTTGATCAGCTGTTTAATTTTCCAAATTTGATGTGTATTACAACGAAATGAAATTTGCTTGAAAATATAAAACAAGGCACTATGGTCCAGATTTTGGCATAAAGTCGAAAAATTGATCTACTTGGTTTAAACTTCGCACATTTTATTCTTACATTACAAATTTGTGTACAAAATCTGGGCCAGTGCGACCAGACCCATGCTTACTCCATTATTAGACTATAGGTTAAATAAATGCCACTGTGGCGACTTTCAATGATACATCTAGTGCTCATGTATTGCTGATTTGTAAGAGAAACTTGCAGGTTTTATCAATAGTAATTGGCAAGCATGTAGTTACATTTGGGAAGATATTTATGAATGTAACTATAATAATTACTTGCTTTTTTTTAATATTTGTTTATTTTTGTTTATTTCTTTTTATCTTGAATTGTACAGTGTTTTGATTAATTTTGGTGTAGATCCACTCCGATACACATTGTATTTTTCGATTGTTTCTGCGCCATATTACGAAAAGTTCGCTGTGACTAAACTGGTACGTGCCTATATATTACCAAAATGTGAGAAAAGGGTGACGAACAAGGATGCGTTTTTGGTTTGTGGTTAAAGACAATACCCACAAGTACAATCTGCACCAATTATGTACTTGCTTTCAGCATGAAACACCTTATAAGTTATATTCCACGAAACACGGATGTTAGTTTTCTAAAAAAAAATAAATTGGACATTACACAATACTAAATCTCTAGAGCTACACATAAAATAACAATTTCATTAAATAGTACATACCTTGAAGATTGCTTCCCACAATTTATTTGATTTTTGAAGACCAATTTAACGCGTGTCACACAACATAAAGCAACTAAATTTTGGCGCAAATTTCTATTCGGAAATCTTCTGATCGCACGCTCACTTTTAAAAGCTCGCAAAGAACTTTGGTGGCGTTTTTAAAACTTTTAATTCAAATTTTTATAATGATTGATGAAATTAAGAAACTAAGAAAAGTTATTTTGATAGGCAAAGCATTCGGTCATGTAAACTACGCCAGCAGTTGTCGCTGGAATTTACCAGAATTTTGAGCCTAAAGTGGCCCATCCACAATCGAACATGTTGGCCGAGCCGCTCGTCGAGACAAAATTTTCTTGTCCACCAACTAGTGCCAACATGCTCGCAAACATCATTTGGTGGCAAATTTTGAGCAGTGAACATGGCAACGGAAGACAACAGCGCCACTGTAATTGCACTTTTTTTCAATTAATTTGTGCTTCAAAAATATATTAATATATAAATAATATATATAATATATACATAAACTCTTGCATAAATTGTTTAGACATTTTTAGCAGCGCTCGCCAGCACGTGTTTTCACTTCAAATGTTTGGTTCGTGCCAGCGTTGCCATCCATTGTCGAGCATGTTGTTGCGAACACAAGCAAGATATAATCATTTCTATTTCGTTCGAGCGGCTCGTCCAACACGAAATTTGTACGCGAGCACTACCACTAAAGATGAAAATTGCGTCGAGCACAACATGCTCAGCCAACATGTTCGACTGTGGATGGGCCACTTAACAGAAAACAGTTGTGCTGTCGCTGGAATTTACCAGAATTTTCAGCCTAACTAACAGAACAGAGAACAGTCGAACTGTCGCTGTAAATTACCAGAAATCAGAGTCTAACTAACAGAGTGTCAACATGCCTGTTGCTACCGACACTTACTAAATACGAGAATGGAATTTGTTCTGTTGATCGGCAGTCGCCTAAAGAGCACACCAGTTAAACAGCCAGTCGACAGAAAATTCATTCGGGCGCCAGTAGACACACGGCTGCCGACTGCTGCTGTTGAGTTTTACCACTGACCATATAACATATAGATGGAACATTTCATACAACGAAAACGGCCACGAAATTTCTTAGCGAGATATCCCAGTTCGATGCGACACACCCCAGTCACGGCAAACCCAGATCGGCTCACACGCAGTGCTGTAATTTTAATTGTTCTCCCAATTGTTCTCAGATCTGGCTATTTAAAAAGCATGCCGACGGGAAAAATTTAAAAACATTTGTAAAAAGCACCATCAGCTTTTTTGGAAAGTTAAACTCATTCTTCTCTTCGTGTATGGTTTAATATGGATTTGCACAGTTTGAGAGCAATGGTAGGACTGTCGACCTTTTTTATTTGCTTGCCTTGTCGAAGCGACCACTAGCGATGGATCCCAATTGTCGTGGATCTTGTCGGTCCTATTGAAAATCTTGTTCTTTTCGTTCGTTTACATATTAGAAAAGATATATTCCTTACTAAAAATGGTCAAAATTTGTGTTTCTTAGTGCAAAATAACAAAAATTGCTAACACAAAATTAGCTTGCTCCGAGATTTCTATATTTGTTGCTTGCTCTTTTTGTGAATCTAGCTTTTTTCCTCGGAAAAAAGGACACGACTGCTCTTCCGAACAGCTTCCAACAAAATAGATCTACCAATGTTCCAACATTCTGAGATAGCGTTAGGTCCGTTGTCGATGAAGGACTCTTCATACAAAGCCCGCATGTAATCCTTATGATCGCTAGCAGCAACATTGTATGTGTGCAGATTACCAAATAATTATTTTTTTATTCCTTCAACCTATGCAAAATGACAAATGATGTATGTTTTAATTATAATGATGAAACTCGATGTATGTATGTAGATGTTTGTATTCATGCATATACCACTGACCATATAACACATAGATCGGACATTTCATACAAGCGTTTTTGACACAAAATTTTCTTGCGAGGCGTCCCAGCAGAGGCTCGGCGTGGTTGCGAGACGTCCCAGCCGAGGCTGAGCGTCGATACGAAGTGTCTCAGCAGAGCCGAAGGCTGCCGAACGTTTTCGCTTAGCAGCAATCATTCTCATTCGGTCTGCTGTAGGGATGTCAAAAAATATTGATTAACCGATTAATGACATCAAATGATTATTTTCAAATTTTCGATTAATAATTGCAATTAATCAAAAAGTTAGTAAAAAACCGATTAATTAATCGATTATTTTCATTTATTTTATTTATTATTTGTTAAGAATAGAGTTTAAGAAGAGTAATTTTGAAAGATGTTTCGTCGTCAATCTGTTTCTGTTTTCGGTAGCTGTTGCTCCTGCCTTCGAAAATAGTCTCTCAGATGGAACTGATGTTCCTATCAAGAAACAATACTTTTTTGAAATAGTGTACAGCTTGGGGTTAACAGATTTCATCTCTTCCCATGCTGTGAGCACATCCCGCTTAAGCTCAAGCACTGGAGCGTTCAAAAAAAAACTCAGCTCGTCTTGTGGCTGCGTCCAATCATCTATTTTTTTTCGCTTGTGAGCAATCGATTTGTGATGTGCCCACAAATCAAAGTCGCCATCGGCAAGAGAAGTATCACTGGCGCTTCTATAGCTGTCGTCCTTATGCTCCATTTCAGCCATTTCTTTTCTTATGTGTTGCATAATCGATGACAGCGCCAGAGGGTTTTCCAAATGTATTTTTTTGAATCTTGGATCCAACAACGTTGACGCGGCCAATAAATGTGCATGCTCAATATTGCCGAAACGATGGCTGAATTCCTCTAGTATAGTCTTTTTCAAATTTTCCGCCACAGAAGAAATACATTTAGTTTTAATTATCTGCTGGCGACCCCAATGAGTAATGGGGATGATCTGACTTAATGTGGCGTACTTCTCTCCACTTATTTGGGTTGTCATCTCCACAATTCCTCCTTAATTTTAGGTGTAATCATGGGTGGTGCGTCCGAAAAGCTAATTAATATTTGGCTAACATAATGTATACACCGAATGAAGCGCTCAAGCATATAATATGTGGAGTTCCACCTGGATTTGACATCCAAAATAAGTTTAAGGATATTTCCTTCAGGCACTTCATTAGACAGTTGCAACTGGCGTAGTCTGTCATTGGCTTTCACATGCCTTTTAAACCAGGTCACAATTGTTCTGCAGTGCCTAATTACGCTACTGACTTCAGATATATTCAAAGATGCTTCGCAGACCAGGTTTACGGTATGTGCGAAACACGGAATGTGGCTTTTTTCCCGAACGATTGTCTTACCGCTTTAACAATATTTGCTCCATTGTCGGTAACTACAGCCACAATATTTTCTGCTTTCACCGAAAAATCTGAAAGTGTACTTGTCAGAACATCAGAGATATGCTGTGCTGTGTGCGCTTCCGTCAATGAAAAGACTCCGATTGTTCCGTAAAACAGTTTGCTCCCATACAATCCGTGAACTGTATTTCCGAGCATACTATTAAGTTGTGTATCTGTCCAGATATCTGTAGTTAAACAGATATGGGGCACAAGGGACACCATTTTCTTAAATTGTTCCACTTCCGTGTTATACATCTCGTGTATTCTCGACATTACTGTATTCCTCGAAGGAACTTTGTATTGTGGAAAGTGCTGTCGCATGAGTTGCAAGAAACCCTTTCCTAAAATAAAGAATTATGAACAATTTTCAAAAGAGCAACAATAAAGGTATGACAAAAAACTCACCTTCAACGTGCTTGATAGGTAAATTATCCATCACTATCATTTCCACGATCGATTGAGTCAACTTTAAGTGTTTTGATCCACCAGAAGCAAAAGTCTGCAAATTTTCAAACAGCAGCGGCAAATTTGGTTGTTTTTCAATAGTTTTGTTTGTGGTCGATTCACTTTGTGCTTCAGCTTCCACTTGCATTGGGACTGCCTAATACCACTGACCATATAACATATAGATGGGACATTTCATACAACAAAAACGGCCACGAAATTTCTTAGCGAGATACCCCAGTTCGATGCGACATACCCCGATCGGCTCACACGAACAGCTTCCGACAAGTTCGATCTCCCAATGTGCGAACCTATACTGAGTTAATAGCGTTTTGTACGTCGTCTATGGCGGACGCTTCGTATAGAGCCCGCATGCTGTTCTTATGTTACGGGTCGAACCATGCACTGCAAGACGGATCTTTACCCTGTGTTTGGAAGCACAAAGTTTAGCATTTGTGTACAGTAATGCCGCTTTAATTTTTTTTACAGGATATTTTTTATTTTATCATTGCTTTGCATATCGCTGATTCTGAATTGGGCTATCCCACCAGACCAATGCCTGCCAGAATATACAAACACAAGCATAGCTTCTTGTGTGTACACACATGTTTACATGTATGCGTGAATTTGCTTGGGACTTCTTCTCGAGTGCTAAATTATATACATAAATTATATTTCTAGCTCGTGAAAGACTTTTGATGCTTGGGAAGACAATTTGAAACCCTGACCTCCCACAAATACATGAATTGCCATTTATATGGAATTACTAGTATTGCAGCTGCACTATTGATATCGCATGAGTGCAGAGATTGGTAGTTTTGTTATGTCGCTCAATGATAATTGTATAGTGTTATATTTATGAAATTCTATTGCATATCATTTTTTATAAAGTTTAGCATAATATGGGAAAAAAAATTTATTGGGTAGCTTGAAAAGTTCTTCATTCGCAACTATAATTTCAAATGTCATTCAAATTGAGTTACTATTTTATAGCTTCATTATTATTATTGGATGGGTGATAGTTTTATCAATTTTTTTAAAATTTAGAAATGTCCACCAATAATAATTATTTAATGTTAAATTTTAGAAATTCATATTCTAAATATTTATTATAATTTTTAATGAAAATGCAAAATAATTTATAGCTCTTTCTATGCATAAACTACCAAAAAAAATTTATAATAATTCCATAAAAACTGTATATACACATATTATTATAGTTGCGAATGAAGAACTTTTCAAGCTACCCCCGCTTGAACAAATAGTCTCTGGCAAGCCAGAAATAAAATTTCAGACTTCAGAAAGACTTCCAAACGAAAATCACGCATACATGTAAAGATATGTATACGCACAAGAAGGTATGCATGTATTTGCCTTTTGCCTGTCTGGACAGTGAACTACGCATACACACGAGCTCAAAACAAAGATCAAGGGACATCATCAATGACATGTGCAAGCAAATGAAACGGGGGTGGATTGCTAACAACATTAATGACAAGAGTGCGAGAAGCATGGCGATATGCGGTCTCTATTATACTTTCTCGCTCATTATGTTGTTGTTGTTCATGTGCTCTCGGCAGCAGACCGAATGAGAATGATTGCTGCTAAGCGAAAATGGTCGGCAGCCTTCGGCTCTGCTGAGACACTCCGTAACACGCTCAGCCTCTGCTGGGACGTCTCGCAACGACGCCGAGCCTCTGCTGGGACGCCTCGCAAGAAAATTTTGTGTCAAAAACGCTTGTATGAAATGTCCGATCTATGTGTTATATGGGCAGTGCATATACCAATAGTTAAAATAATATATTGGTTGGATATTGCAATCCCTTGTAATGTTTAACTTTAAATTGATCTTCCTCATCCTGCGAATACCCAAATTGAAATTTATCGTAAATCGCCTTTTATTATCAATTTGACAAAATAATGAAAATAAATTAAAAACATGAGTAGGTGTATGTGTGTATAAAGGATATATACATATATATAAATTATATATCACCATCAATTTGATTTTTTTATTATGGTTACTATAAATACGATTTGCACTGTTAAGCAAGTTTTATAATTATATTATAAATATAATTAATAACAATAATGAATAAGAAATAATGATTCAATTTGTTTTTCTAATGCAAAATCAACTTACGAATCGCAAACATAAAGCGAACGGAAAATATACAAAGAAGACAAAAAATAAAATAAACCATTTAAAAACCCCTTTATTTATGTAAAAAAAATGAATTTTACTGGGTTAATAGTGGAGAGGGTATGTTAATCAGATACTCCAATGAAGAACTACTGATGAGTTGAGTCTCATAACTGAACTGAACTGCCGACTCTGTGCCGGTCTCCCTTTTTTCTTAATTTTCGTCTGCTTATTTTCTATGTTCAGCATTTTTTTAAAAACTAGTATGACTGACCATATAACATGTTATCTGGCAAGTGCATATGTCAGTAAGTGCATATAACATATTATATGGTCAGTGGATATATATATTGCATTGACAGAATTGAACTCTTATCGTAATTATAGACAGAGCATGGTCGTTCAATCTATTTAAGTTTCTTCTTGAGTTATATTATTACATTATTTTAGAGTACTGTAGTGCATTTCTTTCTTAATCTATGTTCATGCCTGAGCAGGGCAGATATAATATAAATCACCAAATAAGAGTAAGTGATGGAAAATATCACAGGGCCTTCACTCAAATCTTTGTGGCTAGGGTTTAGCAATATTATTTTATACATATAATCTACTTTGGATGATACCTAGATAGTACCACTGACCAAATAACATATAGATACCCCAATCGAAACGGGGGTGGATTGCTAACAACATTAATGACAAGAGTGCGAGAAGCATGGCGATATGCGATCTCTATCATGTTTTCTCGCTTATTAGTTGTTGTTGTCTACGCTTCTAAAAGGCGTACATTCTTGCGCAATTCATGCTCTCTCAGCAGCAGCCCAAGTAAGAATGAAACGAAGAGTTCGGCTGCCTTCGGCTCTGCTGAGACACTTCGTAACGACGCTCAACCTCTGCTGGGACCGCTCGCGTACGCCGCTGAGCCTCTGCTGGGACCGCTCGCAAGAAATTTTTGTGAACAAAACGTGTATATGAAGTGGGGTATCTATATGTTATTTGGTCAGTGCCACTGGTTAGTAACCAGTAAGTTAGAATTAGAAAATGATACGTCTGAAACTATTTTGTATAATAGACTTATCCAAACGAGTATTGAAAGTTTAATCCAAAAATTACCCACTGATATTTACCTCAGGATCGTTAATTATAATATTCCAAAGTTAAAATCACTTATAAATATTTTACAAGAAAAAGGTCTTTACGACACACTAATCCCAAGTAAAATCAACTTTAAACCAGTCTCGAATCAAAACAATCTTCAAAATAATTTACATAATAGACAATTAAATAATCATGGTAAACCGATAACTCCTTTCAAACCATCATATAACCCAAACTGTCAACCATATTATCGACCATTTAGTCAACCACCACCACAAATACCTAGAAATATTACCATGCCCTTTCAGAGAGAGGAATGCAGAGTGCATTCGATCAGAATCGTTTTGGACCCAATAACGTAGGTGTGCCAAATAATAACACCGCCAAGAGGCAAAGATCATCAGATAGTGGACAGTCAAGAATGAGTAAAGACGAACTAAAATATCAAGAAGAAACATCATATCCGTCTGAATATCTGCAGAACCAAGCTTATCCCTATTGTCCTTACTATCCTTATTATCCTCAAGTTGATTCCTATTATTATCAAGCTCATAATGTCCCTTACCCATCTTATGATACTCCAGAACAAGGATCTGATAGCGCAAATCAAACCGAAGAAATAAAATCAGAACCAAATGGCAACGAATCGCATGACACGGAGCAATCAGAAAATTCACACTACTAATGGCCCTCTAATAATTAATGAAACCACAACCTTGTCACCAATCAATTATTTCCCTACTGCACATTATTTAACAAAGAATACAAGTTAATCAGTACAAGTAATATCATAGAACAAAAGCACATTCAAGATTATCCTTTTTCTTGTGAAGACTCTAAATTTTCAAAAGACTCTCCATGGCAAGACAGCCTATTCCGATTAGACAATTTAAATAAAGAAGAAAAACATAAACTAACTAAATTGCTATAAAAAATTCCAAAATATCCCATATCACGAAGGAGATAAATTGACTTTTACCAACCAAGAAAAACACATTATTAACACGACACATAACGGCCCCATCCATTCAAAACTTTATAGCTATCAACAGATATATGAAAAAGAAGTAGAGCAACAAATGCAAGACATGTTAAAACAAGGAATAATACGAGAAAGTATCTCACCATATTGTAGCCCCATCTGGGTTGTGCCTAAAAAGACAGACGCCTCTGTACAGAAAAAATTCCGTATTGTAATTGTTGAACCACTAAGGTTTTTTAGCAGCGTTTATAATATTAATAACAAATGCACGGTATGAAGGTTGTGTGTGTGTGTAGTTGATTTGTGCACTGTACAACTGCGAAGAACTTCTGTGTCTTGACGCGGGTTGACAATGCGACCAATATGTGAGAGATGTAAAGAGATAATGTGTTATTTGTAATGCAGACAAATGAATATGTAAGAAGCCGCTGCCGAGCTGCGAGGCTGTAAGAACAGATAGAGAGAGAGCAGCGCAGTCGCTATCGGCAGCCTGACCATTACAGTTTTCCAGCCACTGAACCTTATGCTGCTCCCGACATACTCCCCCCGTTGGAAGCTTCTCTTTCAACTAAATCATTAGAGGGCAGCAGACACAATTTTGCAATAGCTCGTTTGGTAGTGACAGTGGACGTCTTCAATTCAGCTACGCGACAATCTCCATCCTTGCCAGGTATTAAGTACACCACTCTAGCTAATGGCCAGCGTAGGGTTGGTAGGCCTTCGTTCTTGATTAACACCACGTCATTGACCTTAAGACGTCTGTCTGGGACGCGCCATTTGGTACGTTGTTGAAGTTGGGTGAGGTATTCTTCTGTCCATCGAGACCAAAACTGCTGCTGCAGCTGAGTCACGCGCTGCCAGCCATCTAGACGATTAAAGTTGAGTCTGGTCAGATCGGGCTCGATTAGCAACGTAGCGGGACCTCCCATTAGCAGGTGAGCAGGAGTCAGAACGTCAAGATCATCTGGGCTTTCTGAAATGGGGAGCAAAGGCCTGGAATTGATCACACCAGCTATCTGGCATATTAAAGTGCGCAGTTCATCGAAAGTCAGAACTGCGGATCCAATCGAACGAACTAAATGGTACTTCGCCGACTTCACAGCAGCCTCCCATAATCCGCCGAAGTGAGGAGAGCGAGGAGGGATGAACTTCCAATTAATGCCCTGGTCTAAGCAGGACTGATGCAGATCTTTCATGTGCGCTTTGCTCAATAACATCTTTCTCAAATCCATTAATTCGTTCCTTGCGCCAACGAACTTGGTGGCGTTATCAGACCAAATCTGGCTTGGAGTGCCACGTAAGGCAACGAATCTCTTGAGTGCACTCAAGAAAGCGCCCGTAGTAAGATCCTTGAATAGCTCCAGGTGCACTACCTTGCTTGTGAAGCAGATGAACAATCTTACGTAACTCTTCAAGGGCGCCCGTGTTCGAACCTCGGATTTGTACAGGAATGGCCCGTAGTAATCCACACCACAAACTGAAAAGGCGCGAACTGCTTCCAACCGTTCTTTCGGAAGATTTGCCATTATCGGCTCGAGGGTTCTCGGTTTGGCACGAAAGCACATTATGCAAGTACGGACTATGCGGGAAACTGTTCGGAGTCCTCCTATTGGCCAATATTGAAGTCGTACCTTAGCTAAGAGTGCTCGTGGACCAATGTGCAAATTAGTCCTGTGTATGTGCTCTATAATTGCAGTAGTGATAGGATGCATGCGAGGTAAGAAGATTGGGTGCCGTGATTCATAAAGCAATGAATCGTCCTCCGACTCGAAGAACTCCATTGTCATCAATGAACGGCAACAATGAAGAAAGGCTGCTGGATTTCCTGACAACTCCATCTCAACGCAAGGTCTTTATCTCATTCCATAAGTTAGACAGTTGAACGATGCGGCATAAAAGCAGAGTGCCATGATGAATATCTGACACGTTAAGAGAAGGCCGAAAGATACGATACCGGAAACGATAAACGTAAGCGAATGTGCGCTGCATTGAAGCGAAATTATGCAAGTGCTTACAACCCAAAGTCAAATCAGCGTGGGGCGATATAAGTAAGCAGATCCTTTTGCGCAACTCTTGGGTTGACTTCTCCGGATACAGATGTGGAGGCCATACGCTTTGACCCTCCACAAGGTAGGTTGGTCCATGAAACCATAAGCCAGACTGAGCAAGGTCCTGCGGCAATGAGCCTCTTGATAATATGTCCGCAGTATTAAGCGATGTGGGAACGTGATGCCACTCCATGCCATCAGTTAACTCCTGTATGGATGTGACCCTATTAGCAACAAACACGTTAAGTTTCATCCCGAATCCAAGATAACGCTACGGAGGAATCACACCAGCAATAGTATTTAGCTGCGAATATTCCAAGTTCTCGGATTTCGGCCATAAGCTTTGATAAAAGCAGCGCTCCGCATAATTCCAACCTTTTTAGCACAACAAATTACTCATTGGAGCAATTCCTTTAGAAACCACATAAATACAAGCTCCATAAGCACTTTCGCTGGCATCACAGAATCCATAAAGCTCTAACTCTTCATTCTGTCGAAGAACGACTCTTGGAAAAGCAATGCTTTGTATCATCTGGAATCCATCGCACAGCTCACGCCAAGTAGTGCTATGTATGAGCTAGCGATAGGCCTTCATCCCAGTGCAACTTGTCCTTACAGAGATGCTGAAGAAATATCTTGGCCTTCGTAATAGTTGGTCCGAGAAGTCCCAGTGGATCATAGAATCTGGCGTTCGTGGCCAATACGGAGCATCTACAAGGTTTAGATCCAGGTTCCAATGCAGTCAATGAAAACAGCAGAGCATCAGAAGCCGGATCCCAAGCGAATCCAAGAGTTTTGGTTATGTTGCTGCCATATTTGAACTTCAAGAAGCTTTCTTTGTCCTCATCCAAAATACCTTCAAGAACCTCGGGGTGACTGGATGACCATTTCAGTAACTTGAAACAGCCTTGTGCTAAGATACTAGTTGTCTGCTGCATATTCTCGACTGCGACTGCCTTCTCCACAGACTCAGCTCCAGTCAACAATTCCCTTTCGTCAACAGACAGCTGATGCATTGCTCGTACAGATAACAATGAAGCTGCCTTGGTTCCATAAGTGACTGTGTCAAGCTTGAATACTTGCAAGTCCTGCTCTGGTGAATCACGCCATAAGATACACTGGTAGTAGCTGTCAGAATTAGACACTTGAACGCAACGGAACATTTTACATATGTCTCCAGTTAGTGCAACCTGATAACTTCGGAACCGAAAAAAAAATGTGAAGTAATCGTGGCTGTACAACAGGTCCTGCCAGCATGACATCATTCAAAGAGTGGCCAGATGATGTAGCAGCCGATCCGTCGAACACAACACGAAGCTTAGTGGTTGAGCTGTCCTCCTTCAGAACACAGTGGTGTGGCAGAAAATACTTGCAACGACTAAGATCTTCTGGGCTAACACGCGTCATGTGATTCAATTGCAAGTACTCAGACATAAATGAGGAGTATTGCTCATTTAGCAGAGGATTGCGCTGCAGCTTTCGCTCAAGAGTCAGAAACCGTCGATATACTTGCGTGTATGATTCTCACAAGGGATATGTAGTAAGATCCATTGGCAAACTTACAACATACGCTCCAGAAAAAGGCGAGTGTGTGTTTTACAAAAATGTTCTTCGCATTCCATCTCTTCCTTGCTGAGCTTTGAGGACGTTCCTTCACAGCTGTCAATCTCCCAAAAACCGCGAACTAGTTCATCAAGACGTGCCCCTAATGCAGTGCTGGTGTTTTCCTCCTGATCCTGAGTGGCAAGTAGCGCGGAACCAATAGCTCTTTCGCCTCCACCGGAGACAACCCAACCAAGCCGAGTTTTTTGTAATAACGGCAATCCTGAAGTCAAGTGGATCTGCCCAATACATAGGAGCTCATAAAATAAACTGGCACCAATAAGAATGTCTATTCGCTGCGGAATGTAGAAATCTGGATCAGCGAGAGCTATGTTGATGGGTATATTCCAAGCAGAGGTGTTCAGCTTATAGCTGGGCTGGCAATCAGTAATTGAAGGAGCCACGAGTGCCGTGAAGGTTGTAGAGTACTGCGAGACCCGAGATTGCAGACAGATGCGTACTGTGGATCCGTCAGTGGTGACGGGTGATTCACCGAGGCCAGCCACAGTTGTCCCAGAATGCGACCTTTTTAGATGCAGAACATGAGCAAATCGGGATGTGACCATGTGCAGCTGAGAGCCCGAATCTAACAAAGCGCGGCACGGTACTAGTGATCCATGTCGATCGCGCACAAGAACGACAGCCGTCGCTAGGAGAACGGTTGTTGGCTGACTACTCTGAGCAGCAAGTGCTCTATATTGCTGTGGTACGGAAGGCGCAGCATCTGGCTGAGAAGATATGGACACTTGTTCCTGCGAACCATCATTGTGAAGCAATGTGTGATGCTTTTCCTTACATTTCCGACAAAGGCCGACATTACACTTCCGAGCAGTGTGCCCGAATTTGAGACAATTGATGCATCTTCCGAGTCGACAAACCTCCTTATAACGCTGTGATGCCGTCATATCCAAAAACCGAGGACACTAATAAATTCCATGTCCATCAGCTTCGCAGCATGCGCAGACGTGAGGGTTACTCTGAGTAATGACTAGCGCTTTCCTACTTGACTTACTTGGAATGCCAGCCGATAACGCGGCCATGGCATGTTGCACACTTCAAGGCGCTGGCATCGAGTCTCAAATTTGTCGCTGAAGCAGGATCTACGAGCCGGAGCGCTAAGATCTCCATCACGTGGGCCTGGAACATGAGTTTCTTGTTGCTGAACCGCTTGCGAAGAATTTCCAAGGAAACGGGGTAATTCGAGCTGGAGACCTTCAGAGAACGAATCGATTCCAAAGCGCATCCCGATAGGCAAGAGCGTAGATGCTGGAATTTCTCTATGGGCTCCAGGTGTGAATCTTCATCCACAAATGAAAACGTTGGAAGCTTAAGCTCAGGCAGTCGAATTTGACGAGTCCTTTCGGAGGCACTACTTACTGCCAAAACTGTCATCAGGTCACATGGTTGATGAAGGTGGTGCACGCAACTGACGACGCTCAAGATGAACACGAAGCCTGCTTTTAAGTGACAAGATCAGATCATCGAATTTGTCACGCAGTTCACTGCCGATTTCATCATAGACTAGCTCCTCAAGACTGTTGTGAGTTAAATTAAAGGTGGCTTGCATTTGTTCGATGAGTTCAAGTTGAACTATGATCTCTGCTGCACTATACGCCTGGACACACTCATCATGCAACGTTATTTCAAAGAAAAACACATTTTTTTTTGTCAAAATTCGTTGTTATTATTCAACATAGTTCCCTTCAAGAGCGATACAACGATTATAACGACGTTTTGCATCAAAATAGGCCTCAGTTTCGGCGATCACCTCTGCCAGCATCCTTTTGAGGTCTGAGAACAAGAAAAATTCGCTGGGGGCCAGATCTGGAGAATACGGTGGGTGGGGAAGCAATTCGAAGCCCAATTCATGAATTTTTGCCATCGTCCTCAATGATTTGTGGCACGGTGCGTTGTCTTGGTGGAGCAACACTTTTTTCTTCTTCCGCTCAGAATCATTAACACGTTGTTGTTTTTGATGTGAGCTCGCGCGGCACCCATTTTGCACAGAGCTTCTGTATATCCAAATGTTGATGAATGATATGACCAACACGATCCTTTGATATCTTTAAGGCCTCTGCTATCTCGATCAACTTTATTTTACGGTCATTCAAAATCATTTTGTGGATGTTTTCGACGGTAACCACCTCTTTCGGGCGTCCACTGCGTTCACCGTCCTCCGTGCTCATTTCATCACGCTTGAATTTTGCATACCAATCAATTATTGTTGATTTCCCTGGGAACTCATTATCAAGCTTCCACTGTAATTTTCCCCTTCAGAAAACAGTATTTTATCAAAACACGAAATTCCTTTTTTTTCCATTTTTTTCACAATAACAAAAGTTGCTTTACAAAAGACGCTCTATCTCACAAACTAATTGCTGACAGACGTCAAATTTTGACATGAATCATTTGAAGGCGACGCCATCTATGTGTCAGACCAGGGACTTATCAGCCAACCTTAAAACAAGAAAGAACCTTTTTAGGACATGTCATAACTAAAGACGGAATTAAACCAAACCCTGACAAAATAAGAGCCATAGTACAATATCCATTGCCAAGAAAAACTAAAGAGATAAAAGCTTTCTTAGGACTCACAGGTTATTACAGAAAATTCATAACCAACTTTGCCGACATAGCTAAACCTATGACCAACTGTCTGAAAAAAAAATTCCAAAATAGATACTAGACAAAAAAATTACGTTGGGCAGCTAAAACTTTTCGACATTACTTCCTAAGACGTCACTTTGAAATAGCATCTGACCACCAACCATTATGTTGGTTTCACAAATTAAAAGAACCTAACTCTAAACTTGTGAGATGCAAAATTAGGCTTTCAGAAAATGACTTTGATATAACATACATAAAAGGAAAGGAAAACTATGTCGCAGACGCCCTATCGAGAATTAAAATAGAACAAGCATTTTTTGGGGAATCCACACAACATAGCGCAGAAGAAGATAATAGTAATCTAATAAGTTTGTCCGAGAAACCCATAAATTGTTACAAACGACAAATTATATTTTCTAAAGGCCCTACTAACATTCAACATGAGAATTATTTCAAAATATAGATCACACATTACTTATGAAAACATGAATAAGAAATTTGCCAAACAATACCTACTCGACCATTTTTGTTCCAAAACTAGCGCCCTCTACATAAATAGTTTTTTCTTATTAATCGTATTTATTAGAAATATTTATTACAGCTGAATAGTATTCTATTACCTTTGTGCCAACTTAAGCTAATGAGAAAAAAAAATAATTTAAAGTAAAACTATGTCTAGATAAACTATGGTTGGAAATTTACAATATTTACAATTAAGATAATCTTGATTAGGAATTGGTGCCTAAGATAATTTCTATTTGAACGATGCTCTGGGAGTTCACTACGTCAAGACATAAATAGTGATGCAGACTTCGAAATAATTCAGAGTGCTTATAGAGAAACTATCAATCCGAAATATACGAAAATTGTCCGAAGTCTCGTCTTATTAAAAAATATATCTACTTATGCAGAATTCAAAGAATTAATATTAACCACTCACGAACAACTTTTATGCCAAATATGCAACTTAGCAAAAACAGAACATCGCAACAGAAAGATGCCCATGAAAATCACACCCGAACCCGAATACTGTCGCGACACATTCGTAATAGACATTTACTCTTCCGAAGGCAATCATTGCTTAAGTTGTATAGACATCTATTCTAAATTTGCTACTCTGGAACAAATAAAAACAAAAGATTGGCTAGAATGTAAAAACGCACTCATGCGCATATTGAATCAATTAGGAAAACCCAAAATTCTAAAAGCGGACCAGACGGTGCATTTGCTAGTCTAGCTCTCAAACGATGGCGATAGCGAAGATATCGAACTGCAACTTAATAGCAGACATAGAAAGACTTCATAAAACTATAAATGAAAAAATCCGTTTTATCAAAAACTCAGACTACAACGAAGCTAAATTAGGCAAGATAGAAACAATACTCTATATTTATAATTACAAAACTAAACACGACACAACCGGACAAACTCCTGTTCACATATTTCTTTACGCCGGACAACCAAACTTAAATACACAACAAAACAAAGAGACCAAAATTAATGAGATAAATAAAAATAGATTACTAACAGAAATAGAGACCCAATTCAAAAAACAAAAAAGATTAATAAAATCCCCATCCCACAGGCTCCTGGTCGATCATAATACTCCTCCTCACTTGCATAAAGGCTTGCCAAACCCAACAGATCCAAATCAACAACATCGATACTAATCATGGATACCTCCTATTTTCCGCTAAACCAATACAAATTCCATCAGAATATGAACACCATTGTCTCAGAATTAACCTTACCGATATAGAAACCCTATCTCACTATTTCAATACTAAAGCAGAGAACTATACTAATATCCCAAAAATTAAGCTTTTACTCAATAAAAGGTTAAGATAACTTAGCGGAATGGAATAAACTTACACCATTCAAATAGACAAAAACGAGGGTTGGTTAACATAGTATGATCCGCATTCAAATACTTATTTGGAACATTAGATAATAACGACCGAATGGAAATTCAAAGTCAATTAGATTCAGTAGTAATTAGATTCAAGTTCAATCAGTTTACATGAAATAAATGAAGTAATCCAATTAATTAACAATAATATCCAAATTATTAAAGACTCCGAAGATAAACATAGCAACAGAGAACAATCCATATACGAACTAATTCTATTTACTGAATACATAGAAGATATTGCAATGGGAATGCAACTTTCTCGATTGGGACTTTTCAACCCAAAACTACTTAACTATGACAAATTAGAAAACGTAGACAATAGTAACATTTTGCTATTTAAAACATCTACTTGGATTAATGCTAATCAAATACTTATCATATCGCATATCCCTATTAAACAAATAACTGTTAACACCATTAAAATAATACCCTATCCAGATAGTAACAGTTACCAACTTGATTATTCAGAAAAAGATACTTATTACGAAGAACAAAACAAAGTCGACATCCAAGTTCACAAAGAAATCAACAATGAACGTTTTAAGAATATTATAAAAAGAACTAACCCGATATGTAATTTCATCCCTACCACAGTCAACCAAATAATAATATTTGTAGAACCAAACAATATTCTTACTTGAAACATATGTATGTAAATGACACTATTATAAGTCAGGATTGCCAAGAACTAAATAAAAACTTAATAATTAAAGATAACAAAATAATAACAATTTAACAATGTAGGATTCAAATCGGAAAAATAGTATTAAGTGAAAACCACCTAGACCCCGAAATTAACTTGACTCCATTGTACACACCCTTAGAATTAACCAAAAAAAGACATTGTAAAGCTAATATCAAACAATAATATCACAATTGGTATAATCGTAATGATCATAAGTCTTCTAATCTGTATTGTTCTAACATAATATACTTGAAAGTCAAATCTAAAAAAACTGTTGAAATACCAGATTCGTCTCCAAGTGCACTACCCAGATTATACCCAATAAGCTCAGAAGAAGCCTAAGCTTCCCTTTTAAGGGGAGGAAAGTAGCATATTGCGGAACTATGCCACATATTGCGAAACTATGCTACAGTAATCATGTATGCAATGTATGCATATTATTAGAAGCATATTTCGAAATTAGGCTACAAGCTTGCGCGTGCACCCAAGAAAACTATATGATAAGTCAGAAAAGTTCTTGTAAATTAGACTTAAGCTGTCAATAATTACCAAACTGTCCGGTATTTCGTGACTTTTCGTTTTTTAAATATTTTCAGCGTTGACCTGTACATAGAGATGCGAAATACAATTTACAGTCGGCGAAGAATAATCAATCGTTGTTTGAAAACTTTATGATACATTTACATCATTTACATTTCGTTATGCTTTTTGGGTATTTGCCCTCTATCAATTAATGTTCTCTTATATATGTATAGTATATCCGTTATTTTTAATAGCGACTGCGACTTCGACTGCGACAATGACACTCACGACTATCGTGATAATGACTGTGACTGTGACTGCCTCCGGTGCTATGGCTGCCGCTGCGCGAATAAGCGTGCGTATGATGAGACTTATGATGATCTGCAATTAAACATATTTAGATCAATGCTGATTAAGATTACCAGTGAAACAGTCTAAAGAAAATAAAAGTTCATATATTTGTGTATATACATATTATTTTATAGCGAACTTTTCAAGCTGCCCTCGCTTGAATTCTCTGGCAAGCCAGAAATAAAATTTCAGAGTTCAGAAAAACGAAAATCACGCATACATACATGTAAAGATATGTATACACACAAAAAGCCATGCATGTATTTGTCTATTGCCTGTCTGGACAGCGAACTACGCATACACACGATCTCAAAATAAAGATCAAGGGACATCATCAATGACAGTGGCAAACAAAAGAAACGGAGTGGATAGCTCACAACATCAATGACAAAAGTGCGAGAAGCATGGCGCTATGCGGTGTCTATCATGATCTCTCGCTCATATGATGTTGTTGTTAACGATCCTAAAAGACATATGTACATTCCTGCGCAAGTCATGTGCTCTTGGTAGCAGACCAAATGAGAATGATTGCTGCTAAGCGAAAACGTTCGGCAGCCTTCGGCTCTGTTTAAACACTTCGTAACCAGTGTTGCCAATATTTTTTCAAAATAAAATACAGATTGAGAAAAAAAAACAGGAAAAATAGGATGGAAATATTATAAAAAGGATAGAAAAAAGGACAAAAAGTTTGTTTACAGTAATTTTATAATATTGTTATTAAGATAATAGTTTTAAGGCATCTTCGATTATTTTTCCTTCGTCATTATTGCTGTCCTCATAAGTAGCCATGGAGCCAATTAATTTGTTACGAACCGATTTTTCCCGGTGGGCAACCTCAGCTAGCTCAGTGTACCCAGGGATGGGTTGCTGGGTCCCAATGCCCGAACAAGTTCCGTCTCGTTCGCAAACAACATCGATAGCAACATCGATAACACAACACAGACAACAACAAGCACAGCATGCATACAAACAACAAACTACAGCTGAGTGGAATTACTGCTGGTCTAGTGTTGATGACCAGATGACCACCCTTCCATACGATGGACCAAAGCATGAATGTTGTGGTCCATCGCCCTTTGAGGAATTGTCACAGCTGACTATTCCAGGCTTTCACAGCCTTCTCTTCCCCCCCTCCTGCGGGAATCTAACAATTCATTTTGATTTTGCTGCGCAACTAACAAATGTTTATTTAAAATTAATTTAAAATTATATTGTGGGCCCTAAGGAGACGGATGACCGTGGCAGCAAGCCTGCTGTCTGCCAGGGCTAATCCTAACGCGCTATGTGCGGCAAAATAGAAGCTGCAAATAGCCTCGCACATAAATTACGACGGTCAATAAAAAGGGTCCTATCCTACCTAGAAGAGCTCCTCTGGGATTCGGGTGGGGACACCTAACCGTAACCAGAACAGCGTCTGGTTGCAACGCGCGCTGGCTTGCCCGCAAGCAGCAAAATTGCTACTCGGCAATGCGCCTACCTTCACAAAATCCAAAATGTATAACAAAACTTAATATAACGGACTTCCACTTACAAATACATAAATAAATAAACAATAAAATAAATAAACAATAAAACAAATAAATAATAAAATAAAGGTGCGTTGGGGACGGCAAGGGGGGTTCTGCAAAAGGGCAGGCCGTGCCGAAAACCACGGCGTCCTGACGCAACGTGCCCCTCCGGGGATTGTCACACGCTTCGGCAATTGAGTATGCACCCGTCGCGTTGTCGCGGCGCCACGGGCCAAATTTGAGCCAATTGGGCTCAATTGGAGCAGACTCACCAGGTCAACTTCGCGTATTTGAAGCACACCACACTGGCTGTGCTTTCCATATTTCTTGTGTGTGTGTGTGTGTGTGTGTGTGACGTCCACTCCGTCCTCCGGCGCAGGTTCAAGGAGTTACGTCTGGGGCAGCTTCCCGGCGAAATCTCTGGCAGCTACAGGATGTTTGTTGCATTCTCGTTGGGCCGGCTGCGGGTTATCGATGATCTTAGGGCTGGGTCAGCGATATGTCCGGCGTTGCCATAATTCTGGGACATCGATAACCCCTGATTTGAAACGTCATGAACAGCTGATTGCCCGACGAAAGTGTGGCATGAAAATTCTGCAAGTGACTGCACGTGCTGTTGGGCGCCCGGTCAAATAGAATTTGGAAAAAAAGGAAGACCGGGCGCTGAACAACTGGCTAAGACAGGGGAGTCAGGTGTCCACGCACGCCCATGTGCAAATAGCAAGCGGGAGCTTTAAAATAAGCCAGGTGAGCGGAGTTCGGCCAATTAAATTTCAAAATTTCTAAAGTGTGAAATTTTTCTTGGTGTGGCAGCAGGCCGACGACCGGATCAGCTAAGTCTGGAATCCGGCGTCGGCCAATTATTTGGATATTTGTGGATATTGTGTGTCATGGAAGTCCGGAGCTGCCACACGCTCCGTTAGCCTGTGCTGGAGGATTCCCATCGCCAACAGGGAATTAGCAATGTTGCCGCCACATGGACATGGACGCATCTACATGGACGCCGACAACGCCGCCGCCATCACGTCACCGCCGCCCTGAGGGGCAATATTATAAAAAAACATTCGGGTGAGTCCGGCCCATTTGGCGTCGCGTCTGTGGCAACATTAGCCATGTGGTGTACGTCACACGTAGGCGATCCCTCCTCCAGCCCCGCAGAAAATCAGGGCAAGCCCAGGTTGGGGCGTACAGAACCCTCCACAGCCCCGTGGTGGGCGTAAATTAGCCTCACAGCCCTGAGGGGCACGCAGCGTCAGGACGGCGCTATTTCGGCGCAGTCTGCCTTTTGCAGACCCCCCCCCTTGCCGTCCCCAACGCACCTTTATTTTATTATTTATTTGTTTTATTATTATTTATTTTGTTATTTATTTATTATTCATATGTGTGTAATGTCCGATAGGTTAAGCTTTTGTTAGTAATTTTTAGATTTGTTGAAGGTAGGCGCATTGCCGAGTAGCAATTTTGCTGCTTGCGGGCAAGCCAGCGCGCGTTGCAACCAGACGCTGTTCTGGTTACGGTTAGGTGTCCCCACCCGAATCCCAGAGGAGCTCTTCTAGGTAGGATAGGACCCTTTTATTGACCGTCGTAATTTGTGTGCGAGGCTATTTGCAGCTTCTATTTTTGCCGCACATAGCGCGTGAGGATTAGCCCTGGCAGACAGCAGGCTTGCTGCCACGGTCATCCGTCACCTAGGGCCCTATAATTTTAAATTAATCTTAAATAAATATTTGTTATTTGGCGCATAAATTAAATATGAATTGTTAGTTCCCCGCAGGAGGGGGGGAAGAGAAGGCTGTGAAAGCCTGGAATAGTCAGCTGTGACTTTCCTCAAAGGGCGATGGACCACAAATCTTACGCTTTGGTCCATCGTATGGTAGGGTCGGCGCGTCTCTGGTCATCAACACCAGACCAGCAGTAATTCCACTCAGCTGTAGATTGTTGTGGTTGTATGCATGCTTGTGTTTGTCATGATTTGTGTTGTGTTATCGATGTTTGTAATCGATGTTGTATCGAACGAGACGGAACTTGTTCGGGATCTGGCTACGAACTGAGGGCATTGGGACCCAGCAACCCATCCCTGGGTACACTGAGCTAGCTGAGGTTGCCCACCGGGAAAAATCGGTTCGTAACAGATATGGCGCCCAATTGAAAACACCAGTGTTTCTGAAGCGGTTCGCGAGAACGGCTTCAGGGACCGGCGTAAAGCGACGTGCTTTCGTTGGTAAATTAAAAAAAATAAACCGAACGCTGAAGCCTTGTTGGTAGTGAGGCTGACCTTCGGGCCTTGAGGAGTTGGTTACTTCACCCGAAGACGTAATCGGCGTGAAGTGGATCGGCGAATCAGGACCTTGAGGACACCTTCATGGGCCAAATGTAGTTTTTGTTCTGTGTCACAGTGGTAGTGTGGCTGACCTTCGGGCCTTGAGGAGTCGCGACTTTCACCCGAAGACGTAATCGGAGTGGAATTGCGCGACGAATCAAGACCTTAGGGCCACCTGTATGATCCAGTGGGACGCAGAGTTGTAACGTAAATGTTAGTTTGTCTGGTGTCTTTGTCTGGCGTTTCGCCACGATCAACTGCACCAGAGCTGTTCTTAACCAAGTTTGATCTGACCATGCGCGTATGACACGCACGTTCCACGGGGAACAGTGACGTTTGCGACGTCGCATGGGATGAGAAAGCGTGGCAAGAGCGGCCCAAGAGCTGACCACTCGAGTGTGTTGCTCCTTAGCATCCGTGTATGACACGCACGCTCGACGACGAGCAGTGACGTTTGCGACTCGGTTTGCGACGGACGATACGACGAGGGCGGCAGCAGTGTAGGGACGAGCACGCTTAATTGTAACGTAGATTTGTATGTGTGTTTCCCTCCACTTGTTGCCATCGATGGACTGCCTTGGGTCTGGTGACCCATGGGGCAGAAGGATGTCACCATGCGATGCACCGCCAAGAAGGTTTGTTGGCGGCCGCAAGTGGATTAGGAAACGCAGTCTTGGTGGAAAATCCCTAACAGGGGATCGTCAGTGAAGCTGATGATTCGCCAGTTGGAGGAAGTAATATTTGTTTGTCTTTTGTATGTGAGCGGAGTTACTGTCATAAGACGTAGGAAAATACAGCTGATTCCGGCGGACACAAAATTCCTTCCCCTTCAGGTTAGGAGTTAGTATGTTATTTATTTTAGTTTCGGTAGTTTTATGTATTTATTCATTATTTTATTTATGATGTATTTATTTATTTTAGGTTGTTATTTTTTTTCTAGTTACTAGTATTTATATTTCTTTTATTATCTATTTTTTTTTCTAGTGTTAGGTGATTTGTTATTTATTAATTTTTCAAGTTTATTTATTAGGTAGATATTTATTTTCTCATTTATTTATTTATTAAGTTAATTTTTTTTAGGTAGTTGTTTTGTTTTTTTTTTTCTATTTATTTATTTATTTATTTTTATTGGTTAGTTGTAGGAGCATGCTGTTAGAAATAGGTAGTATTAGGTTGTAAATAGTGCATGCGGTAGTTTTAAGTAGGCATAAGGGTGATGCTGGCAGAGCCAGGAGATAGTGGAATCACGATATGGGGGTCGTGGAGGGACCAATGGTCGCATGGGCTTTCGATGGCCACGAATGCGCCTGGGGCAGCCGTGGAGCCGTCCATTGCTCCGCATTATTTCAAGCAGTGGCTGTGCGGACGGTTGCGGACCATTGGGTGGTGCCTCCAAGGGGGATCTCCGGCTCTGAGGAGAAGGGCATCTACCCGAGACGGAGATGAGATGGAAGGAGGACGCGGTACCGGCACCTGGAGAGCGTTTCCGATGATCCGGGTCATCTCCTGCCAGGATTTGAGGAAATGGCTTCTACGGGATGTCGGAATCGTCGTCTCTCTAACATCTGATCTCCGGTTTTAGGATAATTAGCAGTTAGGGGCATGTTAGGTTAGTTAGGTTTAGTTTAGTTCAGGGTCGTGGGTGTGGCCTACGTTGGGCGCGGACTGTGGGCAACCCTGACTCTAGGGCCCACCTGGGATGCGCCCGGCAATTTGCAGCGCTTGCAGGTTTGCTCGCTCGGAATTTCCGGGTGATGTTGCATTCTCGTTGGGCCGGCTGCGGGTTATCGATGATCTCAGGGCTGGGTCAACGATATGTCCGGCGTTGCCGTAGTTCTGGGACATCGATAGCCCGATTTTAAAGAAAAAATCACGAACAGCCGATTGACCACGAGAGTGTGGCAAAGAAAAAATCTGCAAGTGAACGCACGTGCCGGTGGGCGCCCGGTCAATATAATTTCAATAAGATGAAGACCGGGCGCTGAAGACCAGGCGAAGGCGCTTACGACGAGGCTCAGCTAGGGATTTGTGAAGAAATGCAAATGATAAGCGGGAGCTTTGAAATAAGCCAGGTAAGCGGAGTGGTATTAATAATAGAAAAATTCTAAATTGTGAATTTTATTGTGGCAGCAGGCCGGCGACCGGATCAGCTGAGGTTGTAATCCGGCGTCGGCCCAATTATTTGTGTATGCTGTGAGATCCGTAGCTGCCACACACTCTGCGAACCTGCGCTAGAGGAGCCTTCGTGGACACGATTCTAGACGCAGCGAGGTGGCCGGCACGTCGACACCAACAACGCAGTCGACACCGCAACACCGAAGCCCTGAGGGGCAAGATTAGTCCGGATGCTCTGGTGAGTTCGGCCCTTTTTGCCGTCGCGTTTGCGGCAACATTACCCACTTGGTAGGCGCAGCAAGGGCGTGACGCTACCTCCAGCCCCGTGAAGCACACTGGCATCTTGCGGATCGGTGCATCTGCCCACTACAGACCCGCAGAAGATCGATGCAAGCACCGTGGTGGGAGTAAATAACCCTATATAGCCCTGAGGGGCACGTCGCACCGAAAGCGTGCGCATTTCGTCGTGGTCTGCCCCCTTGCAGAACCCCCCTCACCGTCCCCATCACATATTTATATTATTATTGTTTATTTATTTTATTATTTATTTATTTATTCATTTGTGTGTAAATGTCCGATAGGTTAAGCTTCTGTTAGTGTAGTTTTTTTTTGATTTTATGAAGGTAGGCGCATTGCTGAGTAGCAATTTTGCTGCTTGCGGGCAAGCCTGCGCGCCTTGCAACCAGACGCTGTTCTGGTCACGGTTAGGTGTCCTCCCCCGAATCCCAAAGGAGCTCTTTTAGGTAGGACAGGACCCTTCTTATTGACCGTCGTAATTTATGTGCGAGGCTATTTGCAGCTTTCGTTTTGCCGCACATAGCGCGTGAGGATTCGCCCTGGCAGACAGCAGGTTTGCTGCCACGGTCATCCGTCACCTTAGGGCCCCCACAACATTATTTTTAATTAAATAAATATTTGTTATTTGCGCGCATAAAAAAATAAGATGATTTGTTACTTTCCTGCAGGAGGGGGGGAAGAGAAGGCTGTGAAAGCCTGGAATAGTCAGCTGTGACTTTCCTCGAAGGGCGATGGACCACAAATCTTACGCTTTGGTCCATCGTATGGTAGGGTGGTCGCGTCTCTGGTCATCAACACCAGACCAGCAGTAATTCCACTCAGCTGTAGATTGTTGTGGTTGTATGCATGCTTGTGTTTGTCATGATTTGTGTTGTGTTATCGATGTTTGTAATCGATGTTGTAGCGAACGAGAAGGAACTTGTTCGGGATCTGGCTACGAACTGAGGGCATTGGGACCCAGCAACCCATCCCTGGGTACACTGAGCTAGCTGAGGTTGCCCACCGGGAAAAATCGGTTCGTAACATAATACAAACTTTGAAATTGCTAGTTCAGTACCGAAACAGAGTGCAAGTAAACCGTAAATAGAGTTGATTTTCGATGAATTTTTTACCAAACTATCGAAATAAGTATGGCAGCCGCAAAAAGTTGCCACCTGTTTCATATTTTACAGCTGATAATAAATTTAAATTGGAGCGCAAAAGCAACTATTTTAGAAAAAAAAATTAATATTATATTTAAAAAAAGGACAGATTTCCGTATGAAAAATCTAAAAAAAAGGACAGATTTCAGGTATGCGGATGATTTGTTGCATTCTCGTTGGGCCGGCTGTAGGGTTATCGATGATCTTAGGGCTGGGTCAACGATATGAACCGGCGTTGCCACAAATCTGGGACATCGTTAGCCCGATTTTTAAAGTCACGAGCAGCCGATTGACCACGAGAGTGTGGCAAAGAAAATCTGCAAGTGAATGCACGTGCTGGAGCGCCCGGTCGAATAAAATTCAAATAAAATGAAGACCGGGCGCTGAACAACTGGCCAAGGCAGGGAAATATGGACTGCATGTACAGTATGCAAATGATAAGCGGGAGCTTTGAAATAAGCCAGGTAAGCGGAGTGAATTTAATAACACAACAAATTCTAAATGGTGAATTTTGTGGCAGCAGGCCGACGACCGGGTCCAATGAGTTGGGAATCCGGCGTCGGCCAATTTATTTGGATATTTGTGTGTCATGGAGGTCCGGAGCTGCCACATGCTCCGTTAGCCTGTGCTGGAGGACTCCCATCGCCAACAGGGAAGCAGCAATGTTGCCGCCACATGGACATGGACGCATCGACATGGACGCCGACAACGCCGCCGCCATGACGTCACCGCCGCCCTGAG
Organism: Drosophila quadrilineata; assembly: GCA_018150725.1. NCBI lineage: Eukaryota > Metazoa > Arthropoda > Insecta > Diptera > Drosophilidae > Drosophila > Drosophila quadrilineata. Next base: position 1,126,875 of record JAECWN010000432.1, on the reverse strand, counting down.
GGGCAATATGAAACATACGGGTGAGTCCGGCCCATTTGGCGTCGCGTCTGTGGCAACATTAGCCATGTGGTGGGCGTCACAAGTAGGCGATCCCTCCTCCAGCCCCGCAGAAAATCGATGCAAGCCCAGGTTGGAGCGTACAGAGCCCTACATAGCCCTGAGGGGCACGTCGCATCAGGACGACCCGATATTTTGGCGCAGTCTGCCCTTTGCAGACCCCCCCCCCCCACATCGTCCCCGTCGTTATTTTTTTATATATATATTTATTTTGTTATTATTTATTTATTTTATTATTTATTTGTTTATGTTGTAATTTGTTAATAATTTAATACTATGAAGTATTACCCCGACCAATACACAGATAAATAAGAATACAATTTAATTTAACTTTACACAACTGCACTTGCTCGTAGCCAAAATCAAAGTGACGCTTACGCGGGACTTGCAGAGTCCAAGCACAAGAAGAGAAGAAGAAGATCACATTACATTTGCAATTCTCCCCCATGCTCTACCCATACATACAGGTCTGCATTTTGCGTATCAATGTGACTTTTGCTAACATATGTTTATATACATATTTTTCAACACGCCACCTCAAAAGTTACATTGATCAGCCACAATAATTAAGACAGACAAGTTTATGCTTATATTTAATTTGTTTCTTCATTTCATTTTTTTTTTTTTTTTTTTTTTTTTTTTTTTTTTATTTCTGGGGATAACAATTAGATCCAGCATTCGCTGCAAAGAGTTGGGGAAACCCAGTAAAACCCAACTAGATCCATTTAAATAGAAATCAAAAATTCAAATTTAAAACATGAAAAATTATAAGAATATTAAAGTATTTCAGATGCTTAACATTAAATATAAACTTTCATATAGGTTTTCTTAAAGTTGTTCTTTTTAAACATATTAGATAATCAAATTAAAAATTAAAATAATGAGATCCATTCTCCTTTGGTTTGTCAAGACAAAAATTAGTTAGTTAATTTATTCTGAAAGACCCAGTTGGCTCCTTAGAAAAATGAATCTTGCTGATGGTAACGGCTTTGTCATTATGTCTGCCCGTTGTAGATCTGTGGAAATATACTTAACACAAATTAGTTTTCTTTCAATTTGTTCTCTTGTAAAGTGATACTTAATATCTATGTGCTTCGTTCTCTTGTGGCAGGTTGGGTTATTGGCAATACTTATACAACCTTGGTTGTCTTCAAAAAATATCTATAGGGCCTTTCAATTCTAGATTTATCTCATTTATAAGTGATTTGAGCCATAGAGCTTCTCTTACTCCTTCAAACAAGGCCATATATTCTGCTTCGGTGGATGAAGCAGCTACAGATTTTTGCTTCATGGTACTCCAGGAAATTAAGCAACTTTCAAACATTACAAAAAGATATCCGGTAGTACTTCTTCTGTCAGTTTCATTCCCAGCCCAATCTGAATCTACATATCCTGTGAGGATATTATTAAAATTAATATTTTTCTTGAATTGGAGCTTTAAATCAATAGTTCCCTTCAGATATCTAAGGACTCTTTTAAGGCATTGCCATAGTTCCTTATTATTATTATTTGTATATCTACTTAAGATACTTATTGAAGTGCTTAAGTCAGGTCTTGTACATAACATAATGTACATCAAACAACCGATTAAGCTTCTACATGGTGCATCATATGATTGTTCTGATTGTAGCGCCTCATAGTCTAATTTACTCTGGAGGGGAGTACTGACTGAATTACAATCTTCCATATTAAATTTTCTCAATACATTTTTAATATATACTGACTGACTAAGACATATCTCCCTTTCTGTTCTATCTATTTTTATTCCAATAAAATGACGAATTTCATGTAAATCAGTCATTTGAAATTTATCTTGAAGATAAGATTTTAAATTGGACATTGTCTCAGGTTTGTTTGTAGCAATTACTACATCATCCACATATAACAATATATAAATATTTCTTAAAATGTCTCCTCATAGTCAGTCATATATTCTTGAGTAAATCCCCTCGCTACAAGCCTTGCTTTATACTTTAACAAGTTGCCAAATTCATCGTGTTTTATACTAAAAACCCACTTGCAATCAACTATATTTTTGTTATTTGGCTTTTGTACCAAAGTCCATGTATTATTTTCAAGATGAGATTTGAGTTCATCTTGTATAGCTTTCTCCCAGAAAGATCTATCATCACGAAACTTAATTTCGTCAAATGTATTGGGAATATCATTTAAGCATATTTGGATATTCATTAGACATTTTTCTAAAAATCGATATGATAATTTTGGTTTGCCTTTAATTCTCTCACTGCGTCTTGGTTCTTCGTAATTATTGTTTTTATTTAATTTATCACCAATTTCAACAATTGGATCGGCATTCTCTAGATCTGTGGAATTTTCACTGAGTTGTTTATTGAATTCAGAATTAATAGATTCATTATTTTCCACCAATGGAAAAACCAACTCTTCATCCTCTTTACTTAAAGAGTCATCATTTTGTTCAATAGTATTACCTTGAACTATACAGTCTTCTCCATGTAAGACTCGAGATTTTAACATATTTATCTCGTCCACCACAACATCTCTAGCTGTCATAAATTTTCTTGATTTCTCATTCCACAATTTATACCCATTTGGTTCATATCCGACAAGTATAGTTTTGATTGACTTTTCGTCAAACTTTCGATTTCGTACTTTATTTAGCACATATACTGTCGATCCAAATATCTTAAGATATTTTAATATTGGCTTTTTATTATGCCACAACTCATATGGTGTTTTATTTATCTTCAGCAACGCTCTACTTGGGGATCTGTTGATAAGGTATGTTGCTGTTAAAACAGCTTCACCCCAAAAATATTTGTTGAGTCTAGCACAACTTATCATAGATCGAGCTTTTTCGGTGATTGTTCGAATCATCCGTTCAGATACACCATTCAATTGTGGAGTATGAGGAACCGTTAAATGATAGCTGATGCCTTTTTCAACACAGAACTCACGCATTTCATTAGAAAGATATTCCCTTTACTTATGTGGCCTAACCTTTCATGCCACAATCGATACTCAGCACTATTTGCAGTTGTTGACATAAATATTTTACTGTTCAATTTGAACTTTATAATCGGTACATTGTACTCACATGTTCCATCAAATGCCAATATGCCGTCTTTGGATACTCTTATGCCTTCGGGATTAAATTCAATAGTCATCCCAGCATCCTGCATCTTCTTTACCGAGAGTAAATTATGCGGAATATCCTGGCAATATAACACATTTCTCATAGTAATTTGGTTACCAGAACTGTTAAGATTCACCACTCCTTTGGCTGTTGCGTATATATATTCTCCTCGTTTGGCAATCTCAATAGCCAATTTAGATTGCAAACACTCATACTCGGAGAACAACGCTATGTCGTTTATGAGGTGATCCGATGCCCCCGAGTCTAGAATAAACTCAATATCGCTTGTGCTCGGACTTAATGTTGCTTCGTTTGTCATAAATGCAAAACTACGTGGTGGTTGGGCTTCTGTTGTTGTTGCTGTTGCAAGCTGCGCCTGTCTTTCTATATTATTATTTTCACTATCGTTTTGCTTTCCCTGTCTTTTTAAAAGAAAACAATCTTTCTTAAGGTGTCCTATTTTTCCACAATGAAAGCATTTAATATTTGATTTAAAAGTACCCTTGAAATGTTTCTTCTCATACTTATGTATTTGTTTATTTTTAAATTTACTAATTTTAGAATTATTTTTAATTACTGCTTGCAAAACTTTTGCACTTGTATCCTTGCTTACATTTTTAAGTTTGATTTCTTGGTCAAGGAGTCGAGTTTTGACGAATGCTAGCGTTAAATTGTCTTCTGATAGAGTCTCTATGGCTGTTATTACTCCATCATAACTAGGAGGAAGAGTTAGAAGTAAGTGGGAGACTTTGTCCATTTCATCTAGCTTTGCTCCTGATGCAATAAGTTCAGTAATTATATTATCGAAGTAAGTAAAATGATTGAGAAGCAAAGTATCTGCTTTCAATTTCAAACCTAAAAGCTTCTTTCGCAGAGACAGTTGCGATGCTAAACTTTTCCTTTCATATATCGCATCTAAGTCTTCAAAAATCTGTTTGGCAGTATTCTCACTTTTAGCAAAAGCTAGAAAAGAATCACCTAAATATTCGATAATTAAACTTTTTGCATTTCTTTCTGCCTTTTTATTTGCTTCTGTCACTTCCATCTGTTTTTCGTCAATAATTGATAATAAATCATGTTCTTCCAATAATGCTCTCACTCTAAATTTCCAAATTGAGTATTTTTCACCATCAAATGGTTTTATATTTCTCTTTCCTTTGTCCATTTTTAATTTTTTTTATTTTATAAGTCACAACACAGAATAACCACCAGCAACACTGCACAAACACAGTCCGGCAACACTATCGGGCAAAACAGTCTAGCAACTCTTTCTGTATAGATAGAACCAAATTACTTGCGGCGAATTGTGAAATTCACCATACACCACACGCTTTGTCGAATTCGCTGTAGCGTGCTTTTTATTTTATTTTGTGAAATAGAGTAAAAAAAAATTTATGCGGCGAATTCTCTGTGGCGCAATAATTGTACAAATGCAAACAAATAAACAAACAACTGCAAAAAAAATGAAATAATTATTGTATACAATCAATTTAACTTATCCTTATTTTGATGTTGTCCACAATTGTAGCATACACATACATATCTCATATAAATATATGTATGCATATACTTTTCACTCCTATTTATCTGCTTCAATCGTGTCTGGGCCCATAACCTGTTGTAATTTGTTAATAATTTAATACTATGAAGTATTACCCCGACCAATACACAGATAAATAAGAATACAATTTAATTTAACTTTACACAACTGCACTTGCTCGTAGCCAAAATCAAAGTGACGCTTACGCGGGACTTGCAGAGTCCAAGCACAAGAAGAGAAGAAGAAGATCACATTACATTTGCAATTCTCCCCCATGCTCTACCCATACATACAGGTCTGCATTTTGCGTATCAATGTGACTTTTGCTAACATATGTTTATATACATATTTTTCAACAGTTTATTTATGTGTAAATGTCCATTTAAGTTTAGTTTTTTTTTGATTTAAATTAATTTTGTGAAGGTAGGCGCATTGCCGAGTAGCAATTTTGCTGCTTGCGGGCAAGCCTGCGCGCGTTGCAACCAGACGCTGCTCTGGTTACGGTTAGGTGTCCCACCCCGAATCCCAGAGGAGCTCTTCTAGGTAGGACAGGACCCTTTTGTTGACCGTTTCAGTGAATGTGCGAGGCTATTTGCAGCTTCTATTTTGCCGCACATAGCGCGTGAGGATTAGCCCTGGCAGACAGCAGGCTTGCTGCCACGGTCATCCGTCACCTTAGGGCCCCCACAACAATAATTTTTAACAAACATTTGTTAGTTGCGCAGCAAAATCAAAATGAATTGTTAGTTTCCCTCAGGAAGGGGGGAAGAGAAGGCTGTGAAAGCCTGGAATAGTCAGCTGTGACTTTTCTCCAAGGGCGATGGACCACGACATTCACGCTTTGGTCCATCGTATGGAAGGGTGGGCGCGTCTCTGGTCATCAACACCAGACCAGCAGTAATTCCACTCAGCTGTAGTTTGTCGTTTGTATGCATGCTTGTGCTTGTTATTGTTGATGTTGTGTTGTTATCGATGTTTGTAATCGATGTTGTAGCGAACGAGAAGGAACTTGTTCGGGATCTGGCTACGAACTGAGGGCATTGGGACCCAGCAACCCATCCCTGGGTACACTGAGCTAGCTGAGGTTGCCCACCGGGAAAAATCGGTTCGTAACAGATTTTCAATTTTTACCGGATGAAGCGTTAAAAACAGGACAGTCGAACATGTTGGCCGAGCCGCTCGTCGAGACAAAATTTTCTTGTCCACCAACTAGTGCCAACATGCTCGCAAACATCATTTAGTGGAAAATTTTGAGCAGTGAACATGGCAACGGAAGACAACAGCGCCACTGTAATTGCACTTTTTTTCAATTAATTTTTGCTTCAAAAATATATAAATAAAGATCAAGGGACATCATCAATGACATATAATATATATAATATATACATAAACTTGCATAAATTGTTTAGACATTTTTAGCAGCGCTCGCTAGCACGTGTTTTTACTTCAAATGCTTGGTTCAAGTGATGTTCGTGCCAGCGTTGCCATCCATTGTCGACATGCTCGGCCAACATGTTCGACTGTGGATGGGCCACTTCAGCCTCTACTGGGACGCCTCGTAACGACGCCGAGCATCTGCTGGGACGCCTCGCATGAAAATTTTGTGTCAAAAACGCTTGTATGAAATGTCCGATCTATGTACATTCAACAGCAGAAGTCTGCGTACACCCTGGAAAATATGCGGCATCAAAATTTCACGTCAAATTTTTCAGCCATTTATTCAATATTTTCAAAATTCTCTTTTGTAAACATAACTATAATCAATTGTCTTTATAAACGTATTTTTCCAATATTTTTTATTGATGTCTTATAATTTATTTTTAATTTTAATTTTTAAACCCTCCTAAAAATGGAAACAACGATTACCGTTGGATTTTTTTGTAGTAGATAATTTCAATATTGTGTTAGCAATTAGTACTGCACAGTTGAAACATAGATATAGCATCATATTTAGTAGAATCGCAATATGGACCAAAATGGCAAGGAAATTTTTGTTTTTCACCAAAAATTATTTTAAAGTTATCCTTTCCGGCACAATTATACAAGATAATTGCTGTCCTAGTTGGTGGAGCCCACTCCTCTATTCAAAGAGTAATAAGCAATAGCAATTCATATGGCGGGACCTTCTCAAAGGCCCGATCTGGCCAACCACTTTTAATCGCCCATCACGAGCAGACGACCTTTGTTCATCTTCTAGCCCCAATGTAGTCGAGTTGTGATCCCAATTGTGTTTCCTTAATGTGGATATGATCCTCCTGTCCCATAATACACTCAATAAATTTAAAATTTTCCACTCCCAACCACTGCAAGACGGATCTTCACCCTGTGTTTTGAAGCACAAAGTTTATCATTGCATTGCATATCGCTGATTCTGAATTGGGCTATCCCACAAGATCAATGCCTGCCAGAATATACAAACACAAGCATAGCTTCTTGTGTGTAAACACATGTTTACATGTACACCCAACCGCAGAAGTCTGCCTACACCCTGAAAAAAATGCGACATCAAACTTTCAAGTTAAATTATTCAGCCTGTCGGGAGCAGCATAAGGTTCAGTAGCTGTTAAACTGTAATGGTCAGGCTGCCGGCAGCGACTGCGCTGCTCTCTCTCTGTAACTGTTCTGCAGCCTCGCAGATCGGCAGCGGCTTTCTTCACATTGTCTGCATTTCTAATTATTACTGTCACTCTCGGTTTACATCTGTTACATATTGGTCGCTTGTCAACCCGCGTCAAGACACCGACGTTCTTCGCAGTTGTACAGTGCATAAATAAACTACACACAAACACAACCTTCATACCGTGCATTTCTTCATTCGTGATTTATATCATTAACGCCGCTAAAAAACCTTAGTGGTTCAACATTTGGAGGCCCCGGCGAGATCTAAATAAAGTGAAAAAAAACAATATTCGCGGTAGACAAGCATTAAACATTTCACAAAGTTTACGAGTGCCGCGAACCAGTGTGCTGCGACAGTTAAACGTTGTTGGTGCAAATAGTGTTAAACGCTTGATCTTGTGCGCACACACAAGCACTTCCGTATACCGAGCTTGACCGTTATCGCGCGCTCTCTTTGTGCTGTACTCTTTGCTTGAACCGTTTAAGCAATTGCCTTTGAACTTACTTGCAATATGCAAAACGAGCTGCCAAGCACAATCGCGTCCGGAGACATTGGTACACCTTTAAACAGGGTTCCATATTTAAGGCGAAAGGCGTCGTCAATTTTTGACAGTGCAATGCGGTTGGACCAAACTTTGCATGATGAGTGTGTCCAGGCGTATAGTGCAGCAGAGATCATGGTTCGACTTGAACTCATCGAACAAATGCAAGCCACCTTTAATTTAACTCACAACAGTCTAGAGGAGCTAGACTATGATGAGATCGGCAGTGAATTGCGGGACAAATTTGATGAGCTGATTTTGTCACTTAAAAGTAGGCTTCGTGTCCAGCTTGAGCGTCGTCATTTGCGTGCCCCACCTTCATCCACCATGAGACCTGATGACAGTTTTGGGCAGTCAAGTAGTGCCTCCGAAAGGATTCGTCAAATTCGACTGCCTGAGCTTAAGCTTCCAACGTTTTCTGGTGGGTACACTGAATATGCAGATTTTGTGTCGGTTTTCAGAACATTGGTGGATGAAGATTCACGCCTGGAGCCCATAGAGAAATTCCAGCATCTCCGCTCTTGCCTATCGGGATGTGCTTTGGAAGCGATTCGTTCTCTGGAGGTCTCGAGCTCGAATTACCCCGTAGCCTTGGAAATTCTTCGCAGGCGGTTCAGCAACAAGAAGCTCGTGTTCCAGGCCCACGTGATGGAGATCTTAGCGCTCCGGCTCGTAGATCCTGCTTCAGCGACAACCTTGAGAGCATTTGCTGACAAAGTAAATGCACACATGCGAGCATTGCAGTCGTTAGGGAGTTTGGAGCAGATAGCAGGCTGCATGGTCGTTCAAATACTTCTGCAAAGGTTGGACAGGGCAACACAATCTGACTGGGAGGAAAGATCTGCCATCGACCAAGTGCCCACCACCGACGGGTTCCTTAATTTTTTGGACACTCGATGCCAGCGCCTTGAAAGTGTGCAGCATGCCATGGCCGCGTTATCGGCTGGCAGTCCAAGTAAGTCAAGTAGGAAGGCGCTAGTCGTTACTCAAGGTAACCCTCACGTCTGCACATGCTGCGAAGCTGATGGGCATGGAATTTATTCGTGTCCTCGGTTTTTGGACATGACGGCATCACAGCGTTATAATGAGGCTTGTCGACTCGGAAGGTGCATCAATTGTCTCAAATTCGGGCATACTGCTCGGAGGTGTAATGCCGGCCATTGTCGGAAATGTAAGGAAAGGCATCACACATTGCTTCACAATGATGGTTCGCAGGATCAAGTTTCCATATCTTCTCAGCCCGATGCTGCGCCTTCCGTACCACAGCAATACAGAGCACTTGCTGCTCAGAGCATTCAGCCAACAACCGTTCTCCTAGCGACGGCTGTCGTTCTTGTGCGCGATCGACATGGATCACTAGTGCCTTGCCGCGTCTTGTTAGATTCGGGCTCCCAGTTGCACATGGTTACGTCCCGATTTGCTCATGCTCTGCGGCTAAAAAGGTCGCATTCTGGGACAACTGTGGCTGGCCTTGGTGACTCACCCGTCACCACTGACGGATCCACAGTACGCATCTGTCTGCAATCTCGGGTCTCGCAGTACTCTACAACCTTCACGGCACTCGTGGCTCCTGCAATTACTGATTGCCAGCCCAGCTATAAGCTGAACACCTCTGCTTGGAATATACCTGACAACATAACTCTCGCTGATCCAGATTTCTACATTCCGCATCGAATAGACATTCTAATTGGTGCCAGTTTATTTTATGAGCTCCTATGTATCGGGCAGATCCACCTGGCTTCAGGATTGCCCTTATTGCAGAAAACTCTGCTTGGTTGGGTGGTCTCCGGTGGAGGCGAAAAGACTGCTGGTTCCATGCTACTGGCCACTCGGGATCAGGAGGAAAACACCAGCGCTGCATTAGGGGGACGTCTTGATGAATTAGTTCGTCGTTTTTGGGAGATTGACAGTTGTGAAGCAACGTCCTCAAGGCTCAGCAAGGAAGAGATGGAATGCGAAGAACATTTTTGTAAAACACACACTCGCCTTTCTTCTGGAGCGTATGTTGTAAGTTTGCCAATGGATCTTACTGCATATCCCTTGGGAGAATCATACACGCAAGCATGTCGACGTTTTCTGACTCTTGAGCGAAAGCTGCAGCGCAATCCTCTGCTAAATGAGCAATACTCCTCATTTATGTCTGAGTACTTGCAATTGAATCATATGACGCTTGTTAGCCCAGAAGATCTTAGTCGTTGCAAGTATTTTCTGCCACACCACTGTGTTCTGAAGGAGGACAGCTCAACCACTAAGCTCCGTGTTGTGTTCGACGGATCGGCTGCTACATCATCTGGCCACTCTTTGAATGATGCTATGCTGTCAGGTCCTATTATACAGCCACGATTACTTCACATTTTACTTCGGTTCCGAAGTTATCAGGTTGCACTAACTGGAGACATATGTAAAATGTACCGTTGCGTTCAAGTGTCTAATTCTGACAGCTATTACCAGTGCATCTTATGGCGTAATTCACCAGAGCAAGACTTGCAAGTGTTCAAACTTGATACAGTTACTTATGGAACCAAGGCAGCCTCATTCTTATCTGTACGAGCAATGCATCAGCTATCTGTTGACGAGAGGGAATCGTTTCCTATCGGATCTACGTCTTTGCGAGAGGACTTCTATGTCGATGACTTCATATCTGGAGCTGAGTCTGTGGAGAAGGCAGTCGAGAAGATGCAGCAGACAACTAGCATCTTAGCACAAGGCTGCTTCAAGTTACGGAAATGGTCATCCAGTCACCCAGAGGTTCTCGAAGGTATCTTGGATGAGGACAAAGAAAGCTTCTTAAAGTTCAAGGATGGCAGCGATATAACCAAAACTCTTGGTTTGGCTTGGGACCCGACATCTGATGTTTTGCTGTTCTCATTGACTGCATTGGAAGCTGGATCTAAACCCTGTAGACGTTCAGTGTTGGCCACGATCGCCAGATTTTATGATCCACTAGGACTTCTCGGACCAACTATTACGAAGGCCAAGATCTTTCTTCAGCATCTCTGTAAGGACAAGTTGCACTGGGATGAAAGCCTATCGCTAGCTCATAGCACTACTTGGCGTGAGCTGTGCGATGGATTCCAGTCGATACAAAGCATTGCTTTTCCAAGAGTCGTTCTTCGACAGAATGAAGAGTTAGAGCTCCATGGATTCTGTGATGCCAGCGAAAGTGCTTATGGAGCTTGTATTTATGTGGTTTCTAAAGGAACTGCACCAATGAGTAATTTGTTGTGCTCGAAATCTAGAGTGGCACCATTGAAAACGCAGTCGATACCAAGGTTGGAATTATGCGGAGCGCTGCTTTTATCAAAGCTTATGGCTGAAATCCGAGAACTTGGAATATTCGCAGCTAAGTACTATTGCTGGTGTGATTCCTCCGTAGCGTTATCTTGGATTCGGGATGAACCGTACAAACTTAACGTGTTTGTTGCTAATAGGGTCACATCTATACAGGAGTTAACTGATGGCATGGAGTGGCATCACGTTCCCACATCGCTCAATCCTGCGGACATATTATCAAGAGGCTCATTGCCTCAGGATCTTGCTCAATCTGGCTTATGGTTTCATGGACCAACCTACCTTGTGGAGGGTCAAAGCGTATGGCCTCCACGTCTGTATCCGGAGGAGTCAACCCAAGAGTTGCGCAAAAGGATCTGCTTACTTATATCGCCCCACGCTGATTTGACTTTGGGTTGTAAGCACTTGCATAATTTCGCTTCAATGCAGCGCACATTCGCTTACGTTTACCGTTTCCGGTATCGTATCTTTCGGCCGTCTCTTAACGTGTCAGACATTCATCATGGCACTCTGCTTTTATGCCGCATCGTTCAACTGTCTAACTTATGGGATGACATAAATGCCTTGCGTTCAGATGGAGTTGTCAGGAAATCCAGCAGCCTTTCTTCATTGCTGCCGTTCATTGATGACAATGGAGTTCTTCGAGTTGGAGGACGACTAGCTAACTCCTCATTGCCCTTTGAATCACGGCACCCAATCATTTTACCTCGCAAGCATCCTATCACTACTGCAATTATAGAGCACATACACAGGACTAATTTGCACATTGGTCCACGAGCACTTTTAGCTAAGGTACGACTTCAATATTGGCCAATAGGAGGACTCCGAACAGTTTCCCGCATAGTCCGTACTTGCATAATGTGCTTTCGTGCCAAACCGAGAACTCTCGAGCCGATAATGGCAAATCTTCCGAAAGAACGGTTGGAAGCAGTTCGCGCCTTTTCAGTTTGTGGTGTGGATTACTGCGGACCATTCCTGTACAAATCCGAGGTTCGAACACGGGCGCCCCTGAAGAGTTACGTAAGCGTGTTCATCTGCTTCACAAGCAAAGCAGTGCACCTGGAGCTAGTCAAGGATCTTACTACGGGCGCCTTCTTGAGTGCACTCAAGAGATTCGTTGCCTTACGTGGCACTCCAAGCCAGATTTGGTCTGACAACGCCACCAACTTCGTTGGTGCAAGGAACGAATTAATGGATTTGAGAAAGCTGTTATTGAGCAACGCTCACATGAAAGATCTGCATCAGTCTTGCTTAGACCAGGGCATCGATTGGAAGTTCATCCCTCCTCGCTCTCCTCACTTCGGTGGATTATGGGAGGCTGCTGTGAAGTCGGCGAAGTACCATTTAGTTCGATCGATTGGATCCGCAGTTCTGACTTTCGATGAACTGCGCACCTTAATATGCCAGATAGCTGGTGTGATCAACTCCAGGCCTTTGCTCTCCATTTCAGAAAGCCCAGATGATCTCGACGTTCTGACACCTGCTCACCTGCTAATGGGCGGTCCCGCTACGTTGCTAATCGAGCCCGATCTGACCAGACTCAACTTTAATCGTCTAGATGGCTGGCAGCGCGTGACTCAGTTGCAGCAGCAGTTTTGGTCTCGATGGACTGAAGAATATCTCACCCAACTTCAACAACGTACCAAATGGCGCGTCCCAGACAGACGTCTTAAGGTCAATGACGTGGTGCTAATCAAGGACGAAGGCCTACCACCCCTACGCTGGCCATTAGCTAGAGTGGTATCCTTAATACCTGGCAAGGATGGAGATTGTCGAGTAGCTGAATTGAAGACGTCCACTGGCACTACCAAACGAGCTATTGCCAAACTGTGTCTGCTGCCCTCTAATGACTTAGTTGAAAGAGAAGCTTCCAACGGGGGAGTATGTCGGGAGCAGCATAAGGTTCAGTAGCTGTTAAACTGTAATGGTCAGGCTGCCGGCAGCGACTGCGCTGCTCTCTCTCTGTAACTGTTCTGCAGCCTCGCAGATCGGCAGCGGCTTTCTTCACATTGTCTGCATTTCTAATTATTACTGTCACTCTCGGTTTACATCTGTTACATATTGGTCGCTTGTCAACCCGCGTCAAGACACCGACGTTCTTCGCAGTTGTACAGTGCATAAATAAACTACACACAAACACAACCTTCATACCGTGCATTTCTTCATTCGTGATTTATATCATTAACGCCGCTAAAAAACCTTAGTGGTTCAACACAGCCATTTATTCATATATTTTCAAATTCTTTTTTGTAAACAGCTATAATCAATTGTCTTTATTAATGTATATTTTTAACATTTTTTATTGATGTCTTATAATTTATTTTTATTCGTAAACTTAACCCTACTAAAAAGTGTACACGGAAAAGTCTGCGTACAGCTGTATCAAGCAATGTGGAATGCAAGTAACATCAATTACCGTTGGATTTTTTTGATGCAGATATTTTTAATATTATTTTAGTAATTAGTATTACTCATTTGAAACGTAAATATAGCATCATATTTAGTAGAATCGCAATCCAAATCCAAGACATCATTAAGAAATGTTAAAAAGATATGCAAATAAAGAGAATTGATTATAGTTATGTTTATAAAAAGAATTTTGAATACATATGAATAAATGGCTGAATAATTCAAGTTGAAAGTTTTATGCTGCATTTTTTTCAGGGTGTACGCAGACTTCTGCGGCTAGGTGTACATATAACATCGACTTCCAAATATATATATATATATATTCAAATATATTTAAAAAAATATATTAATAATGTTTACATTTCTTTAACAATATGACCACAATTAACTGTATACTTAAGAATAGATTTATACAGGCAAATTTTAAAAAGCTCTGATCATTTCAAAAGCATTTCCAAAATAAAGTAAAAATTGTAACGAATTATTAATCGAATTATTTTGTATTGTTTTTTTTCTTATAACTTTAATGGATAATTTAAAATTCCCCTAAAAATGTTCATATTATTTCTTGCATATACCACCATTTTTATTTGGATAGAATTATTGATCATTTACATTTTCTTCATTTTTGCACTTTTAACTTAAGCATAAAGTTGGCGAAGTAAATATACTATGTATGTATGTAATGTGTATTTTCTTTATAAAGACAAAATTTCACACTTTGAAAAAATTTGTGCTGTATGCACATATAATTGAAATAAATTGAAATATATAGTATATATTAATACCTAATAAAAATAATATGTATATGTATAAGTGCCGACATTTCGAGAATATGAGCTTGATGATGATAACTTGAGCACCGGCTGGTTGGGTTCTTTTAGATTCAGGTTCATGTTCATTGGTAGAAAATTGGTAGACTCCTATTTGTTTGTATTCATATTTGATTTAGCTGTTATTGTCTTTCATCAGTTAGATACAGATGACTGGAGTGATACATTGCCGGTTCATGGATCGAGTTGGAGTTTTCAACGTCACTTGAGTGAGTTGAGGTCCGCTGCTAGTGACAATGCTCGGTCACATCGACAATGACCGATTTCTTCCAGCAGAAAAGGAAATAGCCTGTGCCAGCACCCAGCACAACCATCAGGCACAGCCACACGTTGTATGTCATAAAGATTAACATTAGCACAAAGGATAACGTCACCTGGAGCAAATGCAGCAGGGTTTGATACAGATGGTTTATCGACAGCATTGTAGGTCTGTATATATGGCACGAAAGACAAAAACATTTGTTAATTAACTATTAAATCTCAGAAAATTTTAAAAACATTTTTTAAAAGGAAAATGTATGAGTAGAACGGATAAATTTAGCATACATGTTATGGAAACGTTAAATGGTGGATTTCGAAAATGAACTCGAATTGCGAATTGGACATGCGATAGTATGAAAACATGTAACTGAATGTAGCTTTTGCAAGTAACATCTGGACTTAGTGCCAAATTGATCAATTAATTTTATAAATTATAATGCAAATATATATGTTACAAATACTAATTTCATACTAATTCGTCTATTAAAACATGCTTAAATTATGTTCTTTTTTTATTGAACAATTCTAAATAATGAGTTGTGTTATACAATATAAACAATCAAAAGGTTAGTAAATTTGTTTTGTTTACTGTTTAGGAATAAAATAATACTTTTAAAATTGTACAATATTTGTTTTACCACATGTAGTTTGTAATTGTTTCAAATTATTGTTTTCCGTTGAATTGTGACATTGATAATTTAAATATTTGATCATAGGATGTGGTAAACCAATAGAGTAATATTGCTATATAGTAGTCTCAATGAAGCGGAATAGCAAATTAAAATTTACAAATAAAATAAATAAAAGGATATAGTTGAGTTTGCTCAACTATGAGATACCCTGTGCCCCCAAATAACAGTGCACAAGTATGAACTTGCGTGACAATTATTTACATTTTGATTCGTGAATAATTTCCATGTTTTCTAACCCATGGCATTAATATTTACAAGGTAAACGAAATACACGATATAAATATAATGGCCGAGTCTCACTTTTAGCTTTACAGTTACCATTATACCAAATCTGATGCTATAGTCTCTAGCTTTAATTGTTTCTAAAAGTAAGACAATCACACGCACGAATAGACGAGGGAACAGACCTTAAGCGATTTTTCTACCGTGAACCTGCCTTATCGTTCATGCATACATTCGCATAGAATTACAGCACAGAGTATAATTGGAAACAAATAATAATGGAACTACACATACACACACATCAAAGGTGTGCTCAAGAAATTAATAGTTTTAGTTCTGCCGAATGAAGTATATATGTTTTCCTTATAAGACTAAAATATGTACTTTGACAGATCATGAATGACAAATCAAAAAAAATATATTTTTGAAATTATAAGCGAACAAAATATCTCCTGATCTAAAATAATCTTAAAAACTAACAAAATATTTATTATTATAGTTTCTTTGTCCAAAAGTATTGTAAATAACGTGTAACTACATGAAAGTGTCCTCACTACTATTTTCTTATACTAAAAAAAATTATCTATAATTGGTTAAATTAAATTAGTTTTATAAGGAAAAAAAATATGTACTTTGACAGATCATGAATGACAAATCAAAAAAAATGTATTTTTGAAATTATAAGCGAACAAAATATCTCCTGATCTAAAATAATCTTAAAAACTAACAAAATATTTATTATTATAGTTTCTTTGTCCAAAAGTATTGTAAATAACGTGTAACTACATGAAAGTGTCCTCACTACTATTTTCCTATACTAAAAAAAATTATCTATAATTGGTTAAATTAAATTAGTTTTATAAGGAAAAAAAATACTCCTCAAATCTTAAATTTTCTTAAGCGCACTCTATCCACTATTTTTTTCTTGGACACAATTATATACACCGGAATATATATAAGATATCTTGAGAATTACTCTTATTAGGTACTTACGGTTGTTTGTGCACAACTTCGCCAACATATCTGAAGGAAGGAGTTATGAATATATTGTGGCGTGTTTTGTTGGAAGTTGGAATGGGGGGTTAGCACAGCACAAACGGGATTCAAACCGGTAAAATGTTGCGTGTAAAGCATGGCGAGTAGATTATTATTAAATTCATCATTATGTTTGTTAAAGATAATATCGTTATATTAAAATATCAATAATATCGCGAAAGTTGTTGTAGATTGCATCGTAATTAACGTAAATAATCATTAAATTGTATGCATATATATATAATTTAAATGAATTTATGTTCATTGCATATGGTTTTTATAAATAAATGATGCAACGATGACAATATACATAATGGAAAACGCAAAATTTTGTTTTATAAAATAATAATATGATGGAGCGTTCGTTGAGCAAAATTTTTAAAACCGATAAACACATAGTAAAGACGACCACGTTATCAAAATAGAGAGAGAGAGAGAGAGAAAAGTAAAGGAAAATAAGCATTAAAAAATGTATCCATAAATATTGAAATAAATATATGTACAATTCACAATCAACAATAAAGAAAAATAATATATACAATACAATATAATATATACTTTGCACAACAAGTAACTGTAACAATTGCCTTGCTTTTAAAAATAATAAACCAGTGGCTGGGGCACAAATAATCGGTTGTCGATACTCACTGCACGGGCGATGGAGTCGCAGCGGCTGGTGTTGGTAAACGTGGAGCTTCAGGATTACGCAGTGGTCCTGTTACTGGCCGATACTCCAACAGGTTATATGTTTTCCAGAACAGATACTCGCGATAATACTTAAGACCCTCGTAGAGCAGCGCGAGTAGAAAGATGGCTATCATAGAGCCGATAAGGCCAGCGACCGTTTCGATGTGCCACCAGGAGAACAATATGGTCTCATTGTAACCAAAATGGAACTGAAAACCAATTGGGGTATTAATGATAGGCGCAAATCTTGAATGCGAGTGCGAGCAAATGCCCTCTTACCGCCATAGACATCATGTGTTCCATGCCTGTGCCAGTGCCGCCATGATGATAGTGATGGGTATGCATATTAACATCAACTGAGAGATCATCGTGTGTCGTCGCTAACGGTGGATTAACCGTGGATGCAGCCATATTGTTGTTTGCAAAATGCAAGGAATGGTCGATCATGTCTGCTAATTGATTATTTATTTAACTATAATGACATTTTTCGCAGCATCTAAATTACATTAATTAGACTATTAAAAGGTATAACTAAATGCATCGGACAAGTGATCAATCGATATCTTCATTGATCTTGCGTCAGATAACACAAACTATATAGGTTTGGAAGCACCTCTTTCTCCCTGTTATCCACGTTTGCACACAATTTAAAACATTATGAAATTATAGGTTTAATCACTGACCAAAGAGCTTATATATGCGTCATAGTATCCTTGCGATTTGTCCACAAAAATGTCATATTTTTCTAATAGGAAAGTTTAAATCAGTGGATTCTGCCCTCATTGTTCTATCGACTAATGTGTTCATACTTTTTACCCTTGAATATGTGACTTTAAATAAATTTTGTATTCAAATTATTTATGCAACAATATGTATGTTTGTCCTAGACATTAACCATTTATTTTTTTTGAGACTGGAGAGAGAATCGAGTTGAAGGGAGGGTATCTTTACTTACCACCTCCATGTGAGGCATGATGGTGTGCATGAGCATGTCCGTCCATTTAGTTGATCTAACTACGCGAAATTAACTAAAATGAATATAAAATTAATTTAAATTATAAAATAAAATCACACTTCACTGGTAAAAACTGAAAATTGTATACAATTTGTTAATATTATAGACATGAATGTTTACTTCAGATTATGCAAATTATGTGAAAATATGGCTAGAATTATTATGCGTTTTATTCTTACTTGACCAACTGATAATACATACTATATGTATACTTTAAATAGATTGATGAAAAGTGAAAGTTACATAGAAAACACACTCTTGATCAATTTAGGCGTGACTGGCAGCCTTTCACTCAATCTATAATTTGTTTTGAGCTACATAATAAAATCAAAGTCTTCATGGTGTGTATTGCCCCTTTCATAACCCCTAAATGAATACAATCTAAAGGTCGATTCAAATTCCTGGGCTGCCTTTCTTTTTAATTAAATTCCGAACATAACTCTAAATACGAAACGCGTGGCGGCATTCGCCAGGACGAGAACTACATGAACGATTTTTCAACACACACTGAATGAGGGGTGCCTACTTATTTATGTATGCATGTAAGTATATATGTATATAAGAATATGAATAGCTAGCGACTGTAGCGGTACGTACGTACATATAAATAAAAATATATGTGCATACATATTTTAAATATACATACGTAATAAGTCTTGCTTATATGAAATATAACATGCATATAAATATATAGTATATAGTAACATTGATAACCATAATATTATCCATTTACCGCAAAAGCACATACAGATAAATCAAGTAAGAAAGCTATAGTCGAAAGGGCTCAACTATGAGATATCCTATTATTACATTCGCGGATTTCTAGTGCGGTCGCACTTGGGATTCCAAATACAATTAATTATGAGAATATTGTACTAATAAAATACCTAGATCGGTATATGGTATACAGGATTCTATATCACATATTTACTTGTAGCTAAATAAATTGCTAAATGAGGCACTCAAACAGGCAAACGGACAGTATATATACCTTACATTATATATTTTTGCTGTAGTTGTCTTTCATGTTTCATTTCCTTCAAGTTGACATAGTGTGCGTCTAACCAATCTTTTGCTGACTGAAACCAAAAATGAACCACAACTTGCAACCACTGATACTTATACATATATAAAGATAAACATATATGAACAATTTCAGATAGAGTTAACGATTGTGGTAACAACCTATTTCGCCAGTTACGAACAAGCATTGCGGGGGGTGTACAAGTTTACACCGCGGTATTTATCATTTGATAGTCAACCCAAATGTCAAAACTCTAACTTCTTTGTCTGCTACACTACTTTCATTTACACGTTTCTTTTTTTTCTGCAATTAAAAAGACCGATAGCTATTGGTGAAATATTGACGAATGATTAATGGTATACCTAATTCTTATGATAGATGGGGGAGGGGATTTGTTAGGGTATATGGATTGTGGGTTGTGGCGTTACAGAAACGAGTTAGCAATCATGTGATCTACTTTTTAAAAAGGTTTGTGGTTCCGGTAATTCAGCTTCAGCTTAATCTCAAGTCCGCAGCTCAAGACCACAGCTTACCAAGTTAACCCAATAGCTGCAAAATAAGTGTTTTATTTTGCCATATACCTCTGTATGGGACAGACATACATATATTTATATGCATGTCTGAGTGAGAATGAGATAGAGAAAGGTTAACTGATTTGAAATCAGTTGAATAATATATACAGCGAGTCGACATGCAATCAGGTTTAGCGTTCGTCTAACAAAGAAACCGCATAAAATACAGTTGAGGTTTATAATTTTATTTGGAATTGTGTCTGCTGAGTTTTATTTTTCCGAAGCAACAAGTGCAGGCTACCCTATTTTCTCCATACATACATTCGTACATACATGCACTTATGCATATACGTATACATATATGTCAACATCAAAATCCGCCCCAAACACCAAATACCCAAGCACAATATTGTACAATATTCCCAACTATAATCAATTATAATTTCACAAGAGTTAATAAATCATTTACATTTTTCGCTGTCCAATAAATATAGTTCAGCTTAGTCTAATATTCAAAGCTAAATCTGCGTTAATTTTTCTTGCAAGTGCAATTACTGGAAACAACGGGAGCCAGAAATAGGTTTGAACTACATATTTCATTTGCGCCATGCAGCATGCCGATACATATGTACATACATATAGTACATACAGTAGGCATAAAAAGTGATTACGTATGTACATACATATATGTACATAAATGATTGCATAACAATAAATGGGAAAATAGTAACTCAACTCTAATATTTTTTTAATACAGTGTGCTGTTTTAAAAATCCGAAGGAGGGTATTGTAGTTCTGTACGAATGTTCGATACAGGGAAAACGTAGCGTTTTCGATCCCATAAAGTACACCCCACCGCATAAGTCTTCGTACACCCTGAATGAAATATACAGTAACAAACTTACATCTTAATTCATGCAGTAATGTATTAATATATTTGCAAAATTGTTTCCGTAATGAATCTCTATTCCAATACGCCGCTTCCTACATATACTACCGTACTAACTGAATTTTCTGAAAAATTGTCATATTTTCGGAAGAAATTAATTTTTTCCTTTTGTGTTTTTTTTTCAGGTAAAGAATCGTTAACAATAAAAAATTTAGTTTGCACAGTAGTGTATTTATGAAGCGTAATATTGAGGTAAGGATTCATTACATGGAGCCGATTGGGAAATTTTGCGTTCATTGAACAGGATGAACATATAGTCATTTTTGAACACAATTTGGATCAGAAGATAGGTTATCATTCTCTGCTCGCAATAGGGGATCGGACCTTTGGGAAGATCCAGCTAAATGAATTGCTATTGTTCATTACTTTTTAGATAGAGAATTGGACTCCAGCAACTAGAAAAGCATTTTTATTTTATAATTATGCCGCAAAGGATAACTTTAAAATAAATTTTGGTGAAAACAGAAATTCCCTTGCCACTTTGGTCCATATTTCGATTCTACTAAATATGATACTTTATTTATGTTTTAAATGTGCAATACTAATTGGTAACATAATATAAAAATATCTACATCAAAAAAATCCAACGGTAATCGCTATTTCACGCAGACTTTTGTGTATACACTGGTTTTAAGTGGTTTTAAGTTTCAAATTTAAAAAAAAATTTCAAGACATATAAAAATTTTTTGAACAAAATTCATAAATAAAGCAATTGATTATAGTTATGCCTAAAAAAAAGAATATTTTGCAAATACATCAATAAATAACTGAATAATTCAAAGCGAAAGTTTTTTACTGTATTTTGCTTCAAGGTGTACGCAGACTTATGCATTTAGGTGTATTTGTAAATTTTGACTCAAGATCACATATCTCAGTGACTATAGCCACTAGAGGCCCGCAATATTGAATGTCCTGTACGTCATACGTTTATTAAGAGTCTTTATATCTCTTATAATCTATAGAAGATAAAAGCTCCAGATTTGTAGTCTACAAGCTTCGCGCTATTGAATGTATTAATTGTATAATTTTTTTTATCAATTAATTTAAAAATAAACTTTAATATTCATAAGTAACTGTGGGGCTAGGAGATTAAAATTTTTATTACACATTTTCTGCATCGACATTGATATCGGATAAACAAATTTACTTAGGGAACACACAAGCGATGGACACTCGCGTACACATGAATTATTTGGACTACTATTTGGCGACCTGGGCACAAGGTATATCTTAGTTAATCGAGAGGTTGAAGGAAACAATCGTACAATATGTAAACACTGGTTATGCTAGCAAGAGCATGGGATTCATAAGGGGATATCTAACAGAGAGAGGGAGAGGTATGTATGTGAGTTAAAGAGCGTTGATTCGTTATTTCTTACGTCACGAAATGCGCAACTGAGTTGCGACACGAATTGCATCATTCGATCTCGACACTGTATATCTGATATCAAACACTAGGGAAAGAAAACAGATATTAAATACTAAAACAGATGGCTTGCTTACAATTGTGATAATGCCTACATCTACACAATGCACAGATATAATATAAATATATGTATGTATTCGCATGAATGTACTTGCATGCATGTACATATCAGAGTATTGAACTGATTAACCATGTACGCATTCTCTTAAAACACACAGATGCAACCAACATCACGATTTCATTATTGTATACATGCATATACATATACGTATGTACATTCATATATGCAATTCGGGCGAATTTATGTAGAAGTGGAAGCCGATGAATCAATTTTAAAATTATTGTGCAAAGCTGATTTTGCATATTACTGAGAAACATAAATTAATAAAGTTAAGTAAATTAATGTTACGAATTTGTAAAGAAACTGACAATAGTAGCTAAATAATGTTGCTGCTAGTTTCGCCATCTGTGTAATTATCATTACTGGGCGCTACAGCTGTTAATAGTAACATAATAAAGCAATTTGTAGCAACGAACATATGTGCATGGAATACTAAATCAAAACAACTGTAAAAACAGTGATGAAGACAGACAGCTGTTGTCCGATTTATCTGATATACGATAACATATCTAAGGTACCATACAAGGTACTTTACACAAGTTCATAAGTTTGTACACCAATTTATAAAACATTAAGGAAAACACAAGAAAACAAACACTAACATAGCGACAAAGTTATTTAATCAAACGCTTCGTGATCGATTCGAGCTTTTATGCGGAAAGTTAAACTAGTTATAAAACAGCATCGGTTCATTATCAATTTCTACTGTTGTGTTTTATATTACGATGATATTTACTTCGTTTATCCTCTTTTGTCGTGCTGATAAACACTTAGTCTCAAAATGCGCACATCCGCTCGCAAACAACTTTCTTGCACGATTAAAATACTTGGTAGAGCTGCAAAACCTTTGACGGCACAATCGGTAGTTTCGATAGTTTCGAAGATATTCGATTAATCGAGTGTTTCTGTTCACCAACAGTTCCAGCCCAACATTTCGTACTTAGAGATGCAGAAACATCGATATGTGCGACCATCGATGTTTTTTAAAAAAAAAAATATCGAGTGAAACATCGAAGTTTCTAAAAAAAAAAAACTGAAATTTAACAATATAAACAGTCGTCAGACAATTAGAACGTAACATTAAAATTAAATTTAAAAATAATTAAATTAAATATATATATATTTATTTTTAAAAATAAAAAATTAGAATTAAATTAAAAGAAATAAATAGTTCTGGGGTGTGTAGATGTAAATTGATTAAACATTTGTTGCTAGGATTGGAAAACCCAATCAAAAGGTAGGGCAAGTGCTAATTGTTAATAAGGAAAAGAAACGGGTAGATCTGATAGGAATTGAAAAGTTTAATTTGTTAAGCAAGAAAGGCGAGTTAATATCACCATTGATAAGTTTAAGAATGAAAGTTACACCCAGCATAGTGCATAGTGAGAAAGAGAAGGAAGATTAATTAATAGTAATCTACTAGGATATAGCGGTAGGTTAGGCTGTGGTGACCAGTTTAAGTTTCTTAGTGCGAAAATTAGAAACTTCTTTTGCACCGACAAAATTTTATTCGAGATCTGTGGTATCAGTACTATTAATAGTATTATTGAAATGAATATTCTTATTAATAAATAAAAGCTTGTCAACAACTTCTGGACTGAGCCTTGGTCCTACGGTCACTAATAGTTTGTCCAGCTTTGCTGAACACTCTTTCTGCTTCGCATGACGAGTTTTGTACACACCAGTATTTGGTTGTAACCAATTTTAAAGAGCTGTGATCAGAACTCATCTATAAAAAAAATTGTTATTTAAGATTTCGATTTTGGTTCTAGTTCCAACTCTAAAGAATTTGTCGATACCGCTCATATTAAGCAAATAAATAAATAAAGCATGTTAGTAAATTATATCTAATATTGAATATTTCATTAATAACATAATAAAACAAGGTCTTGTCGACAATTTGTTGCGATCTGATTTAATTTTGCGCCAAATTTATGAATAAATAAATGTGTATGTGCGTACATTAGCAGGTTTGACTGCGATTGACAAAAAACTTACTTCCATCCACATCAACCAACACTACCACTAGAAATCCTACATTGAATTAAATATTTAGTTAATTATAGAAAAACAATTAAAAACTTCCTCTTACTTACAATTTATATGTTTGCTGCCACCACGCCCAGAGTTGTGTGAAGAAACATCGATGGTGGCGCACAAACCATTGATGGTTCCGATGATTTGCAAACATCGATAACATCGATGTTTCACTCGAATCGTACACCCCACATGGCAATTTGCCCCTAGAGCTGGAGAATTATCGATTATCGCTAACATCGATTATGGCGATTATTTTGATGGGAAAAATCGATTTAATCGGTTTTTTAAAATGTATTTGCACTGACCATATAACACATAGATCGGACATTTCATACAAGCGTTTTTGACACAAAATTTTCTTGCGAGGCGTCCCAGCAGAGGCTCGGCGTCGTTGCGAGACGTCCCAGCAGAGGCTGAGCGTCGTTACGAAGTGTCTCAGCAGAGCCGAAGGCAGCCGAACTCTTCGTTTCATTCTTACTTGGGCTGCTGCTGAGAGAGCATCAATTGCGCAAGAATTCGGGAAATAGACAAATTCCTTGGAGGGGAATATTTGTCAAGGAAAGGAGACCGCCTTATTTGGTGTAGGTGAAATATTAAGAAAAAGGCGGACCCATTAAAACCACGTAAAGTGGAGAGTCTAATGTTCCTTTATAGTAATATCTATCCGAAATACAGATATTCATTAAAAATGTATCTACTTATAGTGATATTTGCGAAAACAGTAAAAACTATTAATCAATTGTTACGATCCAATTTTTCCCGGTGGGCAACCTCAGCTAGCTCAGTGTACCCAGGGATGGGTTGCTGGGTCCCAATGCCCTCAGTTCGTAGCCAGATCCCGAACAAGCTCAGTCTCGTTCGCTACAACATCGATACAAACAATCTACAGCTGAGTGGAACTACTGCTGGTCTGGTGTTGATGACCAGAGACGCGCCCTCCCTTCCATACGATGGACCAAAGCGTAATATTTGTGGTCCATCGCCCTTTTGGGAAAGTCATAGCTGACTATTCCAGGCTTTCACAGCCTTTTCTTCCCCCCTCCTGTGGAAAACTAACAATTTATTTTGATTGAACTGCGCAATGACCAATTTTATTTAAAATAATTTAAATTATATATTTAGGGCCCTAAGGTGACGGATGACCGTCGCAGCAAGCCTGCTGTCTGCCAGGGCTAATCCTAACGCGCTGTGTATGGCAAAATACAAGCTGCAAATAGCCTCGCACACTCTCTACGACGGTCAATAAGAAGGGTCCTGGAAGAGCTCCTCTGGGATTCGGGGTGGGACACCTAACCGTAACCAGAATAGCGTCTGGTTGCAACGCGCGCAGGCTTGCCCGCAAGCAGCAAAATTGCTACTCGGCAATGCGCCTACCTTCACAAAAAACCAAAATATCTAACAAAAACTTAATATAACGGACTTCACATACAAATAAATAAATAATAAAATAAATAAATAATAAAATAAATAAATAATAAAATAAATAAATAATAAAATAAATAAATAATAAAATAAATAAATAATAAAATAAATAAATAATAAGACGGCGACGATAGGAGGGTGATGCGACGTGCCCCTCAGGGCTATGGAGAGTTCTGTGCGCCCCAACCTGAGCTGCTGCTGTGCCTCCGCATGGTTGGAGGATGAACTAACATCCCACTTCGGGGCATGCACTGGACTTGCGGGGCTGGAGGAGAGATCGCCTCCTTCTTGCGCCCACCACATGGCTAATGTTGCGGCGGTGACGTGATGGCGGCGGCGTCGTCGGCGTCCATATTGATACGACCTTGTCCATGTGGCAGCAACATAGCTGCTTCCTTGTGGGTTACGGCGAATCCTCCAGCACAGGCTTACGGAGGGTGTGGCAGCTCCGGAATTCTATGACACACAAACATACAAATAATTAGCCGACGCCGGATTCCCAACTCATTGGACCCGGTCGTCGGCCTGCTGCCACAAAATTCACCATTTAGAATTTGTTGTTATTAAATTCACTCCGCTTACCTGGCTTATTTCAAAGCTCCCGCTTATCATTTGCATATCCCCATGCATGAATCCCTAACTATGGCCTCGTCGTCAGCGCCTTGGCCTGGTCTTCAGCTCCCGGTCTTCATTTTACTTGAATCTATCTTTGACCGGGCGCCCACCAGCACGTGCATTCACTTGTAGATTTTCTTTGCCACACTCTCGTGGTCAATCGGCTGTTCGTGACTTTTAATATCGGGGTTATCGATGTCCCAGATTTATGGCTACGCCGGTCATATCGTTGACCCAGCCCTGAGATCATCGATAACCCGCGACCGGCCCAACGAGAATGCAACACAATTAAAAATATATAAACAACATTTGAATCATTCTGTCTTATTTATTATTGATCTTTTAAATAAACAGTGAAAGTAACGAAAATTGAACGAGTGAATTTATTGAACTACCTACTAGTTCATTGGTTAAAAAAGACCGAATGTAATCATATCCTAACCATTTTATATATGAAAACTTGGAAAGATATTCAAATCAATGTGTACAGATATCTACATACATATGTATGTATATATCTATATCATAACATACTATTTTTGAATTCATTCGATTTTATTTTTTTTTTTTATTATTTAATACTAAATCGATTAGTGGTTTGCCTTTATGACGACATATCAACATTTTCAATCGATTGTAATAAATTATAGTAGAAATAAAAATAATGCAATTAAAATATGTATTTTGATTTTTGCAATTATTTGTATTTGCTATAAAACATTTTTGATTCGTACTTTCGTTTCATTATGTCATGACTATTGTAAATAAATAGAATACACTGCTACACAGCTGTTGTATTGTATAATGTATACACTTTTAGTTGAGAACCGCCAGTGTTCACCTAAGAAATGTATTATTTTATCTCAGACTTATTTTGCGCAGCAAGTGGCTTGGTAAGTTGCCCCTGAATAGCAATTGAATGAAAACAATAAACATAATTCTCATTTTATCATTTTGTAAGCAGGTGAAATAGCAAATCGAATTTGTTCCATAATAGTATAAGTTTTGTTCTTGCAGATTACACTGTTTACCAGCTGTTAAGTTTCTGAAACGCTAACACGTGCAACAGAATACGAATCAAACCTGAGAATTCAATACAAACTGCATTATTCCTTGAATATATATTTTTTGAGACTATAGAAACTAAACGTAAACTTCTATACGATGGGTATGGTACAGAGACGAAAGAAGATGCACTATGGTGACACTCATCTACAGCGCCGTTGGCGTGTACGTAATCGTCGTCGGGATTTGGATCAAATCGACGATGATCTCCGGAACCGTAGCGCTGAACTTATCAATCAGAATGTCGACTTGGATAAGCCCGGATTTGCCCAGTTCTATTGCATGCACTGTGCCAAGTATTTTATTGATGATACCGCCATGCAGAAACATTTTCGTACCAAAGTACATAAGCGTCGTATGAAGGCGCTGGAAACTGAACCTTACACTATACAAGAAGCAGAGCGTGCGGCTGGACACGGAAATTTCCAAAAGGCGAAGAAACGTGTCATAAAAACGCAGCCTACAAAAGATGAAGTTAAAGCTGGAAAACGCATCAAATTGGAGAATATCGCTGATGACGACGATGCCACAATAGAGAAAGACAACAACTAAGATGTATAGGGCGAGAGAATGACACAACCAGAAATATCAATGAATTCTAAAACAACCAGAAAAAGATCGAAGGAAATAATAAATCCTTGTTTAATAACTATTAGTAAATACAAAGAATAATGTAATCGTTTGGGATATACATATGTAAGAAGGTAGTAACCTTTTTACAGTATATGCACATACATATGTACATATGTATACACAGTATATACATTGTATGTATATGAGTGACGAAAGTTTTTAAATCATTTACAAATAGTTATACCCTCAAAAACGCTTGAACATATTAAAAAAAATCAGAATATTCAAAAATATTGTTAGTACATGTATGTATGTACGTTCTGCGTATTCTTTTTGCATTTCTCTTAAATTTAAGTAATACGGCATTGTAAACTATCCCCATTGTAGGTAACAATGGTATGGAGTTGAGTTAACACCGTTATCGAAAATAGTGATATTATTAAGAATTGAAATTTATATGCATACATATATAATTTTATTTATTTTTCTCAGTTCATATTCGCCCATTCAAAATATACGCATAGCAGACACCAAATCACTATCATTCATTACAATATGTTTATTTTATTTTCTGTTTGCATCAGCTGTTGAATATATCGATAACTGGTCAGACATCGACAAATAATACACTCGAATGGCATATGTATAACAATATCTGGTCATACTGTCGCGTCCACGTAGAAAACAGGCGGGTGGCATTGTCGACGTGCATACCTTATGCCAACTTTTAAGAAATGCAAAATAAGTGAAAATTATAAACGAGCAGTTGACTGGCAGTCGCAAGCTGGTGCGCTGGCTTTGACAACAGCGACTTATTTACTGAACTAAGAAACTATTGAAACAATTATGTTGGGGGTTAGCAAACGAACAGGAACTCGTCATCTTGCTATCGTATTGCTGATGTGCCTTATCTGGTACATCATCTCCTCTAGCAATAATGTCATTGGCAAGATGGTGCTCAATGAATTCCCATTCCCCATGACTGTAACGCTTGTTCAACTATGCAGCATTACGCTGTACAGTGGTCCATTCTTCAACTTGTGGCGCATACGGAAATACCAGGATATACCACGCGCCTATTACTTCAGATTAATTGTACCACTGGCCATTGGTAAGCTGCTGGCCTCTGTTACATCGCACATCTCGCTGTGGAAGGTGCCTGTGTCCTATGCCCATACTGGTGCGTATGCTACCTTTGCATAACACACATCACATCTTAGAATAGCGATAATAAGATCTCAACCTGCTCTTCCAACACTTTGATTGTAGTTAAGGCAACTATGCCGCTGTTCACTGTGGTACTGACACGACTGTTTTTTGGCGAAAAACAACCGACTCTTGTGTATCTGAGCCTGTTGCCCATCATAACTGGCGTGGCGATAGCAACAGTTACGGAAATCTCATTCGATATGCTCGGTCTAATAAGTGCGCTTGTTTCGACCATGGGTTTTTCTATGCAAAATATATTTTCCAAAAAGGTAAGTTGATGAATGACTAAATGATTAATTAATTAAAATAATTGATGAATTGAATGGATGCACTTCACCTGTATCGCCTGTAGGTCCTCAAGGATACGGGTATACATCATTTGCGCCTACTCCATCTACTGGGCAAGCTATCTCTATTTATATTTCTACCTCTCTGGTTGTACATGGACGGCTTTTCTGTATTCCGGCACACGGCCATTGTGAGTTCACAGATCGTGTTCAATAGGTCACGCCCATATTGAATTGATGTTGATTGTTTATTTAGAAAAATCTTGACTATCACGTAATTGCATTGCTATTCACTGATGGCGTCCTCAACTGGATGCAGAATATAATTGCGTTCAGCGTGCTCTCGCTGGTTACTCCACTGACCTACGCCGTGGCGAGCGCCTCGAAGCGAATATTTGTGATTGGCGTATCACTATTAATATTAGGCAATCCTGTCACTTGGGTGAACTGTGTGGGCATGACTCTGGCCATTGTTGGTGTGCTGTGTTACAATCGTGCCAAACAAATCACTAAAGGCAGAGAGCTCCTAACAGTATCGCAGACTAATCACGTTAAGTATACTCTGCTGGACCACACTGATAACAACTATTATCAGGGTCTCATGAATGCCAATCTGCCCAATGAATTGCACAAAGTTCAAGCTACAGAGACGGGAAGTACATCCCTAACAATGCCCATGACCATGCCAATGACAGGCAACACTTTACTCTCCAATGTCAGCGGTACGCCTAGCGGAAGCGCCACTCGCTTGCTCTTCGTTTAGTTTTCTTTTTGCTTGAAATACACACCCACACTCACACATTTTTTGTATTATGTAGAATGAAAAGAAAACACCAGCAAAAAAACAAAAAAAACAAAAAAAAAACAAAAGACAACAACCAAAAAGTACAACACCAACAAGGTTGTTACCGGAGAAGTGAGCATTATCAGAGTGCCAGAGTTAGTGAGCAATCCATCAGTCAGCCAATACTAGTATAACCAGTAATCATTAATGTATGTGTAATGTATATATGTACATAGATATGAGCATGAACCGAGTCTTAATCGTTTCACGTTGTTCATGTCGCGTTGGATTCTGCCTAAAAATGTCCGTTCATGTTCATCTCTAGTATACACATTAGGTTCCTGACCTATCTTAAACCAACGCATCGGAAAGTGTAGTATCCCCCTCTACCTACCGACCGCTTACGACCGATAAGTTTAATGTAAATTATTGAATGATACATTCATGTATGGGTTTCCGTATGAAAAGAGGTTTGTAAATATATACATATGCATGTAGGTATTTAATTGTAAAATCGAATCAGTTGGATGTTCGTGTTATTCATTGATTTTCTATTTGGTTTTCTTTTAAAGAAATTTTTGATAAAAAATATGAAAATGTAAATTGTTGATAGTGCAAGCAGGCATCATATACTAAATACATGCATACTATACATACAAACGTATGTCTGAAGGAAATACATATGTATGTATATACTTGGGATTGTAATATCATTCCAAGGCTAGAATATATATATGTATGATCTATTTATTTGCTGGCATCAGCTTAATCCACTCATTTACTATGACCTTGTGGTAAGAAACTCTTTTGAGTAAGGCGGAGCGGTAATTCGTAGACACAATCCACGCGCTTAAAGTTACCTGCTCTTCCTTAGCCATTGCTTTCGTCGAAGCAGCAGCAAGTAGCCCGCCAAGACCACGCTGTTCTGCTTTTAGCAGCACTTGTAGCATGCAACCACCACCCAAAAATAAAGGTAAATATATACATATGTATGTATATATGTACAACATCCATAACTAAATCATCATCAAATTAGTTCAGTCGGCTTACCCGGTTGCCAGCTAAAAAAGGCAACACTTTGGATAACATCGCGGTGCAAGTTACTAGAAGTGCCATGAGCCCGAAAATCAACGCAACGGAAAACAAAAAGTTTTTCGTAATGATAAGTATGCTGCATCATCTTTAGAAATACCTGCCTCCCGTAATTGTCGATTCCATTTCAGTTGATTATAAAGCAACAGGTAGTAGAGCTGTCATACAATCGATGGCGCTATCGATAGTATCGATTGTTTTATTCAGCCGGCACTATCGCTGGTGATTTAACTATCGTGATAGTATCGTTGCTCAACAACCGCAAGTTGCCCCTAGAGGTGGAGAACTATCGATAGTGGGCGCCATCGATATTCGACGATAGTTTATTTTAAACCATCGATAGTATCGATAGTACTGTCGATAGTGTAGCCCAACAAAAAAATTTCTTTTAAGCAAATATAAAAATATTATGCTTTATTTTAACTAAGTTACGATTTAAAAAAAAAAAGAATGAAACGAATACAACAAAATATGCTTTATTTCAGCCAAGAGTTGCGATTTAAAAACAAAAGAATGTTAACATTTGTTGCATTCTGATCAGCTGTTAGGGCCAGATAGGTATATTTTTGTTTTGTTTGTTTGAGTTATCGATAGGGCGAGGGTTGGCGAAAGGGGTCGCTCTCTCTCGATCTGTCAGATGATTTGTGGGAGAGAATCTGTCAGTTTTTTTCTCTTGTGGGTCATCTGTCAGATTTTTTCTTGCAAATCATCGGTGCGAAGCTCGGAGGGAGCGGCACAGCAGGGCGCCGGTTGCAGCAGCAACAGAAATTGGCAGACGGGATTATAAAGGATTGTAAATTTTGCCGGAGCTTTAGAAAAAGCCAGCTGACCGACGCACGGATAGGCAAAAAAAAAATCCGGCGTCGGTCCCCTTTTTGTTTAGTTTGCTCTGTGCATCCAGTGGCTGCCTGGGAGTCTGCCACACACACGCAAACTCCTCGAACCTGCGCAGGAGGCCGGAGTGTAGTCACGATTGCCGATGTCGATCCACACACACACACACACTTAATTACAATACGGCGGCACAGTCGACAACAATTGCTCAACAGTGCGACGCTTAACTGGTGAGTCCGCTCCAATTGAGTCCACTTGGCCCAAATTTGGCCCGTGGCGCGGCGACAACGTGAAGAGTGCCCTATTCAACGCCGAAACGTGTGGCAATCCCCGGATTTGGGGCACGAAAGCCCGCCATAACCCTGAGGGGCACGTTGCACGTCGGGACGACGTTAAATTGCGGCGCAATCTGTCCCTTGCTGACCCCCTACCGTCCCCATCGTGCATTTGTTTATTTATTTTATTATTCATATATTTATTTTGCTATTATTTATCTATTCATTTATTTTGTCATTTATTTATTCATTTGTTTGTATGTAGACGTCCCATTATATTAAGTTTGTGGTTAGTTTGTTTTTGATTTTGTCAAGGTAGGCGCATTGCCGAGGAGCAACTTTGCTGCTTGCGGGCAAGCCAGCGCGCATTGCAACCAGACGCTGTTCTGGTTACGGTTAGGTGTCCCCACCCGAATCCCAAAGGAGCTCTTTTAGGTAGGACAGGACCCTTTTTGTTGACCGTCGTAATTTGTGTGCGAGGCTATTTGCAGCTTCTATTTTGCCGCACATAGCGCGTGAGGATTAGCCCTGGCAGACAGCAGGTTTGCTGCCACGGTCATCCGTCACCTAGGGCCACACAATATAATTTGAATTAATTTTAATAAACGTTTGTTAATTGCGCGTGAAGAAAAAAGCTAAAATGAATTGTTAGTTTCCCGCAGAAGGGGGGGAAGAGAAGGCTGTGAAAGCCAGGAATAGTCAGCTGTGACTTTCCTCTAAGGGCGATGGACCACAAATCTTACGCTTTGGTCCATCGTATGGTAGGGTGGGCGCGTCTCTGGTCACCAACACCAGACCAGCAGTAATTCCACTCAGCTGTAGTTTGTTGTTTTTATGTATGCTTGTGTTTGTGGTTGTTTGTGTTGTGTTATCGATGTTGTTATCGATGTTGTATCGAACGAGACGGAACTTGTTCGGGATCTGGCTACGAACTGAGGGCATTGGGACCCAGCAACCCATCCCTGGGTACACTGAGCTAGCTGAGGTTGCCCACCGGGAAAAATCGGTTCGTAACAGATATGGCGCCCAAACGAAAACACCAGTGTTTCTGGAGCAGTTCGCAAGAACGGCTTCAGGAACCAGCGAAACGCGTCGTGCTTTCGTTTGTACAAATTCAAACTGAATGATGAAGTCTCGTGGGCAGTTTGGCTGACTCCTGGGCCCGGATGAATCGCGGCTTTCATCGGAATCGAATTCCGAATGAAATTGTGCGAGGATTCTGGACCTCGGAGTCACCCAGACAGGCCCGTCGTCGTAGTATTTGTAATTGTTTTGTAAAGTCCATAGTCCGATGTGTTGTCGTGGTGCTTCTCCACGAGCAACTGCATCAGGGCTGCATCTTGACCAATTTGGACCGGACCATGCACGTATGACACTCACGCTCAGCAATGAGTAGTGACGTTTGCGACGCTGCATGGACCGAGAAGACATGGCAAGGGTGGCCATTGAGCTGACCATTTGTCGGTGTTGTTCGGAAGCACCCGAGTATGACACGCACGCTCATTAATGAGCAGTGACGTTTGCGACTCGGCGTGTTACGAGTGATGCAGCAAGTGCGGCAGCATTGCAAAAGGCGAGCACGCGTAAGTGTAAAGTAGTTTGTCCAAGTGTTTCCCTCCACTTCTTGCCATCAAGGGACATCACTAGGTCTGGTGACCCATGAGGCACATGGATGCCATCATGCGATGCACCGCTAGTGACGTTCGTGGCGGCAGCAAGTGGATAAGGAAACGCCAGTGTTGTAAAGCCCTAACTGGGGAACATCAGTGATGCTGATGCTCCACCAGTTGGAGGTATTGTTTCTTTTTGTGGGTGGAGTTACTGTGTTGAGACGCAGTAGGAAAACAGCTGACTCCGGCGGACATCGTCTTTCCTTTCCCCCTGAGCAGTCAGTTATATTTTTTTTTTGCGTTTTCCGTTGTTATTATCATTGTTATTTAATTTTTTTAGTTAGTTTTATTTTATTTTATTTATTATTTTTCCATATTTATTATTTATTTATTTATATTTAGTCACCACATATTATTAGTTAATTATTTATTCTTTAGTTATTTATTTCCATTATTTATTCGTTATTATTAGTTTTTTTTATAAAAATAATCTAAAGAAGGAGAGATGGCAAATACCCGAGCCAAAGCAGCAGCAGCCTTGGAGAGAGAAGGAGCAGGGGAGCCCACTGGGAGTCTCGTTGGGGGACTCCTCAGAACTCCTCCAGGTTCGCACGCGGGCGCAGCGGCTTGGGATTTGCCGAGATCACCCGTGTCCTCCGAAAGGGCTTCTGGACAGGATCCACTCACGCGGAGCAGTGAGGATGCGGCCACCAGAGCCATACGGGAGGAGACACGCCGGGGGTTCATGGACCTCATGAACATGATGAGCGAGGCCCTACAGCCACTGAGGGAGATTAGCTTGAGGGAACAACCAGTGGCACGGCAGGAGGCCGTCGTGAAGCCACCCACTGGGTCGTCTCAAAGAGCGCCAGCAAGCGCACCGATAGGTGTTGGGCTAGGAGCGGTCCCGAAAAGACCGTTGCGGAGCTCAAGTGAGGGTGTGCCACTGAGAGCGGATCAAGGTGTCACTGACTGGAGGCGAAGTGGAGCGGGATCCGAAAACCCATTTAAAAATGGATCAGGAGACGCGCGGGGCCCCAGCAGATATGCACCGGAACGCAATTGGAGGAACACACCCTCGCGCAGAGATGATCAGTGGTCCGGGCCTCACAGACGAGCAGCTGAGTGGGGCCAGCATGAGTTCTCAGGCGGGCGGAGGCACGGGGAAAGATTGGATAGGTGGGACATCTCCTTTGATGGCGACGGAGAGAAGTTGGCGGTGGAGGACTTCGTCTTTCGGGTAGAGTTCCTTAAGGCGCAGAGTCGGTGCGGGTGGAGGGAAGTCCTTAATGGATTCCACCACCTCGTGACAGGTGAGGCTCGGGAGTGGTACTGGCAGTATGTCAGGGACCAGGGAGTGGACTCGTGGGAGACGCTCAAGGAGGATTTGGTGCAGCGCTTCCGCGGAACCGCCTCTGACTTTGACAGAGAGCGCGAACTGCGGGAACGCGTGCAGCAGCCTGGCGAGAGCGTGCACACCTTCTTCCACGAGATCCGGAAGCTCTCATCCAGGATGGCCAGGCCAATACCCGAGCGGGAGCTGGTAGTGCTGCTGAAGCATGCACTACAAAAGAACATAGGCCAATTCGTCTATGGGCTCCGGATCCACTCAGTGGATCAGTTGCGAGACAAGTGTGCGAGCGCAGAGGCGCATATTAAGCGCCGGCAAATGCACTCACGCACTCGTCCCACCGAGCAAGTTGCGTCAAGGGAACGCTACCGGGTCGTCCACGAATTGGAGGACGAGAGTTGTCAGCCCGAAGCAGAGGAGGTAGAGGAGGCGCGGCTTCGTCGGGGACCGTCTCCGGAGGCATTGTGCTGGAACTGCAAGGTTCCGGGACACTTCTTCCGGGACTGTATGTCGGCGGAGCGTCGCGTCTTCTGCTACTTCTGCGGAAAGCCGGACACCTACAGTCCTCAATGCGTGGATTGCCCGGGAAACGGAAGGCGGAGTGTGCCGAAGGCGGGCGAGACGCGCTCCGCGACGCGACTCCCCAAGTTCTCAAGGGAGATGGGCCCACGTTAGACGTAGGTGTAGATAATAAGTTAGATAAGGTAATTAAGATTCTAGAAAATAAGCATTTAGGGAGGTTAGCAATAAGTTAGATAGGAAGATTAGGGATCAGAATGCGACACAAATACCCAGCAGGAAGTTGAGCCACCTACCTCTCGAAGAACGAATGAGGGCGTACCTGGAGATCCGAAATCGGATCTTCTCGGGGCATCAATTGTCTGGCATGCGACAGGTGTCCGTGAGGATCAGGAAGGCCAGGGATAGATACCGTAGGAGGCGAGTGAACAGACGCGCAGTGGTGGAGGCAGTGAAGAGGGCCACTGGTGATGACCCTAGGGTGTTCGCTGAAGTGGAGATACTCGGCCAGACGTTTACCGGACTCTTGGACACGGGAGCTTCGGTAAGTGTCCTGGGAAAAGGGGGCCGTGAGGTTCTCGAGTCCCTCGGTATTCCTCTTCAGCGATACATCTCTAGGATCACCACGGCGTCTGGGGAGGACAGGTCCACGTTAGGGAAAGCGAGTGTGCCTGTTCGGTACAAGGGCGTATGTAGAGACATCATCTTCTACGTATGCCCGTACCTCTCGCAATCGATGTATCTAGGTATAGATTTCTGGCGGGCCTTCGATCTTGCTCCGGACGTCCTCGGTAGGAAGGAAGGGGCTAGCGAATCCATCGTGGAGGAGCTTCTCGTTAAGCAAATGGAGCATTATGTTCCCGAGAAGCCCGAGCTTGCACAGGTAGACTCCTGGGAGTTGAATTCTGAGCAGCAAACCGCGTTGGATGGCGTGAAAGCCAGCTTTCTGACGTTCGAGGATGTCGGACTGGGCAAGACGGAGATGGAGAAACATCGGATCGAGTTAGTTGAGGGATCTGCACCGGTGAAGGATAGGCACTATCCACTCTCACCAGGAATGCAAAAGATAGTATGGGCAGAGATAGACAACATGTTGCAACTTGGGGTCATTGAAGAGAGTCAGAGTCCGTGGAGTAACCGCACGACCGTAGTGCGAAGGCCGGACAAAAATCGATTCTGTCTTGATGCCCGCAAGCTGAACATGTTGACTGTCAAGGATGCTTATCCGCTGCCGTCTATCGAAGGTATCCTGTCGAGGGTGGATCAGACCTATTTCATATCGAGTGTAGATCTGAAGTTCGCGTTTTGGCAGATAGAGTTAGATGAGGAGAGCAAGGCTTACACCGCGTTCACGGTGCCCGGGCGACCGCTTTACCAATTCAGGGTAATGCCATTTGGGTTGTGCAATGCATCCCAAAGGCTTTGCCGACTGATGGATAAGGTGATCCCCGCGGAGCTGAGAACAAACGTGTTTGTCTACCTCGATGATTTGCTGATTATATCTGCTGATTTTGAGACTCACCTCAAGTATCTCGATCTTGTGTCTCAATGTCTTCGGAAAGCCAACCTGACGATAGGTCTCAAGAAGTCACGGTTCTGTTTTAAACAATTAAACTATCTAGGTTTTGTGGTAGGAGGGGGCACATTGCGCACAGATCCAGGTAGGATCACCGCCATTAGTGCGATGCCGGTGCCGAAGTCCGTTCGGGAAGTCCGGAGTTTCTTGGGAACGGCGGGTTGGTATCGCCGCTTCATTAAGAATTACGCCGAGTTGGCGGCTCCGTTGACCGAGGCACTGAAGAAGAGGGTAGGTAAGTTCGTGCTTAGTGAGGAGGCGGTGGCGGCTTGTGGTAAGCTG
Organism: Drosophila quadrilineata; assembly: GCA_018150725.1. Lineage (NCBI taxonomy): Eukaryota > Metazoa > Arthropoda > Insecta > Diptera > Drosophilidae > Drosophila > Drosophila quadrilineata. Next base: position 1,088,991 of record JAECWN010000432.1, on the reverse strand, counting down.
AAACAGGCTCTCACTTCCGCGCCAGTGTTGGTGCACGCGGACTTTTCATCCTTTCTTCATCCAGTGTGACGCTTCACACTATGGCGTGGGCGCAGTGTTGTTCCAGTTGGATAGGCAGGAGAATGAGAGGCCAATAGCGTTCTTTTCGGCGAAGATGAACTCGCACCAGTTAAACTACTCGGTGACGGAGAAGGAGTGCTTGGCAGCAGTATTGGCGATCCAAAAATTCCGGCCATATGTGGAAATGATGCCGTTTACGGTCATCACGGACCACGCAAGCCTTCAATGGCTGATGTCGTTGAAGGACTTGACCGGAAGATTGGCTCGCTGGTCACTGCAGCTACAGGGCTTCGACTTCGCCATCAAGCACCGAAAGGGTGCGGACAACGTTGTCGCGGACACATTGTCTAGAGTAGTGGAGGAGCTAGTCGGACCCGAGGAGCTATTGGGCTTTGAGACCACGGCGTTTGAGTCAACGGCGTATTTGGCGTTAGTACAGGAGGTGGAGGAAAATGGGAAGTTGCTACCTGACCTGTGTGTGAAGGAAGGCTTAGTGTACAGGCGGTGCGAATTTGACAGACCTGGGGAGGACGCTGAGTCAACATCCTGATTATGGATTCCTGAATCCCTAACTTCAGTGTTGATTCAGCGGGCTCACAGTGAGGAGAAAGCTGCACATGGCGGGATGGCTAAGACACTCCACTTGTTACGCCGGCAATTCTATTGGCCGAGGATGGCTAAGGAGGTCAGGGACTTCGTGAAGAATTGTCAGGTGTGCAAGGAGTGTAAAGCGCCGAATCACGTCATGCAGGTTGAAATTGGAAAGGAAGTGGTGACCGAAAGACCTTTTCAGAAGATCTATGTGGATTTTCTGGGGAAGTATCCCAGGTCGAAGAGGGGTCACGCCTGGGTCTTCGTGGTTGTGGATCACTTCACTAAGTTCACCTTTCTGAAGGCCATGCGTGACGCAACGGCCACAGAGGTGGTGAAGTTCTTGGTGAATGAAGTGTTCTACAAGTTCGGAGTCCCGGAGGTGATCCACTCGGATAACGGTCGCCAGTTTATTTCCAAGGCTTTCGGGGAGATGCTGTCTGGGTTTGGCATTTCGCACATCAGGACGGCTGTGTATGCGCCACAGAGCAACGCGGCGGAGCGAGTGAATCGCACCGTGTTGGCTGCCATCAGGTCCTACTTGGAGGAAGACCATAGGGAGTGGGACTGGTATCTGCCCGAGATCGAAGTGGCGATAAGGAATGCGGTCCATTCGGCCACTGGAGTCACGCCTTTCTTTGCTGTGTTTGGACAACACATGTATTTGAATGGCGCTGACTACAAGCTGGCTAGAAGACTGCAGTCCTTGTCGGACCACAGGATCGAGCGTCCGGAGACTAGGGACAAGATAGGAATGATCCGGGAGGCGATACGTGGGCGGCTGCATGAGGCATATATGCGTAGCAGTGTCCGCTATAATGCACGAGCTAGGCTTTTTAGAGCGGTTCCAGGTCAGGAGGTGTATAGGAGGAATTTCACGCTGAGCAATTTCGCCAGAGGGTACAATGCCAAATTCGCGAGGAAGTTCCTCAAATGTCGTGTGGTCAGGGCAGTAGGAGGGAATGCCTATGAGCTGGAGGACTTGGCCGGGAAGGCTCTGGGAGTCTTTCATGCCAAGGATCTCAAGGTCTAGATGGTCAGGGTCGTGGGTGTGACCTACGTTGGGCTTGTTGGTTTTTGTGGGCAACCTGGACGCAGATCAGATAATGCGCCCGGCAATGTTCATCGCTTGCGTGGGGCGCGCTCAAATTCCCGGGTGGTGTTGCATTCTGATCAGCTGTTAGGGCCAGATAGGTATATTTTTGTTTTGTTTGTTTGAGTTATCGATAGGGCGAGGGTTGGCGAAAGGGGTCGCTCTCTCTCGATCTGTCAGATGATTTGTGGGAGAGAATCTGTCAGTTTTTTTCTCTTGTGGGTCATCTGTCAGATTTTTTCTTGCAAATCATCGGTGCGAAGCTCGGAGGGAGCGGCACAGCAGGGCGCCGGTTGCAGCAGCAACAGAAATTGGCAGACGGGATTATAAAGGATTGTAAATTTTGCCGGAGCTTTAGAAAAAGCCAGCTGACCGACGCACGGATAGGCAAAAAAAAATCCGGCGTCGGTCCCCTTTTTGTTTAGTTTGCTCTGTGCATCCAGTGGCTGCCTGGGAGTCTGCCACACACACGCAAACTCCTCGAACCTGCGCAGGAGGCCGGAGTGTAGTCACGATTGCCGATGTCGATCCACACACACACACACACTTAATTACAATACGGCGGCACAGCCGACAACAATTGCTCAACAGTGCGACGCTTAACTGGTGAGTCCGCTCCAATGAGTCCACTTGGCCCAAATTTGGCCCGTGGCGCGGCGACAACGTGAAGAGTGCCCTATTCAACGCCGAAACGTGTGGCAATCCCCGGATTTGGGGCACGAAAGCCCGCCATAACCCTGAGGGGCACGTTGCACGTCGGGACGACGTTAAATTGCGGCGCAATCTGTCCCTTGCAGACCCCCTACCGTCCCCATCGTGCATTTGTTTATTTATTTTATTATTCATATATTTATTTTGCTATTATTTATCTATTCATTTATTTTGTCATTTATTTATTCATTTGTTTGTATGTAGACGTCCCATTATATTAAGTTTGTGGTTAGTTTGTTTTTGATTTTGTCAAGGTAGGCGCATTGCCGAGGAGCAACTTTGCTGCTTGCGGGCAAGCCAGCGCGCATTGCAACCAGACGCTGTTCTGGTTACGGTTAGGTGTCCCCACCCGAATCCCAAAGGAGCTCTTTTAGGTAGGACATGACCCTTTTTGTTGACCGTCGTAATTTGTGTGCGAGGCTATTTGCAGCTTCTATTTTGCCGCACATAGCGCGTGAGGATTAGCCCTGGCAGACAGCAGGTTTGCTGCCACGGTCATCCGTCACCTAGGGCCACACAATATAATTTGAATTAATTTTAATAAACGTTTGTTAATTGCGCGTGAAGAAAAAAGCTAAAATGAATTGTTAGTTTCCCGCAGAAGGGGGGGAAGAGAAGGCTGTGAAAGCCAGGAATAGTCAGCTGTGACTTTCCTCTAAGGGCGATGGACCACAAATCTTACGCTTTGGTCCATCGTATGGTAGGGTGGGCGCGTCTCTGGTCACCAACACCAGACCAGCAGTAATTCCACTCAGCTGTAGTTTGTTGTTTGTATGTATGCTTGTGTTTGTGGTTGTCTGTGTTGTGTTATCGATGTTGTTATCGATGTTGTATCGAACGAGACGGAACTTGTTCGGGATCTGGCTACGAACTGAGGGCATTGGGACCCAGCAACCCATCCCTGGGTACACTGAGCTAGCTGAGGTTGCCCACCGGGAAAAATCGGTTCGTAACACATTTTTTTCTTTGAGCCGGGTTCGCCTGTCTGATATTATTTGGCCCGCCTTGCTGAATGTTCTTTCAGACTCCACGGACGTAGCCAGAATGCAAAGATATTTGGCGAAAAGGCTCCCAATGGCAGGGAAATCAGTTTGATTCACCTGGAAAAAAGTAATATACTTAATTATATGCAATTTATAACTCGAACAAATTTTTTAGGGATGTAAGAAGCGCACTATCGAAATCACTATCGATAGTGGATGGGCTATCGAAGGTGCCACCGATAGTGCTAAACCATCGATAGTGGCGATAGTACTATCGATAGTTCTCCACCTCTAGTTGCCCCTAGAGCTGGAGAATTATCGATTATCACTAACATCGATTATGGCGATTATTTTGATGGGAAAAATCGATTATAATCGATTTAATCGGTTTTTTAAAATGTATTTGCACTGACCATATAACACATAGATCGGACATTTCATACAAGCGTTTTTGACACAAAATTTTCTTGCGAGGCGTCCCAGCAGAGGCTCGGCTTCGTTACGAGACGTCCCAGCAGAGGCTGAGCGTCGTTACGAAGTGTCTCAGCAGAGCCGAAGGCAGCCGAACGTTTTCGCTTAAGCGGCCCATCCACAGGCGAGCATGTTGGCCGAGCATGTTGTGCTCGACGAAATTTTCCTCGTTAGTGGTAGTGTTCGCGTACAAATTTCGTGTTCGTCGAGCCGCTCGCACAAGATAGAAATGATTCTATCTTGCCTGTGTTCGCGACAACATGCTCGACAATGGATGGCGATGCTCGCACGAACATCACTTGACACAAACGTTTGAAGTGAGAACAAGTGCTAGCGAGCGCTGCTAAAGATGACAAAACAATTTATGCAAGAATTTATATATTGCTTGCAAAATGAGCCATCTTTGTGGTGCACTAAAAGCGATTCTTATAAAAATAAGAATTTAAGAAACGCTGCGTGGGAAGTGCTTCTTAAAAAATACAAGGAGTTGGATGAGAATGCAACAATGGACACAGTGAAGAAGAAGGTCAATTCGTTGCGGGCGTCGTATAGACGCGAACTTCAAAAAATAAAAAGAAGCGAGAGATCTGGTGCCGGGGCGGAAGATGTTTACCAGCCAAGCCTCTGGTATTTCGACGACCTATCATTTTTATATGAACAGGAGGCCTCGGTCGATGGAATAAATACATTTGATGACGGTGCGGAAATTGATATAGTAAGTATATTTTTCAAATGAAAACAATGGTTTATTTTGCATATAAAGATCATAGTTATATATTAAATTCTATCATTCTGCCAAGGTACAGCTCCAATCGTGTTAAAGTATTCGCTAAATTTATCACGAATTGCTTTGGCATCTTCAGGATAATTGCCACCTTTCAATGATTCCAAATCGTCCATTTGATGGTTGCAATGTGTTCCTCCAGTTGAATTGGCGAGATCTGCTGCACCTCTCAAATATACTACGCCGTTCTTCTTTGATAAATAGTTGTGCAAATAGCAGCAACAAAGAACAATAACAGAAGCCTTTTCCGGCTCTAGAGCAATAGTATTTAGAAGGATTCTAAATCTGTTCACTATTATGCCAAATGCATTTTCCACTATACGCCTAGCTCTTGAGAGGCGGTAATTAAAAATGAGCTGCTCCTTTTCCAGTTTCTGATGACTATATGGCTTCATCAAGTTATGTGACAAGGGAAAGGCGTCGTCCCCTACTAACACATACGGCAGTTCATGTGATAAATTTTCAATTTGGCGTGGCTTCGGAATGAACAGTGATTGCTCATCGTTGCGCCTTTTAAATTCAGATTGGGCAAATACCCCAGCATCTGATGCCCTGCCATTTGCTCCAACTTCGACACAAATGAATTCGTACTGTGCGTTTACTATAGCCATGAGTACAATGCTGAAGGTCTTTTTATAATTGAAATAAAATGATCCAGATGATTTCGGCTTCTTTATATGGACATGTTTTCCATCAATAGCTCCTATGCAGTTGACAAAATTCCATTGCATTTCAAAATCATTGGCAATTTCTTTCCACTCTTCTTCATTTCGAGGCATCTGAAATAATATAAAATGAAATACGTTTTAAATTGTAAACTTTATTTTCCAGCCAAAGGCGCCGAAACGAAACTCGGATGAAGGATCAGAGTTCCTGCAGAAGGCAGTAGCCCATTTAGACAACTTGAATGCCGAGAAACCGAGGGATGACGCAGATATTTATGCTGAAGGATGGGCTATAATGTTCAGGGTGCTGAGCGAGGAGCAGCGGCTGTACGCTAAGAAGGGTATAGATGAGCTCCTCATGCAAGGCCGAATGAATATGCTCTCTTACCAAGGAGTCTCAAGCATTGCCAACATACCAAATCTAAGTCCTCAAGTTCAGATGCCAATGCACGTCTATCCGCGACAACATATTTATCACACGAGCACTCCACTAACGAGTGACTCCAATACGAGATCGTCACTTGCAACTCATCATTCCCAAGATCGGAACACTCCAGTAATTATAATGGATAATAGGAATGTCAATCCCCAATCATTTACTGACTTGTTCAACAGTAATGAATACGCGTAACCATAAATATAAATAAAAAATAAATTTTACTTACCTTAATGTACGGCTTCAGCATTTTAATTATTGCTCGACATGTTTCTAAAACGATTCGCCCAATGCTCTGGGGAGAAATTCCTGTTAAGAATTTCAGGTCTTCATAACTTTGACCACTAGCCAAGAAACGCAAAGTCGTTGAAAGGCGTTCGTTCGCGCTTATTGCGTCACGCATTTGTGTGTCCTGTTTTCGGATTTCAGGCTCTACTAACTTCAACAGTTCTTCATAAGTTCCACTGTCCATGCGAAGAAAGTTTTTTAAATCCACAGGAGACGTTTCTTCCAACTCCTTCAATAGATTCGTGTGTGTGAATCTTTGCCTCTTTGCGTACCACTCTTTCATCCACATATTGTGCTTCCGTTTTAGCGCTTCCTCTTTATGTTTTTTCTTCTTGATGCAGACATTAATTCCCAAAAGAGCAATTACAGTGGCGCCGTCGTCTTCCGGTGCCATGTTGACGCCTCAAAATTTTCCACTAAATGATGTTCGCGAGCATGTTCGCACTAGTTGGTGGACAAGAAAATTTTGGCTCGACAACATGCTCGGCCAACATGCTCGCCTGTGGATGGGCCGCTTTAGCAGCAATCATTCTCATTCGGTCTGCTGCCGAGAGCACATGAATTGCGCATGAATGTACGTCTCTTTTGAGCGTAAACAACAACAGCATAATAACATGAGCATGAAAGAGAAGGCTAACCGCCACTCTCACGCACCCATGCAATGATGCCGAGAGATCTTGCTTCTTGTGTGTCTATCCATGGACGCTGCGTTGCCAGTTTTCGTTGCTAGCAAAACAAGCACACACACTGACAACATCTTGTACGTACACATCTTTTTGAATGTGTGTGTGACTGGCCCTGTGAAACAAAATTTTTCATTTTTCAATCTTTTCGCTCGCGACGGCAAGTTGAAATCCTGACCTTTCCCAATGCCCGAAACTTCTGTTGTTGTTTAGAATTCTTATTGAATGCACGTTGACATGTGCAGTTCTATGCTATTTTTTAGAATAATTAAACTGTAAATTATTTATTTGAAAATATAACTATTTTTATTATGATTTTATATATTTTATACACATACATACATTTAAAAAAAAAAGAAATAACATTAATAATCTATAATTAAATATACACCAATTTAAGAAAATCAAATACTTATCCTATTGCTTTAAAATTTTAAGCTTCCTATCGGTTGAAGTCCTATTAACTATTTTTTCTGTTAGCCAGAGCCTCTGCTGGGACCGCTCGCAAGAAAATTTTGTGAACAAAACGTGTATATGAAGTGGGGTATCTATATGTTATTTGGTCAGTGGCTCTGCTGAGGCACTTCGTAACGACGCTCAGCCTCTGCTGGGACCGCTCGCAAGAAATTTTTGTGAACAAAACGCGTATATGAAGTGGGGTATCTATATGTTATTTGGTCAGTGTCTATGCGTAGCAACTACTTCCACTGAGTTGGAACGACAGGACAGCTTTAAAACCCAAAGTTGTTAATAAATTGTTGTTTATTAACAAAAATTGGTGGATTTCAGAACTATATGAATGAAATATTTTTCATTTTTAAATTTGTTGAATAAGCTATAATTTTTGTTTAATTTTTAACTTGACTGAATGGAAAAAAATAAATTTGTTTATGTTTGAGATTCTTATATAAGATAATATTTAAGGATTGACTGAATTGATTGAAAAAATACTATTTGCTTAAAAACTATAGCCCGTTATTTGTATTTATTTCATTGTAAGAGTGTGTATAAAAAATAAACAGGGCTATAAATTTTATTAGAATAAAACATTTTTGTCGATAATATCGATAGTATCGATCGAAACTATCGAGTGGCGGCACTATCGAAATTTTTACAGCTCTAAGAGGTACTGAACATAAAATGCACCGAACTTGTGGGCATAAAACTCCATTAAATCTTTGATTTCGTTTTCGTCAGGTGGACGTAATATATCGTCATCCTTATCGCACATTTCAGATACTCTTTTGTTTTTTATTCGTATTGAACGTCAACAATGTTTGATAGATAACTAACAATTAAGTATACATGTATGTCTGCATTTATATACTCAGACTTATATGTATGTACATATATATGTCCATACATAGATGAATGTAGTACTATAAAGAATTGTGCAGAAGTTAATTAATTTGATTAAGTTTTGTGGTGTATTACTTTTTTAAATCAACGGTATGCCCGCTATCGAGTATATCGATTATCTCAATTGATAGGCTTTTGGCGATGATATCACATTTGAATTCACGTTTGATATCGACTCAATTAATTATGTAGAATTTGCTAGGCAACGTAGTGAACCATGTTTATTAACTAGCATAGACGTTTGTGTGAGTTATACACAAAATTATTTCAACTATTAAGTAAACGAAAAAAAAAAAAATAATCGAATTTTCAATGGTGCGCAGTAAGTATAATAAAATATGTATAAATACAGATAACATTTGAGTTCGTCTTACAAGATAAACAAACAACATGTATATGTATGTATATTTTTTTATATACTTATACTTTTTATGTACTACAGTTACAGAAGAGTTGATCCGCAAGAAGTCGGAGCACAATGAGCGTCTGATCAGTACCTTAGAGGAGCTGTCGCTGCACCAAGAGGATATTGTCTGTATTGAGCATATACAAAACTGGTGCCGTGATCTTAAAATTTTGTTGATGCAGTCCAATTTAATATCGCGCCTCGAGAATCTACACAAACTGAAGAGACTTGAATACCTTAATTTGGCAATTAATAACATTGAGCGCATCGAAAATCTCGAGGGACTGGAAGCGCTGCATAAACTTGATCTTACACTTAACTTTATTGGCGAGCTGACGAGCATCGAATCATTAATCAATAATTATAATTTACGTGAGCTTCTATTGATGGGCAACCCCTGTTCGGATTATCCACATTATCGCGAATTTGTGATCGCAACTCTGCCCCAATTGCAATCATTTGACTCCAAGGAGATTACATCATCAGAACGTCTGCAAGCTCAGCGTTTGCTCATCAAGCATCGCGCTGTCATCATTACATTCCAAGTGAAACAGGCCATGAAGCGTGATGAGCAGCGCATTCGAGTTGACCAGCAGCAAGCCGCATTGGCGGAACAATATGCCGAATTGGAGGACGAGGACGAGCGCTCGCGTGCATTTTGGAACTCCAAGAGTGAGCACTGTCCCGAGATTCGATATGAGATGGCTCACCAGCAAGAATTAGTCCGCCAGAAGCGTCTGTCCAAGCCAAATCCACTTTTAGAGAAACCAAAATGGAAACCCAATCTATTTGCTCCTTGCGGACGCCCCTACAATATAAATCAGGCTAAGTTATTTTTCAATTTCCAGGACGAATACGATCATTATTGGTTAAAGCTGGAAGTATACAAGTATGTTTTAACAATATGTAGTACACATACATGTATATAAATTTTGACTCAGGATAAATTCAGCCCTTTCCCTCTATCTGTCCATGTATATATATTTTGACTCAGGTTTAATTCAGCCCTGTCCGTCTCTCCATCCGTTTAAGTGCCTTGTTCTCTCCCGTTTCACGAAGAAAGAAGCATTTCCGTCCCCATAAGATATATATGTATGTACATACATATCTATTTATGTACATACATATGTATATATACATATATACCTATATATACCATTCGCTGATCAAGCTTATCATTTTTGTGACACTCCTAATGCCGAATGTAGGAGTGCAAAATTGTTTTTGTCTTAAAGTGCGATTTTCTCAGAGACTATAATATGTAGAAACAAATTTGACGCCCATTAGGCTCAGAAATCGAGAAATAAATCGACTAAATAAGACATTTATTTTTGAAAACAAATTCTTTAGACTTTGTGTATACACTATGTATCATATCCTACGTTTATGTAGTAAAGAATTTCAGAACTAACCGAAAAAAAAACACAAGACATTCATTAAATAAATTTATGTATGTATGTACATATGTACATAGTATAGTATACTAAGTATACCCGCATGGTGCTAAAGAAGAGGTTTAGATGCATGCACACACACATACATATGTACATGTACATGTACAGTGTGACATGGCCACAGGGTATACGCACTGACCAAATAACACATTTTATACAAGCGCTTTTGTCATACAATTTTTTAGCGAGCGGTCTCCGCAGAGACTGAGCGTCGTCGTTACGAAGCGTTTCAGCACAGACCAAATAACATATAACATGTTATTTGGTCAGTGGTTTCAGCAAAGGCCGAAGCAAGACGAAGGCTTCGATTCATTCTTCATTCGAAACTATAATTTTAAAAATCGTTTATATCGAATTACTATTCTGTGGCTCAATTATTATCAATTTATTCAAATTACAGAAAATGTCTTCGAATAACATTTAATTTAATATTAAATTTCATATATTTAATTTCATAACATTTATTACATATTTTAATAAATCTGTAAATTTTCATGGTATAATGAAATGGTGCTTTTCCTATGGATCAACCATGCGAAAAATAACAATATTTCCATAAAAAATGGCATATAATTTTATTGCGAATGAAGAACTTTTCATGCTGTCCCCGCCTGAAGAAAAATCATGGCAAGCAAGAACTAAAATTACGGACTTCAGAAGACGTCCAAGCGAAAATCACGTATATGTACATGTACAAGAAGCTATGCTTGTATTCGTCACTTGCCCATCTCAACAGTGAAGTATTTATACACACAAGCTCAAAAAAAAATCAGAAGACACTGAAAATAATTAAAAGTTCTGTGCTTCGCAAGTGTACATTTGTACATACACATTTCACATACATTTGTATATGAAATGCGGTATCTATTTTATTTGGTCAGTGGTGGTATAAGATAGTCGAGCTCGATCGACTATAACGTTCTAATTTGTTTCTTTGCTACGACTGCAGCAGTTTTATGTGCATACAGACTTATGTGACATATGATAATATGGCATTGACATTATTCGCAGACACTTGGATACATCACTTATAGACGTAAGTGTGGAGACAAACTATGTGCGTGTCCTTGTGAAAGGAAAAATTTTTCAAGTTGCGTGCAATGAGGAAGTGAATCCGGCTGAAAGCATTGTGCAACGCTCCATGACTACAGCATTTCTGGAGATTACACTGAAGAAAGCAAAGGCTAACGAATTACTCAAAGTGAAGGCCAAGCCACCAGCTGAAGTGGAAAAGATTGATACCAACAGGTCTAATGCAACAATCACAATCCGAATTCCTATCTATAAAATTGACTTTACATTTTCATTACAGTAATCAGAATAAGACGCCTCAGACTGTTCTGGATATTACGAATATATGTTTGCCGAGTGATTTGCCCGATTTAATTTGAAGTAGTATACAAAAAAAAATGCAATTATTATAGTTCACATATTAAAAATGGTTTATTTAATTAATTTGTCTGCATCTCAAAATGTTTATTTTCTCGTTCGGATTTGTTGTCCTTTTTCCAGTTTGTCCAGTTTGTATTTCTGGTTACTCTTTGAAATGGGATTATAATGTTTGCAGTGCAAATTTTTCACTTCTCTTTTGCGATTACATTTAGAATTTCGCTGACTTAAAAATTTTAAACAGATTCCGCTGACCCTCCTTGTCTAAATGTATATGGATGTATAATGTATACATACATATGTATGTGGATATATACATTTGCATATCCTGCATAACTACGTTTCTATGTATGTATGCGTGTGTGCATGTATGTATGGAGGTGTTCGAGTGTTTATGTGTGTGTCTACATATGTCTATTAATTGTAAAATTATAATTAATAATTTAAAAATTCATTCTTACTACGGTAAATACAAGGAAAACATAGACGAGACTAAACAATACAATTCCATATAACATAATTCGCATAACTGCCTTATGTTGGCAGTAAATAATCTTTTAAATAAAATTGTTTATGGGTATTCCCAAAGCACGGCTTTTTAATTTACCGATTTTCACTCAGATAACTCTCTGATTAACCAAATTGAATAAGACTGTGCTATGTTTTTATTGGCAGCATATAACGTTTTTGTTTGCCAATTTGTGTCTATCTCGGTAATATAATTATAATTGTCGATACTAGGCGCCTAAGCGCAACTTGGACGAATGATGCACCAAATTTCGATATTTTCGTAAAAATATAATTGCTGAAAAATAACTTCTTGTCAATGCAGCATCGACACGGTTAAGCAAATTATTATATGAATTATATGAATACATAGATTCAAATCAAATAATAGATCATGTGGAATCTTTCCTAACGATATTTTATTCTTTTGTTTTGGTTTGCGTATATGTAATTACATTTTATCTCAGTCTCAGAGCAGCGCACTTTAGTTTCGACTGTAAAAAAATTTCATTGTTGGATACAGTAGACATGTTTTTATCTTAGTTCTAACAGTTTCATTTCTTTTTGTATTTGGATTTTGTTTATTAGTTTATTAGTATGGGAGTGGGATGGGTTTGCCTGGAATTGCCAGTACGATTGAAAATTGATCGTATTACGTTCCGTTTTTGGGTGTTTTCTATTACATGAAATAAATATAATTGATATATGTATATATATTCCATTTTGCTTTTAGTTGTGTTTTTATATTTTTGTCAAATGGATATTGCAACAATCTTGTATTCTCTCTCGCTCAATATAATATATCAGCTGTTTTTTGTGTTATTTTTTTATTGTTTATTTTTTTATATTTCAAGTAGTGTGAATTGTATTTAGCTGTGGTTGTGCACAAGTATGTGATTATTAAATTTCGATTAATCATTTTGTTTGGTTTAGTTGTTTTGCATTTCACATAAAATAACATATGTGTACATGTGAGGTTTTTTTACGCGTAGAAAACACATAATAGCTTCGAACATTGAATATATTTTGAAAAATATTTTGAATCAGCGTATCAATGTTGCGGCTTACATATGAATTCAACTGGGGGTAATATCTACCGTATGTTGCCTGTTTCTTTTTTTTTTTTTTTTTTTGCACGTATTTAGGTAGTTGCTGCGGATAGACACAAAATCTCAGCAACGTGTTGAAAAACGAGGTAGGACATTGATTTTATATTTATATATAGATATACAAATATATATATATAAATTATATGTATATTTATTTTGGGTTGTCTGGTCATAAACATAAAATTTAAATACGTGCATGTTTGTGTAAAGAAATTTAATTATAATTAGAATTACAATGCATTGTAGGCGCCCAAATGAAATGTTGGGGTTGTTACCACTTTCGGGGTGTTGTACAAGAGTCCAAATTAAATTATAAATAGTAATTAATTTTTCCTTTACTCATTGCCTTATCTATCAGTAATTAAGAATAAATAATTATTCGCTTTGCTTTATACTATGTACATACATGTTTCGTCTGACCACACTTAGACATAGAGTGACAAAGAAGATAAGCATATGCACACACACACACAAACACAAGAGAGAGCGAGAACCTCTGCCTCGTTGCGCCTGTTTTTGTTATGTACTACACACACATATAATGACTTTTCGTATATGGACAAGTGATCTTCAATTTCTCACTCTTTGAGTGTTGTTTGCCTGCCGCTCTGTATTTATATGCTGGATTGGATTGGATTGGGTATTGTTGGATTGGGTATTATTTTTGGGAATTCACAGCGTCACAAACTATTTGAAGCAGAGACAGGCGAAACCGAATCCTGATTGCATGTTTGGAGCGGGTATGGCGGTGCTTTTCGATGTGTGGAGCGGAGTAGAGTGAGAAGAGTAAGAAAATTGACTATTAGACCCGCAGGATCTCACATGCTTTGTTATAGCAAATTGCTATCCAATCGGGCTGCGTGGCACCCCATTGAATTTGATTGACTTCGCCTTCAGCAGCTGTATAGGCTAAAATTGGATCCTCGATTGCGCGTGGCATTTGTTGTATATCCCAGATCAGTGCTTGGTGATCATCACCGGCAGTGCAAATGTGACAGGAACTGCGATTACAATATTAATTAACAATATTCATAATTTATTTCTTTGTGAATTTATGAATGTACATATGTATACATATGTACAGTTGCGATGAATGATATAGTACCACCATTACATTTATTTTTTATTTTTTTTTAAGAGTTCATTTTCTTTTTTTGAAAATTACTTTTGTTATATATAGTTTAAAATTTCTGCCATGAAAAGTTTTCCAATGGAGTGCCAATTTATAAATAATTACTAAAAAATAGACCTCGTCGTATTGTATATTTTGATCTAATAACCGTTACATTACTCATAATTCTATTGATAAAAAGTATGAATTTTTTAGATTTGGCTTAGAGCTAATTGGATCATTAAATCAAAGACTGGCCGTAAATTTAGCCGCAAACTGGGGTTTCTACGCCTGGACTGGGGTCAAATAGTCAAATCTCTATCTCTAAAGAAAAGCCTGGCCCAGCAAAACGTCACTTACTTGATGGACGGGGGCAATAAGGGTTCTTTTAAGCCCGCTGCAGAGTTAAAGAAGGAGATTATGCAATTAAGCAAGGATTAAAAAATATATTAGAGCTCACAACTTATAACCATTTATCCTCAAAGGATCTTGAACGCGGCATGAATTACTAAACATCTTAGGTTTTCCTTAAGAGTGTGTAAATTGACATAAAGAGAAAAGGAGGAATGATTGGAAAATTCTAACATTGAAATTTTTGATGGTAAAGCTTCTCATTGATATCATAGATACAAGTTTTAAGGCACCAATACATCAGAGAAAGTTTATAAATCGTAGAAGGTCCTGTGGGAATAGTTATGTTTTTCATACTATAATCCGTAGTGGGCGGATACGCCTCATGTAATTGGAAACAGTGAATTCAAAGGAGCTTACTGATAAATATGAAGTGGTCTCTACAATCTCTAGGTCGTAATCCTATAAAGAACTTATGACCAGGCATAGGGGGGTAGTTTCTACATTGACTCAATCTAGAATGGAGTCATTTTGGACCAATTTTCAGGAGCCCTGGAGCCAAATTCCTTCCTTGGTAGAACTTGAATATTTCGATTTGTAACCTTTGGTGCTGTGTATATTAAAAATATCGGTACTCGACTAACTACAAAAACTTCTAAAATATTAAATTATGTACACAATTAACTTTGATCACTGAATTTGCTGCAATTCTATATGATTTCATGGATCTCTTTTTCAATTTTTTTAGAAATGGTATATATAATTATAACCATTTTTCAATTTATAATCTGTGGACTTTCACAATTCAAAAAATGTTTTCGGAATATCTGAAGTTTCAAATGTAACTTGAACACCAAATTCAAAAATGAATGTGCTTTTCAATATTCGCAACTGTATATACATACATATGTGTACTTTACCTATGCGGCGCCCACGCAATACCGTTGACGCAAGCTCTGTGATTACTCAGTCTCGCAACAGGTGTACAAGGAACACGAACATCTAATATAATAACTTCGCACGAGTCCATGGCAACTGTGGCTAAGTAATTCGGATCCTGTTTGTTCCAGGCTAAACGCAGAAGAGCAGTATGTGCAGGATCCTAGAATTGTTCACAATATTAAAATTTAATATACAAATGTATGTCGTAATGTACACAATCACCTCATAGATAATAGTCGAGTGCTCCAGATGACGTAAATCGAACATGCGCACCGATCCATCGGCTCCCACTGAAGCGAACATATCCCGACCGCCACCGGCACGTGAAAATGCTATGTCATAGACCTCCTTATCATGTGCTATCAGCTGTGTCTTGACATGTCCAGCTACATAGACTCGCGCATGCGGTTGTCCCGTCTCGAGACCCCAGATCGTACACGTTGTGTCTATTGATGATGTGCCAACCAAATTGGGGTCCACCTCATTCCAATCGAACGATGTCAATGGTGCACAAAAGTCACTGTTCTTATTGTTGTTCAACACACATTCCAGACGTGTGTCTGGTTCTCCGGCTCGCCACACTCGCAGATAATCACCGCTAGTGGCCAACAGATCCGGATATATGCCCTTCGAGTCTGGTATCCACATTATTTTCGTTGTTGGATACGGATGGTCAAATGTGCTCTTAGCACTAAATTCGCTATTGTCCTCGTCCAAACTAATGATTTGCACTTTATTATTGTACTCCTCGATGAAACTGCCAAGCGCAAGGCGGAACCTCTTGTCTGGACGAACACTCCAATTCATGGAATATAGTGGCCATGGTGCTAAATATTTGTAGATTTCCTTGCGTTTGCCGGCGGTTGATGACATAACTATGTGTATTTATGTGTATGTATATCACAGAGTGATAAGAGCTCTCTCTTCGTGTAACGAAATCTCAAATGATCTAAATCTCTGATTTACAGGTGTTTCAGAAAAGAATGCAAGAGAGCTGACCAACTTTTTTCAAAAGGTTTCCCCAATAATAACTGTAAGAGGCAGGTGGTCTCAGATGTACTTATTTAAGAGAGCAGATGTGGCTCAAATAAATGACTTTTGACTAATATGGATATGGATGATAATGATGTTGGTAACGGCAATGGCAACGGCAACAAGACGACTTAAATAGCGGGAAATTAACAGAAAAATGTCGCACTCTTTAGTTTACTGTAATAAATATAGAAATAATAATAATAATATAAATAATATATATATATATATATATATATATATATATATATATATATATATATATATATATATATATATATGTGTGTGTGTGTGTGTGTGTGTGTGTGTGTGTACACATGTAAAAACCTAAGCATATATAGAAATATTTTTTTAATACACTACTTACTTCATTTCTTTAACTTTGTTGCCTGCGACGGCTCAGGATACGGCTTTATCCAGTTAGCCTTTTCCGGTAAGATTTGGCTATATAAAGTCAGTCCTTTGAGTGTTTTGTCAGTTCGTAGTACAGCGGTTCTTGGAGAATACTGCAGAAGGAATTGGGTTCACCGATTAATTTCATTATACTATTTTCTTTACATAAATTAATTTATGAAGACAGTTTTAATAAAATATAATTTTCAACACGCAAAATAAATTAATTTGAATGAAATTAATCTAAATACCAACAGCAAAGCCAACAATGACTGTAATGCGACGAGACAGTTTGCGGCTGTTGGATTTTGTTTATTTATGGAAAAAACTAGCAATGCATTGATCAAGTTGCATTAATTTTCCCAACATACTTTATTAATACAGAGCAAGTAATTTTTTTAAGCAAAAAATTAACAAATATGTCTAATTAAATAAATCGAGCTGAAACAAATGGTAAAAGTAAAAACTTTTCACACCAGAATAAAATTTTCTCTCGCAATGTATATACACGGCAGTGTTGCCACTTCTAATGCTGTTGGCGACCATGGTTTATCGTCAGTGACCCGATGACATCCTACTTAGCAAAAGTTATTCAACTTATCGATATCAACCCAATTGCATCCATGTAAAATTATAGTTCGTTCTCAACCAAGTTCACACAGCTCAGTAATAATAATGTGATCAACTGAACTTGTTCTGAACAACTCAGTAAACATCTGCTCTGAAGTGAGTATTTTGTGATGTGGACAGGAAATTTATATCCAAATTCTAATAATATGAAATATTACGATTAAAAAACTTCTTTGGTGTGTTTTAAAAATGAATATGTGAGACCAATTTTGTAATACAAATTGTACCATCGTGAGTGGGTTGAGAAACTTTAAATAAATTTCTGATACTGCTTTTTGATCTAATTTTATAAATGTTTTAAATTTCTGTTTTGAAATTGCATTGATAGAAATATTCGTCACATCACCACTTTCCTTTTTTGTGATAGACATCTCACTTTGCGTAATTCGTACGTTGCCTGCTGCTTGACCGCGTACATTTGCATGCACAACAAAAAATTAAGAAAAAAAAAAATATATATATATATATATATATATATATATATATATATATATATATATATATATATATATATATATATGTAGTACATTCTATGTACATGCCTGTGTTCACCATCGCTTTTAATGTGAATAAGTATGTGTGTGTACTGCTATCTCATTTGCACGCAGAGTTATAATACCAGGCACAAACACTATCGCAATTTTACTACTGCCGCCGCTGCCCCACCAGTAGAACGACAACATGTCGACACCATGTGTGTTTGTGCCTGTGTACATTTTATATAAAAATAGACTTGCCGATTTTTCTGTTATGTGTATATATTTTTTATTGTAATTACATATTTCGCTTTTTGACGCGTTTTTCGTCAATCGCTTGGCATAGACGCAAATGAGTATGTTGGTAATAAATTAAATGTTTACTGTTGTAGATTTGCAATTGTATTTGTGTTTCGAGCTATGTGTCTGATTGTTTACCTAATTAATATCAGTTATAGTTTGTTTATATATGTGTGTGTGATGCGAAACATGAGCAAGGTGGTTTCCACGGCTACCATGCAATTGGCCGCCGTTTTAATGACGGAGACAATGTAGCAACGTATTGCACGCATACATTCATAAACTCATTTATGATTATCTTCGTTGTTACCACATACATAGTTACCATATATAGAAATACATGTACATATATATGCATACATGTTAAAAAAAAACGGCGCCATCGAATTTAAATTACTTTAGTTTCATTATTTTTCGTAAACAAGCTTAACGTTGAAGTGCCTGTCCACTACTTATTTATCGGAATGAATTGGAACCGTGTCTGAATCGAAATACAATTATGCGTATAGTAGTATATATGTATGTATGTATGTACAGTGGCGGACTAAAGTCAACATACGACCCCTTTTCCTTAATTTCTCCGGTCCTAAAGGTTTTCTCGAAAAAGTAATGATGCAGTCTTATTTAGAAGATAAATTTAGAACGAAACCCAGAATATTTTTTATTTCTAAGTTTAACTCAAGATTTTATTTATAAAAAACTGAAAAAAGGCACTGACAAAAGTGAACATACGGTCAACTGTTATCGGTGTTTTTTTAAATAAAAAACAATGTTAATATTTTGTGGGCCCACCACGAGCATCGATGACGGCTTGAAGACGCCTGGGCATAGAGTCCACCAAATTTTGGAGCTCTTCTCCTGATATTTTTCCCCATTCCTCTTGAAGCTTCTCCCGTAGCATTGGAGCACTACTTATGGTGTGTTTACGGATTTTCCGCTCCAAAATTTCCCAATTATATTTAGGTCCGGGCTTTGTGGTGGCGAATACAATTGCCTTGGCGCGTAATAAAGCAACCAATCTTTAACAATCTGCGCCGTGTGCTTAGGGTCGTTGTCTTGTTGGAAGATCCAGCTCTCTCCTAAGCACGGTTTATCGACACTAGGCTTTAAGGTTTGTTCCAATATATTCTTATATTGGTGTCGATCCATAAGGCCTTCAATGAAAGCCAAATTTCCCACTCCAGACGCGGCTACAGCACCCCAAACCATCACACTGCCACCACCATGTTTCACAGTAGGGATAAGGTGCTTCGGATCCATTGCAGTGTTCGGTTTCCTCCAAACTTTGGCCCTTGAGTGCCCTTGTTATTGTGCGTGGATGAACAACAACTTTCGATCTTTCAGCTATCTCCTGGGCCAAATTGGTAGCATGCACTTTGGGATTTCGGCTCACTTCTTTGGAGATGAAAGAGAGATCCCTACGATCAAGCTTGTTTGGACGGCCACTGCGTGGCTTACTCTCGAATGAGTTCGATTCTTGGAAATTTTTACAAATTGTTTGAACGGTTGCTTTACTTAAATTTAATAATTTTGCTAATAATATTGTCTTTTCGGTGTTTAACAACTAATTGTCGTTGAGCCACAGGAATTTCCTTTCGAGGAGACATTTTTGCGTTTGCTCAACTTTTCTTAATGACGAAATGCATTGAAACCAAAGCATAAATTTAAGTAAAGCACAAAACAAAAAAAAACGGGACTTTTTATTTAAAAATTTTCTATTATAAGTACGAAAATGAAAATCGTATGTTCACTTTTGTCAGTGCCTTTTTTCAGTTTTTTATAAATAAAATCTAGAGTTAAACTTAAAAATAAAAAATATGTTGGGTTTCATTGTAAATTTATCTTCTAAATAAGACTGCATCATTACTTTTTCGAGAAAACCTTTAGGACCGGAGAAATTACGGAAAAAGGGGTCGTATGTTGACTTTAGTCCGCCACTGTATACTAATTATTATTCTTGTTGATTGCTCTCTTTGCAGTTTCGCATAACAGCTACAGCAACAATAACGGGTTTTACATTTGGTATAAGCAACAACAATTGCAAGGAAAATGGGAAAACTAAATCAAGTGTGAAGGAAAGGAACAGTCATACAAAGTCAAGGTGAGTGTTATGCAGTTCAATGGTCGCCTGGAATTTAAAATTTGTAGCTTGTTTGATTTTTGAAGTTATCTTTTTCCGTTTATGATAAGAGTTGGAATTGGAAGTTATATGTTAGTGACATATGTATGTACATACACTTAGCAGCAGAAGTCTGCGTACACCCTGAAAAAAATGCGGCATCAAACTTTCCACTTAAATTATTCAGTCATTTATTCATATATTTTCAAAATTCTTTTTTGTAAGCATAACTATAATCAATTGTCTTTATTAACGTATTTTTTCAATATTTTTTATTGATGTCTTATAATTTATTTTTAATTTTAAACTAAACCCTACTAAAAAGTGTACACGCAAAAGTCTGCGTACAGCTGTTTCAAGCTGCGTGGAATCACTGACCAAATAACATATAGATACCCCACTTCATACACACGTTTTGTTCACAAAAATTTCTTGCGAGCGGTCCCAGCAGAGGCTCAGCGTCGTACGCGAGCGGTCCCAGCAGAGGCTGAGCGTCGTTACGAAGTGTCTCAGCAGAGCCGAAGGCAGCCGAACTCTTCGTTTCATTCTTACTTGGGCTGCTGCTGAGAGAGCATGAATTGCTCAAGAATGTACGCCTTTTAGAAGCGTAGACAACAACAACTAATGAGCGAGAAAACATGATAGAGATCGCATATCGCCATGCTACTCCCACTTTAGTCATTGATGTTGTGAGCGACCCACCCCCGTTTCTATTGCTTGCCACTGTCATTGATGATGTTCTTTGTTTTTGTTTTGAGCTCGTGTGTATGCGTAGTTCGCTGTCCAGACATGCAATAGACAAATACATGCATAGCTTCTTGTGCGTATACATATCTTTACATGTATGCGTGATTTTCGTTTGGAAGTCTTTCTGAACTCTGAAATCTTATTTCTGGCTTGCCAGAGAATTTTTGTTCAAGCGGGGGCAACTTGAAAAGTTCTTCATTATACACGCAGACTTTTGCGTGTACACATTTTAGTACGGTTTAGTTTAAAATTAAAAATAAATTATAAGACATCAATAAAAATATTGAAAAAAATACGTTAATAAAGACAATTGATTATAGTTATGCTTATAAAAAAGAATTTTGAAAATATATGAATAATTTAAGTGGAAAGTTTGATGCCGCATTTTATTCAGGGTGTACGCAGACTTCTGCTGCTAGCTGTATATACACTAGGCAGAAAAAGTGTGCGTACAAACTTTAACCGAACGGTAAATAAAAACAGTTGCGTTGAAGATATTGCCCCAATTTCTTTTTTATATTAACAACACATCTATTGTCAATAATTATAGCTACTCTTCATTTATTTAATTCAACAACTTCTTTAATTAAAATTAAAAAACCAAAAATGCACCCGTTTTTTGGCAAGAAAAAGTCTGCGTACAGCTGTTTCAAGCTGTGTGGAATGCAAGAAACAGCGATTACCGTTGGATTTTTTTGATGTAGATTATTTTAGTATTATATTAGCAATTAGTATTACTAATTTAAAACATAAACATCGAATCATATTTAGTAAAATCACAACATGGAGCAAAATGTACAAGAAAATTTCTGTTTTTTACCAAAAATGGTTTCATACCATGCTGATCATGGCATCCAAAAAATAATATAAACTATATCGGCGTATTCTGAGATCTAAAAACTGACATGGGCGACGACGGGCAGGGCTTAATCGAGTTCTTGTTTGATCATGAGTCAGAACATACAGTGGTGTTCACGAATTTAGCACACGCAGCTTACTCAATATTAGAAATTAGATTGCTCTGTTATTGTTAGGATTTCAGAGTCGATGTTACTTGTTACATGTTGGTTATATAGTTAGCAATGTTCACAATTATTTTTATTGTTACAATACAATACAATCATTTGTGTCCTTGAGTATATTCCGAAGTATAATTTAAACTGTCAAGTATAGATAGTATTTATAGTGAAAACACCATGCTATGGAATCTTTGCGCACAACATAACTCATACGCCACCTGCATGAGGATTATGAAAGTAAAGACTGGGTCTTGTTTCAGGACGGAAGGAAGCCATAAAAATAGATTTATCAAATTTAGTCGGGCAATACTCAATTAGTTAGTGAAAATCTCAATTCTGTTAACAAAATTAATGCTGACTGATGTGAACATAATATGCTCCATTAAAGCTCATATTTTGGAGTTTTCCCACATTTGTAAATTGTTGTACATCCAAAATTTTTTTTCGCATTTGTCCAACCTTCAACATATCACTAAGGACACGTTTAATCCTAAAAATTATATTTTTTTTCTACTTTAAATAAGCACAAAAGGCTACGGTCTTGCCAAACAGGGTTTGAAAAATATGTAGTCAGCGATAAAAATTGCTGCGCAGTTGATAATAAACATTTTTGTAATGCAAAAGTCGAGAAAGGCAAATAAAGTAAAAGTAACATAAACTAATGAATTATAATTAATTGTGGAATCTAATATCTTCAAATCTTGGCAATGAATCAATTGCTATCTTTATATAACATGGGCTCAACTTGACAATGAAAATTTCATTTGGTATACATAAAAAGGGTTACATTTCACATTTGGTAATTTCCAAGTAACAGCAAATTCTTTGCTTTGGCAGCAGGTCCAAATTAATGTAAACAATGCTAGCAGTTGCTGTTGAATTTTATGAAGCCGCAACAGGTAATAAATCCGCAGCTATGAAATTTGACGAAAAGTTAGACAAGAGAAACGACGATTGATGATAGTTTTTCAAACCCTGTTACAAAGATCGCTAAGTTTGTCGATGTATGAATTTTTCATCAAAACACGTTTGTGTATAGCAGAGCATTGTATGCTTATTTTGATATCCTTCAAGTGTCAAAACAATATCAAATACTTTCTGTATGATTTTTTTTAATAATATGACCACGCCTGTTTTTTGACTACCTGGATCTCCTGTAGATTTAATCGCAATTTTGTTTTGTAACACCTGGATTATGGTTAGATCCATCGTTTCTAATTTAAAAGATTTTAATTTTTTTAATATAATCACGAAAACTTGTAAGTGTGCTAAACTCGTGTCCAGCCTAAAAAGGGGTGTCCGAGTACTTAAATCGATGACAAAGATAAACGACAAAACTTATAATAGTAAAGGATGGTGAACATTGCTAACTATGACCAACATATAGCATGTAACATCAACTTCTGAATCTCAACATGAACAGTAGAATGTAACTTACAAAGACGAGTAACCTGAGTGTGATAAATTCGTGACCACCACTGTAAAGACATGGGTAAATCTAATAGGAATTGAAAAGTTTAATTCATTAAGTGAGAAAGGTGAGTTAATATCACCTTTCATAAGCTTTAGAAGGAAAATTACACCCAGCATAGTACGAAAGTGAGGTAGAGACGGAAGATTAAGTAAGTAATCAACTGGGATATTACGGTAGGATAAGCAGTGGTGGCCAGTTTAAGGTGATCAGTGCGAAAATATGAAACATCTGCCGACCATAAACAAGATTAGATTAAATAAGCTGCGCAAAACTAGTAATTCCATACAAATGACATTTCATTTGAGTAAGGTCAGGGTTAAGATATGCCTTCACAAATATTAAAAGTCTTTGTCGAAATATGAAGTGGTACTCAAGAAGAAGTTCCAAGTTAAGTCATGCATGCATGTAAACACGTACACATGTAAACACACCAGAAGCTATCCTTGTGTTTTGTATATTCTGGCAGGAATAGCCTAATTCAGAATCAGCGACACGCAAAACAATAACAAAATAAAAAAGAAACGCCGAAAGAAACATAATGATCGAAAAACGTGATTGTTTATTTGTGGCAGCGGCATTACTGCACACAAACTCTAAACTGTGTGCTTCAAAACACACAGCGAAGATACGCCTTTCTCGTTGATGTTTGTTTATAAAAGGACAAGAAGGGTTAATCGAACAGATTAGCATCAAACAGCTCTCTTTTGCTCCCCGCGATCATAATAATAATATGCGGGCTCTGTACTAGGCGTCCGCCCTAGACGACGAGCCAAACAGTGTTACCAGAATTCGTTGAAAGAAAGTAGCTAAAATGACAAAAAATCATCGACATCACGATACTCCAAATCACTTTCGGCATTTTTAAAAAATTTAAGCGGAGCTTATCCAAGTGTTCACAAATGATTTCACAATGAACGAAATGAGTTAGCTCATCCTGAGTTCATTTTTAGGGAGCTACCAATGTTCGCTCAGGAGTGAAAGATCTGAGTTTGATATAAAAGGTTGGCTGATAAGTCCCCAGTCTTGCACATAGATGGCGTCGCTAGTGTTGAATGCATATTATTTTTATATAGTACTAACCTTCAAATGATTCGTGTCAAAATGTGACGTCTGTCAGTTAAATAAGCGATCGAACCAGTGTTTGCTTATTTGCGAATGAACTAATTCATTCATAAAATTTGGAAATAGGTGATAAAAATTGTTTGTGAACTTCAATATACATATCATAACTGAAATAAAAAAATCAAATAGCAAAAATTAGTTAAAAAAAGTTCTAACTTTTCAAGATTCAAAATAGCTGGATATAGCAAAAAATAGCTAAAATACTAACACTGGTACCAAACGCTATTAACTCGGAATATCTTCGCACAATGTCAAGAGCTCTTCGTGTGAGCCGACCGGGGTATGTCGCATCGAACTGTGGTATCTCGTTAAGAAATTTCGTGAATATAAGTATTTTTGATACTCACAATAAAAATAAAACAGGCCGACTAGTCGGAAAGCGAGCAACTGCACATAAATTCGCAGTAGTCTTTACTTAAATAAAAAAAAATCAGTTATTAGTCGTATGATAACAACTAGGCTAATTTTCAGAGATGTCAAAATGCACTCGGCGATTATATGTTAGACCATTTTCTGACCAAAATGCAGTTTTAAACGGTAATGTTTCTATGCCTGAAATATAAAATCAGATCACCTTGGATAAAAATCCTATAAAGTGATAGGAAATGATAATTTTGCTTACATTTATGTTAGGAGCAAAAGAAAAAACACTTTATTATTTTAAATATACTGAAAGATCTCTTATGCATTCGGCGTGTATAAAAACACTATGTGTCGGCGGCTGTGCTTCCATTGTTTGGTCTGTTGAATTAAAAATAGGTCAATGTCTATAACTTAATTAATGTCCGAATGCTTAGGAACATAATACTTGCAGAACCTGTTAAAAAAAAATTAGCAAATATTAGACAGATAATGGCCTCAAGGACTAGCTGAAACTTGTCCTTCTAGAACAAAGTACATTTTAGAGTCCGGTCCTTCTAGTTAACTGACCTAAACTATGTTAGGAGCTTATGGGGGATATTGATAGAAAAAGTATTATTGGATTTAGTCAAAAAAAAAGAAGATTCGTGGATGAGGGGCAGGTAATCCATTTACCCTTCAATATGCTTAAAACCGTTGAAGTCTTTGCTACATATAAATTCCTGCGGTTGGCAAAAATCATGGCCTCACAGTTAATGAATAAAATTATTAACATTTAATTAACAAGATTTTAAAAATAGTCAAACTTTTTTTTTTGTTGAATGAATTTGAATATATTACTTTTTGTTCAAAAACGTGAAAGATAGATATATTAGTGACAAAAAAATAATATAATCATCTCAGTATGACATGACTCTAAACTTGTCAACTATGAGCCACCGCGTTTCTATTTATGATCCATCACTGTATATGTTATATGTATGTAAAGATATTTGTTAATCTAAGGGTCATTGATTTCCTTAGACCAACCTTTAATGAAACTTAAGACTTCCAATGTTATTTTACTAGGAACTCAATGATTGAAGGACAGTTTACGATCAAGTAAGATGACTAGATCAAGAGCATGGCCTTCTGAGAAGTATTCAACATACACAGATTGTGTCCTGCAAAAAGTCATGAGTTTGCACTTTGAACAATTAAGGGCAATACGATTGGTTTAACGTCATGAATAAACGATGTAAAGATCAGCTTGCAGTAAAAACACTGATCTAGGATCCTTAGAAGAGAGGCATAATTTAACGTCATCTGCATACATCAAAACAAAACTGGTTTTAATAATAGACGGAAGGTCATTAATAAATAAATTGAATAGCAATGATCCGAGGTGACTATCTGGGGGCACTCCTGAAGAAACATAGATCTGCTTAGAAAGGTCAGAATTGAACATAACTCTCTGAGTTCTGTTTTTAAGATAGTTGGAAATCCATTTGTAAAGAAAATGGGGAAAACTAAGAAGTGACATTTTGTGCATTAGAGTATGGTTTTTAGAATCAAATGCGTTACTGAAGTCAGTATAGATAATATCCGTTTGCATAATACTATAAAATCCACTAAGAACAATAGAAGAGTTTCAATAGGTTTGTACTACTAACTTTGTAGTAGTCGATTTGGATCTCACGATGCTGGTTTGGTGAGATGATTGGATTACATAAGTGTTGCAGTTCAGAAGTAATGATTTTCTCGAAGAATAGTTCTATAGTTCATAACATTGTATTTATAGCATTTTTTATGTAGGGGAAAAATATGAGATTCTTTCAATAACTCAATACCTAAAGTTTAAGAATTGGATTGCAGAGTGAATTAGGACAGTATCTGGGGACACAGCCAGGCACTCCATCTGGCACAGGAGAAAATGTTGGCTTGACCAAACTCAGCTCACAACCTAACGATCTTTGTGTAATCTGCGGATCAAAAACAGAGTTAGATGGATGAAGGATAAGGGCACTTAGAAACCTCAGTATACACGAGCGAGTTAAATTTCCACTACTGGAACGGTGGTTCAGAGTATCAAAGACAGACTTGGAGCTAACATACCTCGAAAAATCAGTAAGCTTTCTAGAGATTTTTTGTTTCGCCTTTTTTTTAGATTTTTTCCCTAGAGACTCGAAGGACTGCACTCGAGAATCATTCAATTAAAAAAAGAGTACAATTTCGACCAATCGTAATCATTAATTAAAATATTGAGATCTTTTAAGTTCACTTTACGAAAATGTAGTGTTTAGTAGATGAAAATGTTTTGCTTTGCTGTCCGGATGGTGGCAGCAAAATAGCGAGCTTTGGAATGGGATGGAACGCATCTTCAGGTGAAACTAAAGGATTTATTCTTACAACAGTATCGCATACCCAAACAGTCTATATCCAAAAGCTTGCTGGACAAATATTGAATTGACGTTAGCTGGGCTAGGTATACGGAAATATCAGACTGAGGAGGAATATATGTATGAGCAGGAAATAAATACATATGTCAATGTTATGCACTTGGACATACAATTTCAATATATATATTATATGCAAAATGTATATTTTTAATTGAATTTAATAGTGAATCCTTCTTTATTTGAAGCTTACGAATGGGCAGTAAGCTCTAAAAATTTTCCAGTATTTGCAATGTCATTTGTGTCCAGGTCAATTTAATTGCTTTTACTAAATTATATTTGCAGTCGGATTGTCTTTCTCCTTAAAAAGCTTGCTCAAAAAAATATTTATATATTTTCGATTGTATTTGGTTCAGGCGCATATGGGAGCAAGCCGAATAAGACTTCGCTTTATACTTTTATTCATTGTTTTTACCACCGTAGAAGTATGCTTTAGAGTATCTTGAGGGTGAGTCTGTTGAATATTAAAATAATAGGATTATGAGGTGTAATGCTTTCCTAATTAGGAATTTACATGTTATCAGTTTCATTTTGAACGTCTGAATTTAATGTCTTAAATACAATTAATTCAGATCCCCACATCATCATGCCTTATAATACCCATGATATTAAAACTCCTATCCATCTGGGCCGTTAAAGTTAACTTTGTAACATTCCTTTCGTGCAGCTCATTACATGTAAATTATAGTTGAGAGGCTTTGTGAGCATCATCAAAAATCTTGGAATTTAAAAAAATAGATGTTAATCGTAATAATTGTTAAGAATTTACTTTCAAAATAGTAAAGTGTTTATACCACACATATATTTCATTTTACATAATCATACAAATATGTAGGTGCATGGTAATTTGGTCGCTAAAAAATTTATAAGTAATATCACTCACGAAAATAGTTTTATTCTCATTATTACAGGAATAATATGAAAGTATAAGCGCAAGGCAAAACGACATTTGAGAATTACATGTTCTTTATCCTACTGAATAAAGCAATACTATTAACGGTACCAACACCAACAACTGGATGAAAACTTTAAAGAACTCCAAAGAAGAAAATACAAAAAGTGCAAATAAACGAAAATTCGCGAAATACAAGCAGATCAGATCTGTCGGAAGCGGTAGATCGCTGCTGCCAGTAATATGCGTGTGATTTCGCCGCGTAGATCGTCATCGTCAGTAGCGGGCAGTGGCAATCTGTACGGCTCATCGGCAAGTGGTGCTGGAAGCTCCAATAGCAGTGGTAGTACAGTGGGCGCCTCCAACAACGGTTACTCGCGCTATTCTTCGTATTACGATAATCGCGGCAGCAGCTTATCCAAATTGCAGTCATCTTCTGGCTCGACGTCGACCGCCTACAATCATTACAGCAACAGCACCAGTGGAAGTGGAAGCTGTTACTATCCCAGCTCCTATTCAACATATGTGCCGCGCGTTACGACCCAACGGAACAGCCTAGGTTCTTCATTAAATTTGAGCGGTGGCTCTGCTACTCTTGGGAATTCTGGATATCGAAATAATACATCGTATTCAGGCAGTTCCAGTTATGATTCAACTTCATATAGCCGATTCGGAGTGAGTGTTCACATTTTTCCATTGTCACCACAACACTTTTTTTTCTAATAAGTACCCCCGAAAAACCACTAGTTTCTCCAAAAGTATACTCGTTCTTGTGTGATCAGAATACTTAAGAGCTTCTTCTCTGTTTACCTTATATAAGTTGGTGTTTACGCAAATCCAAGCATAGCACACACAAATACGCACACACACATATACAGTCCGAAAGAAACACCATTATAATAAATTTAAATTAATATTTATTTGTTTCCTGTCCCTTGAACATTGGCGAGTTTATGTATTAGGGACGGAGAGGCATGGTTGTCCATTCGTTCGTTTGAGTGCCTCTTCCTTAAAAACTAACTCCAAATTTGATATAGAAATCCTTGTATCCAGAATTTTTTCTGTTTTTAGATATAATGCCCTGTTTACCCATACCCTGTTTACCCTTCATATTGCATACTAATTTCTGCACCACCATGTAAATTTCAATGGGATTCTATATGAAGTTATTCATATTGGAGATATGCACAAGTGATGCACTAACGCATGGTATATACATACACTACCACGTATTTGAATAGGGACTGTTATATAACGCAAGGATTCCTTGTAATTTTTCTTAAACTAAAATAGTTATTAGAATGCGTTTCTTATTTCAAGCTTACATAATATTTGTAAATGATATTTACCTGACCAAATAAGTGGTCAGTGCTTGAGCTCAATAGAGAAATCGATTAGGCCCTGTTCGGTTATCACAAATCTGTTATACCACTGACCATATAACATATAGATGGGACATTTCATACAACGAAAACGGCCACGAAATTTCTTAGCGAGATACTATATGTTATATGGTCAGTGGTTATACCCTTTTCAGATCTTTTTCAAAGAGCATATATATTTTTTATAATTTACTTATATTATATGCCCTTGAAATAATAAAAGCGAATTTTAATACAGTCGAGTCCCGATAGTTCGTAATGGCACGGGGATCACTTTTCGAATTACTTAGATTTCCATTAACGGAGACTCAAAAATGGGCAACTTAAATTAACAGGGCTTTTATATTTAAGTTCATTATTTCATATATCTTTGTTGATACTCTTAATAAATCAACATTAGATTATTAATTTGCACATGGTACATGTTTTTTAAAGAAGCTTGATTGAAATATTGCACATTTTGTTATGGAGAATTATCATTATGAGAAAAGTAGATGCCATGCAATTTTTTCTGTAATTTTTGGAATGAAGCTTCTGGCAGACAGTTCAGAAGATTGAAGAGTCTAATAAATGAACGGCCGAACCGTTGAGCCAAGTGCATATTAGAACTCTTTCTAGAATTGGAAATTTGTGCGTTGATAATGTGTCCGCATATGTATGTATGTAACGCAAAATAAAAACAGTTGTAAAAGATATTGCCCTAATTTTTTTACATTAACAACACATCTATTGCTAAAAATTATAGCCACTCTTCATCTATTTAATTCAACAACATCTTTAATTCAAATAAAAAAAAATTAAAAATGCTCAAGTTATTGGGCAGTGTTTGAAACCTATCAGCAAATAGTAAATAGTCTTCTTTTTCGTCGTTTCTCATGTCGGAATTTTCGTCACATTTCATAGCTGCCGAATAACTGCCTGGTACTGCTTCGTAAAACTCAATAGCAAAAGTCGGCAGTCGTGTGTCTAGTAGACACTGTCTACTGTCGCCCGAATGAAATTTCTGGCGACTGGCTGTTTAACTGCTGTGCTGTTGAGGCGACTGCCGATCGACAGAAAAAATTTCCACCCTCATATTTAGCAAGTGTCTGCAGCAACAGCCAGCTGTCAGCTGTTTCAAGCTGTGTGGAACTCAAAAAAAGGGATTACCGTTGGATTTTTTTTAATGTAAATACTTCTAGTATTATATTAGCAATTATTAGCGCTCATTTAAATCATAAACACCGCATCATATTTAGTGGAATCACAACATTGAGCAAAATGTGCGAGAAAAATTCGGTTTTCTGCTAAACATGATTTTCTTGTTATGCTTTCCGGCACTATTATGAAAGAAAATTGCTGTCCTAGTTGTTGGAGACCACTTCTCTCTCCAAAAGTAATAAACTGTAGCAATTCAGTTGGTTGGACCTTCTCAAAGGCCCGATCTGGGCTGTGATCCAAATTGTGTTCCAATATGTTGATATAGTCCTCCTGTCCCATGATAGACCGAATAAATAAAAAATCTTCCACTCCGCATCCAGTAATGCATTGATATTTATAATTATTTATTTTATATTTATTGAAATTTTGAATGAAAGTGGTGTGTAATCTGGTATAAAGGAATCTACTTACCACAGTTTGAAATTTTGAGTTTCTAGCACATAAAGATTCTGAGATCTAGGTAATAACACAGATGATCGAACAAGACACAAACAATTTTTCTATTGATCCAGAATCAGAATATATATAATTTGTCTAGTCAGATACGTCTCTTCATCCTGTTACACATATTCGCACAGGCTTATAATATGCTTCTTCACTAAACAAATTATCAAAGGAAAGCCGCAAGAGGGCGCAGGATATCAAGGTATCTTTCTTACACGACTAAAATACGCTATGACCTTAAGCTCGATATACATCAATACTAGCAATGTGTCCTGCTCCACGGAACGGAGTGTCTGACAGACGGAGTATCAATAGTATAGTACAACAGTTTAATGCTAAACGCTAATGTGAAAATAACGAAAGTCATTTCTGTATATGAAGTACTACATATACAGAAATGACTTTCATTATTTATATACCTAAGTATACACATTGATTCTGTTTGTGTCATTTTTTGTGGGCAAGTGTTTGCATAGGTTCACGCCTATAAATTTATTTTATTTTTTCTCATAATTATAATACATACATAATATAATTTTATACATACATGCAAATACATATTTATACATAAATATTTTTTACCCTTCTCCGATTGTGTTCTTTTATTATTGCTAATGATCAA
Organism: Drosophila quadrilineata; assembly: GCA_018150725.1. Classification (NCBI taxonomy): domain Eukaryota; kingdom Metazoa; phylum Arthropoda; class Insecta; order Diptera; family Drosophilidae; genus Drosophila; species Drosophila quadrilineata. The sequence continues at coordinate 1,056,951 of JAECWN010000432.1, read as the reverse complement.
AATCGATTTGAAAATAATGATTATAATTGATTGTATTATTATATTACTGGTAATGAATCATCGATCGTTTATCGTTAATCATTATTCAAATTATCATATCGAACAACAAACAACTTGGGCAACACAAACGAATACAAATCAAAACAAATTCGACATCCTGATTTTTTTAAATGTTGCATGAATTTTGGCAATATTAACAAAAAATCTCGAACAACAAATATGTAACCCATGCGCAACAAATAGTTGCCGCGTCAAGCAAAGGGCTCCATCATAAATGGCAACGATGTCATGATAGCAACAAATTCATCGGGAGGAGCATTAAAAGATGATTATGCCAAAAAAATTTCAAGAGCGCGCAGAGATGCTGCTGCTGCTAAAAAGTTTCCACCCAGTGGCAACAGCAGTAGCAGCAACGGCAACGCTGCTACTACATCGAAACACTTGTCATGTTCTTCATCATCCCTAGCTCGTTTAGTCGCTACATCTGGTCTGGATATATACGAAAAGTATAGCCCGGCCAACTATAACCCAAACAGTGAACTGTCACGTTCCAGATCGGCGATCACTGATACTGATATCGATAACAACTGCAACCACGGCAGCGGCAGCAAAGTTAACAGCAATTCCTGCAGCACCACTGTAACACTGGAGAGACCAAAAAGCAGTCGCTATAGTTGCTTGTATAGCAACAGCCGTGATGTAGGCGATAGTGGCGACACAACAGACACTGCAATTAATCATTTACAACGGGATCAACGTAGGGGCTCCTCCAGGTTTACATTAAGCAATAGCAACAGTAGCAACGATGTGCCAACAGCAACATTTACATTACGCAATGATCGTCCAAGTCGCAACATACAGGATAAAACTATAAATGGATTGGATGCCAAACTAAATGGCCTTTCGCTGATCTCCGCATCATTGAAACGTAATGCCATTTACGATAGCTCCAATAGCACTCTAGATACCACAGATGAATCCATCACAACATCAACCGCATCGTTGCCACTCAAAAATTGGTCGCCTGTCAATCGAAATGACACTGAAACTGTAGTAGAAACAGGCAATAGTAGTAAGATCAATGGTGATGGCGGCGAGAATGTTCTTGCAACCGCGACATTTACATCCGGTGAAAGCGCCATAGGAGGTGGACGTACTAAGGTAAACAAACATCAATCAATCAAAATATCAGCTGATCTAAGCCCGATTAATGATAAGCAATGCCATGTGCTACTGACAAATACTAATTGCATGCTCGCCTCGCTCTACTCTACGTTTTAGCCTCCTACCTTGTGAAGGAAGATGAGGCATCCATCACTCTGGAACTAGTATTAACATTTCTGCGAGAGCCTCTGCTGGTTAATTTATTTGTATGCGTGTGTATGCTCATAAATTATTAATCCATCCAGCTATTGGTGTTGCCACAGAATTCTTTGTATCCCCTTGCCCAAAGTCCCAAACGACCCTTGCTTTTTCTGAGGTTTACGATACTTGAATCGATCTGTGGTTATGATTAACCAATTTCTATTAAGTGTATACTGTTGATTACTTGTATATATATATATATCTAATCATAATCAATAAAGAATGCAATAAATAAATAGATATTGGATCTTCATTGTTCTAATTCTGTTCCTGATGGTATTTCCAATAGAATTTGTAATATAGTTTATACATTCTCTACTAAGAAGATAACAAAATATAATTACCATAATAATAATAATAGCAACAACATTAATATAGCTCATATTATCGACATTGTCAATGGATGTGCAATTCAGTGAATATTACACAGTCCAGTTATATGTACATGTACATACATGTACAAACATATATCGATATTAAATTGTTAACAATTTTTTAATTTAATCGATTCACATGCATTATAGTATTTACTATGAAACTCTGTATATTTTTAGCTAAACTCTTCCAGATCATCCCCTTTCAACTAACAAAGTAACTCTAAGCACATATACACAAGTCGTTTAATAAAGTAACTTCACGGAGGGAGGAAACTTATAAAACAATAACTACCAACTAAACTAACTAAAATATTTAATTAATTCATTGCCGCTATATCCCTTCGACGTACTAATCGAGTCTAGATATCAAGCACTGGAAACAACAAATGATTTAGGCAGGCGATCCCAGTATTGTTAAACAAGAAGGCAATTTTTGTTGCATATTTTTTTATAAGTTAGTCTGTCAAAAAAAAAAATGTAAATTTAAAATCAAAATCAAAGAAACGAGAGCCAACATTAGCCACAACCTCACTAAGCTATATGCTATAAGCAGCAACGACAACTACAATTACACAAATTAAAACAAAGTCAGGGAGAAGGAAACGGAAGGATAGGTATGAAAGATTGATACTGTCGTCTTGGAAGACGCACAGAACGAAGCAAAGCTGTTGAATAATGTTAGACATTAAGAAAAATATAGGATTGCAAAAGATTCCAGTGAACAAACAGCAGAGTGAGTCACACATTGCACCATTAGATATTCAAATACAACAGCTGCCACAGACGCAGCTAAGAAGTAACTTAACTGCTAACCATTGCAACAATTTGCGAGCAACAAAACTATTAAAGAATTCAAACGAGATTGCTGCGAAGCTGGCAACTGACTTTAACTACGAAAAAATCAACAAGATTGTGGATCGCGAAACTAATGAACAGGAAGCTTGCAACAGCAGTACTAACGCTGTGCGCGTCGTCAATCAACCCTATTTTTTAATATCCACATATAGGGATCGCACTTTTCTGAAGGCCGAGTGCGAACTTGCACATGCCCAGTTAACTGGCACCGGTAACATTTTCACGCAAGGGAAACAGTTGCTGCCTACGGGTAAGACGAATAAACGTAATAAACTAGCTGATGATCAATCGAACAATAACAAAGTGGTTGGATCATTGGGTGTAGGGCTAATTAACACAAAAGCTACAGCAAAGAAAACAGCGACTATAGCGTCAGCTAATGGAATCAACGGCAGCAGCATCGCACTAAATGACATGCGTCGACCAACGGCGCTAACTGGCAATCAAGCAGCCAAGAACAGTAGCAACAGTCGATCAACAGCTAATACAGTTAATAGCACGACCGTCCACAGGATCGATATCAAATATACTCACTGTAATAGTCAAAGCAACGTCAAAGCAGTACTGCAACATCAACAACAATTATCGTTGATCCAAAAGTCAACAGTTGAATCTGCAACGGGAGCAGCAACTACAAGTTGCGGCCAACAGGTGACTGTTAAGGGAAAGCCGCTGAGTAATAGCAATCACAATGCTATGAATAACAACAGTCATAACTACAATAATAATAATAATAATAATAATAATAATAATAATAATAATAATAATAATAATAATAATAATAATAATAATAATAATAATAATAATAATAATAATAATAATAATAATAATAATAATAATAATAATAATAATAATAATATTATTAAAAATAATAATAATAATAATAATAATAATAATAATAATAATATTAATAATAATAATATTAATAATAATAATATTAAAAATAATAATAATAATAGTAATCATAATTATAATTATAATAATTCTAGCAGTAGTAGTGGCGTTAATATTATTTCGAGCAACAAAATCTTAAATAGCAATAACAACAGCAGCAACATGCATCGTCAGCAGCAATTGCAACTGCAGCACGATGATATCAAGTACATTGATAGCGATGATACTCCATCTGTAACTTGTGCCACAACAAGAGAAACAACTACAGCGACAACAGCTATAGCAACAGCGGCAGCGACAACGATAACAACAACATCAACAACATCAAACCAAAAGGTGACCGACATCTCTTACTTTAAACCGATTACGCCGCCATTGCAGCTGCGTAATCAATTTGGAAGCAGTGATAAACCATTGGGTCAACGATCCTTGAGACCCAAATCTACAATTCTCTCAACGAACTCCAATTTCGCGGCCAATTATGAGAAGTTTAACAACTACAAGCATTCAAACGGTGAGCAAAAGCTCAAAGAAAACGATCGAGAACGAGACAACTACTACCGTAATCACAATTCAGACCGAACAAAACATGTCGTCAACAGTAATGCCCGACAATATGGAATCGATTCACTTAGTATCAAAGCATCCATTGATAAATTTAATAATATGAGTGAACTGAAGCGACATCATGGCATGCTTGGCAATGTTGTTAGTGTCTCAGCGGCAGCAACAACATCATCGCCAACAACTGTTGGCGCTGATGGATGTGATAAGACAGTGGCAACTGGCAGCAGCAACAGTCTGCAATTCACGCCTGAGAATTCACGTATTTCTGACGGTTTCAGCAGCTCATTGACCCGTGCCGGATATCGTACAACAGCCAGTTACAGTAACAACAATGGCATCTACAGCAACAGTACTCTGAAATCCGAAACTATTGTTGGCACCATGACAGCAAAGTCGACGTTGGCGCCCGCTAATAAATCGACAAATCGTATTGCGCATAGCCTGTTGGCCAAGGCGCCACATAGGAGCGCCACGAATATGGATAGTGTTGGATCGTCGTCGATGATAGCAACAACATACTCGGGAGCTTCAGCAACATTATCAACATCGAAACCAGTATCGTCCAGTACCGGCAGTTATAAGGTAAATCATCATCATCAGCACCACAGCCACCACCATCCTCACCATCAGCAACAACAACAGAGAAATGGCACCACCAGCATTTCAGCTGGAACTTTTGTCTCAGCCAGCTCATCTTGTGGTCAACCCTCCACTTTTTCCTCTGGCTCTGCAGCGATCAATTCAACAGATAGAGACAGCGTAAGTGGCACCTAACTAAATAGGGGTGCACTACACGCTTAATGCCTTTGGCCCTCAGTCTGTCTCTTTCTCTACCTCTCGCTTTCTCTTTCTCTCTCTCACTCTCTTTCTCTTTATATATCTATGCTTCCGTTGTTGTCTTTAGTTACAACTCTTAGTGGTTCATTAACTGTCAGGCCTGTTCTCAATTCCGAATATGCACTTTTCGTTCGAATTCGGAATTGAGAACAGGTTGCATATCTAAACAGAAGCACAATTCAAAAACTCTTGTTACGTAGCTCAAACTTGTTTTCGAATATCAACAACTGTCCAATATTTGGTTTATTATAATGTTTTGTATAATTTGTTCTAGGAAATTTCTGTAAAATCTGTAACTTTATTATTTTCTTTCATTCTTCAGTTTGATTCGTTTTTATAATCTACAGTTATAACTTTACTCTTACTTCCACTCTCGTTACTTTTTAAATTAAGTTCTTGAATATTGTTTAGTCAACTATTGTCAATATTGTTCACTTAACCATTTCTTACGCACCTTTTGTTGATGTTATTTTACGATAACCTTAATTTCGTTTTGCTTTTGTTAGCTTGATTTTATTTAGTGAGCTCTCCCATTTATTGCATGATGACTCATACGTGCATATGTATTTCTAACGAAACTAGACGATAAACTCTATAAATGCATCCTTTTCTTACAATTGCCGACTGACCGCTATTTTAAAAACTAATATAAATTTAAACAACAATTAGTAATTTATCTCGATTTTACATTCTAAATTAAGAATTTTTGCCAATATAACTTCATTAACCCATTAACCAATTCCTTATTTTTGACGCTATACGTTTTTTTAATATCTTTTTCTATTTAGATGGCTCGCAATGTCACAAGTAGTTCCAATCGTCCGGTGTTGCCGCCTGTTTCATCAACATCAAATCGCTATTGGGATCGCGATACATTACGGAGCAACAGTAATAGTGTCGCTTCTTCTGTTGGTTCAATGCTACCCAATAAACACAACAATACCCCTGACGACTACAAGAATTTGAGAGAGAAGTTCGAAGGTAAGTTATCTATCAATACTATGATATTCGGCACAACTAATTTGAGATAAACTATATTTGACGTTATTAAGTGGAAGTTTTTAAATACTTGTTCGAAATTCTCAAATAGGTTTTAATATTTCTATGTAGAGTGGCTCACAGCTCATTTCAACCAACACCCTTAAAAAACTTTTCTTCGCTGTTATAACTAAAGTGTATTTCTTTACTTAATTCATAAAATGCAATTTGTTAGGTTCATATGTACGCTGCTGGTCTTAGTTTAGACCACTGACCAAATAACATATGTATAGATGGGACATTTCACGAAAATGTGTTATCGAGATACACCAGTTCGATGCGAGATATGTATACACTAGGCAGAAAATATGTAAAAACAGTTGTAAATAAGCTATTGCCCTAATTTATTTGATATATTAACAACAAATCTATTTCAAAAAATGTGGCTACTCTTCATTTATTTAGTACAACTTTTTTAATTAATATTTAAAAAAAAATGCACTCGTTATTGGGCAAGAAAAAATCAGCGTACAGCTGTTTCGAGCTTTGTGGATTACAAGTAACAGCGATTACCGTTGGATTTTTTGATGTAGATAATTTAAGTATTATATTAGCAATTAGTATTGCTCATTTAAAACATTAACGTCGCATCATATTTTGTGGAATCACAACATGGAGTAAAATGGGAAGAAAATTTCTGTTTTCTAATACAAATTATTTTATTATTATTCTTTGCGGCACAATTATGCAAGAAAATTTTTTCTTTTTTATTTATTTATAATTTACAATCTATCTATCTAAAGATAATAAGTAAATAGTATGAGAAAGTGAATGGCAGAGAAATTATATATGATTTTTTTTTACATTTAGATGATATTTACAAAAAGTGTTTTCTACCACTCCTTGGGTGGTCTAAAGGAAAGGTCGAGGGTGTTGGCTGTTGTCAAGGAACTTAACGGGCAGCGGGATGCAGTATTTCAGTCCGTACCTTTTAACCTCTTTAATTACACTAGGAATCTCAAGGTCCTTGTGGATCACCTGATTTCTTACGTAGTAGCTTTGGCTAATCTTCTCAGGGTAATGCTTTGGATCCGTTGCAGAATTTGGATGTTTGACGTTGAGGCTGTGCCCAACAGCTGAATTCCGTACTTCCACATTGTCTTGAGTATCACTTTATACAGCAGGATCTTGTTTATAAGGCTCAGTTGGGATCTGTTGCCCAGCAGCCACCTCATTTGCCGAAGTTTCAGACTTAGCTGATTTTTCTTTGTTTTGATGTGTTCTGCCCAGGTTAGTCTTCTGTCAAGTGTTAAGCCGAGCATAGACTTTAGCTTGTAAAGCAAGCCCAAATGCCAGACACGATCAAACGCCTGTTTTATGTCAAGAAACGCAGCGGAACAGTACTTCCTGTCTTCAAAAGCACTCACCAAAGTTTGTGCGATTCTGTGGAATTGCTCTGGGGTTCCATGGTGAGTTCTAAAACCAAATTGGTGCTCTGGGATTTGCCGTCTTCTAGCACCGGCAATAGCCTAGCCAAAAATATTCATTCAAATATTTCAGCCTGTAGGCTGATGAGACGGTAGGAGGCGGAATCCTTTTCGGGTTTTCCAGGTTTTGGTATGATCTCCGCACTCTTCCATTGTAAGGGGAAGTGATGGAGCTCAATGATACCATTGTAGATGACCGTTAGAAAAGCCATTGCACGTGGAGGTAGACATTTTATAGTTGATGCTTCAATAGAATCATTATCATAAGTTAAACGACGTGAAAGTTCTCTGCAGATGTAGAGCAAAAGTCTCTGCTTTTTCCTCGTTGGAACGACACTGTGAGCCGGTTGGACTTATAATGGCTGGAATCCGTGAGATATTTGTTGTCGTTCCAGAGATTGAGCTCCAACCCATTAGGCCCAGCGTGTCGCAGGTATTCGGCTAGTGCTTCATTACGAAGTTCATAGAGGAGGGTTTTCAAGTCTTTGCTTGCAGCGTTGAGACTTGTCACGCGGATTTCGACTTAGCGGCCAAACTCTGCATAAACGACGTTTTATTCTTAGCTGTTCTGTGATTTCTCCAGAGTGCAAGTGTCTTGTCTCCTCTCGGTCTCTGTGGATGCACTGAGGTAGTATGATGCGGAGCAGTGCAGAGGTTTACTGCGGCATGGATGCAACGCGTAAATGTTTCCACAGCTTCTTCAATGTCTTCTTAGTTCGATTCTGGTTCAGTATGGGTACGTTCATTTTCAGCAGTACATCAGGTCGGATAGCAGGTCTACATCATTCTCAATATTTATTAGATTTCTGTTTTCCCCGCAACTCACTGCAAAATCTAAAACATCAGGCACCTTGTTGGGGTCCGTTGGCCAGTAGATGAGATTTCTGCAATTGCTGCTGTGAGATGCATTGAGTTAATGCAGGACACATTCGCATTGCCTTATGGATTACATAGTCAGATCCCCACCAAGTATTTTTCGCATTGAAATCTCCTCCAATTATGAGCCTGCTGGTTTAAACCAATGCTCAAGAATAGCGACTCGCTTTCGAGTGTTTGATGTTAGATCTTATGAGTACTGCTGCACCACCTTTTGCGCTACCACTAGAATTGTATTATATCCGTTGATTTAAAAGTAAGATCTGTTAGTGAAATGGGTTTCTGAGACTAGTTATAGGTCAATGTTGTTCCTTTTCATAGACATTTCAACTTCGGGCCTACTTTAACGTAGTTCATTTGCATTTTAGAGTATAAGCTTGAGACCTATTTGCATAATGAAGCTAGAATCGCGGTCATCATTTGCGTCATCTGCGCAAATTGTGCTTGCATGAGTTGCATCATTGATTGGATCTGGGCAACTACTGATTGATCTGACTCACTTGATACGTGCTTTGGTTTGTTAGTATGTCCACCTGCTATATCAGCGTAGCTGAAGCTTTCATTGTTGGTTTGTGGGTTAGTGTTTGCCGTGCCTGAATGAGTAGGCCGACCATGGGAATTACGTACTGTTTGTCTAGATTTTCCCTATTCCCGCATTTGTACAGCAGCTTTGTAATTCCTGCAACCTCTGTAGGCGGCGGATCTAGCTGGATCTTCACGAGGTTTGGTGCAGTCAGAGGTTTTGTGGTAGTTACCGCATTCGGCGCATCGGTACGATTTGCGGCAATAGCTTTGAACATAGTCATCGGGGCTTTGGTGATATGATTCTCGGCGACGCCGAGTCGGCGTTGGTTATATGGCGAACAGGGTGGCCAATTTTACTCAGTACGTGTCTGATGTGGTCAAGTGGTGTGCTGTGGTGAAGGTTTCTTATGACTACTCTATATGCACTTTCTTGCTAGAGCTGGTAGGTGTGAAACTCCACATTCTTTAGCGTTAGCATTCTGACTATGCCTCTATAGTTCGCTTCGCTGTTAGCCATTATTCGGACTTGACCGTCCCGACCAGCTTTGTAGGTAAAGCCATCGCTACCGACAAGATCGGTTAAACTTTTTTCTTTATTGCTAGCAACAGCCGGTATAAATATTGGCCGCGGCTTGGGTATGGGCGGAACGGCTAGCGCTTGATTTGATGATGAGGCAGCTTGTTTCGGGTCGATGTCCTGAGTAGCCAGCAAAGCAAAGCTCTTGGATGAATTTATCTGTGTGGAGACCTTCTTCCCGGTCAGTGCTAGCTTGGCTTTTGAGCAATTAGGTTCGGAGGATAAATCTTCACCATCCGTTATCGAGATCGTCGATGAGCGGCTTCTAAGATGTCTTGCAATTTTTCTTTTTTCGTTTATCGATGGACTTCTTTCTTTACGTTTGGATGCAACTACTTGCCATGAGACAGGGCCAGTGTCTCTGACACCAGCCATGCTTTCATCACACATCTCACCTGGTGGTGAGGCACCGGAAGGTGCTTTATGAAGAGCCACTTTTTTTTGCGCAATCGCACCAGAACAGTTATTTACTTATTTACGCAGGTTCGCACGATCTTATTACTCAATAACAGCAGCGCATCCTGATAAGAAATGTTTTTGTATTAGTCAGGGAGACTTTAAACTGATAACAATGCTTAAGTACATGTCTGCACTCAACGAGAGTTCGATCGCGATTGATGCAAGAAAATTGCTGTCCTAGCTCCTCGCCAACCACCTTTGGTCACCCATCGCGCGCAGAGGATTATAATCCATCCTGTAGTCCGAATTTAGTTGGGCTGTGATCCAAATTACGTTCCAATTTGTTGATATAGTCCTAGAGGTAGAGTAAAGGTATCGGGTGCTATCACATTTTATGGAACCATTGAATTTATGTAGAATTTGTACAGAGACCACTTGTTGGAATCTGCATTTCCAAAATTAAATTATGTATTTCAATCAATTTCAATATTTTTTAACCAGAAGATGGTCCTATTCATAACGCTCGAGTAGTAAAGTTGTTTATTTCATGTCAAAACCTCAAAGTATAATGTATAACCTGGCCATCATATTTTCCTGGTCTTAACGTAAATGAATATGTTTGACGAAGGCTAACACGGAAGGTATTTAAAGGGGGAAAACAATACGAAGACAAGAAAGCACTTCACACTTCACAGGCCCCTGTATTTTCTATGACGAACCGGATATTTTTAGTTATCACTAAAAAAGAGACAATACTCATTACTGAAATAATTTTTTTACTTGTTATAAAAAATATATATTAACAATAACCGCTTTTCTTGATATCCAACAAGCCTTTGACAGAGTGTGGCATCCTGGCTTGCTCTATAAGGCTAAGAAGGTGTTGACCCCACAGCTATTTACACTTGTAAAAAGCTTCCTGGACGTCCTGGCTTCTGTCTTCCAATAATAAGCTATCTCTGGCAAACAAAACTAAGATCTATAAGGCTATACTAGCTCCTAGCCTCTTTTACCCTATTCAAGTGTTTGGAATTGCAGCCAGTACACATATAAACAAATTACATGTACTGCAAGCCAAAACTCTTAGAAAATTTTCAAACGCTCCCCGGTATATACGAAGAGACATTGAGCGAGATCTGAATGTTCCACTGATTGGAGACAGGATTCAAAAGATAGCAAGCAAATACGCAGAGAGGCTAGAGTATCACCCAAACGCCCTTGCCAGGCGTCAACACAGCGCTGGATTAAGAGCCAAAAGAAGACTTAAACGATTCCACCCTCATGATCTCCCACAACGGATCTTGACGTAGTGAACTCCCAGAGCATCGCTCAAATAGAAATTATCTTATACCCCAATTCCTAATCAATATTGACTTAATTGTAAATATTGTAAATTTCCAACCATAGTTTATATAGACATAGTTTTACTTTTAATTATTATTTGGCTTAAGTTGCCACAAAGGTGATAGAATACTATTCAGCTGTAATCAATATTTCTAATAAATATGATTAATAAGAAAAAAAATAACAATAACTAAAAATTTATGTTAGATAAATAATACTTTTCTTATCGTCTGACACCGAAAAATTCACCTTATATATATATTTGTATATATACACCTAGCACCAGAAGTCTGCGTACACCCTGAAAAAAATGCGGCATCAATTTTTAAACTTAAATTATTCAGCCATTTATTCATATATTTTCAAAATTCTTTTTTGTAAACATAACTATAATCAATTGTCTTTATTAACGTAATTTTTCCAATATTTTTTATTAATGTCTTATAATTTTTTTTTAATTTTAAACTAAACTCTACTAAAAAGTGTACACGCAAAAGTCTGCGTACAGCTGTTTCAAGCTGCATGGAATGCAAGAAACAACGATTACTGTTGGATTTTTTTGATGTAGATATTTTCAATATTGCGTTACCAATTAGTATTGCACATTTGAAACGTAAATATATCATAATATTTAGTAGAATCGCAATATGGACCAAAATTGGCAAGAAAATTTTAGTTTTGCACCAAAAATTATTTTAAAGTTATCCTTTCTGGCGCAACTATGCAATAAAAATACTGTCCTAGTTGGTGGAGCCCACTCCTATAACCAAAAAGTAATAAATAATAGCAATTCATTTGGCTGGATCTTCTCAAATACCCGATCTGGCCAAACACCTTTAATCGCCCATCACGGGCAGACGGCTTTTACTCATCTTCTAGCCCCAATGTACTGGAGTTGTGATCCAAATTGTGTTCCATAATGTTGATATAATCCTCCTTGATATAATCCTCCTTAATACACTCAATAAATTTCAAATTTTCCACTCCTCTTCCTGTAATGAATCCCTACACCAACATTCGGCTTCGTACATATACTACCGTGCAAACTAAATTATCTGTTTTTAGCGGTTACCGTTCGCTAATATATTAATTTGAAAGATCTATAGCATTTAAAATATTGTTATATATTCGGAAGAAACTAAATTTTTAATTTTTGCAATGTTTTGTATTTTCTCCAGGCGAAGAATCGCTAAAAACAGATAATTTAGTTAATGCGCAGTAGTATGTATGAAGCGGAATATTTGGGTATGGGTCCATTGCAAGAAGCGGAGTGAGAAATTTGGTATTAATTGAGTGTATTATGGGACAGGAAGACTATATCAACATTATGGAACACAATTTTGATCACAACCCTATTAAATTTGGGCTAGAAGGTGAACAATAATCCTCCGCTCGCGATGGGTGACCGAAGTTAGTTGGCCAGATCGCGTATTTGAGAAGATCCAGCCTAATAAATTGCTATTGTTTATTACTTTTTGGATATAGGAGTGGGCTCCACCAACTAGGACAGCAATTTTATTGCATAATAACTTTAAAATAATTTTTGGTGAAAACTAAAATTTTCTTGCCAATTTTGGTTCATATTGCGATTCTACTAAATATTATGCTATATTTACGTTTCAAATGTGCAATACTAATTGCTAACGCAATATTGAAAATATCTACATCAAAAAAATCCAACAGTAATCGTTGTTTCTTGCATTCCATGCAGCTTGAAACAGCTGTACGCTGACTTTTTTTTTTCAGGGTGTACGCAGACTTCTGCAATTGGGTGTATATATAAGTTAAGGTCACATATTGTAAAACTCACACAATGCAGTCGAATGCAATTGCAATAGCGACTCGAGTCAGTTTAAGATTCCATGGGAGCAACGACCAAAATATCGGACGCACCTGCACACAAATCTCCACGTGCGCTGCGTCATCATAACTATTCCCTACAGTCAGCACTTGCGTAACTCCCAACCGTGGGACCGGAACCCGGAAATCCAAAACCCAACGCGTCGACCGCGTCAGCAGCGACAGCAAGAGCGGCAGAGACATCAGCAGCAGAGGTGTTATTATTAATTACTCTAGATTGTTATTTATTTTGACATTTCAATAAAGCAAAAGCTTTTTTAATAAATCGTAAGAAGATTTATTAATTGGCGCCCGAGCAGGGACCAAGTGAATCAAATAGTAGTCAATCGTGTCGCGTACCAGTGCCTCAAAGAGCCACATAGTGTAACTCGTCAAAAGTGCCTGAAACAGCCACAGCGCGAGTGTGAATATAAAAAACATAAACATTCTCCGCGACTTAAACCACTGACCATATAATATGGTCATATTATATGGTCAGTGATTATAGTAACAACACCTGCGAAGCCGCACTCCTACAAATGAAACAACAGCTGCCAACAAATAAACAGTCAACACATCCCGGAACATAGAGAAATCCTTCCCGGAAAAATACTGCTGAATGATTTCGAGGGAACAGTCAACATCGATAGCGACCGACTACATCTCGATAGAACCTATCTCATTCAATCCAAAAATACATTCATCGAGATAGAAGGAACTCTCTACACGAACAGAGTAAAAGAGAAAAGCAAAGTTGAAGAAGTTCTATCGCTAGAAATGGTGAAAGAACTGAACTTCAACAATACAGCAGAATCCAGCTCATGAAAAATAGCCAAGAAACCAACACAATAGTCAGTATCGGCATCTTTATCATCTTACTGATGTTCATACTGACACTGGCCATCAGAGCATTAAGGTCTAAATCAGCAAAGATAATCATCGATCCAGTAAAGAGTTCAAAAGCAAACGACAATCTCGGACAACTGGCGGCCGAGGACGTCCGTATTTAAAAGGGGGAGGAGTTAAGGTCATATATTATAAAATGCACTCCAATGCACCAAATCAACACGTGCATCGAGTCAGCATATGACACCGTGGGAGCAATTACCAAAGTTAAGGCCACTCATAGCCAATGCACTCGAATGCATCAAAACAACATGCGCCTCGAGTCAGCTTAAGACTCCTTGGGAGCAACGACCAAAATATCGGACGCACCTTCACACAACCATCTCCACGTACGCTGCGTCATCATAAGATAAGATTTAATAAAGTAGCAAAAATGTTAATAACTGGCATAGCCGCCCGTATTATAAAAAAAAAAAAAATTAGCGTCTTCGCTTCAATTAGCTTTTTAGTCACTTCTGTGTTGATTTTTCGACATTCCTCTATCAACGCCGTTCTCATACATAATACAAATATTGGGCATTGAGACTAGTGTGCTTATACACTCTATAAAAAATATACACTGCATATAAAAATTATATGCATCCAAACATTCAATATCGTTTTAGTGGACTTATACAATGTCAAAGTATAAAATTAAAAAATAAAATTGCATGTTTAATAATGCTTCCTCCATAAATTGATAATGCTTTTAATCGCTTTCAATGCTGTTTACCGAAAGGTCAATGCGGTTTGAGGAACATTGGAAACACTTGCTTTATGAACTCTGTTATACAATGCCTAAGTCATACGACCGATTTAAGAAACTTTCTGTGCAAACAACATATGACCAACAGATCGACAAATTCCAAGGATCAGCAGATATTGCTCGGTAGGTTGTAGTATTAATGTGTGAAATTCTCGAACTCTGATTTCGGTATTATTCTGCCTTTCAGAATTCGCCAAGCTCATTCAAGAAATGTGGACAACGAATGTGCGTAGTGTGACACCGTTAGAACTAAAACGAGCATTTTCGACAAAACACCATATGTACAGTGATTACAATCAACAAGACGCGCAGGAATTCTTACGTTTCTTCTTGGACTCTCTGCACTCGGCACTTAATACGGGCGAGAAGCAGATTGATGGGCTAAACATCGATGATAATCTGAGGTAATTGATGTCTAATTCCATCATTAAATCAATAATTAAAATACAAAAAAGACTGAAAATAATTTACATTTAATTAATAGTGACAATAGAAAGGCCGATCTGACTTGGGAATGGTATTCACGACATGAAAATTCTCTGATTCGTGACCTATTTGTTGGCCAATTAAAAAGCACATTGAAGTGCACAACATGTGGCAATACAAGCGTTACCTTTGATCCTTTCTGGGACTTGAGTGTTCCATTACCACCATCCTCATATTGCAAATTGGAGGCTTGCCTGGATCTATTCATACGCGAAGAGGTTCTCGATGGCGACGAGATGCCCACGTGCTCCAAATGCAAAACTCGTCGAAAATGCACCAAAAGTTTTAGTATACAACGTTTTCCTAAATACTTAGTCATACGTAAGTTACATTTTATCCAATATTCCAATATTCAACATATGTACATATGTCTTTACTACTTCATATTTTATTACAGATTTAAAACGATTCTCAGAAATATGCCTTAGCAAGCTGTCTAATAGCGTGGAGTTTCCCACAGCCGATCGTGAGCTCAACATGTCACCATATGGTGCTAATTCAAATTCAAATGTACTTTATTCGCTTTATGCGATCTCAAATCATATGGGTAAGATCCTTATCGTTTCCTCTATAGAATACTCTATACATATTAATCGATTGCAGGCTTAATATCTGGTGGTCATTATGTGGCACTATGCAAGCATCCGGTATCACACAAATGGCACGAGTTTAATGATAACACGTATGTATATTTACTGTAGATATCAGATGTCGCAAGTAGGTAGGGGTTAACCGTCACTTTTCTGATGGAGTCTCTGCCAGTAAAGATTGAAATAACGCAGCACACTCAGTCACTGTGTCTATATACTATATGAATGAGGGCTTAATATTCATTGATTGTTTATGCTATGTATATGTATATATGAGCTTTTGGGTTCTGGTTAAAGAATAAGAATGTCGCACATGAATTTAATGCATATATACATAACTATATATGTTAAGTACATATTGAATTCCCAAGTAAATGCCAAGCAATTCAATTAGTTGCGCTGTGTGAATGAATCGTTAAATGCATTCATTCAAAATTGGTGTCATTTATGTACATACTGTGTATTCATATTTACTATATACAGTAGAATCCGGTTATAACGATCCTGCTTATAGTTTTCGTCCAGATATTACGAAAACTCGATGGCTTGGTTGGTCCCCTTACAAACTTATATGAATGACCCTGTCTGATTGATTGTATAGATTAAAGGCTATTCTAAAAATATCAATCAAAATTTTGGTTCTATGTACTAAATTATTGACCAAATATGTATCGGGTAAGAATAATGGTCATTATTCCCAAATATAGTACATAGGTACATGTAAAAAGGACGTTCAACTATTATCATGAACAGAGGAATATATAGTAAATTCTAAAATTGGCGAAGCTGCTTGTTTAACATTCGTGGTTACAAGTAATGAATTTTTTAAAAAAAAGAAGGTTTTAAAACGGCTAATAAAAGAACTGGAACACTGGATAAAAACATGACAACAGATTTTATATAGAATTTTAAACATATTAAATTATTTTTTCTGTTGTACGGACTCTGTACTTTTTACCTTAATGATAAATATTTTCTCAATATTTGTACAATACATGATATTGTCGCAGTATTTTTAACAAACGGCACTTAAGTGGCTTACTGATTCAGTTCCATCTGTAAACAGCGCAAAGGCAGCTTTTCACGAAACCATTTTTAGAAACTTCTTTTGTGTTTCTTACTGGCTGAAGCTCTTAAAAACAGAACAGATCTGTCCGGATAAAGACTAAATTGATTTAATTTCTTTGATTTTGTTGTGCTTACAACATTATAATAGTTAAATATGTAATAAAATATATATTGAATATTATTTAATTTTGTTACATTATGGTCTTTTTTTCAGAGTCAGCGATTCTTTACCTCAGTCCCATCTCGTCTCACCTAGTGCCTATATATTATTCTACGAACGAGCGTAACTGCAAAAAAAGATGTTTGCTCTGATAATTCGCAGTTAATGAGCATGAAAAATACTGCAAGGAATTAAGATTAAAGATGTTAACAGCTGCAGCAAATTGTAAACAATGACGGTGGGGGCCTGAAGAGATTTGAAATTTACTTAACAATAATAAATATCACATCAATTCCAAGAATCATAACAAAAAACTGCAGTAAAAGCAATAAATCAACTAAAACTTTAGTAGATACTACATTAAGTGCTGCAATGTGCTACTAGTTTGCATACTAAGGTGCGATCATTTTCCCTCCAACAACAAGCGGCACATTTGTGTTAAATTCTAAATTCGCCTTTATAACAAACAATATTTCACAGTACTATAAAGCGCAAAAGATAATCTTTAAATAATTAGCTTCCAAGCAAGGTCTACGATTTAACGACAAGAAATAAATCAAAGTATATTAAACAACTTTAACAAAGACGTCGTCCAGTTTCAGTAGCAACAACTGATAGATGAATCCACTGACCCTATAACATAGATTTAGTATTTCATAAGACGAAAACGGCCCCAAAATTTCTTAGTGAGATACCAAAGTTCGATGCAAGATACCCCAGTGCGATGCAGGATACCCCCGTTCGATGCGACATACGCCGATCAGCGCACACGAACAGCTTCCGAAAAGTTCTCTAACAATATGCGAACATATTCTGAATTAATGGCGTTTGGTACGTCGTCTAGGGCGGACGCTTTGTACAGAGCCCGCATGTTATTCTTATGATCGAAGAAGCAATAACAAATTTTCAAGAGAAAGTCCCTCACAAAGAAAGCTGTTTCATGCTGAGAGAGCTCACTTCTCTCTCCCTGATTTATCGTTTATGCTTGTTCATGAAAGGTCAGACAGCAGGAAGGGAGAGCGAAGTGAGCTCTCTCAGCATCAAATAGCATTGGTTGTGAGGGACTTTCCTTCCTAATTTGAAATTGCTGCTTCCATCGTAAGAATAGCACGCAGCCGCCTTAGACGACTTTCCTAACGCTATTAATTCAGAATATGTTCGCATATTGTTAGAGAACTTTTCGGAAGCTATTCGTCTGCGCTGATCGGCGTATGTCGCATCGAACTTTGGTATCTCGCTAAAAAAATTTGTGGCTGATTTCGTTGTATGTGATGTCCCATATGTATATTATATGGTCAACAATGAAACCCATTTTTGTTTCTCATTTACTTCAGATTGTTTATTGCAAGCAAAGTTACAGGCAGACCGAGCAATCGAACTTGGGAATTTTTGTTATGTAGTAGTATAGTATGTGAATTACGAGAGAACCATGAAATAGAAATGAAATTCGCTCACAAAATTTTTGGGTTAATCAAAAATGCTGTGTCAATTGGTTGTGTAAATCTAAAAATATGAATATATAAATTATAAAACAGATTCATGTTCATGCGAACGAACAAACTGCAAGGAAAATACTGTAAACTTAACAAAAATAACAATGAAAATTTAAAATCTAGCAGGATGTGCGATATAGTACTATATATGAATGAAATATATAGATAAATATATATTTCTTATCGCAAATTCAAGAGTAACACTAATAGCATTCATATTTAATAAAATTTTAATAACATGAAAGACGATTTATTAGTGAATATTTTTATTTTTAAATTAGGGACGACTATATGTTTAGTAGAAAATATATCGTTATGAATACATAGTATACAACTGAACCACATAATAAAAGTGTAAAATGTAACAATCAAATAACTATAAAACCAATCACATTGAACAAAAGAAAAATGAATAGTAATAAATTGGAAGAACACATCACTAAAAATTAAACTGTGAAAAAGATCGAACTCTGTTTGAGATTCAAGTCGTTTCCGTTATAGTTAGCTGCAAAGGTAATCCTATCCAAATCCAAACTAGTCACAAGTTTACATAACATATAATACTTAAGGTATGTGCGTTTAGTGTATTAAACTCTATCAGTTGATATACTCTACGTGCATATGTAAGTATCTATGTATTTATTTATTTATTTATTTATTGTTAGTTATATATTTTGTACCCAAGAGGATAAATTGTTAAGTATTCCCTCCGGTCAATAGAAACCCAAGCAATATATAAATCGATCAATATTTTCTCAATTTTATTTATGTATATATGTAGATATTTATTTATTTTTCGTATTGTATTAATATAAATTATGATACACTAGTTTATTAGCAAAATCCTTCATTAAATACCAACAAAGCATGCTAAATAAATATTTATGTACAAAGTCATTTGTCTGCAAATCAAGAAAAATCACAATCATCAACTTGCATATACACATACACCAACATTGTATGTATTTGTGATATTACAAACACCCGCAGTACATACTATCGCTGACCAAATAACAAATGATACAATACAAACAAGAATATGAGAAATAAACTTCATTTAATTATTGGTGAAAAGAAAGAAACTATTACACATGTATACATAAATATATTTATTTTTGCCTAACTATTAGTTACAATTGAAATTGTTGAATATTTTACTAACATTTTAAAAAATCTGAAACTTAAAAAAAAAATAAATGCGAATCAAAAGCAATCAATATAAAGTCAAATGTGCTTATTATCTCTACTAAGTGAATTTCAGATACACTGCTGGTCTTAGGTTAGACGCACCAACGTTTTTTTTTTACATAAAATGCTATATTTATTATGATACTTTTGCTAATGGTCCAAAATGCTCTTTTTTTATCAATGTTCGAATCTTGTTCGAAAAATATGCGCTCACAGCTGGCTGATTTGCGAAAAATAACTGTGTATTCGAAGATTCTAGAAAGTTCTATTGCATTCACGTGGGTTTTCGGTTGGTTGACGCACTTTACCTTTATTTGTCTTCTCGTAAAGAAGTGCGTTTTTTTTTGTATTGTAAAAATAATAAAAAAATATTCAAATATATTGTTTACAAGCTAAATCTAATGTAAAAATGGGAAAAGATGACTGTTAAACCATTAAGGTTTTTTAGCGGCGTTAATGATATAAACTTAAAGAACACGGGATGAATTTGGGTTTTGTTACGTTTATTGTGCACTGAAGAATGTAAGCGTCTTGACACGGGTTGACAATGCGACTATTATGTGAGAGCTGCAAAATGAGGATGTGTATTTTGTAATGCAGACAATTGAATATGTTAGAAGCCGCTGCCGGGCTGCGAGGCTGTAATAGCAGTTGCAGAAAGTAAGCAGCGCAGTCGCTGTCGGCAGCCTGACCATTATAGTTTTCCAGACCCTGAGCCTTATGCTGCTCCCGACATACTCCCCCCGAGGGAAGCTTCTCTTTCAACTGAATCATTAAAGGGCATCAGACACACAGCTCGCATGGTAGTGCCAGTGTACGTCTTCAGTTCATGTCGTTGAAGCTGCTCACGCCTATTAAAATCTTGCTGCAGATCTCGTTCACGCTGGAAAGTCTTGTCGTAGACATCACATCGGAAACCACGAGATCCCTTCGAGAATGACTTCGCCTTGAGCTGCGGCGGCGTCTGTTGCTGATAGGCTTGCGGCTGGAGCTGCTGCTGCTGCTCTACTACGGTTGAATTTATGGCAAGCCTTGTCTTCTGTTACTGGAGTTGCTCCGTATCATGCTCAAAGTGCTCCTGCTGGTGAATTAGCAACTTATTTTTGCGCGCAAATGATGCTGGACAGCGACCGCATTGGAACGGCTGTGTGCTTCATGAGTTCCACTGGGGTTTGGAAAGAGCGCGGAAACTGTTGGCAAACGAATGGTTTCACGCTCCTGTGGACTCGCAAATGTTTGGTGAGATTGGTGTTGCGTGAGAAGCTCTTGGAGCAGATGTTGCAGGAGAATGGTCTTACACCTGTATGGACAATGGAATGCTTCTGAAGATCAGATGGAAGACCGAATCCCTCGTTGCAATGCGCACAGACGTAGGGTCTCTCTGCATCATGCTGCTCCTTGATGTGGGATATTAGAGCGGAACCATTAGCCTTCTCGCCTCCACCGCAGACCACCCAACCAGTCCGAGGTTTTTGCAATACAGGCAATCCTGAAGCCAAGTGGATCTGACCGAACATAAGAGATCATAAAATAAACTGGCACCAATAAGAATATCTATTCGCTGCGGAATGTAGAATTCTGGATGAGCTAGAGCTATGTTGACGGGCATATTCCAAGCAGAGGTGTTCAGCTTATAGCTCGGCTGGCAATCAGTAATTGCAGGAGCAACGAGTGCCGTGAAGGTTGTAGAGTTCTCTGAGACCCGAGATTGCAGACAAATGCTTACTGTGGATCCGTCAGTACCCACGGCAGAGTCACCGAGGCCAGCCACAGTTATCCCAGAGCGTGACCTTTTTAGCTGCAGAGCATCAGCAAATCGGGATGTGACCATGTTCAGCTGAGAGCCCGATTCCAACAAAGCGCGACATGGCACTAGTGATCCATGTCGATCCCGAACAAGAACGACAGCCGTCGCTAAGAGAACGGTTGTTGGCTGAATACTCTGAGCAGCAAGTGCTCTATATTGCTGGGGTACTGAAAGCTGGGGTACTTGATCCGGCAAAACATCAGTGTGGAGCAATGAGTGATGCTTCTCTCTACATTGCCGACAATGGCTGGCATTACACTTCCGAACAGTATGCCCGAACTTCAGACAATTGATGCATCTTTCGAGTCGACAAGCCTCCTTGTAACGCTGTGATGCCGTCATATCCAAAAACCTAGGACTCGAGTAAATTCCATGTCCACCAGTTTCGCAGCATGCGCAGACGTGAGGGTTACCCTGACTAACGACTAGCATCTTACGACTTGTGCTAGTACTTGACTTACTTGGAATGCCAACCGATAACGCGGCCATGGCATGTTGCAGACTTTCAAGGCGTTGACATCGTGTGTCCAAGAACTGAAGGAACCTGTCGATGGTGGGCACTTGGTCGATGGCTGACTTTTCTTCCCAGTTCGATTGTGTTTCCCTGTCCAACCTTTACAGGAGTATCAGAATGACCATAAAGCCTGCTATTTGTTCCGAATACCCTTACGACTGCAATGCACGCATGTGTGCGTTTACCTTGTCAGGAAATGCTCTCAAAGATGCCGGTGAAGCAGGATCTGCGAGCCGGAGCGCTAAAATCCCCATCACGTGGGCCTGGAACACAAGTTTCCTGTTACTGAACCGCTTGCGAAGAATCTCCAAGGCCACGGGGTAATTCGAGCTCGAGACCTCTAGAGAACGAATCGATTCCAACGCGCATCCCGATAGGCAAGAGCGGAGATGCTGGAATTTCTCTATAGGCTCCAGGTGCGGATCATCATTCACCAATGTGTTCAAGACTGAAGCAAAGTCTGCATATTCATTGTATCCACCAGAAAATGTTGGGAGCTTAAGCTCAGGCAGTCGTATTCGACGAGGCCTTTCGGAGGCACTACTTGACTGCCCAAAACTGTCATCAGGCCTTATGGTGAATGAAGGTGGTGCACGCAACTGACGATGCTCAAGATGAACGCGAAGCCTGCTTTTCAGTGACAAGATCAGCTCAGCAAACTTGTCACGCAGTTCACTACCGATCTCGTCATAGTCTAGCTCCTCTAGACTATTATGAGTGAGATTAAACGTGGCTTGCATCTGTTCGAAGAGTTCAAGTCGCACACTCCTGATGCAACGTTTGGTCCAACCGCATTGCACTGTCAAAGATTGACGACGCATTTCGCTTTAGATATGGAACCCTGTTTAAGGGTGTACCAATATTTCCGGGCGCGATTGTGCTTGGCAAGTGGTTTTGCATGTTGTATTAAATCCAAATATAATTGCTCAAACAACAGAAGCAAACGAACACAGCACAAAGAGAGCGCGCGATAAGGGTCAAAGTTCGGTACACGGGTATGCTTGTGTGTGCGCACAAGTTGAAACGTTCAAACACTTTTGCACTAACAACGTTTAACTGTTTACAGCACAGTATTTCGCGGCACGCGTAAACTTTGTGAAATTGTAAATGTTTGAAAAGTTGGAATATTGTTTTTTTACTTTATAATGATATAAACTTAAAGAACACGGGATGAATTTGGTTTTTGTTACGTTTATTGTGCACTGTACAACTGTGAAGAACGTAAGCCGCTGCCGAGCTGCGAGGCTGTAATAGCAGTTGCAGAAAGTGAGCAGCGCAGTCGCTGTCGGCAGCTTGACCATTACAGTTTTCCAGCCACTGAGCCTTATGCTGCTCCCGACACTGCCATTATGATCTTATTGGAACGCCAAGGACTGTTGATAGATATTTAAACGAACCAAAGGCACATGGAATAAACTGCAAAGGAAAGAAAAGAACGCAATCTGAACGAGCAGTTCGCAGAATTGTTAGAATTGCTTCAAATTCGACTAAGTCTGCAGCTAAATAAAGGAGTTAGCTGGAGGAAAAGCAAGCGTTACAACTGTTCAACGTTCAATCAGAAAAGCAGAATACTTTAAGGGTCTAAAAAAGAGCCTCCTCTAAATGAAGTACGATAAGAAAAACGGCTTCAATTACCCAAAGAATACATGTTGTGGACTGTTCAATCTGAGACTCGGCTTAACGATTGGCGTTCAGTTGACTTTACTGATGAAAATCGCTTTAATTTAGATGGCCCTGATGGATTTCAATATTATTACCACGATTTAAGTGGCAACCACAGCCGAGAAGGTGGTGTAATGGTGTGAGGTGCTATAACGGTTTATGGAACAATTGATTTGATTTTTATAGACCAGAAAATGAACGGAGATCGATTCAATCCCGTATTTCCAATATTAAATGATCTATTGGGACCTATTCCATGGATTTTTCAACAATACAATGCTCCAATTCATAACGCTCGAGTAGTAAAGTCGTTTATTTCCAGTCAAAACGTCAATGTCATGACCTGGTAACCATATTCTCTTGATCTTAACGTATTTGATAATGTATGGGAATGGGTAACACGGAAGGTATACGAAGGGGGAAAACAATACAAAGATAAGGAGTCCTTATTAAGGACACATTAACTGCAGCAATTAAACGTGCTTGGAGCGAGATTTACTTGAACTACACAAATTCCCTGTATCATTCCATGAGGTTATTGCCAACAAAGAGGCAGTACACATTACCGAAATAATTTTTTTATTAAATATATAAGAAAAAATAAGTTAGAAAAGTAATATTTTTGTAATTAAAAATTAACAACCTAAGTGCGTCTATTCTATTGAAATTTAAGAAAATGTTTGAATAACATAATTTTGTTAAATTTGAATAATCATTTGAATATTGCATTTAAAGTATCATTAAATACTAAATATTTCTGCATATCAAATTAATTTCAATTATTATTAAAATAATAAATATTAGACAAACTTTAATGTAAGTACACTTGCATCTAACCTATTGACCAGCATATACATACATATGCGTCTGTCTGAAAAATAGCTATCAGACGCGCCTGGAAAGTACACATGTGATGAACATTTTTGTTGACACTTTATTGGTGGGATTACTATGGACCCTGACCGTCGCAGTTAGCAAGAAAGGACAGTAATATGTATAAAACTCCAAGGGAACGATGTAAAAAACTAAGCGCAGCTTTTTGCTTTATTATTTTACAATAGTGATTACTACAACTATATTTCCAATTATATTATTTATACGGTTCTCTTTGTGTATCTGTGTGTTTGTATACTGAGAAATAACTAGCCGTAAAACCTGCAATCGTAATCACTCTATATTTCTTCAGCGACTAAAACTTCCGATTCCTAATAGCCATCACTGCATGTATTCAAAAAACTATTTGAATTTCAATGGAAGGAGCTTCTGTTAATTCAAAACAAATAAAAATACGATAAATAAATCTACAAGTTGAAGGTTTTGTGAGACATGTCAGTAGTATCAATGTCACCGAGTGCGGTAAAGGCAGCAGGTCGTAATTTGTGGCAAAGGCGACACACGATGTGTGCGGATAAAGTCTCATTTATTATCATCCTTTTTGGACTTGGCACTAGTACGCGTCGCCTTGGTGTCCTCATACATTTTCATCAATTGGCTCTTGGTTGGAATTGGCTTTATGTGACCCCATTGCACCAGATATTTGATGGACACCGTTGTTCCGCCTAATGCATACACACACAAAGCGCTTAGTTATTATTGCAGAACAAAATCAATATATTTGTGATTTATTTACCAAGCGTCACTGCATAGCGAATTGGAGTTGCCACTTTGTAACACAGATACGCAATCGCATAATGACCCATATCAGAGCCTTGAACCTTTTGAATGGTAGTCTCGCTGAGATGCAAGAGTTGTAATAATGCGGGCACATCTACTCCGCTGCACATAAATAGGAATATCAGATTGTATAGTGGGGCAAGCTGATGTCTTACCTCTTGGATAGGTAGTAGAAACCTCCAAACCAACCAATCGAGGTGACAACATGAACTGGTATGAGTATATACCAATACTGTTTATACATATGCTTAAATTTGGCAAACAGCCCCATCTTAGCAGAGTCGCCAAATAGATCCGTCGTATTTGATACAGTGGCTGTGGATGATGACTTTGTGTCGGTCTTATTGGCATTAGCGGATTTGACAGGCGGTTTTGTGCTTAGCCGAGCATAACTACGGCATTTGTTGACCAGAATTGGTGATAATATCAATGTTGTCGTATATGATGTGGGCAATAATGTGACTAATGGTAATGATTTTTTACCATTTCCCACAATGTTGCTAAGGCTGCTGCTTAGTGCGCTGATGCAACGTGAATTTGTTGTATTCATATTCACATTAAAGGTTTCTTTCAAACCATTCGTCCTTGGAAGCAATCGAATGCACGCAATACCTCCTTGATATCCGATTATTCCGCTGCCAGCAATCAAACGATTTATAAGTGCAACATTTAACATTCTGAAGCCAACAATTGTGAAGAGTTATTATTATTTGTCCGATTTCCTATAAATTGCAATGTAGAAAGTTATATACTATACAATATACATATATGTATTAATTTTCTAACGCTTCGCGTTCAATACCTTAGCCTAGCCGGCACAATTCTGCGTGACTACTAGAGGTGAATGCAATGTGCAATACTTTTTAAATATATTAACGATATAATTTAAAATACGGTTTTTTATACGAATTCTAATTGCAATTGATTGTTTCTATTCATTTCGATTGCAACCACCATAAATGGTTGATAATGGCAAAATACTTGTATATCTAATATTGAATTGTAATTAATAAAATCTAAAGCAAGTCACGAAACTCACTGTATCATATCTTGCATCCAATGCTGCCAGACAATTGTAAAAAGTTAACACTCACAGCTGATGACACAAGTAGAGCACGTGTGAAAATTGTGTTGGCAACTTAAAGAACATGTGAAGTTATCGATATGTTTTTCGTATTTCGATAATTTCAATTTCTTGACAGAGTAGCAAACTTATATTATTTCAGCAAGTATTACGTTTTAATTCGTATTCCAGAGCTATACCTAGAACGATATGAATACTGCACCCTGTGAGCTGTCCAAGAAGTAAGTATAATTCAGTTAATGTCCATCTGGACATTGGCCAACAAGACATGAGCTGTGTGAGGTTACGTTGAACTGTTTCGTTGTGCATCATCAGAGGCACGTTATATTTATTGAAAAGGCAACAATCGTAAAAGATTCAGCTTTGGATCGAAAAATGATTGTGCGCTCTACATTCATGAATCTTCGGAATCTGCTTGAACAAGAAACTGTTCATAGACTTTACCACAAAAGTCGTATTCAACTGGCACCGAGCAAAACTACAAAATTGTTTGTACTCATGGGATTTTACATACTGCAACACTAATTATTATTCTTTTAATTTTAGCGAGCTGAAACGCCGTCTTAAGGCTGAGCAAAAAGCCAAGGAGAAATCTGAGAAGGAGGCATCACGTTCAGCACAAGCTGAAATTGTAAATTCGCCAGCAGCTGAACTAAAGAAAAAATCTGAAACAGCATTGGATGAGGAAATCTCACCCAATGAGTATTTTAAGCTGCGCTCTGCAGCTGTGGCTGATTTAAAGAAAACCACTGATAATCACCCATATCCACATAAATTTAATGTCAACATATCGCTTGAGAATTTTATTGATCAATATAGAAATCTCAAAGATGGCGAGTTGGTGGATCAGGTCAGTCTGAGCGTTGCTGGTCGGATTCACGCTATTCGGGAGTCCGGCGCCAAGCTAATATTCTACGATCTCCGTGGAGAAGGAGTCAAGTTGCAAGTGATGGCCAGCGCTAAGTCATACAAAAGTGAAACTGCTTTCGAACAGGACACAGCGAAACTTCGTCGTGGCGATATCATTGGTGTTGTTGGTCATCCCGGAAAGACAAAGAAGGGTGAACTCTCTATAATGCCAACGAAGTTAAAGCTATTGTCGCCCTGCTTGCACATGTTGCCGCATCTTCACTTTGGTCTCAAGGATAAGGAGACGCGCTTCCGTCAACGTTACCTTGACTTGATTCTTAACAATAAAGTACGCGAAACATTTCAAATTCGGGCTAAGGTAAGCTATTTCTTAAATTTAATATTCCGACGTTTTATATGCCTTACCATCCTCCTCCTCCAACCTTCTGCGTTTCTATTCAGATCATTTCGTACGTACGGCAGTTCTTGGATCGCCTGGGCTTTTTGGAGATTGAAACGCCCATGATGAACATGATTGCTGGCGGAGCTACCGCCAAGCCCTTTGTCACCCATCATAATGAGCTCAAAATGGATTTGTTTATGCGCATTGCGCCGGAGTTATATCACAAAATGGTCGTGGTGGGTGGGTTGGATCGTGTCTATGAGATTGGTCGCCAGTTTCGCAATGAGGGCATCGATTTGACGCACAATCCAGAATTTACAACATGTGAATTCTATATGGCATACGCCGACTATTACGACCTTATAGAGATTACTGAGCAGATGATTTCCGGCATGGTCAAGGCCATTCATGGCTCCTATCAAATAAAGTACCATCCTGATGGTGCTAACGGTGTCGAGTATGACATTGATTTTACGCCGCCATTTAAGCGTGTATCTATGATCCAAACGCTCGAGGAGATGCTCCGGGTCAAGTTCCCTCCAGCAGATACATTCAGCAGTCATGAAACCAATAAGTTTCTCTCGCAGCTTTGCATCAAGCATCAAGTGGAATGCCCGGCACCACGCACAACCGCCCGTCTGCTAGACAAACTAGTCGGTGAATTTATTGAGGAAACATGCATTAGTCCCACATTCATTTGCGAGCATCCACAAATTATGTCACCACTCGCCAAATATCACCGCAGTGTGCCCGGCTTGACGGAACGCTTTGAGCTCTTTGTGGCGAAAAAGGAGGTATGCAATGCATATACCGAATTGAATGATCCCGTGGTGCAACGAGATCGATTCGAGCAGCAGGCCAGCGATAAGGCTGCTGGCGACGATGAGGCACAAATGGTGGATGAAAATTTCTGCACTGCCCTCGAGTATGGTCTACCACCGACAGGTGGGTGGGGCATGGGCATTGATCGACTAACCATGTTTCTAACGGACTCTAACAACATCAAGGTAAAAAGAATTAACTTTAAACATGTTTATTTCTAATAATGTATTTCACATTTCAGGAGGTGCTCTTGTTCCCTGCAATGAAACCGGAGGATTCCAATCGATCACCTGCAACAAATGCAACAGCGATTGAACAATAAATATCAGAGAATCGAGATCCACTAATATCAGACCAAAACAAAAAAATTGTTTTATATTTGTTCAGCTCTTTTTAATCAATAATGAACAATGAAGACTACATTGGCTGTAGCTATTTGCTATTCCATTTATTTAAATAAATTCTCATATACATTTATGTACATTGTAATACTGAGCAAATAACATATGGGACATTTCATACAACGAAATTTCTTAGCGAAATATCCTAGTTCGTTGCAGCATACTGCAATCGGCTCACACGAACAGATTCCACAGATTGGAACAGATTTATGTATTCCTCATTCTTCCGTACTGCTCATTCGTATAGATGCTATACTCACATTCGTTTACTTCAGAAAATATTTCGCGCACATTCAATCAACCTACGAAATGTTTTGTTCACATTCAGTCACTTCGAAATTATTCGTTCACATTCGCTCACCTTATAAAGCAAGTGGTAAAAATAAATTAAGCAGCTGTTCATTTGCATATGTTGTTTAAGCTATAGTATAGCTGCTATACACACATGTACATACATATGTATGTACATATGTATGTGTATTGTTGTTGTAAGCTTATTAGCGACCAAACTCTCAGCTTGTGAGTCAATCAAATTAATTTGTTTCTTCTTCACAGCAAATAAGCTGCTGACTGCGCATTGGCACTGACCAAATATTATAGATCACCCATTTCATTTAGACTTTTCCGGCGAGGTCCCAGCCGAGGCTGGGCGTCGTTATGAAGAATGCTGTCATTTCAGCTGTTTTTTCCCCGTCAGATCTGGCTTTTATACGTTTTTTTTAAGTTGAAATTTTTCTTCGCTTTGTGGATGTTTCAATATGCACAGTTGAAGAGAAAGGTTGTAAATCACGACAATTGCGATCCCCCAGAGGTCGCTTTAAGACTAGCAAAAAAAACAAAAAGCACAATCTGACCATTTCTCTCAAATTGTGCAAATCCATATAAAGGATCCATTAGAGCAAAGAAAAAGTTGAACTTTTAAAAAAGCTGATGCGGTAGTACCGCAGCGGTACATACATATTTATTTATGTACGTATTTTATTATTATTATTATTTTTATCCAAAGTTGACAGTATAGATACAGACAACTGATATTTAAAATATTCATCACTAAATTAATTATTTATAATTAAAAATATTTTGTTTTTATATTTGTAAATTTTATTATATTTTTTTTTCAATTTTCATATTACACAAGTTTTTTTTTTAATTATTCAGTAATTCAGAACTCTAGTGATAAAATTTTGGTTTACAAAATTATTTTTCTTTAGATCTAGACTGGATTTCAACCTTTTACACACACTGACGAAGATTACATTTAGTCATTGAATTTGAAAATAAAAAAATTAACTAAATTCACATACACATATTGAAAGAAAAAAAATAGTTTAATATGGGCGGCAACTGAACCACGATGCGAGTAAATTGACAGCATTCTTCTCTCCTTTAAAATTAATCCATATATATACATACTATATGTATATACATAAGTATTTGTGTGCCGAGGGTATATACATAAGCACATATGAGTATATAGTGTATGTGTGGACTATGTAAGTTATGCTATGGATTATTAACAATCAATTGGCTATGCGAACAAATAATAGTAAAGTCCATAAAGTAAAACTGAATTTTGCATGTACATACATACATATTCTATAGAATATACTTATAGTATATCAATGCTGAATATGTCTCGATATCGATCTGGTTTGCATGTATTTCATTTTGTGACAATTAATAAGTTAATTCATTAACTAACCTTAAATTTCAATAGAGAATATTTTTGAAAAATATAGTAAACCACCTTTAAATAAACTATGAATATAGTTTATGTGTCTGTCTGTGTGGGAATAATTGATATTAAGATCAATTTGGGTTCCCGATAGTAAAAGATGATGATTATTCTGCTCATCATCCCAAACCTCAAGTGCGTCGATCCGAAATCCAATTCGTATGATCCATGCATTACAGATATTTGCGATAATTGCGCAAATGGGCTTGCCCATCCTCGACCCCACTGACACCGGTCGCAACACCAACAGCGGCAGCGGCGCTTTCAAATGATGGTGGCTCATTAACCATGCCCGGACTGGGCGGATCACATGTATTACTAGATAATCCGCTACCGCTAGCCATTGTAGTACTTGCTGTGGCAGCCCCACACCCACTTCCCCCATTGCCAATACCTTTGGTTCGTCGACGGCCTCGGGAGCCAATGCCCCGGGACCGACGGCCGCTACTTGGAGTTGGTGTACCGCCTTGGTCACCTACATCAATTGCCTCTAGTGAAGCGCTCAATGATGCATCTGTGGTTGTCACACGTGTTCTTGGTGAAACTGTGCGTCGTCTGGCACTGTTATTGCCACTGGTCAGATTCTCGCCGGTTGCACGCTTGCTCGGTCGACGTTTGCGTCGCTTCTTATTGCCGTAACGCGGATCGTAATCGTATTCATCATCGGCCGGTGATTTTGGGTCCTCAATTGAATCTACATCGTTCACGTCCATCTCATCATAGAACCATTCCTTCGGCAGCTCGTCCTTCGAGTTCTGTTGTGTTTGAAATTGACTGTCCTTGCTGTCGGATGTATCCCCACCGGCAGCACCCAGCGAGCACGATTCTTCCAAGCTGAACACTCCATTCAATTCATGCGTTATGTCATTGTTTAATGTGCTTAGCACCGTCGGTGTTGTCGCTGGTATACCCCCTTCAGTCAGCATATTGAGACTTAATATTGAGCTATTGCTATTGTTGCTTCCAATGAAACTGGCACTGGTGCTGCCTGTGCTCGTGCTGTTGACAGTGCCGCATGCGGTACCACTGATAATGCCACTAAGTCCTGATGCATTGCTTATAGTTATGCCACTTGTCAGAGCTAGAGATTCATGCTCTTTGCGCAAAGCTTGAAATGGGCGCTCGGGAAACCTGTTGGGTGATAACCTTTGATTATGATTGCAAAATCGGAACAGAATTGTGGATACAATGACAATGGCAAGCACTCACCCATACATTTTTGTCAAGTACTGGCGGCGACTTTTACGCCAACGTGTCGCAGGATAGGTATATATTTGACCCTGACGAAATCCAGGCATTCGTTGTCTTTTATGCACGAACAGCTGTGAATGGTTTTGCGCAACGCCTGTTTGAGGATCTAGAAAGGGTAGCCGTAGTCGGCGCTCAATACAGAGACGAGTATTGAAGTTAGCGCTATACTCGATGGTTTCTCGATAACTGACATCTTTAAGAAAGCTTTCGATCTTGGCCAGGTTCGGCATCGACGCGATTTGTATATTGACGGCTGAAGACATCTTAAATCCAACAAGCAATTGCACTTTCTCTGTCTCAGCCCCAGTCCTTTGCAGTGTCTAGTGTTTCTGTGATTCAATATTTGCGGCTACCTTAAGCTGGACAAAAACACTTTAATCCATTAAAAAGCAGCCCCAGCGTCTGGCGCTGGTTTAACGACGGAACGCCGCTCTGCCTGATGATGTTGATTTTTCTAATGCGTTTCTTATCTCAATTCGGAAGGTTATTTTTTACGGCCGCTTTCACTGTTTTAGTCTTTTGCAAATCCTAAAATAGCGCTACTTCTAGCTATGTTTTCTACGCGATATATCGTTGCAGGTTAACAGCCTTTTTAATTGCATAGTTGCGTCCATCGCAATCGATGACTATCGATATACAGTGATAATATATTTAATATTTTTATAGTTTCAGAATTTGAGAGAATATCGTAACACTTGATGATATTTATATTACCATTTACATGTGTTAATATACAGAAAGTCGAGTTTGTTTTTAGAGCTTTGTGGCAATAGTGCAGCTGAAAGTGACAACTTCGGGAGTACTTTTTTCGATATTGC
This sequence comes from Drosophila quadrilineata, assembly GCA_018150725.1. NCBI lineage: Eukaryota > Metazoa > Arthropoda > Insecta > Diptera > Drosophilidae > Drosophila > Drosophila quadrilineata. Next base: position 1,024,375 of record JAECWN010000432.1, on the reverse strand, counting down.
TGACGTTGCCACTTTTGACGTTGACAGTCATGAGTTCCCAAATGTGCCCCAATGTTTGGTGTGCTTACGGAGGTGTGCGGTTTTGTTTAGTTTTAATTACATTGCTCAGTTTTTCAAATACAGTTGGTGTACACTAGAATGGAGTTAAAGTTGATGATATTGAGTATACTTCTGCTCAAAAGCACGGCTAATGCATGGCATTCAGAGGAACTAGAGATATTCGATCTTATAGAAGAAGTCAATAAAAATTTTTACGAATATATGGGAATTAATCAAACTGCCACGAATAATGAGATAAAGCGAGCGTTTCGTTCACTCTCTATTGTACTTCATCCGGATAAAAATCCATCTGAAAATGCCAACATACAATTTAGAAATCTTGTCTCCATCTACGAGGTTCTTAAAGATCCTTTAAAGCGTGAGAAATACGACAAGGTACTTCGCGATGGAATGCCCAATTGGAAGTCTGCCCTGTACTATTATCGCCGCATGCGTAAAATTGGTCTATACGAAGGTGCTTTCATACTCTTCCTAATCGTCACCATCGGCCAATATTTGTTCGCCTGGGCTGCATATTTGGAGAAGAAGTACACGGCAGAACAAGTCTTTGGGACGAAACTGAAGAAACTGCAGAAGCGTAACAGGAACATCGACATGGGCTTGATACTAAGTGAGATTCCCATACCATCACTGCTTAACACATTGCCTATTCAAATCCCAATGGCTATTTGGAATCTACCAAAAATTATTGAGAACGCTTTTACTAAGGCCAACGAGCTTAAACATTTGGCTTTGGAAAAACGTAGACAGTGAGTTATCAATTACAAATTTCATAAATTGTTTGAATACTAATATTCTAGTATTTTTTAAGAGAGTTGGAAAAGGCTCGTCGCCAAGTAGAGCAGGAACATGAGGCTGAGGAGCAGGTGCGTCTCCGCAAAGAGCACAAAGAGAACTTGCGTAAACGCAAACAGAATACTAAGGCTCCGGAAAAAACCGAGGAGGAACTGCGTGGATATTCGCAAATTCAGGCTCGTGAGCTGACCGAAGATGATGCCTTACGTCCAGCGCGCCAGAAAGTAACATATTTGAATTTTATCCTAGTATAAGAAATTAAAACTATTTTGTCCATAGAGCTCAATCAGTGGTGGCTTCTGGACTGATGATGATCTCACAGAACTCATACGATTGGTAAAAAAACATCCAGGCGGTGCTGGCAGCCGCTGGAGTATAATTGCCGAGTCCATGAATCGTACTGTGCAAGAGGTCACGTTTATGGCGTCCAAAATGAAGGAGAATGGGTATCGTGTTCAAGCGGACAGCATTGCGACATCTATTGTACAGGAGTCACATGAGGCGATTCGCAAAGAGAAGGTGAAGAAGAGCACCGCCAATGTTAATGAGAAGAGCATGCTCATACCAGAAAACAACTGGACACAGGAGCAACAACGCTCTCTCGAAGCTGCCATTGTAAAGTTCAGAAAAAAGCCTGGTGGTGGTGACCGCTGGCAGGAGATAGCCAATAGTGTGCCTAAAAAGACTAAGGATGAGTGTTTGCTTCGTTATAAATATCTTTGTGAATTGATTAAGACACAAAAAAAGGTCGAGGACGGAGAGGAAGAAGAATCCACGTTAACAGCTCCTAAGGCTGCTCGCGGTACCAATGAACAGTCACTTTTCGAAGAGAGACCAATTAAGAAGCTAAGCAAACGCGAACAGCGCCGACGTAAACGGAATATGTCGAGCGATGAAGATTCCGATGGCGGGTATCAATATGAGATCAGCTAAAATTTTCGTTTTGTTGTATCGCTGATCACAACATTTCACATTTATGTACTATATGTTATGCGGTCTGTGGTTAAATGCTGCAAATGCTTGGTCGTATAAGCCCATAAAGTCCAATAAATCAGAGCGCACAATTGTGAGGTACATACCTCTATCGATGTACGTACATGAATCGAAATGCAAATCACATCGATTATTATCTTGAATCAGAACAAGAGATCAATCATTGCATGAATAAGACTAAGACTAAGATAAAGAGAGAAAGACGTGACATTCGTCTCTACTTGTTTGATATTTTTTTGTTATATATATTCATTACAATATTATTACCTTAAAAAATATATGTATTTATATATTAAAATCGTATTTAATGTATCACAACAGAAATATCAAAGTATTTGATATTTATTGATTCATAAAAAACAACATATACAGTGTATATTATACACCCAATCGCAGAAGTCTGCGTACACCCTGAAAAAAATTCGACATCAAACTTTCAACTTAAATTACTCAGCCATTTATTTATATATTTGTTAGTAATTAGTATTACTCATTTGAAACGTAAATATAGCATCATATTTAGTAGAATCGCAATATGGACCAAAATGTGGAAAAAAATTTCTCTTTTCCACCAAAAATTATTTTAAAGTTATCCCTTGCGGCGCAAGCAAATTGTTGTCGTATCCACTTCTCTATCCAAAATGTAATAAATAATTGCAATTCATGTGGCTGCATCTTCTCAAAAGCTCGATTTGGCCAACCAACTTCGGTCACCCCTCGCGAGCGGAGGATTATTGTTTATCTTCTAGCCCTAATTTAATAGGGCCTGTGATCCAAATTGTGTTCCATAATGTTCATAGAGTCCTCCTGTCCCAAATACACCCAATAAATGCCAAATTTCCCACTCCGCTTCCTGCAATGGACCCATACTCAAATATTTCGCCAACACCAATTCTCATTGGGGGCGGCACGGAATCAATGCACTTAACACCAACTGGCACCAATAATGGTATAGCATACACGATATACCAGATGCTGTCACATGCAAGACATTGGATGGGGTCTGTGAGATGCTTGCTGTGTCCGGAAGCCGAAAAGTGGCGACAATATTGTCGGATCGCAAACGGAAGATGACCATATTCGAGATGGAAATTGAAGAAGAGGAGGATGCTACCGAAATGTCACAATCATCATTCCTTGACATAAGTAAAGAATCCGGCACAGCCAATGAGACCGAACGAATTGAAGTGTGATTCGGCCTTGACCTCTGATAACGAATCCTTAGCTTTATGGAAGGGGGGGGGGGGGGAAAGGAAATATTTAGCAAGAATTATCTAGCTCGTTAATTTGTTGCTGCCTGCAATCAAAAAATAACAGGCAGGCTCTGTACGAAGCGTCCGCCCTACAACGTACTAACAGTGTTGCCTATTTTCTTGCCAGATTTTGCATGACCTAAAACAGGAAAGTATTTGGGAAATATGAAATTTATTGAGTGTATTATGGGACAGGAGGATTATATCCACATTAAGGAAACACAATTTGGATCACAACCCCTCTACATTGAGGCTAGAAGATGAACAAAAGTCGTCTGCTCGTGATGGGCGATTAAACGTGGTTGGCCACATCGGGCCTTCGAGAAGACCCAGCCGAATGAATTGCTATTGTTTATTACATTTTGGATAGAGGATAGAGGACTCCACCAACTAGGACAGCAATTTTCTTGTATAATTGCGCCGCAAAGGATAATTATAAAATAATTTTTGGTGGAAAACATAAATTTTATTCCACATTTTGGTCCATATTGCGATTTTACTAAATGTGATGCTATATTTACGTTTCAAATGAGTAATACTAATTACTAACATAATATTAGAAATATCTACATAAATACAAATAGCCAAAAATAGCATGATTTTTTCAAAAATAGCCGTTAGTTTTTAATAACAAATTCTTATATTTTTGTACATTAAGTATTAATTATTTTATACTTTTTCGTTAAGCAAATTGCTTAAAATTTGCCCACTCTGTGAAAGAGACTTATGGGAGACGTCTGAAACATATTGATGAATTTTCTTAACTACTCATTTAAAATTTTTTAATGCATACCATATGTCTAAAATAGAACATAGTGTGCTCATAAAAACTCGTTATACCATTGCATTTGGCCATGGTAAGCTTAGGAGCATGATGGAAAATAAAGCCAAATCTTTAAAAGGATTGTTTCCTCCAGCGTCTTTGTACAAATTAACTTCGGTCCAACATAATGAGTTGTCTCCACTATTTACAAACTTAAATTAATGAATACTGATTCAGTATAGGATGGATATATAATCAAATATTACAAATTATTTAAAATAACTAAAAAATAGCAAATTATTTTTGTGAAATAGCCAACATAACAGGCTCCTGCAAAATTGAGTGGTTTCCTGTTTCAGGTCATGCAAAATTGCCAAATCTGGCCAGAAAATATATAAGTTAGTAACACTGTTGGTACGTTGTCTAGGGCGGACGCTTCATAAAGAGCCTGCGTGTTATTTTTTGATCGCAGGCAGCAACAAATTAACGACGGAGTCCCTCGCAACCAATGCTGTTCCATGCTGATTTCATATGGTCAGGGATGTAATGAAAATGGGCCATACAATGGACCGCAGAAAATACTTAACGCGACGCACAATTAGAAACACGGATAGGGTATCTTCAATTTGCAAAGACCGATTTACCTAATAGAAAACAATTTTTAAACTATGAGTGCGATTTCCGCCGCCTAAGACACAAACATAATTTAAGCACACAGGATTTCCGCTATTAATTACAGAATCATTTTTTTAATTTTTGAATGCGACGCCTTATACGAGCATACACCAAGAAAAAATAAATAGTAAGAGCACAGGCTATAAACAATCATTTTATTCAACCAGATTTCGCGAACATTTAAATATAAACTTTAGCTGTGCTGATAAATTATTACTAAGCAGGAAGAGGATCGATATTTTGGCTTGATCTATAAGGGGTGAACATATGTACATATGTATATCTGTATACTAATTTCTTTTTAAAAGCATGAAATCAATTAACAATATTTGCTTGCTAGATAGTTCCCCCAGTGTTATATCCAAAGCTAAGGATTCATTATCAGAGGTCAATGCCGAATCACACTTAAATTCGTTCGGTTCCATTGGCTGTGCCGGATTCTTTACTTATGTCAAGGAATGATGATTGTGACATTTCGGTATCATCCTCCTCTTCTTCAATTTCCATCTCGAATATGGTCATCTTCCGTTTGCGATCCGACAATATTGTCGCCACTTTTCGGCTTCCGGACACAGCAAGCATCTCACAGACCCCATCCAAACTCTTGAATGTGACAGCATCTGGTATATCGTGTATGCTATGCGCAATCGAGGTGTTCGATAGTTTCATTATTGGTGCCAATTGGTGTTGAGTGCATTGATTTCGTGCCGCCCCCAATGAGAATTGGGCGAAGTAGCTGTGTGGGCGTACACTTGGTGTTGGCGTAACTGTCTGGGCCAGCATCGAAATTGAAGATTCGTTGTAGAACTGTACATCGATTAAGCGCAGATTGTAGTAATCCTCATGCAGTTGGGCTGTGAAAGGACCTGGCATTAATTGGATATGTGTGCAGCGTAATAGGGAATCAGCGGCCCGGCTAATCTCAATAACCAGGACTTCATGCCAACTGATCGTCACCGCCAATTTGTCACATGTTGGCCTCGTGGACATAATATGTACAGTGAACATAGTCGTAATTGTAATGCGGCTGCTTAGACTCCAACTCCAGTGGCTCACGAACGTACTGGGGCAACTCGGCACATATTACTGATGTGCTCAGCTTGAAGCTGGCACTAATACTCTCAGTGGGCTTATGGAAAACTGCATCAATCGCATTAAACATTTTGTCACGCTGTTGGACCAGAGAGAGCTTCCTATCGTGTGTTATGATCAATTTGCTCTGCAACAGGCATTTGTTCTCCTCTGAAAGGCGTGCCCATGCCTTCATTGGATCGGTTGGCTGCAGTTGCGTCAAATACGCATTTTCAAAGTACTGTCCAATCTGTTCCAGATTGAATTTAGAGCGTGGAGATGAGAGGTCTCTCAGAGGTCCAGTCAATGAGGAACAGTTTTCCTCGGTCTCATCAGTAGTGTTGTCTTTACCATAATCCAAATCGGGTTCCATCGAGCAAAAAATATCAGCCAGCGTAAGGTTATCCTTGTCACTAAATAACATATCCTCAGGAATCTCTTGATGTGATAGCCGTAATATAGTGAATACTATCCAGGAGTGAAAAAGCTTCACTTCGCCCACCAGCTTATCAATGGTTCGCTGCATCTCCTGCACCTTAAGCAAGAAGGCGCCACAAGCTCGCATTGCCTCATTGGCGACATCCGGAGATATAAGTGCCTGCAACGAATGTGATTAGAGGTCGTGGAAATGGATAATGAACTATACTGACATCCTACCTCGAAGAAATGCGACATGCGTCCAAAACCAGCGATTGTGTTTAGAAAGTAGAACATGTTGATGGCAGCTCCATTCAGCTGCTTAAAAACCAGGCCTTGCAGATTATTGAGACTGAGATCCACTGAATTGGCAATCTTCTTAAAGCCCTTCTCGGTCAGTGTTCTGCATGGATGTCCAAGGCAATAGAGGGCGGAAAGAGATAGTCTGTGCAGTGTGCAATGAAAATATTTAATCATGCAACTTACAAAAACAGGAATTCCTCGACCTCCAACGACGCGTACCCAAAAACAAGGAGCTCCAGAAAATGAGCAGATAAGATTCCATACGGCTGCGAATTCGCGTACTTGTTCAGCTTGTTGTCCATCTCCAGCTGCACTGTTTCCCAGGCCTCCGTCAGACACTGTTGTGTATCATTGATATAGCTGCAATAGATAAAATTAATCGAGTTACAGCGCCAATTACGCCAGTTTTTATTTTTTACTTACTTTTTAGTCTCCAATATATTGGCACAGTGCGACGCCAGTTCCAACATGGGGGAAATGCAATCCTGTAGTACTTGGTTGTGGAAGTGCAGCAGTTTCAACTTTTGGCCGTCACGTATCAATGCATAAATTGCATTGAAGTCACCATTAAGGCGCACATCGTATACATCAAACTCATCTAGGTGCAGGACATGTTGTGTTAGATCAATGCTACCAGCTTGGAGAGCTCCGAGTAGCAGCAAATGCACTTTACCACTGCGCATTATTACCACAAGGAAACAAGGAGAACCCTTGGGAAATGATTTCTGATCTGATGGTCAGGGATGTAATGAAAATGGGCCATACAATGGACCGCAGAAAATACTTAACGCGACGCACAATTAGAAACACGGATAGGGTATCTTCAATTTGCAAAGACCGATTTACCTAATAGAAAACAATTTTTAAACTATGAGTGCGATTTCCGCCGCCTAAGACACAAACATAATTTAAGCACACAGGATTTCCGCTATTAATTACAGAATCATTTTTTTAATTTTTGAATGCGACGCCTTATACGAGCATACACCAAGAAAAAATAAATAGTAAGAGCACAGGCTATAAACAATCATTTTATTCAACCAGATTTCGCGAACATTTAAATATAAACTTTAGCTGTGCTGATAAATTATTACTAAGCAGGAAGAGGATCGATATTTTGGCTTGATCTATAAGGGGTGAACATATGTACATATGTATATCTGTATACTAATTTCTTTTTAAAAGCATGAAATCAATTAACAATATTTGCTTGCTAGATAGTTCCCCCAGTGTTATATCCAAAGCTAAGGATTCATTATCAGAGGTCAATGCCGAATCACACTTAAATTCGTTCGGTTCCATTGGCTGTGCCGGATTCTTTACTTATGTCAAGGAATGATGATTGTGACATTTCGGTATCATCCTCCTCTTCTTCAATTTCCATCTCGAATATGGTCATCTTCCGTTTGCGATCCGACAATATTGTCGCCACTTTTCGGCTTCCGGACACAGCAAGCATCTCACAGACCCCATCCAAACTCTTGAATGTGACAGCATCTGGTATATCGTGTATGCTATGCGCAATCGAGGTGTTCGATAGTTTCATTATTGGTGCCAATTGGTGTTGAGTGCATTGATTTCGTGCCGCCCCCAATGAGAATTGGGCGAAGTAGCTGTGTGGGCGTACACTTGGTGTTGGCGTAACTGTCTGGGCCAGCATCGAAATTGAAGATTCGTTGTAGAACTGTACATCGATTAAGCGCAGATTGTAGTAATCCTCATGCAGTTGGGCTGTGAAAGGACCTGGCATTAATTGGATATGTGTGCAGCGTAATAGGGAATCAGCGGCCCGGCTAATCTCAATAACCAGGACTTCATGCCAACTGATCGTCACCGCCAATTTGTCACATCTGTTGGCCTCGTGGACATAATATGTACAGTGAACATAGTCGTAATTGTAATGCGGCTGCTTAGACTCCAACTCCAGTGGCTCACGAACGTACTGGGGCAACTCGGCACATATTACTGATGTGCTCAGCTTGAAGCTGGCACTAATACTCTCAGTGGGCTTATGGAAAACTGCATCAATCGCATTAAACATTTTGTCACGCTGTTGGACCAGAGAGAGCTTCCTATCGTGTGTTATGATCAATTTGCTCTGCAACAGGCATTTGTTCTCCTCTGAAAGGCGTGCCCATGCCTTCATTGGATCGGTTGGCTGCAGTTGCGTCAAATACGCATTTTCAAAGTACTGTCCAATCTGTTCCAGATTGAATTTAGAGCGTGGAGATGAGAGGTCTCTCAGAGGTCCAGTCAATGAGGAACAGTTTTCCTCGGTCTCATCAGTAGTGTTGTCTTTACCATAATCCAAATCGGGTTCCATCGAGCAAAAAATATCAGCCAGCGTAAGGTTATCCTTGTCACTAAATAACATATCCTCAGGAATCTCTTGATGTGATAGCCGTAATATAGTGAATACTATCCAGGAGTGAAAAGCTTCACTTCGCCCACCAGCTTATCAATGGTTCGCTGCATCTCCTGCACCTTAAGCAAGAAGGCGCCACAAGCTCGCATTGCCTCATTGGCGACATCCGGAGATATAAGTGCCTGCAACGAATGTGATTAGAGGTCGTGGAAATGGATAATGAACTATACTGACATCCTACCTCGAAGAAATGCGACATGCGTCCAAAACCAGCGATTGTGTTTAGAAAGTAGAACATGTTGATGGCAGCTCCATTCAGCTGCTTAAAAACCAGGCCTTGCAGATTATTGAGACTGAGATCCACTGAATTGGCAATCTTCTTAAAGCCCTTCTCGGTCAGTGTTCTGCATGGATGTCCAAGGCAATAGAGGGCGGAAAGAGATAGTCTGTGCAGTGTGCAATGAAAATATTTAATCATGCAACTTACAAAAACAGGAATTCCTCGACCTCCAACGACGCGTACCCAAAAACAAGGAGCTCCAGAAAATGAGCAGATAAGATTCCATACGGCTGCGAATTCGCGTACTTGTTCAGCTTGTTGTCCATCTCCAGCTGCACTGTTTCCCAGGCCTCCGTCAGACACTGTTGTGTATCATTGATATAGCTGCAATAGATAAAATTAATCGAGTTACAGCGCCAATTACGCCAGTTTTTATTTTTTACTTACTTTTTAGTCTCCAATATATTGGCACAGTGCGACGCCAGTTCCAACATGGGGGAAATGCAATCCTGTAGTACTTGGTTGTGGAAGTGCAGCAGTTTCAACTTTTGGCCGTCACGTATCAATGCATAAATTGCATTGAAGTCACCATTAAGGCGCACATCGTATACATCAAACTCATCTAGGTGCAGGACATGTTGTGTTAGATCAATGCTACCAGCTTGGAGAGCTCCGAGTAGCAGCAAATGCACTTTACCACTGCGCATTATTACCACAAGGAAACAAGGAGAACCCTTGGGAAATGATTTCTGATCGAGCGACTTGAGGCATGGGTCTATATTTGTTAGAGGCGGCAGTTTTGGCAGATAGCGTTTGTGCGTGTCTTTTGTGTTGCATGTGTAGCTGTTGAGAGTGTCTTTGTTGTTGATAGCCTTGCTAAAATATACTTTTTTTATGTCATCATCGTATATTAATCCAGATATTATAGTTTCACTCTCGGCATCGAGAAGTGCCACTTTGCCATTGCTGTAGCCGACGGCCAACAATGTGTCGTCCATTTGCCAGCTTAACGAGCGGACACGAACATCTTCACCAGGTGTAGGAAAGGTGACAATCTTTTGCCAATTTAAACGCTGTATAATAACCTCGCCTTGAAAAATAAAAACTGCATTTATTTATGCTTGGATGTATAAAGCTGAACTTGAACCTTTTTCCGTGCCATACGCAATTAAATCCATTTTGTTGTTCCACTCCATGCGCTCAACAATACAACTCATATTGCGTGCCCCAAGTTGTTTCATTGAGATGGATTGTGACATTTTGTAACTAATTAATATATGACAAAAGACAGTCACAGTAAAGCTTAAATTAATACTTGAATGTCTGCCGGTTTGAGATGCCAGTATATGTCAAACAATCGATAGCGCTATCGATAGTATCGATTGTTGTATTCAGCCAGCACTATCGATGGTAATTTATCTATCGTGATACTATCGTTGAATTTTGTGAAACCCATAACCATCTCACTTTGCTTAATATTTGGTGAAAAGACGTATGTTTAAACATTTTTATGCAGAGTTTTATATTAATAACTTTTATTTTTAGAATAAAAGTACTTAATAAAGGCTCTGGTGGTTCTTAATGATGGACAAATTCGTACAACGTTTCAAAAATTAGTAAAACATGTAAAATTAAAAGAGACATATTTACTCATCGAGCGAAGTTGAGAAAGGAACTTGTACGCAATCGACCGCAGAAACAGCAAACGCCGAAATACCATTAGATGTTGGACAGCAACCAGTTGCTCAAGAACCGCAAGTTGCCCCTCACCGATTGCTTCTTAAGTTCCAGGCAACGAACATTAGTAAAAAGAAAATATCCGATAGAGTAGATGAAATTAACATTGACACTACTTGTAACCCGTTGGATTATTGGAGGGTTTGTATTTTTAATATTACCAATGCTACGAACCGATTATTCCCGGTGGGCAACCTCAGCTAGCTCAGTGTACCCAGGGATGGGTTGCTGGATCTAAATGCCCTCACTTCGTAGCCAGATTCCAAACAAGTTCAGTCTCGTTCGCTACAACATCGATAACAACACAATACAAATCATAACAAATACAAGCATGCATACAAACAACAAACTACAGCTGTTAATCAGAGTCTTGAAATAGAGAGACTGATGAGTCGAGTCGTTGTACTGAACTGAACTGACTGACTCTCGGCTCTCCTTTTATTTCATTTTCTGGGTACTTATTGCTATGTACAAATTATGTGCTTAGAACTAGTATATAGGCTAATAGGCATATATAATGTGATCCTCGGACTTATATTTTCTCACATACAATATTTATATAATATTATCTTGTATACTCTCTGCAGTGTCACATAACATTATTTTGGGACTAGGTCGACGAGACCCATGAACCCTATGTCAATCGTACATGTTTTTATTGATCTTTGCGTTGGTACCAGCGGTCGTAAATAGTACCCTTTGTCAACTCAAGTGGCTTAGGCCTTACATAATTTATGTGAGTTGAGGATGCAAGTACTTGACTTGGCTATTGACAGTATATGCTTCTTATCTTATTTAACATGTTCCTACTGTCCTAAGATCATACATATTTATTATACAATGCATGTTCATGCTTGAACATTCTGCCAAGGGCCAAAAGAAAGGTGTGAGCGACATAAAGTGTGAGTTTTATGTTTAAATATTGTGAATGAATAATCTGATTGTTTTACAGTGTAACATTAAATTTATATCTGTTCATGCTTGAACATTCTGCCGAGGGGCAAATATGGCAGTTGTTTCTTAATTTAAATTATATTTTTTTAATTTAGTGAATGCCCATGCTGTAGCTCCTGCCAAGGCCAAAAAACTGTCAAAGTGTTAGCTGTATCTATTTCTTTTTTAGTGGACTGCATGATTTAAAAAATTTAACAAAAATAAAAAATGTTGATTTGCTGCTCCTTTTAGATCCGGTACGTCCTAGTACTTTGCTGGCCGGTTACGATGAGCATTGTTGGATTGTTTTTGGAATCTATTGATCCTCTTCCAACAAGTTGGTGAACCCTCATTTGCTGCTGCGAATTGCCGTGGTATTTGTTGTTGCAGCTCCCACTTCATCCTTGGGGTTTCCAACACACCATGCGTCGATTGCATTTCTCCATGCATCTTGCATTTTTTTCACCCGATGTCAGCCTCGGATACGCTTTTCTTTAGGTCCGATGTAAGCCTCGGACACGCTACACAATGTGATTTTTTTTTCTTCAGCCTGTTTGTAAGACAGGCTCTAGTTTAACTTTTTTTTATGTTATATTGACAACCTTAAGGTATCATTATAAGGTGCCATTTTATTATAATCCTGCGTTTCTTACATTTTTCCGGAGAAACGACAGGAATTTATTTTGAAAACCTGTTTGTAAGGCAGGCACTATTTTAATATCTGTGTCTCTTACCTCTGGTGGGGGAGAACAAAAGATTTTATATTTATTTTTTAGCTACCTCTCCGTAAAGTAGGCGCTAATATTAATTTTCTGTGTCTCTTACCTCTGGTGGGGGAAAACAACAGATTTTTATAAAAATAATCAGTGAGCACACCATGGCTACACTGATGAGTTCAGTCTAATAATTGAACTAAAACTGAACCCAAACCGGATTGAACTGACGACTCTAGGTCGTACTCCGCTCTCCTCAAAATGTTGCAGAGTCGCGGCATTCAGGACTTTTAGATGCTCTTTGGCGAATCCTTGTCCTTTATCCGTTGCTAGTTATTTGAGCACTCTTGTTAGTGCTATCGGATCATTTCAATCCTCCTTTAACTAGCGGGAGATCCCATATACTTGGCCAGGTTTCTCCGTACTTTGTTGTAGATGCTGCTCGTATTGTCCTGATTGCAGCTTCCAACTGTTTATGTGCAGAAGACACTTTTTATTTACGCCTTGCTCTTTTTAATAATTTATCCGATGTTAGCCTCGGATACGCTTTTCTTAGTCCGATGTAAGCCCCGGACACGCTACACAATGTGATTTTTTGAATAACCAGACTGTTTGTAAGGCAGCTACTGGTTGTATTTTCTGCGTTTTTACTTAAACGACAGAACTTAGGCAATCTTAAGTTAAAACAAAAACTATAAGATGCCATTTTTCACCCAGTCTCTATCCACTGAGAACAAGGTAAATGTTAATCATAATCTTGCGTTTCTTACCTCTGGTGGGGGAAACCACAAGGATTATTTTTAACCGCCTATTTGTAAGACAGGCGCATGATTCTTCATCTGTGTCTCTTACCACTGGTGGGGAAAACAACAGATTGCTCGAAGGACCAAATGTTAATCAGAGTCTTGAAATAGAGAGACTGATGAGTCGAGTCGTGGTACTGAACTGAACTGACTGACTCTCGGCTCTCCTTTTATTTCATTTTCTGGGTACTTATTGCTATGTACAAATTATGTGCTTAGAACTAGTATATAGGCTAATAGGCATATATAATGTGATCCTCGGACTTATATTTTCTCACATACAATATTTATATAATATTATCTTGTATACTCTCTGCAGTGTCACATAACATTATTTTGGGACTAGGTCGACGAGACCCATGAACCCTATGTCAATCGTACATGTTTTTATTGATCTTTGCGTTGGTACCAGCGGTCGTAAATAGTACCCTTTGTCAACTCAAGTGGCTTAGGCCTTACATAATTTATGTGAGTTGAGGATGCAAGTACTTGACTTGGCTATTGACAGTATATGCTTCTTATCTTATTTAACATGTTCCTACTGTCCTAAGATCATACATATTTATTATACAATGCATGTTCATGCTTGAACAACAGCTGAGTGGAATTACTTCTGATCCGGTGTTGAGACGCACCCACCCTTCCATTCGATGGACCAAAGCGTAAATGTTGTGGTCCATCGCCCTTAGAGGAAAGTCACAGCTGACTATGCCTGGCTTTCACAGCATTCTCCCCCCCTCCTGCTATTGAAAACTAGCAAATCATTTTTTTATTCTAGTGCGCAACTAAAAAATGTTTATTGGAATAATTAAAAGTATATGTGCAGGGCCCTAAAGAGACGGATGGCCGTGGCAGCAATACTGATGTCTGCCAGGGCGAATCTTACGCGCTATGTGCAGCTGTAAATAGCCTCGCACATTTACTACGACGGTCAATGCTAAGGGTCCTATCCTACCTAGAAGAGCTCCTCTGGGATTCGGGGACACCTAACCGTGACCAGACTTGCGTCTGGTTGCAGAGCGCGCTGGCTTGCCCGTAAGCAGCAAAATTGATACTCGGCAATGCGCCCACCTTCACAAAACTCTTCATTAAACAATATAAAAAACTAAACATGTACCTATATAAACAGCTTATATCTAAGTGGACGCTTACAGGTGAATAAATAACAAATTAAATAAATAAATCGCATGGTTCACGGGGGGGTGTGTGACAACGTGCCCCTCGGGGCTGCGGCGGGTTCAGTGCACCCACTACATGGCCTGTAACGCCTCTCGGCGGGTCCGGAGATAGCCGATGCACCGATTCGCAAGATGCTACCAGACTTGCGGCGTTGGAGGTGGCGTCACACCATGGAGTGACCTTGCCACAGATATTCGCGGGGCTGAAGGGATTGTCACCCCTATTGGTGTGTCAGACAGGGGTCGATGTTGCCGCAACAGGGACGCCAATTGGGCCGAACTCACCGAAATCTACACATTAAGCTTGCCCCTCAGCGCGGCGGTTTGGTGGCGTCGGCGGCTTGGTGGCATCGATTTTGGTAACGGCGGTTACCCCAACGCCGGATTTCCCACTATATACAAATAAATTAACCGACGCCGGATTCTAAGCTCAGCTGACCCGGTCGTCGGCCTGCTGCCACAAAATTCACCGTTTAGAATTTTTCGTCATTAAATTCACTCCGCTTACCTGGCTTATTCGAAAGCTCCCGCCCAATATTTGCATATCTCCATGCACTCCACAATTCCCTTCCACAGCCTCGTCTTCAGCGACTGGTCTTCATTTTATTTAAATTTAATTGACCGGGCGCCCACCGGCACGTGCATTCACTTGCAGATTTTTCTTGTCACACTAGAGCTGGAAACAACATCGATTAAAAATCGATATAATCGATGTTGCCGAGAATTTAAAAAACATCGATGATTTTTCTGCAAACATCGATTATCGGCACTAGCGACCTTTCAAAAGAAATCAGAAACACGTTAAAAGGTAAGTACAAAAATTAAATATGAATATTGCTAAACAAAATTAATACCTACTATTTACATTTACAGAATATAATTGGTGGTGTTAGCAGCGATCGTGGGAGAGCCAAGTAATTTGAAAGAAAAATGAGCATACATACACATGTACAAAGCGTACGTGTGTATATGTACTACAAGTGGTCCAATCAACAATGTGACCAAAAATAAACGATTATTTTTCTTACATTAACATCAAATGTGCTGGGCGAAAACGAGGAAACTCAGATAATAGCCTACGTCGCCATGTATGACGAAATTCTTGGAAAGCTCTAAACAATACGTCAAAGCCTTGGAGAACGAGCTCTGCAATAACTTGTCCAAAGTTCCCCAAGAGCCGTTGACACCAGCAATTCAACCACCCGAAAACAGAAAATTTACTTTTCTTCAGCAGAAAGTACTGGTTAAAGTACTGGTTAAAGAAAGTACTGGTTGGCCGAGCCGCTCGTCGAGCCAAAATTTTCTTGTCCACCAACTAGTGCGAACATGCTCGCAAACATCATTTGGTGGCAAATTTTGAGCAGTGAACATGGAAACGGAAGACGACAGCGCCACTGTAATTGCACTTTTTTTCAATTAATTATTGTCTCAAAAATATATTAATATATAAATAATATATATAATATATACATAAACTCTTGCATAAATTGTTTTGTCATCTTTAGCAGCGCTCTCTAGGCCTTGTTTTCACTTCAAACGTTTGTGTCAAGTGATGTTCGTGCCAGCGCTGCCATCCATTGTCGAGCATGTTGTTGCGAACACAGGCAAGATAGAATCATTTATATTTCGTGCGAGCGGCTCGACGAACACGAAATTTGTACGCGAGCACTACCACTAACGATGAAAATTCCGTCGAGCACAACATGCTCGGCCAACATGCTCGGCCAACATGCTCGTCTGTGGATGGGCCGCTTAAACCAAAATCCGCCAGGATAGACGCTATCATAGCTATGCGGCAATATTTAGAAGTGCCAAACTCACCAGAGGACATCGACCGTTAACATTTTACAAGGTTTGTAATTTTTAAACATTTTTTTTTTAATCTAATAGCATAACTTATAGATGAGCCCTTTCTCAATGGACGTTTTGAAGTCAACTGCCAAGCAGTACCTATGTGTTCCAGCAACTTCTACGGCATCGGAGCGGATATTTAGTAAAGCTGGTCAACTAATAAGCGAGCGCAGGAGCTCACTTAAACCCAAAATTGTTAACATGTTACTATTCTTAAATAAGGACACATATTTGATCTCAAAATAAATACATATTGTTAAACGAAAAACAAAATTTGAAAAAACATCGATGAAAATCGATTATAATTGATGTTTCCCTGCTAAAAATCGAAAACATCGATGCTATTGATAATCGATTTTTTCCCGAATATTGGTATTTTATCAGCTCTGATTTTGCTAAAAAGTATTTTAATGGTATATACACTAGGCAGAAAAAGTGTGCGTACAAATTTTAACCGAAACTTTGACGTTAAATAAAAACTGTTGTGTAGAAGATATTGCCCCAATTTCTTTTTTATATTAAAAACACATCTATTGTCACTAATTATAGCTACTCTTCATTTACTTAATTCAACAACTTCTTTAATTAAAATTAAAAAAACCAAAAATGCACACGTTTTTTGGCAAGAAAAAGTCTGCGTACAGCTGTTTCAAGCTGTTAAAGCTGTGTGGAATGCAAGAAACAGCGATTACCGTTGGATTTTTTTGATGCAGATTATTTTAGTATTATATTAGCAATTAGTATTACTCATTTAAAAGATAAACATCGCATCATATTTAGTAATATCACAACATGTAGCAAAATGTGCAAGAAAATTTCTGTTTTCTACCAAAAAATGGTTTTAAAGTTATCCTTAGCTACGCTATTATGCAAGAAAATTGATGTCCTAGTTGTAAGAGATCACTCCTCTATCAAAAAGTAATAAACAATAGCAAATTATTTGGTTGGATCTTCACAAAGGCCCGATCTGGCCAACCACCTTTGTTCACCCATCGCGAGCAGAGGATTGTAATTCATCCTGGAGTCCGTATTTAGTTGGGTTGTGATCCAAATTGTGTTCCAATATGTTGATATCGTCCTCCTGTCCCATGATAGACTCAATAAAAAAAAATTTCCACTCTCAGTACTGTAATGTATACCTACTAAAAGATTGTACTTCATACATTTAGTACAATGCAAACTACATTTTTGGATTTTTGTGATTCTTCGCATGGAGAAAAAGCAAATCATTGCAAAAATGCAAATTTCCTTTTTACGAAGATATAATATTACTTTAGTAGTCATAGATCTTTTAAATTAATATATTAGCGAAAGGTAACCTCTAAAAACCGAAAACAGAGTTTATGCGGTAGTACATGTATGAAGTGTAATAATTTAGTAGGTATACATTACAGTACTGAGAGTGGAAATTTTTTTTATTTATTGAGTCTATCATGGGACAGGAGGACGATATCAACATATTGGAACACAATTTGGATCACAACCCAACTAAATACGGACTCCAGGATGAATTACAATCCTCTGCTCGCGATGGGTGAACAAAGGTGGTTGGCCAGATCGGGCCTTTGTGAAGATCCAACCAAATAATTTGCTATTGTTTATTACTTTTTGGATAGAGGAGTGATCTCTTACAACTAGGACATCAATTTTCTTGCATAATAGCGTAGCTAAGGATAACTTTAAAACCATTTTTGGTAGAAAACAGAAATTTTCTTGCACATTTTGCTACATGTTGTGATATTACTAAATATGATGCGATGTTTATCTTTTAAATGAGTAATACTAATTGCTAATATAATACTAAAATAATCTGCATCAAAAAAATCCAACGGTAATCGCTGTTTCTTGCATTCCACACAGCTTTAACAGCTTGAAACAGCTGTACGCAGACTTTTTCTTGCCAAAAAACGTGTGCATTTTTGGTTTTTTTAATTTTAATTAAAAAAGTTGTTGAATTAAATAAATGAAGAGTAGCTATAATTAGTGACAATAGATGTGTTTTTAATATAAAAAAGAAATTGGGGCAATATCTTCTACACAACAGTTTTTATTTAACGTCAAAGTTTCGGTTAAAATTTGTACGCACACTTTTTCTGCCTAGTGTAGGTATTTAGTAGCATTTTTCTTAGATTTTATGGTATTATATGGTATTTTAAGAACAAACGCACCAAAACAGCTTCGCTTACGTACAATCACTGACCATATAACACAATGTACTGGCACCTGTGATGAAGGAGCAACTTATCTCTAGCATGAAACGGTGCGTTTCTGCAGCTGAAAGGCCTGTGTTCTCCATAATCATTAATGAGTCGACTGATGTTTCGTTTACAAAGGCCTTGGTGTGTGCTGTTATGTATTTCGACAATGCAGCGCAAACAAAATTCTTGTTCGCCATTAACTTAGAGGGTGAAAAAGCAGTCGACCTTTTTGCAGTACTCAGCAGAGCTGGAAAACATCGACGTTTAAAAATTTTCGGCAACATCGATATAGTCGATGTTGCATCGATGTTTTTTCCAGCGATGGACTCAAACATAATGGCATTGACATCAATAATATAATTTTATTTGCTGCAGGCACAGCTAATGTGATGTATGGTGAGGGCAATAGCATTATGATAAGATACGAGACGTCAACAAATCATTTTTTTTTTGTAAAATGTGTTTGCCATTCGTCTGCTCTTGCTTCAAGCTATGCTTGCAAGCATCTGCCTCCAAACTTAGAGCAAACCATTAAAGAGGTATATAACTACTTTTAAAAAAGGTCCAAGCGTCAATTATTATTATTATTATTAAGTCAATTCTTATTTCTACATATTATTAATATGAATTTCCAGGCGATTTATTTGTTATGGTATTTATTGTGATATTTTGTAAAATATGAAATAGTATTTTATAGTATATTTTTGAGACCAAATTGTTATTTTTCGTTTGGCCCGGCGCGGTCACCCTGCTTTACTAGCACGAGCACATGTGAATAATTATTAGAGCTTCAAACATAAACACGTTTAGTTGACATTTTTGTTTGAATAACTTAGTACGCTATTAATTAAAAATGGCTGAATTTGTTGCCGAGATGCAGGAGCGCCTCTTGCCAGAGTATGAGCAACTGCGAAATTTTGAAGTTTTTACGCCAGAGCAAATCAGGTAACGCAACCCCAAGGGGAAATAAACGAATGTTAAATTGTACATAATTTAAACGCATTTGTATATAATTCAACATAACAGAGAGTGCATAAGGAAACGTGAGAGATTCCTATTGAATGTGACAAAAAGTCATGTGGGGATTACTGACTATTTGGACTTTATTGTTTACGAAACACAAATGCATGCCATAATTGCTGAAAAGGAGGAATTGACTGGAATGAAGCTGGCTGGTCTGAAGGCATTAAGTGCAACACGTATTATTCGCATGTATAGGGAGATGTTGGAGAAATTTCCTCATGAAAAGCGTCTGTGGAATACTTACATTAAGTTCAGCAAAAAATCATCACCTCAGGAGGTCGCTGGTATTTATGAAAAAATGCTTTCGGTTAGTAGCGAATTAATTGAATGCAGCATAAAATTTAGTGAAATAATTCGAATTGCAGTTTCACTCAGAAGATCCAGAGAGTTGGACCAGTGCCGCCTTGTGGCTTTACGAGTACAATCGTTTGAATATAACACGAGTGGAGCATATATTATTGCGAGGATTACAGCGCCATTCCTCGTCCGAGTCTATTAATAAAGTTTTCTTCCACATATTATTGACGGAGGCTGCTCTAGCAGATAATACACCCAATCTTTCTGGCAATACTCTCTCCGAGTGTGACATGCAGATGGAGCGCGTTGTAAGCGTTTATCGCAATAGTTTGCCCAATATTACACAGTTTGAATACTTTGTGAAATTATTAGAGGTGTGCGAGGATCATGCTGTGATGACTGCAAGTCTACAGGCGGAAATAATCAATGATATGCAAGCAAAATTTCCCCGCGAACCAGCCTTGTGGGATGTTCTGGCAAAACGAGAGTTGCGTGGCTTCCACCTGCAAGATATAATAAATATGAGCAAAAACGAAGACGTTTCAGAGCAAGGACAGAAAAGTTCTAATGCTAATGGCTCATCGTTGTTCCAACAACGCTCACTACAGCGTCGCCTGGAGTTATGTGTGCTTGTCTACAAGACGGCTGTATGTCAGTTACAGACACAAGAGATGTGGAATCTCTATTTGGATGCCATGTTGACTCTTACCAGAAATCACATGGCCGAACGCTCCTTTTTGTTACATTGTCTGGCTAATGCTCTCCAGGATGGCCACAAGTCCAAGTTGATGCATGCTAGACATTATGCAACAATGAGCATGATCCTTGCCAGCAATGATGACGGCAGGGAAGTCTCTGCACGTATCCTCTCTGAGGCTCTTGAGCACGATCAATCGATTGGTATGCATGAGCTGCTCCTCGCCGCTTATATTCGTAACGATGACGAACCCAACATCTTTAAGTTTTTTAATCAAATACGGCAATCACTAGGAGCTGCCGGTTTATCCTTATGGCAGAGCGTCATTAGCTATTATTCTAGTCGTGGTGATGCACATGCAAAGCGCTGTCTGAATGACATCTACACGCTGGCATGTAAGGAGAGCTGGCCAGAGTTTGCAGAGTTTCGTGACAGTTTCTTGCATTATTTGTGGCACGAGCATAGTCCGGCAAAGGCACGTGAAGAGTATTCTAAGTTAGCCGTACAGCCGCCAACATCATTATCCCTTCATCGTCAAATGATCCTACTACTAGAGAGCACCAAGCAAGAGGTATACAATGATCTCACCTACAATATTATAACCAGTTAAAAAAATTACCTTTCATTCCATTATAGGATTTGTTAACGATTAAATCGTGGCGCATGTGCTATGAGTTTATGACCACATATTTTGGTAAGAAGGAGCCAAGCGTTTGGATTGATTATATTAAGTTTGAGCGTGATCATGGTGATATTAAAAATATTGCTCTACTGAATCGACGAGCCCGATCTACACTCGATCCAGATCTCATGTCTGTTTTCGATGAAAAGCGCGCTTTAGATCACGTTGGCGTTAACGAAATATTTTCCATTTCCTTGTAATAAAAAAGTTATTTATAGTATATGTCGAAGAATTATTTTGAATTTTTAAATTATAACGATTATTTGCTATTACGCATTTGTTTGTGTCTTATTCTTTCTCCCCTCGTTTGTGCGTCGGAGGTTGTGACGCAGTATATTGTGAGTATTCAAACTGTAACGATCATATACCGTTACTTATACCGTATTGCTTCTTTGTTCTTTCATGCGAGGTAGTTACCTAATTCTGCCAACGTAGTCTGGGCGTGTGCATGAGTGAGACAAATAGTGTTTGTCATAGTTCACCACATTGTGAGTGTGTATTGGTGAGTGAAAAGGGAATTAAGAAGGGACCGACAAGAGTCTGGAGTCGGTCATCATTCGAGTTATGAAATTCAAGCGACATGCCACGCGCCAGAAAACGTTTCGCTGAAAGACCGTTGGAGAAGTCTGAGTCTGGAAATGACTCTTCGACATCAGAAGTGGGATCACCTCCGCCTCCAGCCAACGACGCAAATCTTTTAGCAATAGTGCAGTCACAAAATCGCAACCTTGCCAAACTAATGAAACAAGTGCAGTGTTCACAAAATAAACCAAAAGATGCAAAAGTTATTGTGCTACCAAAGTTTAATCCTGATTGTGAAGGATCGGACGCCCTGTCATGGTGTTCAACTGTTGACTACATTCTGTCGGAAAACCCGCTTGTGGGCAGCTCGCTTATAATGGCTTTAAGCAAATCACTAGAAGGCACCGCATCACATTGGCTTTCGCAGACTTGTTTCCCTGGTATTTCGTGGGAGCAGTTCCAAGAACTGTTTTTACAATTCTTTTCTGGATCAGAGACTGTGGCCGCAGCTGTAATGAATTTGTTAAATGCACGCCCTAAGGAAGGAGAGTGTTTGTCGCTGCTTGGAAGTAGAATGGTCACTTCACTTATGGCCCGCTGGAAGTCACTCAGTGTCGAGCAGATTGCAGTATCCGTTGCGTTGGCACACGTAGCAGGGATAGATAAACGATTGCGTCGTTTGGTCTTCACCACAGATATAAAGACCCGAATCGAGCTGCATCAAGAACTCAAAGCTTTCTCGTTTGATGCCAGACAAAGCCAGCATCCGGGTAAGAACTCACCAGCACAACATGGAAAGAGAGTTAGGACGACGCCTCACATTAGGTGTCACAACTGTGGCAAACTTGGCCACAAGAAGGCAGAATGTCGCTCCAACAAGAAGATCAATCAGCGACAGCAGTTTCGTAATCAACAGACTGGATATACTGGAGCAAGAGACCGATCATCCGTCACCTGTTACAAATGTGGGAAAGCAGGACATGTATCTACGGTGTGCCCGGACCGTCAGGAGCGACGGCCGACTAAGAACGATATCGTCAAAGATGTAAACGTGTGTACTATACTAGAGCCCTTTGGGACGATGCAGCAATTTGGTGAGTCGTTCCAATTTTACTTTGACTCCGGAGCCGAGTGTTCACTCATCAGGGAGACGTTGTCTCGGCGACTAGCTGGGAATAGAATTACTAATTTAGTTACGTTAAAAGGGGCATAGGTGGTAGCTCCGTTTGTAGCACTTTGCAGATATTGGCTAATGTTTTGATATGTGAGCGTTATATTGAAATATTATTTCACGTGGTTTTAGATAGTCATATCAAATATGACGCTCTGATTGGTCGAGAGATTTTGAGCCAGGGTATCGGTGTGACCATAACGTCAAATGCGTTCACTATGTTTAACGAAAAGTCTACATTATCTGTTGTATCTTCCGAATGCACCCTTGACCTTGTTGATATAGATACCGATTTGCATGGACAAGATAAAGATGAATTGTTATCAATATTGAGGGGGTACTCGAATTCGTTTATTGACGGTATCCCGCAGCGTCGTGTGACTACGGGACAGCTAGAAATTCGCTTGATTGATCAAAATAAAACGGTTCAAAGGCGCCCTTACCGATTGAGTTCGGAAGAAAAGGAAAATGTAAGACAATCCATTCAAGTGTTGTTAGACGCCAACATAATAAGACCAAGGTGATCTGATTTACACATACGTTATTGTTTACATGGATGATGTAATGATAATCGCCCGATCAAAGGAGGAAGCCTTTGATAGACTACAAGTTACCTTGCAAACACTTGTTGAAGCAGGATTTTCTTTTAACATCAAGAAATGTTCCTTCCTGAAAACCTGTGTGGAGTATTTGGGTTTCGAAGTTAGTGCGGGTGAGATTCGCCCGAACCCTAGGAAAATACAGGCCCTCATAGATTTACCTCCACCGCAATCTATAACTCAACTGAGACAATTTATTGGACTAGCCTCGTATTTCCGTCAGTTCGTACCTAGGTTTTCACTGTTGCTGAAACCTCTTTATGCTTTGATTTCAAAGAACGTGTCATTTTTATGGGAATTGAAACATGAGCAAATACGACAAAAAGTGATTTCTATTCTGACTAGTGAACCTGTGCTCACTATCTTTGACCCACAATTCCCCATTGAGCTTCATACAGATGCAAGTGCTGATGGTTATGGTGCTATTTTGCTCCACAAAATCGAACACAAGCCACAGGTTATCGAATATTTTAGTAAACGGACGTCGCCAGCTGAATCGCGTTACCATTCATATGAGCTGGAAACGCTCATTGTAATTCGCTCAAGGCGTCACGCACTAAGGCAGAACTAACTCCAAGAGTCCATAGGTGGTGGTCATATATGCAGTCTTTCGAGTTTGATATTCAGTATAGACCAGGTCAGCGTATGGGTCATGTAGATTTTCTATCCCGTAATCACATGCCAACAGATCGTATAAAATCTAAAGGTATAGTGGAGAAACATATAAGTTTGACGGAAATTACAAACAACTGGTTGTTAGCTGAACAGCAACGAGACGAGGAAACGTCGTCTATCATTTCTAAGCTGCGTAATGATGAACTACCTGAGGAGTTAGCCAAAACATATGAATTGAGAGCGGGGACCTTGTATAGGAAAATTCAAAGAAATGGGAAAACTCGTTGTCTCCCCATCATTCCAAAGTCGTTTAGGTGGTCAGCCGTGAATAATGTGCACGAGTCTATAATGCACCTTGGTTGGGAGAAGACCCTTGAGAAGATGTACGAGTATTACTGGTTCGACAAGATGTCTAAGTATGTTGGCAAATTCGTTGAGAACTGTACCACATGTAGATTATCAAAGCCCCCATCTGGTAAAGTACAAGTGGAATTGCATCCCATACTCAAGGTCGACATCCCTTGGCATACAGTCCATATTGATATCACGGGGAAGCTTAGCGGTAAAAATGACCAAAAGGAATATATAATTGTGTCCATAGATGCCTTCACAAAGTTTGTCTCTTTGTCCCACACCGTGAGGCTGGATACAGAGAGTTGTATCGAGGCCCTAAGATCACTAATCTCATTATTTGGTGTTCATTCCCGTGTGATCATTAATCAGGGACGTAGTTTCTCCAGTACGGCATTCCGTGATTTTTGTTCCGTACAAAAGATCGATTTGCATTTGATTGCTACGGGTGCTAGCCGGGCCAATGGCCAAGTAGAACGAGTTATGAGTACTCTGAAGTCTATGCTTACTGCGGTTGAAACGGGTCACGGGTCATGGCAAGATTCTTTGTGTGAAATCCAACTGGCTCTAAATTGTACGCCCAATCGAGTGACTAAGGTTAGCCCATTAGAAATGCTTATAGGCAAACAGGCCAGACCTTTTGGTCTTGCACCTATTGTTGATAACGAGAATGATGTTGATGTTGATAAAATTAGACAAATGGCAAAGCGAAATATGGAAAAGAATGCTCAATATGATAATTCTAGATTCGATAAAAATAAATGTGCCGTTAAAAGATATAAAGTTAATGACTATGTTTTGCTTAAAAACGAAGAGCGTCATCAGACCAAACTAGATGCAAAGTTTAGAGGTCCGTTTTTGGTGACCGAAGTATTAGAAGGAGATAGGTATACACTTAAAGCATTAAATAATAATAGAATTTATAAGTATTCTCACGAATTTTTGAGACGTATGCCTGAGAAGGGGATTACCACAGAATCGGATAATGAAGAAGTTGATGATGCCATCAAGAATGAAAGTAGTGGTGAAGATGAATAAAGATATGTGTATGCCATAGATCAAGCCAGTGAGTGCTGTGATTATGGATTGGAATAAAGATATGTGTATGCCATAGATCAAGCCAGTGAGTGCTCTGATTATGGATCGGAATAAAGATATGCAATGATATGTATTAAGCCGGTGAGGGCTGTGATTGTGAAATGATATAAAGAAATTGTAGATGCTCGAATCAGTTCCTTGTTTCTCGATTTTCTGTACGGATGGGTGCCCGAGTTATGTGGTTCGCCATCTGTTGCAGTAAAGCTGAAATTTCGGAAATGATCAGTGATCTGAAGTTTGGCCGGCTTATGGACTAAGCTGCGAGCTGTATGTGACGGCTGGTTTGTCTGGATATAAGCTGTGCGCCGAATTAACTTATTTTCTAATTGGCCGGTATATCCCGTGGATGACTGTGTGCTAATGATTGGCATGATTTTGTAAAAGAATGAATAATATGATCGCCTTATGAAGTAGAAGGCTGAATGATTTTTGACTGTATAAGTTGGTGGTAATCCGGATCTCATGGCAAAAGTTGTATGAAAATGAGAAAAGTGAGAAGAATAAGAAAATATCTTTGTAATGATTTTGTTTTTGATTTTTATTTATTGAGAAAAGTTTGTATTGTGTGAAACTCGCCTCAATTTTGATCTGTACAAGAAAATGAGAAAATGAATTTTGTAAAACCATTTTATTGTAAACTCACGAGGACGTGAGGAGAGTCAGGACGGCCGTGTCGAAGAATTATTTTGAATTTTTAAATTATAACGATTATTTGCTATTACGCATTTGTTTGTGTCTTATTCTTTCTCCCCTCGTTTGTGCGTCGGAGGTTGTGACGCAGTATATTGTGAGTATTCAAACTGTAACGATCATATACCGTTACTTATACCGAATTGCTTCTTTGTTCTTTCATGCGAGGTAGGTACCTAATTCTGCCAACGTAGTCTGGGCGTGTGCATGAGTGAGACAAATAGTGTTTGTCATAGTTCACCACATTGTGAGTGTGTATTGGCACTGACCATATAACACATAGATCGGACATTTCATACAAGCGTTTTTGACACAAAATTTTCTTGCGAGGCGTCCCAGCAGAGGCTCGACGTCGTTACGAGACGTCCCAGCAGAGGCTGAGCGTCGTTACGAAGTGTCTCAGCAGAGCCGAAGGCAGCCGAACTCTTCGTTTCATTCTTACTTGGGCTGCTGCTGAGAGAGCATGAATTGCGCAAAAATGTACGCCTTTTAGAAGCTTAGACAACAACAACTAATGAGCGAGAAAACATGATAGAGATCGCATATCGCCATGCTTCTCGCACTCTTGTCATTAATGTTGTTAGCAATCCACCCCCGTTTCGTTGCTTGCCATACTTTCATTGATGATGTCCCTTGATCTTTGTTTTGAGCTCGTGTGTAGGCGTAGTTCGCTGTCCAGACAGGCAATAGACAAATACATGCATAGCTTCTTGTGCGTATACATATCTTTACATGTATGCGTGATTTTCGTTTGGATGTCTTTCTGAATTCTGAAATCTTATTTCTTGCTTGCCAGAGAATTTTCGTTCAAGCGGGGGTAGCTTGTAAAGTTCTTCATTCTCAACTATAATAATATGTGTATATACAGTTTTTATGGAATTATTACAATTATATTTTTTTTTTGGTAGTTTATGCATAGGAAAAGCTATAAATTATTCACAAAGTGAATCGACCACAAACAAAACTATTGAAAAACAACCAAATTTGCCGCTGCTGTTTGAAAATTTGCAGACTTTTGCTTCTGGTGGATCAAAACACTTAAAGTTGACTCAATCGATCGTGGAAATGATAGTGATGGATAATTTACCTATCAAGCACGTTGAAGGTGAGTTTTTTGTCATACCTTTATTGTTGCTCTTTTGAAAATTGTTCATAATTCTTTATTTCAGGAAAGGGTTTCTTGCAAGTCATGCGACAGCACTTTCCACAATACAAGAAGCTATGCATGTATTTGTCTATTGCCTGTCTGGACAGCGAACTACGCATACACACGAGCTCAAAACAAAGATCAAGGGACATCATCAAAGACAGTGGCAAGCAAACGAAACGGGGGTGGATTGCTAACAACATTAATGACAAGAGTGCGAGAAGCATGGCGATATGCGATCTCTATCATGTTTTCTCGCTCATTAGTTGTTGTTGTCTAAGCTTCTAAAAGGCGTACATTTTTGCGCAATTCATGCTCTCTCAGCAGCAGCCCAAGTAAGAATGAAACGAAGAGTTCGGCTGCCTTCGGCTCTGCTGAGACACTTCGTAACGACGCTCAGCCTCTGCTGGGACGTCTCGTAACGACGTCGAGCCTCTGCTGGGACGCCTCGCAAGAAAATTTTGTGTCAAAAACGCTTGTATGAAATGTCCGATCTATGTGTTATATGGTCAGTGGTATTGGTGAGTGAAAAGGGAATTAAGAAGGGACCGACAAGAGTCTGGAGTCGGTCATCATTCGAGTTATGAAATTCAAGCGACATGCCACGCGCCAGAAAACGTTTCGCTGAAAGACCGTTGGAGAAGTCTGAGTCTGGAAATGACTCTTCGACATATACATATATTTATATTTATCACTGTATTCTGTATGTGGTGGCCACTTCATTGATTGAAATTTTTTTTTTGAACTAATGTGGAAGTGTCCTTCGGGTCATTGTCCTGCTGAAAATGACATTTTCGAGCAGAAAGACCAATATTCCCAATGGCTTGTGAAAGATTTTCTTCCTACATAATGCTCCTTTCGCATTATTATAACGAGTAACAACTAGGGATGTCAAAAAATATTGATTAACCGATTAATGACATCAAATGATTATTTTCAAATTTTCGATTAATAATTGCAATTAATCAAAAAATTAGTGAAAAACCGATTAATTAATCGATTATTTTCATTTATTTTATTTATTATTTGTTAAGAATAGAGTTTAAGAAGAGTAATTTTGAAAGATGTTTCGTCGTCAATCTGTTTCTGTTTTCGGTAGCTGTTGCTCCTGCCTTCGAAAATAGTCTCTCAGATGGAACTGATGTTCCTATCAAGAAACAATACTTTTTTGAAATAGTGTACAGCTTGGGGTTAACAGATTTTATCTCTTCCCATGCTGTGAGCACATCCCGCTTAAGCTCAAGCACTGGAGCGTTCAAAAATAAACTCAGCTCGTCTGCGTCCAATCATCTATTATTTTTCGCTTGTGAGCAATCGATTTGTGATGTGCCCACAAATCAAAGTCGCCATCGGCAAGAGAAGTATCACTGGCGCTTCCATAGCTGTCGTCCTTATGCTCCATTTCAGCCATTTCTTTTCTTATGTGTTGCATAATCGATGA
Source organism: Drosophila quadrilineata (assembly GCA_018150725.1). Taxonomy (NCBI): domain Eukaryota; kingdom Metazoa; phylum Arthropoda; class Insecta; order Diptera; family Drosophilidae; genus Drosophila; species Drosophila quadrilineata. The sequence goes on along the minus strand of JAECWN010000432.1, from coordinate 995,654 downwards.
CAGCGCCAGAGGGTTTTCAAAATGTTGACGCGGCCAATAATTGTGCATGCTCAATATTGCCGAAACGATGGCTGAATTCCTCTAGTATAGCCTTTTTCAAATTTTCCGCCACAGAAGAAATACATTTAGTTTTAATTATCTGCTGGCGACCACAATGAGTAATGGGGATGATCTAACTTAATGTGGCGTACTTCTCTCCACTTATTTGGGTTGTCATTGCCTCCAGTGGTCTTAATAAATTGATCATCTCCACAATTTCCTCCTTAATTTTAGGTGTAATCATGGGTGGTGCGTTCGAAAAGCTAATTAATATTTGGCTAACATAAGGTATACACCGAATGAAGCGCTCAAGCATATAATATGTGGAGTTCCACCTGGTTTTGACATCCAAAATAAGTTTAAGGATATTTCCTTCAGGCACTTCATTAGACAGTTGCAACTGGCGGAGTATGTCATTGGCTTTCACATGCCTTTTAAACCAGGTCACAATTGTTCTGCAGTGCCTAATTACGCTACTGACTTCAGATATATTCAAAGATGCTTCGCAGACCAGGTTTAAGGTATGTGCGAAATACGGAATGTGGCTTTTTTTCCCGAACGATTGTCTTACCGTTTTAACAATATTTGCTCAATTGTCGGTAACTACAGCCACAATATTTTCTGCTTTCACCGAAAAATCTGAAAGTGTACTTGTCAGAACATCAGAGATATACTGTGCTGTGTGCGCTTCCGTCAATGAAAAGACGCCGATTGTTCCGTAAAACAGTTTGCTCCCATACAATCCGTGAACCGAGCATACTATTAAGTTGTGTATCTGTCCAGATATCTGTAGTTAAACAGATATGGGGCACAAGGGACACCATTTTCTTAAATTGTTCCACTTCCGTGTTATACATCTCGTGTATTCTCGACATTACTGTATTCCTCGAAGGAACTTTGTATTGTGGAAAGTGCTGTCGCATGACTTGCAAGAAACCCTTTCCTGAAATAAAGAATTATGAACAATTTTCAAAAGAGCAACAATAAAGGTATGACAAAAAACTCACCTTCAACGTGCTTGATAGGTAAATTATCCATCACTATCATTTCCACGATCGATTGAGTCAACTTTAAGTGTTTTGATCCACCAGAAGCAAAAGTCTGCAAATTTTCAAACAGCAGCGGCAAATTTGGTTGTTTTTCAATAGTTTTGTTTGTGGTCGATTCACTTTGTGAATAATTTATAGCTTTTCCTATGCATAAACTACCAAAAAAAAAATATAATTGTAATAATTCCATAAAAACTGTATATACACATATTATTATAGTTGAGAATGAAGAACTTTACAAGCTACCCTCGCTTGAACAAAAATTCTCTGGCAAGCAAGAAATAAGATTTCAGAATTCAGAAAGACATCCAAACGAAAATCACGCATACATGTAAAGATATGTATACGCACAAGAAGCTATGCATGTATTTGTCTATTGCCTGTCTGGACAGCGAACTACTCATACACACGAGCTCAAAACAAAGATCAAGGGACATCATCAATGACAGTCGCAAGCAAACGAAACGGGGGTGGGTTGCTCACAACATCAATGACAAGAGTGGGAGTAGCATGGTGATATGCGATCTCTATCATGTTTTCTCGTTCATTAGTTGTTGTTGTCTACGCTTCTAAAAGGCGTACATCCTTGCGCAATTCATGCTCTCTCAGCAGCAGCCCAAGAAAGAATGAAACGAAGAGTTCGGCTGCCTTCGGCTCTGCTGAGACACTTCGTAACGACGCTCAGCCTCGCGTACGACGTTGAGCTTCTGCTGGGACCGCTCGCAAGAAATTTTTGTGAACAAAACGAGTATATGAAGTGGGGTATCTATATGTTATTTGGTCAGTGGTACTGCTTAGCAGCAGACTTGAAAGCGTCCATTGAGAAAGGGCTCATCAATAAGTTATGCTATTAGATTAAAAAAATGTTTAAAAATTACAAACCTTGTAAAATGTTAACGGGTCGATGTCCTCTGGTGAGTTTGGCTCTTCTAAATATTGCCGCATAGCTATGATAGCGTTTATCCTGGCGGATTTTGGTTTAACCAGTACTTTCTGCTGGAGAAAAGAAAATTTTCTGTTTTCGGTTGGTTGAAACTTTAAACAGGCAGCTGAATTGTAACCTGATCCTTCCCCCTTTTTAAAATTCTGCAAAACTTTTGACGTCTCCTTTTTTCTTTTGGGACTATTATCAATAGTTTCCTCGTTTTCGCCCAGCACATTTGATGTTCCTGTAAAAGAAATAATCGTTTATTTTTGGTCACATTGTTGATTAGACACTTGTTGTACATATACACACGTACGCTTGTTACGAACCGATTTTTCCCGGTGGGCAACCTCAGCTAGCTCAGTGTACCCAGGGATGGGTTGCTGGGTCCCAATGCCCTCAGTTCGTATCCAGATCCCGAACAAGTTCCGTCTCGTTCGCTACAACATCGATTACAAACATCGACAACACAACACAAATCATGACAAACATAAGCATGCATACAACCACAACAATCTACAGCTGAGTGGAATTACTGCTGGTCTGGTGTTGATGACCAGATATGGCGCCCAAGCGAAAACACCAGTGTTTCTGGAGCAGTTCGCAAGAACGGCTTCAGGAACCAGCGAAACGCGTCGTGCTTTCGTTTGTAGAAATTCAAACTGAATGATGAAGTCTCGTGGGCAGTTTGGCTGACTATTGGGCCCGGATGAATCGCGGCTTTCATCGGAATCGAATTCCGAATGAAATTGTGCGAGGATTCTGGACCTCGGAGTCACCCAGACAAGCCCGTCGTCGTAGTAGTTGTAATTGTCTTGTAAAGTCCATAGTCCGATGTGTTGTCGTGGTGCTTCTCCACGAGCAACTGCATCAGGGCTGCATCTTGACCTATTTGGACCGGACCATGCACGTATGACACTCACGCTCAGCAATGAGCAGTGACGTTTGCGACGCTGCATGGGACGAGAAGACATGGCAAGGGTGGCCATTGAGCTGACCATTTGTCTGGGTTGTTCGGAAGCACCCGAGTATGACACGCACGCTCAGTAATGAGCAGTGACGTTTGCGACTCGGCGTGTTACGAGTGATGCAGCAAGTGCGGCAGCATTGCAAAAGGCGAGCACGCGTAAGTGTAAAGTAGTTTGTCCAAGTGTTTCCCTCCACTTCTTGCCATCAAGGGACATCACTAGGTCTGGTGACCCATGAGGCACATGGATGCCATCATGCGATGCACCGCTAGTGACGTTCGTGGCGGCAGCAAGTGGATAAGGAAACGCCAGTGTTGTAAAAGCCCTAACTGGGGAACATCAGTGATGCTGATGCTCCACCAGTTGGAGGTATTGTTTCTTTTTGTGGGTGGAGTTACTGTGTTGAGACGCAGTAGGAAAACAGCTGACTCCGGCGGACATCGTCTTTCCTTTCCCCCTGAGCAGTCAGTTATATTTTTTTTTGCGTTTTCCGTTGTTATTATCATTGTTATTTATTATTTATTCATACTTATTATTTACTTATTTATATTTATTTATTTATATTTATTTATTTTGTTAGTTAATTATTTATTCTTTGGTTAGTTTTTTTCATTATTTATTCGTTATTATTAGTTTTTTTTTATATAAAAATTTTAAATAAGGAGAGATGGCAAACACCCGAGCCAAAGCAGCAGCAGCCTTGGAGAGAGAAGGAGCAGAGGAGCCCACTGGGAGTCTCGTTGGGGGACTCCTCAGAACTCCTCCAGGTTCGCACGCGGGCGCGGCGGCTTGGGATTTGCCGAGATCACCCGTGTCCTCCGAAAGGGTTTCTGGGCAAGATTTCCCACCCACGCGGTCCAGTGAGGACGCGGCCACCAGAGCCATTCGAGAGGAAACGCGCCGGGGGTTCATGGACCTCATGAACATGATGGGCGAGGCCCTACAGCCACTGAGGGAGCTTGGCTTAAGGGAGCAAGCAGTGGCACGGCAGGAGGCCGCCGTGAAGCCGCCCACTGGATCGTCTCAGAGAGCGCCAGCAAGCGCACCGATAGGTGTTGGGCTAGGAGCGCTCCCGAAAAGATCGTTGCGGAGCTCGAGTGAGGGTGTACCGCTGAGAGCGGATTCAGGTGCGACTGACTGGAGGCGAAACAGAGCGGGATCCGAAAACCCATTTAAACATGGATCAGGAGACGCGCGGGGCCCCAGCAGATATGCACCAGAACGCAATTGGCGGAACACACCCCCGCGCAGAGATGATCAGTGGTCAGGGCCTCACAGGCGAGCAGCTGAATGGGGCCACCATGAGTTCTCAGGCGGGCGGAGGCACGGGGAGCGAATGGACAGGTGGGACATTTCCTTTGATGGCGACGGAGAGAAGTTGGCGGTGGAGGACTTCGTCTTTCGGGTAGAGTTCCTTAAGGCGCAGAGTCGGTGCGGGTGGAGGGAAGTCCTTAATGGATTCCACCACCTCGTGACAGGTGAGGCTCGGGAGTGGTACTGGCAGTATGTCAGGGACCAGGGAGTGGACTCGTGGGAGACGCTCAAGGAGGATTTGGTGCAGCGCTTCCGCGGAACCGCCTCTGACTTTGACAGAGAGCGCGAACTGCGGGAGCGCGTGCAGCAGCCTGGTGAGAGCGTGCATACATTCTTCCACGAGATCCGGAAGCTCTCATCCAGGATGGCCAGGCCAATACCCGAGCGGGAGCTGGTAGTGCTGCTGAAGCATGCACTACAAAAGAACATAGGCCAATTCGTCTATGGGCTCCGGATCCACTCAGTGGATCAGTTGCGAGACGAGTGTGCGAGCGCAGAGGCGCATATTAAGCGCCGGCAGATGCACTCACGCACTCGTCCCACCGAGCAAGTTGCGTCAAAGGAACGCTACCGGGTCGTCCACGAATTGGAGGACGAGGGTTGTCAGACCGAAGCAGAGGAGGTAGAGGAGGCGCGGCTTCGTCGGGGACCGTCTCCGGAAGCACTGTGCTGGAACTGCAAGGTTCCGGGACATTTCTTCCGGGACTGTATGTCGGCGGAGCGTCGCGTCTTCTGCTACTTCTGCGGAAAGCCGGACACCTACAGTCCTCAATGCGTGGATTGCCCGGGAAACGGAAGGCGGAGTGTGCCGAAGGCGGGCGAGACGCGCTCCGCGTCGCGACTCCCCAAGTTCTCAAGGGAGATGGGCCCACGTTAGACGTAGGTGTAGATAATAAGTTAGATAAGGTAATTAAGATTCTAGAAAATAAGCATTTAGGGAGGTTAGCAATAAGTTAGATAGGAAGATTAGGGATCAGAATGCGACACAAATACCCAGCAGGAAGTTGAGCCACCTACCTCTCGAAGAACGAATGAGGGCGTACCTGGAGATCCGAAATCGGATCTTCTCGGAGCATCAATTGTCTGGCATGCGACAGGTGTCCGTGAGGATCAGGAAGGCCAGGGATAGATACCGTAGGAGGCGAGTGAACAGACGCGCAGTGGTGGAGGCAGTGAAGAGGGCCACTGGTGATGACCCTAGGGTGTTCGCTGAAGTGGAGATACTCGGCCAGACGTTTACCGGACTCTTGGACACGGGAGCTTCGGTAAGTGTCCTGGGAAAAGGGGGCCGTGAGGTTCTCGAGTCCCTCGGTATTCCTCTTCAGCGATACATCTCTAGGATCACCACGGCGTCTGGGGAGGACAGGTCCACGTTAGGGAAAGCGAGTGTGCCTGTTCGGTACAAGGGCGTATGTAGAGACATCATCTTCTACGTATGCCCGTACCTCTCGCAATCGATGTATCTAGGTATAGATTTCTGGCGGGCCTTCGATCTTGCTCCGGACGTCCTCGGTAGGAAGGAAGGGGCTAGCGAATCCATCGTGGAGGAGCTTCTCGTTAAGCAAATGGAGCATTATGTTCCCGAGAAGCCCGAGCTTGCACAGGTAGACTCCTGGGAGTTGAATTCTGAGCAGCAAACCGCGTTGGATGGCGTGAAAGCCAGCTTTCTGACGTTCGAGGATGTCGGACTGGGCAAGACGGAGATGGAGAAACATCGGATCGAGTTAGTTGAGGGATCTGCACCGGTGAAGGATAGGCACTATCCACTCTCACCAGGAATGCAAAAGATAGTATGGGCAGAGATAGACAACATGTTGCAACTTGGGGTCATTGAAGAGAGTCAGAGTCCGTGGAGTAACCGCACGACCGTAGTGCGAAGGCCGGACAAAAATCGATTCTGTCTTGATGCCCGCAAGCTGAACATGTTGACTGTCAAGGATGCTTATCCGCTGCCGTCTATCGAAGGTATCCTGTCGAGGGTGGATCAGACCTATTTCATATCGAGTGTAGATCTGAAGTTCGCGTTTTGGCAGATAGAGTTAGATGAGGAGAGCAAGGCTTACACCGCGTTCACGGTGCCCGGGCGACCGCTTTACCAATTCAGGGTAATGCCATTTGGGTTGTGCAATGCATCCCAAAGGCTTTGCCGACTGATGGATAAGGTGATCCCCGCGGAGCTGAGAACAAACGTGTTTGTCTACCTCGATGATTTGCTGATAATATCTGCTGATTTTGAGACTCACCTCAAGTATCTCGATCTTGTGTCTCAATGTCTCCGGAAGGCCAACCTGACGATAGGTCTCAAAAAGTCCCGGTTTTGCTTCAAGCAATTGAATTATCTAGGTTTTGTGGTAGGAGGGGGCACATTGCGCACAGATCCAGGTAGGATCACCGCCATTAGTGCGATGCCGGTGCCGAAGTCAGTTCGGGAAGTCCGGAGCTTCTTGGGAACCGCTGGTTGGTACCGCCGGTTCATCAAGAATTACGCCGAGTTGGCGGCTCCATTGACCGAGGCACTGAAGAAGCGGGTAGGGAAGTTCGTGCTTAGTGAGGAGGCGGTGGCGGCTTGTGGTAAGCTGAAACAGGCTCTCACTTCCGCACCAGTGTTGGTGCACGCGGACTTTTCTAAGCCGTTCTTCATCCAGTGTGACGCTTCGCACTATGGCGTGGGCGCGGTGTTGTTCCAGTTGGATAGGCAGGAGAATGAGAGGCCAATAGCGTTCTTTTCGGCGAAGATGAACTCGCACCAGCTAAACTACTCGGTGACGGAGAAGGAGTGCTTGGCAGCAGTGTTGGCGATCCAAAAATTCCGGCCATATGTGGAAATGATGCCGTTTACGGTCATCACGGACCACGCAAGCCTTCAATGGCTGATGTCGTTGAAGGACTTGACCGGAAGATTGGCTCGCTGGTCACTGCAGCTACAGGGCTTCGACTTCGCCATCAAGCACCGAAAGGGTGCGGACAACGTTGTCGCGGACACATTGTCTAGAGTAGTGGAGGAGCTAGTCGGACCCGAGGAGCTATTGGGCTTTGAGACCACGGCGTTTGAGTCAACGGCGTATTTGGCGTTAGTACAGGAGGTGGAGGAAAATGGGAAGTTGCTACCTGACCTGTGTGTGAAGGAAGGCTTAGTGTACAGGCGGTGCGAATTTGACAGACCCGGGGAGGACGCTGAGTCAATGTCCTGGAGATTGTGGATTCCTGAATCCCTAACTTCAGTGTTGATTCAGCGGGCTCACAGCGAGGAGAAAGCTGCACATGGCGGGATGGCGAAGACACTCCACTTGTTACGCCGGCAATTCTATTGGCCGAGGATGGCTAAGGAGGTCAGGGACTTCGTGAAGAATTGTCAGGTGTGCAAGGAGTGTAAAGCGCCGAATCACGTCATGCAGGTTGAAATTGGAAAGGAAGTGGTGACCGAAAGACCTTTTCAGAAAATCTATGTGGATTTTCTGGGGAAGTATCCCAGGTCGAAGAGGGGTCACGCCTGGGTCTTCGTGGTTGTGGATCACTTCACCAAATTCACCTTTCTGAAGGCCATGCGTGACGCAACGGCCACAGAGGTGGTGAAGTTCTTGGTGAATGAAGTGTTCTACAAGTTCGGAGTTCCGGAGGTGATCCACTCGGATAACGGTCGCCAGTTTATTTCCAAGGCTTTCGGGGAGATGCTGTCTGGGTTTGGCATTTCGCACATCAGGACGGCTGTGTATGCGCCACAGAGCAACGCGGCGGAGCGAGTGAATCGCACCGTGTTGGCTGCCATCAGGTCCTACTTGGAGGAAGACCATAGGGAGTGGGACTGGTATCTGCCCGAGATCGAAGTGGCAATAAGGAATGCGGTCCATTCGGCCACTGGAGTCACGCCTTTCTTTGCTGTGTTTGGACAACACATGTATTTGAATGGCGCTGACTACAAGCTGGCTAGAAGACTGCAGTCCTTGTCGGACCACAGGATCGAGCGTCCGGAGACTAGGGACAAGATAGGAATGATCCGGGAGGCGATACGTGGGCGGCTGCATGAGGCATATATGCGTAGCAGTGTCCGTTATAATGCACGAGCTAGGCTTTTAGAGCGGTTCCAGGTCAGGAGGTGTATAGGAGGAATTTCACGCTGAGCAATTTCGCCAGAGGGTACAATGCCAAATTCGCGAGGAAGTTCCTCAAATGTCGTGTGGTCAGGGCAGTAGGAGGGAATGCCTATGAGCTGGAGGACTTGGCCGGGAAGGCTCTGGGAGTCTTTCATGCCAAGGATCTCAAGGTCTAGATGGTCAGGGTCGTGGGTGTGACCTACGTTGGGCTTGTTGGTTTTTGTGGGCAACCTGGACGCAGATCAGATAATGCGCCCGGCAATGTTCATCGCTTGCGTGGGGCGCGCTCAAATTCCCGGGTGGTGTTGCATTCTGATCAGCTGTTAGGGTCAAATAGGTATTTTTTTGTTTGTTGTTTAAGTTATCGATAGGGCGAGGGTTGGCGAAAGAGGTCGCTCTCTCTGGAGTTTGACAGATGATTTGCGGGAGAGAATCTGTCAGATTTCTTTTGTGGGTCATCTGTCAGATATTTTTTCTGCAAATCATCGGTGCAAGAAACTCGGAGAGAGCGGCATGACAGGGCGCCGGTTGCAGCAGCAACAGAAATTGACAGGCATAAAGGATTAGGAATTTTGCCGGAGCTTTAGAAAAAGCCAGGTAAGCGGAGTTGGTGTGGCTTCCTTTTGACAAAATTCTAATCAGAGAATCTTGGCAGCTGACCGACGCACGGATAGGCAATTGGATTTCGCAGTCACAAAATCCGGCGTCGGTCACCTTTATTCAGCTGTTTTTTTGCACCCAGTGGCAGCCTGGGAGTCTGCCTCATACAGACGCAACCTTTTGAACCTGCGCCGGAGGACGGAGTGGACGTCACCGCGGCCAACTCAACGCACACAACGCACACGAAACATTGTGGCACAGCCACCAATAATTGCACAGCCACCAATAATTGCACAGCCACCAATAATTGTACAGCCAGTGCGGTGTGCAGCCGTAATATCCAAGTTTACTGGTGAGTCCGCTCCAATCGAGCTCAATTGGCTCAAATTTGGGCCCGTGGCGCCGCGACAACGCGACGGCGATCCCCGAAGCGTGTGGCAATCTCCGGACTTGGGGCACGAGACCCTCCATAGCCCTGAGGGGCACGTCACACGTCAGGACGACGTTGTTTTTGGCGCCGTCTACCCTTGCAGACCCCCCCCCCACATCGTCCCCGTCGTTATTCTTTTTTATGTATATATATTTTTTTTTCGTTATTATTTATTTATTTTATTATTTATTCGTTTATTTATGTGTAAATGTGCATTTAAGTTAAGTTTTTCTTTTGTTTAAATTAGATTTTTAGATTTGTTGAAGGTAGGCGCATTGCCGTGTAGCAATTTTGCTGCTTGCGGGCAAGCCAGCGCGCGTTGCAACCAGACGCCAGTCTGGTTACGGTTAGGTGTCCCCACCCGAATCCCAAAGGAGCTCTTTTAGGTAGGACCGGACCCTTTCATATTGACCGTGTTAGTTTATGTGCGAGGCTATTTACAGCTTACATTTTCGCCGCACATAGCGCGTGAGGATTAGCCCTGGCAGACAGCAGGTTTGCTGCCACGGTCATCCGTCACCTTAGGGCCCCCACAACATAATTTTAAATTAATTTAAATAAATAATTGTTAGTTGCGCAGCAGAACCCAAAAAAATGATTTGTTAGTTTCCCGCAGGAGGGGGGAAGAGAAGGCTGTGAAAGCCTGGAATAGTCAGCTGTGACTTTCCTCAAAGGGCGATGGACCACAAACATTACGCTTTGGTCCATCGTATGGTAGGGTGGGCGCGTCTCTGGTCATCAACACCAGACCAGCAGTAATTCCACTCAGCTGTAGATTGTTGTGGTTGTATGCATGCTTATGTTTGTCATGATTTGTGTTGTGTTGTCGATGTTTGTAATCGATGTTGTAGCGAACGAGACGGAACTTGTTCGGGATCTGGATACGAACTGAGGGCATTGGGACCCAGCAACCCATCCCTGGGTACACTGAGCTAGCTGAGGTTGCCCACCGGGAAAAATCGGTTCGTAACACGCTTTGTACATGTGTATGTATGCTCATTTTTCTTTCAAATTACTTGGCTCTCCCACGATCGCTGCTAACACCACCAATTATATTCTGTAAATGTAAATAGTAGGTATTAATTTTGATTAGCAATATTTATATTTAATTTTTGTACTTACGTTTTAACGTTTTGCTGATTTCTTTTGAAAGGTCGCTAGTGCCAATAATTGATGTTTGAAGAAAAATCATTGATGTTTTAAAATTTTCAGCAACATCGATGATATGGATTCTTAATCGATGTTGTTGATTCTTATCGATGTTTGCAAATCATCGGAACCATCGATGGTTTGGACGCCACCATCGATGTTTTTCACACTTACATTAATACAGGAAGTAGCTAGATGAAACAGCGCTTATGAAATGATTAAAAGAATGTTAAATCTAGACGAATATGTTACTTTATCTTTGATAAAATTGCGAAATGCACCGGCTTAGATTACAGAAGATGAACGCGAAGTTGTAAATGAACTAACGAAAATGCTGCAACCTTTTCAGGAAGCCACGCTATTGATTTCAACCAGCAAAATGGTTTCTGTATCGCTGATCATTCCCGTTATTACTGAGGTTCATCATAAAATTAATCAATTAAACACAAGCATGGTAGAAGGGAAATTAATACATGAATATATTGAGCAACGTTTAATTGATAGATTGGACAACTTTGAAACTCGTATAGTACCTCGGATCGCAACTCTAATTGACCCCCGCTTTAAAAAGGACGCCTTTCTTAAATCATCAGATATCTCAGCCAAAGCATTGGAACAGGAATTGGTGTCTGCAATCCATCCACGACGTCTACCAACACCAACCACACAACAGGGACCACGCAAGTTTACATTTTTATGCGTCATGCCACACACATACATATGTTATTTGGTCAGTGGTCATGCGAAGCAGAAAGAGTGTTCAGCAAATCTGGACAAACTATTAGTGACCGTAGAACAAGGCTCAGTCCAGAAGCTGTTGACAAGCTTTTATTTATTAATAAGAATACACATTTCAATAATATTATTGATAGTACTAATACCACAGATCTCGAATAAAATCGTGTGGTATTGTTAAATTCTAGTTGTTTTTATTAGAAACATCGATGTTTCACTCGATGTTTTTTTTTAAAATATCGATGACATCGATGGACGCACACTAGAGATGCAAAACTATCGATGGGGGCCTTCGAATTATATCTAAATTAGATTCAATATTTCCATATTCTTATAAAATATAACTAAAATTAAAAAATATTAACATTCAGAGATCTGATTATGAGTTATGGGGAATGGTTTTAATGTTCTTACCAACTATAAAAAAAATTAAAAATATGAACATTCAAAGATCTGATAGGGAAAAGGCATCCAAATATTTTTGTTCACGAAAAGAAGCATATCCACATGCTTGTCTTTTAGAGAAGCTCGCCAATAACTAATGAGGAGCCCAGCTTTGCTGAACATCCTTTCGGAATCAGTTGAAGTTGCCGGCACACACAAAAATTGTTGGGCGCATATCTATAGTGGATCTTCCTTTTGTCAAAAATGTGCTTCACATTTCCAATAGAGGAACACATTAGAGCTGAAAAAAACATCAACGATATATCGATACATCGATGTTTTACATTTTTTTTAAAAACATCGATGTTTTTAATCCGATGTTCGATTTTTTTTTTGGCATCACTAAAAAGAATTGCGGGAAAAGGTATGGACGTTGTTAGCATATAGAATTCTGCAGATAAAGCTTTGCAGACTTGCATAAAAAATATTTGTGAGTTCCCGCCACCTCAACGGAAAGTGAGAGTATGTTTAGTAAGGCCGGATTGATTGTCAGCGAAAAACGGAGCTCATTAAAATAAAAAAACGTAGATATATTAGTTTTTGTGAACCGCAACGAATGGATCTCTTCATGATTTAACATTCATATGAATTAGTTTTAAGTTTTGAATAACATGTGTTCAGTTACTTATTTTTAAATAAATAATGCTAAAAGCATTATATACAACTTAAAATAATATAATATGTTAATAAATAATTGCTAATAATGCAAAAAAAAAGAACATTTTAATTTAACAAAATTTGTATATGGGAAAACTCGATATATCGCGATACATCGATGTTTTTTGACGAAAAACATCGAAACATCGATGTACGCAAACATCGATATTTTTTCAGCTCTATGCTGTGCTGTTGAGGCGACAGCCGATCAGGGTGACCGCGCCGGGCCAAACGAAAAATACCAACTTTGTCTCAAAAATATACTAAAAAATACATTTTCATATTTTACAAAATACCACAATAAATACCATATCAAATAAATCGCCTGTAAATTCAAATTATAATATGTTAAAATAGTAATTGAATTAATAATAATAATAATTGACGTTTGGAACTTTTTGAAAAGTTGTTATATAGCTCTTTAATGGTTTGCTCTAAGCAAGAGAAGACGAATGGCAAACACATTTAAAAAAAAAAAATGATTTGTTGACGTCTCTTATCTTATCATAATGTTATTGCGCTCACCATACATCACATTAGTTGTGTCTGCAGCAAATCCAATTATATTATTGATGTCAAAGCCATTAAGTTTAAGTCTATCGCTAAGTACTAGAGCTGGAGAAAACATCGATTATATCGATGTTGCCGAAAATCTTTAAACATCGATGTTTTCCAGCTCTACTGAGTACTGCAAAAAGGTAGAGTGCTTTTCACCCTCTAAGTCAATGGTGAACAAGAATTTTGTTTGCGCTGCATTGTCGAAATACATAACAGCACACGCCAAGACCTTTTTACACGAAACATCAGTCGATTCATCAATGATTATGGAGAACACAGGCCTTTCAGCTGCAGAAACGCACCGTTTCATGCTAGGGATCAGTTGCTCCTTCATTACAGGTGCCAGTACATTGTACCACTGACCATATAACACATGTGTATAACACATGTACGTAAGCGAAGCTGTTTTGGTGCGTTTTCAGTTAAAATACTAATAATACCATTAAATCTAAGAAAAATGCTACTACATACCATAAAATCTAAGAAAAATGCTACTAAATACCTATATACCATTAAAATACTTTTGAGCAAAATTAGAGCTGATAAAATACCAAAAAGTATTAAAAATACCATATTCGGTTACTCTGCTGCCGATCGACAGAAAAAGTTTAACTCTCTTATTTAGTAAGTGGCAGCAGCAACAGCCTCGCTGCCACTCTGTTAGTTCGACTTTGAATTCTGCTAATTTACAGCGACAGTTCGACTGCGCTCTCTGTTAGTAGGGCTAAAAATTCTGGTAAATCCCAGCGACTGCACAACACAGTAGGCAGAAAATTCATTCAGGCTACAGTCGTGTAAAATTACGAACTCCGCAATGACCCAACTTTCGTTCTATGCTTTGTGGTGTTGCTGCTGCTGAGCATTTTTTAAGATACCATGGCAGGGCAAACTGCGCTGCAATTTTGAGCGCTGACTATTTTTCAAGCCCAGCTTTTCAAAAGTTTTCTGTTTTGCTTCACAATCGTTCACAAGGATTTCACAATGAACGAAATGAGTAAGCTCATCAGGGAGCAAGGTTCGATAATGAGTGAACGATCTAAGTTCGATAAACATATGTAGATAAATGATTGAATTGATTTGCGAACGAACTAAGTCATACATATGTATGTATGTACATATGTACATACAAAAATAATGGACAGAGGTGATAAGAACTTTTTGTAAAATTCAAAATACATCTCTTAAATGAAAAAGCGTCTTTAGTTCGAAAATAGCTGAATTTTTAGCTAATTGCATTTTAGTAAATGTTCCAGCTTTTCAAGTTCCAAAATTGCATAGATCTAGCAATAAATCGGTATTTTTAAAACCGAGGCAAAACTGTGCAGCAATTTTTTGCGCTTTTTTTTTGTGTAAATATCTTACATTATAAGCTTGTTAAGTATGCAAGTATACATATGTACATACATACAATATACATACATATGTACATATGAATGTGTATGCTATTGACATTGATGTGTATATGTATGTTTGTTCATCACAACCACCAGTTGCCTTAACGTGGCACTCCCGTTCGCGTCAGTGTTGTCAAATATCGGTACGCAAGGCCAGTCGAAATTTTAAATAAATAGAAAAAAACAGTCACTTTTTAATAATGAAGATTTTATATTTGTGGAGCAGGCAACTGATAACATTGGATTCGATGTTATTAGTAGTGGAAATGTACATAAATGCTTTTTCGCATATTTGTGATTCAAAATTTTCGGTTCAGCATGGGATGCTAACAATTTACACAGTTTTTTATTAATCATTCAGTATGTCCAAAATAATGTTGATCCCTTAGTGAAGTATTTCTCTTTAGATAAATTTTTGCATAACTAGTGGCTCAGTGTACAAACACAGTGTACAAACACGAATTCTGCATTCATTACATTAAGATGATTGCGCGGTTACCACGAACACAATTTAATTATTCGATATATACGATAAGGTATAACTTATAGTTAATTTGTATCCAAACCGCAAACATATTAAATTTGAATCCATGGTAAATATATGATTTACGCAATAAAATGTACTGGCTCTAAATAATATCAAATAATTTTATAAAAAAAAAATAAGTTAACAGACCGCAGCTTAATTTAATGGATTCCAGCAAAAAGGACTGTACAGTTTTCGGATTTCTCTATATTGTGGCTAGTTGGCAACACTGGTACTGTTCGCGTGAGATATTTGGATGCACGAACTTTTAATATATTGAATCAGTCAGTATTAATACCTTGCGCAGGTAGCACGAGTAAAGAGAAAAGCAAAGCTGATATTTATATTCAAGCAACATATAAAATCAACAGCAAAATGGAAATTAACAATCGGTTGCTACTAAAAGTTATTGAGTTGGTGAGTTTCTAAAATTTATGGTATAGTAATGTTAACTAGTATTTGTAAGGCTACTTGAACATACATATGTGTGTACATGTTTAATCAAAAAGATATGCTCATCTAATATGTCCAATATATTATTGATACACATGCATGTACATATGTATGTATGTATGTATGTATGTATGTATGTATGTATGTATGTATGTATGTATGTATTTATGTATGTATATATATATATATATATATGAATGTACTTAGGAATATCCGTGAATGAACATTTTTTGTGTTAAAGGAGTAACCGGTTTGCTTGTGACTTTACTTTAATGTTTATTTCTTGTTCATTTTACATCTTCTGCTTATCAAGAAATAAAATAAAAGGGTATTATAGCATTGTACTAATGTGCGTAACAAGGAGGAGCCGTTTCCGACCCCATAAAGTATTATAAATACATATATTCTATCTTAGGATCAAAAAAGGAATCGATTGAGCTCTGTCCAACGGTCCGTCAGTCAGTGTGAGTGTCTAGATTTCCAAAACCATAATAGCTAATTATTCCAAAAATTGGTAATGATACTGCCGTATGCCATTCGCTGACCACGGTTACCTTATTTAAAGCCACGCCACGATTGACTACAATAAAAAATTTATCTTTTCTGTCAATAGAAGATAATTTCATCTTTTCTTTTTGACTGCCTTCGCTTACAATTTTAAAAATGATTGATAACTCAGGTATAACTCACCATATAACATGGTCAGTGGTATTACATACCACATTCTGCGTCAATATTGTCGATTTCATGTCATTTTAGGGTATTTCATAGCCGAGTCCTGTCGATACTGCTTACTGCGTATCTGTTCTCTCATGTGAAAAAAACAATATCAGACCTATCATCTTCGCAGTAATTTGAACAGCATGTATGACGTGATTTAATATGTGATGATGTCATTAGTTATAGAATTTAGTCTATTCGTGTACGTGTAGTATAGTATTTATTATTCAATTGGCTTCAGTGATGCTTAGTCTTTGAGAACAAGTATTGCATCTTAAAAATACTGTATATAAAAAATTTATATTCATTTATATTAACGAATATATTTATTTATTTACATGGATAAATAGACATGGACAAAAGACTTCTTATATTGACTCTGCCTCACAATATGCATATAAACTTCATGGGACAGTCACGTCCCCTCTCTCTCAAAGCTTTTGTATTTCACGAATATATAAATATATACGTATTCTAGAATTGTCAGGAATCTCTTATTTTCATATAATATGTAAACATTATTTAAAAAATCACTAGCATTTAGTCGAAGGACTTATAAATAGGACAACAATAGATCAGTGACAAGACGTACGCTCCTTGTTAGGAGAAAAAAAATGTTTTTAACTATCTTAACGAATATCCTGAAACGACTCTTATTTCCAGAGCATACATAAAAGAGACTGCTCCTAGTAGGGATTGCACTTGCGACTTCTGATTAATTCATAATGACTCTTAAGAAAAAGTGGGATAAGAGGAAGAACATAATGTGATAACAAATTATTATTCAAATGCGGAATGAGGTGTTAGGCAAACAATGACACAATATTCTCATTGTGCCTAGCGTTGTTTACGGTAATTTTATTTCTCGTTAGTGGGCGTGAGCGTAGGCGTGGGCGCGTATCCTCACCGGCTTAAATACTACATGTATTTATATATACATATGTATATACAGTAGTGGCAACGAATTAGGCATATGTTTCTTGTTATATTTTTTTATGATGTATGTTCATATTAGTCAGACTTAATTTTTTAATGAACAACATAGAAATAATTACTGACTTCCTTTAAATAGTTACCCAACTCAATATTTACGTGCAGAAAAGATAAGTTATATATAATTATTAATAAAATAAACTTTTTTAATATATCCACTCCAAATAACTTGAGAAAGATTACTGCCAAGACATAAAACTCAACCATTTCTACGCAACCTAATGTGTTATCATTAATCAAAAACGTAAAAATTCCTCAATTTGATAAACTTTTGTTGAATTATAGAATTTATATGCTTGTCCCTCTAGAGCTAACCATTGCATCAGTGGACATTTTTTTTCCTAGAATTGTGTTCATTATGTTATGATTAAAGGGTATTCTACAAATTTAAAATCAAATTGGCTCTATATTATTCTTAGTTTATTGGAAAATATATATAAATTTGTCATGTATGTTAAATTTGATTTTACTATAAAATTGTGGGCCGCAGCACTCAAAAAATTGGCAAGGTCGGACGAATAAACTTAAAACGTTTTAAATAATGGGGATAACTACGATCTAGATGGCCAACAAATAACATGTAACAACGACATTTAACTCTTATCATAAACAGAGGAAAAATCGTGGAAGCTGCATGCCTTATGTTCATGGCCACCATTGATTATGTATGCATATACATATGTATGTATATATTGACAACTTATATCTAAGTGGACGCTTACACGCGGATAAATAACAAATTAAATAGATAAATAACAGGGATTACAGTGGGGGGGGGGTCTATGTTATAACGCGCCTCTCGGGGCTGTGGCGGGTTCACTGCACCCATTTTGCGGGTCTGGAGAGGGCAGATGCACCGATCCGAAAGATGTCACTGGACTTCGCTGGGCTGGAGGGAGAGGTCACATCTTTGCTGCGCCTGTCACGTGGTCGACGTTGCCGCAACCCATTGGGCCGAACTCACTCTTGCCTCGTCCTTCAGGGCTCCGGTGCTGTGGCGTCGGCGGCGTTGTTCGTGTCAATATTGGCAACGGCGGTTCCACCAGCGCAGGTTCACGGAGTGTGTGACAGCTCCCAATAGTCAAAAATATACCAATACATAAATATTCAAATAAATGGGCCGACGCCGTATTTCATACTCAGCTCATCCGGTCGTCGGCCTGCTGCCACAAAATTCACCATTTGCAATTTTTTTGCTATTAAATTCACTCCGCTTACCTGGCTTATTCGAAAGCTCGCGCTTAAACAGGTTGGCAGATATCGAATTTTGGAAACATAGATGTTGTTGCATTCTGATCAGCTGTTAGGGCCAGATAAGTATTTTTTTAAGTTATCGATAGGGCGAGGGATGGCAAAAGGGGTCGCTCTATCTTGAGACTGACAGATGATTGTGGTCATTGAAGGGAGTCAGAGTCCGTGGAGTAACCGTACGACCATAGTGCGAAGGCCGGACAAAAATCGATTCTGTCTTGATGCCCGCAAGCTGAACATGTTGACTTTCAAGGATGCTTATCCGCTGCCGTCTATCAAAGGGTGGATCAGACCTATTTCATATCGAGTGTAGATCTGAAGTTCGCGTTTTGGCAGATAGAGTTAGATGAGGAGAGCAAGGCTTACACCGCGTTCACAGTGCCCGGGCGACCGCTTTACCAATTCAGGGTAATGCCATTTGGGTTGTGCAATGCAGCCCAAACGCTTTGCCGACTGATGGATAAGGTGATCCCTGCGGAGCTGAGAATAAACGATGATGATTTGCTGATTATATCTGCTGACTTTGAGACTCACCTCAAGTATCTCGATCTTGTGTCTCAATGTCGCCGGAAGGCCAACCTGACGATAGGTCTCAAAAAGTCACGGTTCTGTTTCAAACAATTAAACTATCTAGGTTTTGTGGTAGGAGGGGGCACATTGCGCACTGATCCAGGTAGGATCACCGCCATTAGTGCGATGCCGGTGCCGAAGTCAGTTCGGGAAGTCCGGAGCTTCTTGGGAACCGCGGGTTGGTATCGCCGATTCATCAAGAACTACGCCAAGTTGGCGGCTCCATTGACCGAGGCACTGAAGAAGCGGGTGGGAAGGTTCGTGCTTGGTAAGCTAAAACAGGCTCTCACTTCCGCACCAGTGCTGGTGCACGCGGACTTTTCCAAGCCGTTCTTCATCCAGTGTGACGCTTCGCACTATGGCGTGGGTGCGGTGTTGTTCCAGTTGGATAGGCAGGAGAATGAGAGGCCAATAGCGTTCTTTTCGGCGAAGATGAACTCGCACCAGCTAAACTACTCGGTGACGGAAAAGGAGTGCTTGGCAGCAGTGTTGGCGATCCGAAAATTCCGGCCATATGTGGAAATGATGCCGTTTACGGTCATCACGGATCACGCAAGCCTTCAATGGCTGATGCTTTGAGAGCACGGAGTTTGAATCACCGGTGTATTTGGCGTTAGTGAAAGAGGTGGAGGAAAATGGGAAATTGCTACCTGACCTGTGTGTGAAGGAAGGTTTAGTGTACAGACGGTGCGGATTTGACAGACCCAGGGAGGACGCGGAGTCAACGTCTTGGAGATTATGGATTCCTGAATCCCTAACTTCCGTGTTTATTCAGCGAGCTCACAGTGAGGAGAAAGCTGCACATGGCGGGATGGCTAAGACACTCCATTCGATACGCCGGCAATTCTATTGGCTGAGGATGGCTAAGTGGGTAAGGGACTTCGTCAAGAATTGTCAGGTGTACAAGGAGTGTAAAGCGCCGAATCACGTTATGCAGGTTGAAATTGGAAAGGAGGTCTTGACCGAGAGACCTTTTCAGAAAATCTATGTATATTTTCTGGGGAAGTATCCCAGGTCGAATAAGGGTCACGCTTGGGTCTTCGTGGTTGTGCGTGACGCAACGGCCACAGAAGTGGTGAAGTTCTTGGTGAACGAAGTGTTCTACAAGTTCGGAGTTCCGGAGGTGATCCACTCAGATAACGGTCTCCAGTTCATTTCCAAGGCTTTCGGGGAGATGCTGTCTGTGTTTGGCATTTCGCACATCAGGAGGGCTGTTTATGCGGTCCATTCGGCCACTGGAGTCACGCTTTTCTTTGCTGTGTTTGGACAACACATGTAATTGAATGGCGCTGACTACAAGCTGGCTAGAAGACTGCAGTCTTTGTCGGACCACAGGATCGAGCATCCGGAGACAACGGACAAAATGGGAATGATCAGGGAAGCGATACGTGGGCGGATGCATGAGGCGTATGTGCGTAGCAGTGTCCGTTACAATGCACGAGTGTGTGGGAGAAATTTCACGCTGAGCAATTTCGCTAGAGGGTACAATGTCGGGTGGTGAGATCAGTAGGAGAAAATGCCTATGAGCTTGAGGACTTGGCCGGGAAGGCTCTGGGAGTCTTTCATGCCAAGGATCTCAAGATCTAGATAGTCACGGTGTGGCCTAGTTGGGCTTGTTGGTTTTCGTGGGCAACCTGGACGCAGATCATATAATGCGCCCGGCAATGTTCATCGCTTGCGTGGGGCGCGCTCAAATTCCCGGGTGGTGTTGCATTCTGATCAGCTGTTAGGGCCAGATAAGTATTTTTTAAAGTTATCGATAGGGCGAGGGTTGGCAAAAGGGGTCACCCTCTCTTGAGACTGACAGATGATTCGGGGGAGAGAATCTGCCAGATTTTTTTCGCAAGGGATAGAAAAAAAACTGGGAGAGAGCGACACAGCGGCGCAGTCCCAAAATCTGTAGTCGGTCCAATTTTTTTTGTTACCTGGGACAGCCAGTGATTCTGCTGGGAAGCTGCCCCACACGCAACTCCTTGGACCTGCGCAGAAGGACGGAGTGGACACCACAGCAGCCGACATCGACCCACACACTTGAAATCTCCCTGCTCACGAATATTAATGAACCTATGAACAAAGCATACAAATGTACATATGCTTCCGCTGAGCGAAAAATATTCATGCACAAAAAATACTCGAATTATCAGACCGTTCGGCCAACAGCTCAAATTGGCGTTCGTGGACATACATACTTATTTATGTACATATGTACACCCAACCGAAGAAGTCTGCGTACACCCTGAAAAAAATGCGGCATCAAACTTTCAACTTAAATTTAAAGATTTCTCTTTCTGCCAATTTACACGTTCTCAAACAAACCTAAGGTGCTTAGTAATTCGTTTCGCATTCGAGAAAGGATGCTTTCTGAGGACTAAGGTTCATAAGTTGTTAGCTCTAATATATTTTCGAAGTCCTTGCATATTTTCTAAAATCCTTTCTTAACTCTGCAGCGGGTCTTAAAGATCACTTATTGTCCCCGTCCATTATTAAATGTCGTTTTACGGGGCCAGGACTTCTTTTTGTCCAAGATTTTCGGTTCTATACAATTTTATTGAATAGATTTCACAAATATTTCTGTTTGAACTTCCACTAGACATAGGGTTTCTGGTGATTTGTCGATTTAGCCCTCATACCAGGTGTATAAGCCCCATTTTGCTGAAAAATTTTCGGTTGGTCTTCGATTTAATGATCCGATATTTATTTATTTATTTAATGTCAACTATTAGCAGTCGACAGAAATTAATTAAAAAGTATCATTAAAATTAAATTTAAAAATCAATAAAAAATATAAATATTTTTAAAAATAAAAACTTAGAATTACCTGAAATGAAATAAAAAATTAAATAATTCTGGGGTGAGTAAATTGTAAATTGATTCAACATTTGTTGCTAGGATTGGGAAAACCCCAAAAAACCCAATCAAATCAGAGATTATATGATTAATGTAAGAGTAAATGTTCCAAGATTAAGGCTTTATTAGTGGAAATAGAAGACTCTAATCTAATAACCCCGTAAAGTCTGTTAAACTCAGAACATAGTAATCTAAATGGTTCATGTATAAGGTAATTAGTAGGGCAAGAGCTAATTGTTAATAAGGAAAAGAAACGGGTAGATCTAATAGGAATTGAAAAGTATAATTTGTTAAGTAAGAAAGGAGAGTTAATATGTATCACCACTGACCATATAACATATAGATGGGACATTTCATACAACGAAAACGGCCACGAAATTTCTTAGCGAGATACCCCAGTTCGATTGCCGACATACCCCAGTTCGAAGCGAAAAGCTTCCGACAAGTTCGATCTCTCAATGAGCGAACCTATACTGAGTTAATAGCGTTTTGTACGTCGTCTAGGGCGGACGCTTCGTATAGAGCCCACATGTTACTCTCATGATCGCAGGTAGAAAGAGCAAATTTGCATGAGACTCTCACAGTGAGAGTCCCTCACAACCAATGCTGTTCGCTGTTGAGAGCTTCCTTCTTGCCTGCCTCTCTCATTCTGTTGCCCATTTTCATAGCTATGACAACAAATACACTCTCATCATCTTGTACGTACACATACTCATCGCTGTGTGTGGGTCCCCAGCCTATTTCATATTTTTGACTTTTGCTGCTGTTCGAGCTCAGCAAAGTTTTTTTCCACTACCTGCGACGGGTCCGACTCATCGCACTGCAAGACGGATCTTTACCCTGTGTTGCGTAGCACAAGTTTACAAGGCGGCATGCCATTATTTTTCTTACAGGGAATTTTTTATTTTGTCATTGCTTTGCATGTCGCAGATTCTGAATTGGGCTATCCCACCAGATCAATGCCTGCCAGAATATACAAACACAAGCATAGCTTTTTGTGTGTACACACATGTCTACATGTATGCGTGACTTTGCTTGGGACTTCTTCTCGATTGCCAAATTATATTTCTAGCTTGAGAAAGACTTTTGATGCTTGGGAAGACAATTTGATACCCTGACCAGAGAACGTCAAGGGTGTCATTTTTCGGCACCCGAGTCACACTTATAAATTTCGGGTACTTGTCGCACTCACACTCAACAAGAAAAGAATAACACACCCGCACGCACAAATCGCTTTGGGTGTTTCGGGTGTTTGCATTTCGTCACTCATTCAAACAGTAAGCATTGATTCTATTTCACCAGACACCCAAAGACACTGAGTAGATGAGTGGACTGCACAGCGAACTCAAAGCAAATGTGCGAACAGAAAGCATAGATCACAAAAAGCAATGCGCAATAATGTGCGGTGACCGAAACACTCATGTTTTACAATAGTTATTTTGAGTGTATCCAACTTGTATGTATGACTTCAACTTGTAAACATAAGGGAAGAAGTGTTATGTGGAACATATTACTTTTATATTTTTATATTTGATATTAACATTCATTTTTTTTTTTTGTTATTAGTCATTGAAGACAATATATTATCATATTGTAAGAGCTAGTCATTGAAGACGCATTAATTATAAGAATTGGTCTTTTAATATTAGCAATTTCTTTTATTTTTAGTTTAAGATTTAATCCAAAAGGATTACTAATAACAACATAATTGTGAACATTTAATTCATAAGTAAATTTGAATATATACCACGCAATGAATGAGTGAATGCATGCATTACTCTAAAGCAAGAATAACAACACACACATGACAACTATCATATTGGGTGTTTTGAGTGTTGTGCTCTTAATTTCACTCAACCCTTTTGCTTCAGCATTGTGATCTACCACAACTCATGTATACATGCAGAAAAGAGCACGAAACCGGTTTGCGTTTTGTGCGTATGAGCATGTTCGTAATTGTCAGTGTAAGACAACAAGCAATATTTTAGGGTGCCGCGCACACCCTGAGTGTCGTAAACACTCAAATGATTCGGGTACACTTATTGTTAGGGTGTACCCTTGACGTTCTCTGACCCTGACCTTCCACAAATACATACATGAATTGCAGTATTGCCGATTAAACCATTAAGTTGGTACACGTCGCGTAACAAAAGCCGGAGAGATGCAGACTGTGTCTCGCGACTAATAAATAAATATGGAGATGCGATTTATCTGTTGAGCAAAATTATATTTCTAGCTCGAGAAAGACTTTTGATGCTTGGGAAGACCATTTGATACCCTGACCTTTCACAAATACATGAATTGCAATTTGTATGGAATTACTAGTATTGCCGATTATTGTTATCGGATGGAAAGGAAAGTTGAAGGATGATGAGATTTATAGTATAGCCAATACATTTAAATTTGATTTCCACATATATTCTTTTTTTCAAAAATATAACACCATATAATTGTTATTGAGCGACATAACTAAACTACGAATCTCTGCACTCATGCGATAACAAAGTGCAGCTGCAATACTAGTAATTCCATACAAATTGCAATTCATGTATTTGTGGATGTTCAGGGTATCAAATTGTCTTCCCAAGCATCAAAAGTCTTTCTCAAGCTAGAAATATAATTTGGCAATCGACAAGAAGTCCCAAGCAAAGTCACGCATACATGTAGACATGTGTGTACACACAAAAAGCTATGCTTGTGTTTGTATATTCTGGCAGGCATTGATCTGGTGGGATAGCCCAATTCAGAATCTGCGACATGCAAAGCAATGACAAAATAAAAAATTCCCTGTAAGAAAAATAATGGCATGCCGCCTTGTAAACTTGTGCTACGCAACACAGGGTAAAGATCCGTCTTGCAGTGCGATGGGTCGGACCCGTCGCAGGTAGTGGAAAAAAACTTTGCTGAGCTCGAACAGCAGCAAAAGTAAAAAATATGAAATAGGCTGGGGACCCACACACAGCGATGAGTATGTGTACGTACAAGATGATGAGAGTGTATTTGATGTCATAGCTATGAAAATGGGTAACAGAATGAGAGAGGCAGGCAAGAAGGAAGCTCTCAACAGCGAACAGGATTGGGTGTGAGGGACTCTCACTGTGAGAGTCTCATGCAAATTTGCTCTTTCTACCTGCGATCATAAGAACAACATGCGGGCTCTATACGAAGCGTCCGCCCTAGACGACGTACAAAACGCTATTAACTCAGTATAGGTTCGCTCATCGAGAGATCGAACTTGTCGGAAGCTGTTCGCTTCGAACTGGGGTATGTCGGCAATCGAACTGGGGTATCTCGCTAAGAAATTTCGTGGCCGTTTTCGTTGTATTAAATGTCCCATCTATATGTTATATGGTCAGTGCTTACATCTAGCGTGCCACAAAAAAGAGGCTGTGCTATTCACAAGCAGGAAGATATTAGAGTTTATGATTGTCCAGATAGGCGGTCTTTCGATCTGACCGACGACGTCTCTAAAGTATCTGGTCGTTATGTTACAATCGACTTAGGTTGATTCCCAGTGTCACAGAATGGATAGGTAGGCAGAGGGGGCTTCAAACTTTTATACCTCCCAGTTTTTAACTGGACATGGAGATTATAGGCTCTATTTATGTACGTTCCGACATGAAGCAAGTTTGTACTGATCGGAATGTTCTCTGCAACACGAGGCTCCCGAGCTTGACATGTTCCCCCGTACCAGATACAATGAGTTGACGAGGGGAATTGCCACCCCGGCTACACGTTAACCGGTTTATAATTAGCATTTGAAAATACCTGAGAAGACGGGAAAGATTCCGCAGCAAACAGGAGGTAGTCTAGGACAGGGTTTGCTCTGCTCAGAGTTTCTTCGAGTGCCGAATAGGAATATGAAAAAAATTCTGTGCTCTGCGTAGCCGTAGCGGTAGTGTTCTGTTCTGTTTTCTATGCGGGCTCTGTACGAAGCGTCCGCCCAAGGCGATGTACCAAACGCTATTATCTCAGAATATGTTCGTACATTATTAGATCGAACTTTTTCGAGGCTGTTCGTGTTGGCCGATCGGAATGGTATCTCGCTAAGAAATTTTGTGGTTGTTTTCATTGTGTGAAATCTCCCATCTATATTGTATTTGGTCAGTGCGAAAGCATACACATGTACATTCCTTTCATCTCTCTTTTCTTCTTGTTTGGTGTTAAATTCTGTGATTTGTTTGTGCACATGTCCGTTTCCTTGTCCAGATAGTTTGTTCAGTGCATTGTTTGATTACTGTTTGACGCTCCAAAACAGATTTTTACAAGCAGCATAATAATATTGATCGAAAGTGCTGCGGATCACAGTTACAGTAACGAAGCCATGTTGGTGTGTGGCACTCTCGCCGGCTATTTAATCATTTGCGGTGCATCTTTTATAGGTAATATTGCACGGATTTGGCCTTTGCGTATGAAAATTATTGTACACATTTTGGTTTACAGGATATATGCTTGGTGCTAAGCTGGACAAACGAATCGATATACTATTTGCTGTAGCTGGATGTATTCTATTTATTTCAACTGGCGCTATTATACTTGATCGATGGCTGGAAAACTTCGGCGTGGCTGTCGATAAGAATAGCATACTATCCTCGGGAGTTTTAGCCCTTATTAATGGCATTATATTTATTGTCGACACTTTAGTTATATTCCATGCCAAATAATATCTACACATCAATATGTATAACCTATTAAATAAATATAATGATGATTACCAAGACTAGAAATTCAGTTTGTGAGCTAACATAATTTTAAAAACACAACATTACTGCTTTTTAGCAACTATGTTTTAAAAAAATTGTTACATCCTAATTCGTTGGGTTGTAAAAAGTGTTATTATGTAGATTTGAGAGAGATTACATTAAAGTCACATATAATTAGATATAAAATCGCTTTCTTTTATTGACAGCAATATAGAATCTCTAGATAATATTATAATATTGTCGTTTTACATCTCAACGTAAAATTTTTAAACTGCCACTTATAGTATTTTCAACAACTCATCTAGATACAATAAATTGAACTTACAGACACATAAAATGTACTTTCCCGACACACAGAAAATATGACGTAGGTCAATAGTATTCTCAAAAATGGATCAATTTAAATATAGTCTCTAAAGTAAAAGAGCTAAATAGATATTATAGTTCCAATCAAACTTAATTATTATTGTCAAAGTTTGACTCCAGTAAATCAAAATTTTATTATATTATTTTTACAGGCTATTTCTATTGCATGTGTCGTGCTGTATGAGATGGTCGGAGATCTCAGTAAGCGCCCCGTAATTGTAGCTGGCACGATTGGTGGTTATTCAATTATTTGCGCCATTCTGCTGCTCGGTAAGTAAACTTTGGTATACATATATTATCACTGACCATAAAATATATAGATGGGACGTTTCACACAACGAAAACAGCGACGAAATTTCAATTATATGTTATATGTCAATATGACCAACGATATTATGATCAATTTAGAGATGTATTGGAAAATATATTTATTTTTAATTTCAGGCCACGTGCTTGGCTCTATTGTTGAAAAACGTTTGAATGCATTGGTATCGCTGCTGGGATGTGTGTTGTTTGTGGCATCGGGTGCTTTGGTTATTGATGAATGGCATGATCAGTATGATTTCTTAAAGGAGCGTAAGCGTAATGCCATTACGGCTGGTTCGCTTATGATCATCAATGGTGCCGTATTTTTATTGGATACTGTATACATTTGCAGAACTTAAGCCAAGATCGCCCTAGATCTGGTAAACCTTCATTCTTTTTGATATACGCATAAAAATATAAATAATTTTTATGAATTAAAAATGGCAAAATCTCTCATGGCTTCTCTGTTGTCAAATAAGATTAAATATTACGTATCTTGTCTAATGTAGCTAGTAACTCTAATAATCGTGTAAAATTATATGCTATATATAACCACTGACCATATAACACATAGATCGGACATTTCATACAAGCGTTTTTGACACAAAATTTTCTTGCGAGGCGTCCCAGCAGAGGCTCGGCGTCGTTACGAGACGTCCCAGCAGAGGCTGAGCGTCGTTACGAAGTGTCTCAGCAGAGCCGAAGGCAGCCGAACTCTTCGTTTCATTCTTACTTGGGCTGCTGCTGAGAGAGCATGAATTGCGCAAGAATGTACGCATTTTAGAAGCGTAGACAACAACAACTAATGAGCGAGAAAACATGATAGAGATCGCATATCACCATGCTACTCCCACTCTTGTCATCGATGTTGTGAGCAACCCACCCCCGTTTCTATTGCTTGCCACTGTCATTGATGATGTTCCTTGATCTTTGTTTTGAGCTCGTGTGTATGCGTAGTTCACTGTCCAGACAAGCAATAGACAAATACATGCATAGCTTCTTGTGCGTATACATATCTTTACATGTATGCGTGATTTTCGTTTGGAAGTCTTTCTGAACTCTGAAATCTTATTTCTGGCTTGCCAGAGAATTTTCGTTCAAGCGAGGGCAGCTTGAAAAGCTCTTCATTCGCAACGGGGCAAGCCATAGAAACGGGGGTGGGTTGCTCACAACATCGATGACAAGAGTGGGAGTAGCATGGTGATATGCGATCTCTATCAGGTTTTCTCGCTCATTAGTTGTTGTTGTCTACGCTTCTAAAAGGCGTACATTCTTGCGCAATTCATGCTCTCTCAGCAGCAGCCCAAGTAAGAATGAAACGAAGAGTTCGGCTGCCTTCGGCTCTGCTGAGACACTTCGTAACGACGCTCAGCCTCTGCTGGGACGTCTCGTAACGACGCCGAGCCTCTGCTGGGACGCCTCGCAAGAAAATTTTGTGTCAAAAACGCTTGTATGAAATGTCCGATCTATGTGTTATATGGTCAGTGATATAACACATGAGTATATCTATGTACATACATATACATATGTCTAAGTTAAAGCCACATATTATAAAACTCACACAATGCACTCAAATGCACCAAACCAACACGTGCCTCGAGTCAGCATATGACATCGTAGGAGCAATGACAAAAATATCTGACTCACCTGCACACAACCATCTCCACGTGCGCTGGGTCATCATAACCATTCCCTATGGTTAGCACTTGCCTAAAGTGGCCCATCCGCAGGCGAACATGTTGGCCGAGCCGCTCGTCCAGACAAAAATTTTTTTGTCCACCAACTAGTGCCAACATGCTCGCAAACATCATTTGGTGTCAAATTTTGAGCAGTGAACATGGCAACGGAAGTCGACAGCGCCACTGTAATTTCACTTTTTTTCAATTAATTTTTGCTTCAAAAATATATAAATATATAATTAATATATATAATATATACATAAACTCATGCATAAATTGTTTAGATATTTTTAGCAGCGCTCGCTAGCACGTGTTTTCACTTCAAATGTTTGGTTGAAGTGATGTTCGTCCAGCATTGCCATCCATTGTCGAGCATGTTGTCGCGAATACAGGCAAGATAGAATCATTTATATTTCGTGCGAGCGGCTCGACGAACACGAAATTTGTACGCGAGCACTACCACTAACGATGAAAATTCCGTCGAGCACAACATGCTCGGCCAACATGCTCGTCTGTGGATGGGCCGCTTAACTCCCAACCGTGGGACCGGGACCCGGACACCTAACACCCAACGCGGCGACAGCGTTGACAGCGACAGCAACAGCAGCAGAGACATCAGCAGCAAAGGTGTTATTAATTACTTTAGATTGTTTAAGTTAGTCTTAATTTTGCATTCTAATAAAGCAAAAGCTTATTTTAAATAAATTTTACGAAGATTTATTAATTTATATATATATACATGTGTACATACATACATATGTCGGTGCGTACTGGTATTTCATCATAATAGTGTCGGTGTGTATTGGTATTTCATCATATGTACATATGTATGTATGTACTAGTGATTCCATCAGAATTGTAACTTAGCATTAATTGTGAAGCGTAATCAGTGCCAGATGGTCATTTACAGTTAGCAAGATATGTGATTGGCTTGCTGTGTTTTGTAGCTTGGAAAAGAGCAGTAGTAACGCGGCGTGCACTTAGAGGGCAAAACTCATAAAGAAACTGCCAGAATTTTGAATATAAAGCAGAATGCTGTCGGTGACATCGTGCGAAGATTCAAAAAATGTGGAAAGAGTCGTGTCGATCAAGCAAAAGTGTTAACCCAGAAAATTGACTGATCGGGAAGAAGCTGATATAATGAGGACAGCTTAAAGAAATCCTCGATTAAGTGCTCCAGAGTTGACGGGTAAGCTTTTTGCCGACCACGGAAAGACCGTTTCAGCTCAAACCAATATCGTCCATATCAGATCTCAATAAACGGCTTCAGGAAGAATGGTCTAAAATTGATCAGGAATGTACAAAAAAAATTATTTGAAATATGTCAAAACGATTGTGGACACTATTAAAAAAAATGGCTATTACACCAAGTGTTCGATTAGTTTCCAATTTTATTTAATACAGTTTTTCTTTAGTTATATTGTAAAATACCGAATATTAAAGTAACGCATATTGTTCAAGCATGAACATAGATTAAAAAAGAAATGTACTACTGTGCACCAAAATATTGTAATATTGTCACACGAAGTCCAAGAGCAAAGAAAAATAGATTTTACGAGCATGCGCTGAGAATAAGTACGATAAGAGTTCAATTCTGTCAATGAACTAAGGAAAACCCTTTCACTGGACGCTGAAGAAAGAGATCAACGGAGATCATGGGTTAAAATAGATTATCATAGAATACTCGCATATGTACAACCACTGACCATATAACCACTGACCATATAACATATAGATGGGACATTTCATACAACGAAAACGGCCACGAAATTTCTTAGCGAGATACCCCAGTTCGATTGCCGACATACCCCAGTTCGAAGCGAACAGCTTCCGACAAGTTCGATCTCTCAATGAGCGAACCTATACTGAGTTAATAGCGTTTTGTACGTCGTCTAGGGCGGACGCTTCGTATACAGCCCGCATGTTACTCTCATGATCGCAGGTAGAAAGAGCAAATTTGCATGAGACTCTCACAGTGAGCAGGGGTGTCATTTTTTTCTGAGCAAAAAAAGCTAGATCAAGGAAAAAAAGCTGAAAAAAGCGGAATCCCAGAGAAAAAAGTTAAAAAAAGCTGGTTTTTATAAAATAATATATTTGTTTTTCATTAAAAAAATCATTTATATGTAAAAAAAAAGTGCACTCCATAATATTAAAGTAAATTTAATAGGTCATCACAATTTTCAGAGTCATTGCTCGGATAATAGTCTCTCTGTGCTATTTTGGTTAGGCAGCGGAGGGGTACTGCATAATCAAAACAGCACTTATTTTCTCGGCGCAGTCCATATCTAAAATTTTAAGTAAATTAATTTCTACTTTAAAAATAAATTTATATATGTACCTTATACTTAAAATAGCTTTTAATGTTTCGACATTCAAGCTATTGCGAATTTTCGTTTTTATCAAGTTCACTTGGCTAAAAACCCGCTCGACTTCAGCATTTGACCAAGGCAGTGAGAGCAGTTCCAGAGCAACTGAAGCCAATTCAAAAAACCGACAGTTTCCGCCAGAATCCCGGTAGTTCAAAACTTCTTTCCAGAACTTCTCGGAGTCATCAACATTTTCCCATTGTACTAGTGTAATGTTGTTGTACTGGCGTTCAATCTGTCCTATGTTCTCCCGACAATTTAAGTACTTTAGTATTGGAATAATGTTTTGTTTTTTTATTTTCAATACATTTTCAACTGAAAAAGCATCAATCTGTTTCAGTACGGTAAAGTTGTCCGGCAACCTGAAATTGAAAAAGCTTAATTGAGTGCAACAAATTAATAAAAAATAAAGATAATATTTACCTTTGCTTCAACTGTTTAGCCAGCTCTACTACAAAACACGTACAGCATTCTCTTATTTCCTTTTCTTCAAAGGATTCTATTTTAACTGCTTTGATTTCCTTTTCAAATTCATAGCCGAGATATAAATCGCTTTTAACATGTTTCTCAAAATTGTCATCATTAATAATGTCTACCAGGGTATCAGGAGGTATTATTTTTTGCTTTAATGAGTTAATAGCGAATATTAGGTCGTTTAACAGCATCGCCGCATTAGCAGAATTGCTTTGAAAGCATTTATTTATTTTTTGCATGTCTTGCAATATGGGCTTCAAAAATAATAAATACAAATGGATTTTGCTGTCACAGAAAGATTCATAAAGAATCTTAGCTGTTTTGCATTTCTCATTTGTGGCAGCAATTCCAAAGTGAGTTTTAAGTTCATCCCACTGGTCCAAAATTCGAGTCACTGCCATTTCGATTGACAGCCATCTAGTGTCGCAAACCCTTGGAATTTTTAGTGGTGCCTTTTGATAAAAAATATGCTTGTTAATTTTTTAATTTTAACTAACGTTGGGGACAATCACTTTTACATACATTACACGCTTGTTATAGGTAAACAATCACTTGGCATTAGTAGAAACTAGATTTTTGGAATGAATTAGAAATATTAATACATAAACATAAACTATACACACATCAAACAGATTATAATTATACCAAATACACCACCTTTTCATCATTAATGCACTCATACATTTTTTGTATAGTGACTGCCGAATGGAACTTTTGGAAAACCAATTATAGGTTTCGTAAATCAAAAATTCCAAATCGTCAGGAAAGAATTTTTTACATGCGCTGTTTACAGCCAATTGCACCGAATGGCAAACACATTTGATTAGTATAAGAGAGGGTGCATCCTTCTTCAAATGTGTGTATACGCTATTCTTATTCCCTATCATCACACTTGCATTATCGGTCCCAATTCCAATTAATTTTGTTATATCGAGTTTTAAACGCTTTAACTCCTCTCTGAGACCGTCTGCGATAGACAAAGCGTCCCCACCTTCTAACTTAATTAGGCTTAAATAAGTAGAAACAATCACTCCACGGTCTACAGAAAAGTACTTAATGACCACACCTAAATATTTAATGTATAGACATAAAACAGTTAAAAATGATTGCAAATAATATATTGTTACGAACCGATATTTCCCGGTGGGCAACCTCAGCTAGCTCAGTGTACCCAGGGATGGGTTGCTGGGTCCCAATGCCCTCAGTTCGTAGCCAGATCCCGAACAAGTTCCGTCTCGTTCGATACAACATCGATAACAACATCGATAACAACACAAATCATAACAAACACAAGCATGCATATAAACAACAAACTACAGCTGAGTGGAATTACTGCTGGTCTGGTGTTGATGACCAGAGACGCGCCCACCCTACCATACGATGGACCAAAGCGTAAGATTTGTGGTCCATCGCCCTTAGAGGAAAGTCACAGCTGACTATTCCAGGCTTTCACAGCCTTCTCTTCCCCCCCTCCTGCGGGAAACTAACAATTCATTTTGATTTTGAGTGCGCAACTACCAAATATTTATTAAAATTAATTTAAAATTATGTCGTGGGGGCCCTAACAGCTGATCAGAATGCAACACCACCCG
The DNA here is from genome assembly GCA_018150725.1 of Drosophila quadrilineata. Taxonomy (NCBI): domain Eukaryota; kingdom Metazoa; phylum Arthropoda; class Insecta; order Diptera; family Drosophilidae; genus Drosophila; species Drosophila quadrilineata. The sequence goes on along the minus strand of JAECWN010000432.1, from coordinate 962,455 downwards.
GGAATTTGAGCGCGCCCCACGCAAGCGATGAACATTGCCGGGCGCATCATCTGATCTGCGTCCAGGTTGCCCACGAAAACCAACAAGCCCAACGTAGGTCACACCCACGACCCTGACCATCTAGACCTTGAGATCCTTGGCATGAAAGACTCCCAGAGCCTTCCCGGCCAAGTCCTCCAGCTCATAGGCATTCCCTCCTACTGCCCTGACCACACGACATTTGAGGAACTTCCTCGCGAATTTGGCATTGTACCCTCTGGCGAAATTGCTCAGCGTGAAATTCCTCCTATACACCTCCTGACCTGGAACCGCTCTAAAAAGCCTAGCTCGTGCATTATAACGGACACTGCTACGCATATATGCCTCATGCAGCCGCCCACGTATCGCCTCCCGGATCATTCCTATCTTGTCCCTAGTCTCCGGACGCTCGATCCTGTGGTCCGACAAGGACTGCAGTCTTCTAGCCAGCTTGTAGTCAGCGCCATTCAAATACATGTGTTGTCCAAACACAGCAAAGAAAGGCGTGACTCCAGTGGCCGAATGGACCGCATTCCTTATCGCCACTTCGATCTCGGGCAGATACCAGTCCCACTTCCTATGGTCTTCCTCCAAGTAGGACCTGATGGCAGCCAACACGGTGCGATTCACTCGCTCCGCCGCGTTGCTCTGTGGCGCATACACAGCCGTCCTGATGTGCGAAATGCCAAACCCAGACAGCATCTCCCCGAAAGCCTTGGAAATAAACTGGCGACCGTTATCCGAGTGGATCACCTCCGGAACTCCGAACTTGTAGAACACTTCATTCACCAAGAACTTCACCACCTCTGTGGCCGTTGCGTCACGCATGGCCTTCAGAAAGGTGAATTTGGTGAAGTGATCCACAACCACGAAGACCCAGGCGTGACCCCTCTTCGACCTGGGATACTTCCCCAGAAAATCCACATAGATTTTCTGAAAAGGTCTTTCGGTCACCACTTCCTTTCCAATTTCAACCTGCATGACGTGATTCGGCGCTTTACACTCCTTGCACACCTGACAATTCTTCACGAAGTCCCTGACCTCCTTAGCCATCCTCGGCCAATAGAATTGCCGGCGTAACAAGTGGAGTGTCTTAGCCATCCCGCCATGTGCAGCTTTCTCCTCACTGTGAGCCCGCTGAATCAACACTGAAGTTAGGGATTCAGGAATCCATAATCTCCAGGACGTTGACTCAGCGTCCTCCCCAGGTCTGTCAAATTCGCACCGCCTGTACACTAAGCCTTCCTTCACACACAGGTCAGGTAGCAACTTTCCATTTTCCTCCACCTCCTGTACTAACGCCAAATACGCCGTTGACTCAAACGCCGTGGTCTCAAAGCCCAATAGCTCCTCGGGTCCGACTAGCTCCTCCACTACTCTAGACAATGTGTCCGCGACAACGTTGTCCGCACCCTTTCGGTGCTTGATGGCGAAGTCGAAGCCCTGTAGCTGCAGTGACCAGCGAGCCAATCTTCCGGTCAAGTCCTTCAACGACATCAGCCATTGAAGGCTTGCGTGGTCCGTGATGACCGTAAACGGCATCATTTCCACATATGGCCGGAATTTTTGGATCGCCAACACTGCTGCCAAGCACTCCTTCTCCGTCACCGAGTAGTTTAGCTGGTGCGAGTTCATCTTCGCCGAAAAGAACGCTATTGGCCTCTCATTCTCCTGCCTATCCAACTGGAACAACACCGCGCCCACGCCATAGTGCGAAGCGTCACACTGGATGAAGAACGGCTTAGAAAAGTCCGCGTGCACCAACACTGGTGCGGAAGTGAGAGCCTGTTTCAGCTTACCACAAGCCGCCACCGCCTCCTCACTAAGCACGAACTTCCCTATCCGCTTCTTCAGTGCCTCGGTCAATGGAGCCGCCAACTCGGCGTAATTCTTGATGAACCGGCGGTACCAACCAGCGGTTCCCAAGAAGCTCCGGACTTCCCGAACTGACTTCGGCACCGGCATCGCACTAATGGCGGTGATCCTACCTGGATCAGTGCGCAATGTGCCCCCTCCTACCACAAAACCTAGATAGTTCAATTGCTTGAAGCAAAACCGGGACTTTTTGAGACCTATCGTCAGGTTGGCCTTCCGGAGACATTGAGACACAAGATCGAGATACTTGAGGTGAGTCTCAAAATCAGCAGATATAATCAGCAAATCATCGAGGTAGACAAACACGTTTGTTCTCAGCTCCGTGGGGATCACCTTATCCATCAGTCGGCAAAGCCTTTGGGATGCATTGCACAACCCAAATGGCATTACCCTGAATTGGTAAAGCGGTCGCCCGGGCACCGTGAACGCGGTGTAAGCCTTGCTCTCCTCATCTAACTCTATCTGCCAAAACGCGAACTTCAGATCTACACTCGATATGAAATAGGTCTGATCCACCCTCGACAGGATACCTTCGATAGACGGCAGCGGATAAGCATCCTTGACAGTCAACATGTTCAGCTTGCGGGCATCAAGACAGAATCGATTTTTGTCCGGCCTTCGCACTATGGTCGTGCGGTTACTCCACGGACTCTGACTCTCTTCAATGACCCCAAGTTGCAACATGTTGTCTATCTCTGCCCATACTATCTTTTGCATTCCTGGTGAGAGTGGATAGTGCCTATCCTTCACCGGTGCAGATCCCTCAACTAACTCGATCCGATGTTTCTCCATCTCCGTCTTGCCCAGTCCGACATCCTCGAACGTCAGAAAGCTGGCTTTCACGCCATCCAACGCGGTTTGCTGCTCAGAATTCAACTCCCAGGAGTCTACCTGTGCAAGCTCGGGCTTCTCGGGAACATAATGCTCCATTTGCTTAACGAGAAGCTCCTCCACGATGGATTCGCTAGCCCCTTCCTTCCTACCGAGGACGTCCGGAGCAAGATCGAAGGCCCGCCAGAAATCTATACCTAGATACATCGATTGCGAGAGGTACGGGCATACGTAGAAGATGATGTCTCTACATACGCCCTTGTACCGAACAGGCACACTCGCTTTCCCTAACGTGGACCTGTCCTCCCCAGACGCCGTGGTGATCCTAGAGATGTATCGCTGAAGAGGAATACCGAGGGACTCGAGAACCTCACGGCCCCCTTTTCCCAGGACACTTACCGAAGCTCCCGTGTCCAAGAGTCCGGTAAACGTCTGGCCGAGTATCTCCACTTCAGCGAACACCCTAGGGTCATCACCAGTGGCCCTCTTCACTGCCTCCACCACTGCGCGTCTGTTCACTCGCCTCCTACGGTATCTATCCCTGGCCTTCCTGATCCTCACGGACACCTGTCGCATGCCAGACAATTGATGCTCCGAGAAGATCCGATTTCGGATCTCCAGGTACGCCCTCATTCGTTCTTCGAGAGGTAGGTGGCTCAACTTCCTGCTGGGTATTTGTGTCGCATTCTGATCCCTAATCTTCCTATCTAACTTATTGCTAACCTCCCTAAATGCTTATTTTCTAGAATCTTAATTACCTTATCTAACTTATTATCTACACCTACGTCTAACGTGGGCCCATCTCCCTTGAGAACTTGGGAGTCGCGTCGCGGAGCGCGTCTCGCCCGCCTTCGGCACACTCCGCCTTCCGTTTCCCGGGCAATCCACGCATTGAGGACTGTAGGTGTCCGGCTTTCCGCAGAAGTAGCAGAAGACGCGACGCTCCGCCGACATACAGTCCCGGAAGAAATGTCCCGGAACCTTGCAGTTCCAGCACAGTGCTTCCGGAGACGGTCCCCGACGAAGCCGCGCCTCCTCTACCTCCTCTGCTTCGGTCTGACAACCCTCGTCCTCCAATTCGTGGACGACCCGGTAGCGTTCCTTTGACGCAACTCGCTCGGTGGGACGAGTGCGTGAGTGCATCTGCCGGCGCTTAATATGCGCCTCTGCGCTCGCACACTCGTCTCGCAACTGATCCACTGAGTGGATCCGGAGCCCATAGACGAATTGGCCTATGTTCTTTTGTAGTGCATGCTTCAGCAGCACTACCAGCTCCCGCTCGGGTATTGGCCTGGCCATCCTGGATGAGAGCTTCCGGATCTCGTGGAAGAATGTATGCACGCTCTCACCAGGCTGCTGCACGCGCTCCCGCAGTTCGCGCTCTCTGTCAAAGTCAGAGGCGGTTCCGCGGAAGCGCTGCACCAAATCCTCCTTGAGCGTCTCCCACGAGTCCACTCCCTGGTCCCTGACATACTGCCAGTACCACTCCCGAGCCTCACCTGTCACGAGGTGGTGGAATCCATTAAGGACTTCCCTCCACCCGCACCGACTCTGCGCCTTAAGGAACTCCACCCGAAAGACGAAGTCCTCCACCGCCAACTTCTCTCCGTCGCCATCAAAGGAGATGTCCCACCTATCCATTCTTTCACCGTGCCTCCGCCCGCCTGAGAACTCATGGTGGCCCCACTCTGCTGCTCGCCTGTGTTGCCCCTGCCACTGATTGTCTCCTCGCGAGGGCGTGTTCCGCCAGTTGCGTTCCAGTGCATATCTGCTGGGGCCCCGCGCGTCTCCTGATCCATTTCTAAATGGGTTTTCGGATCCCGCTCCATTTTGCCTCCAGTCAGTCGCACCTTGACCCGCTCTCCGCGGCACACCCTCACTTGAGCTCCGCAACGGTCTTTTCGGGACCGCTCCTAGCCCAACACCTATCGGTGCGCTTGCTGGCGCTCTCTGAGACGATCCAGTGGGCGGCTTCACGGCGGCCTCCTGCCGTGCCACTGCTTGCTCCCTTAAGCCAAGCTCCCTCAGTGGCTGTAGGGCCTCACCCATCATGTTCATGAGGTCCATGAACCCCCGGCGCGTTTCCTCTCGAATGGCTCTGGTGGCCGCGTCCTCACTGGACCGCATGGGTGGGAAATCTAGCCCAGAAACCCTTTCGGAGGACACGGGTGATCTCGGCAAATCCCAAGCCGCCGCGCCCGCGTGCGAACCTGGAGGAGTTCTGAGGAGTCCCCCTACGAGACTCCCAGTGGGCTCCTCTGCTGCTTCTCTCTCCAAGGCTGCTGCTGCTTTGGCTCGGGTGTTTGCCATCTCTCCTTATTTAAAATTTTTATAAAAAAAAACTAATAATAACGAATAAATAATGAAAAAAACTAACCAAATAATAAATAATTAACTAACAAAATAAATAAATATAAATAAATAAATATAAATAGTAAATAATAAGTATGAATAAATAATAAATAACAATAAAATAAAGACTACCTAAAAAAAAATAAATGACGACGAAAATAAAAAAGAAAAACGCGAAAACAAATATAATTGACTGTTCAGGGGAAAGGAAGGACGATGTCCGCCGGAGTCAGCTGTTTTCCTCCTGCGTCTCAACACAGTAACTCCGCCCACAGAAAGAAACAATACCTCCAACTGGTAGAGCATCAGCATCACTGATGTTCCCCAGTTAGGGCTTTTACAACACTGGCGTTTCCTTATCCACTTGCTGCCGCCACGAACATCACTAGCGGTGCATCGCATGATGGCATCCATGTGCCTCATGGGTCACCAGACCTAATAATGTCCCTTGATGGCAAGAAGTGGAGGGAAACACTTGGATAAACTACTTTACACTTACGCGTGCTCGCCTTTTGCAATGCTGCCGCACTTGCTGTATCACCCGTAACACGCCGAGTCGCAAACGTCACTGCTCATTTATGAGCGTGCGTGTCATACTCGGGTGCTTCCGAACAACACAGACAAATGGTCAGCTCAATGGCCACCCTTGCCATGTCTTCTCGGTCCATGCAGCGTCGCAAACGTCACTGCTCATTGCTGAGCGTGAGTGTCATACGTGCATGGTCCGGTCCAAATAGGTCAAGATGCAGCCCTGATGCAGTTGCTCGTGGAGAAGCACCACGACAACACATCGGACTATGGACTTTACAAAACAATTACAACTACTACGACGACGGGCTTGTCTGGGTGACTCCGAGGTCCAGAATCCTCGCACAATTTCATTCGAATTCGATTCCGATGAAAGCCGCGATTCATCCGGGCCCAATAGTCAGCCAAACTACCCACGAGACTTCATCATTCAGTTTGAATTTCTACCAACGAAAGCACGACGCGTTTCGCTGGTTCCTGAAGCCGTTCTTGCGAACTGCTCCAGAAACACTGGTGTTTTCGTTTGGGCGCCATATCTGTTACGAACCGATATTTCCCGGTGGGCAACCTCAGCTAGCTCAGTGTACCCAGGGATGGGTTGCTGGGTCCCAATGCCCTCAGTTCGTAGCCAGATCCCGAACAAGTTCCGTCTCGTTCGATACAACATCGATAACAACATCGATAACAACACAAATCATAACAAACACAAGCATGCATATAAACAACAAACTACAGCTGAGTGGAATTACTGCTGGTCTGGTGTTGATGACCAGAGACGCGCCCACCCTACCATACGATGGACCAAAGCGTAAGATTTGTGGTCCATCGCCCTTAGAGGAAAGTCACAGCTGACTATTCCAGGCTTTCACAGCCTTCTCTTCCCCCCCTCCTGCGGGAAACTAACAATTCATTTTGATTTTGAGTGCGCAACTACCAAATATTTATTAAAATTAATTTAAAATTATGTCGTATGGGCCCTAACAGCTGATCAGAATGCAACAATATATATATATATGTTTGTATATTATTATCTCACCAAGTAATTTTGTAACGCTAACATCTGTGGATTCGTCCAAAAGTAAGCTAAACTTGGAGTCGCCAATATCCTTTTGCAGCTCATCATTAAAATGGGGAGCCAATGCATATTTAATCATATATGCGCATTTGGTACGATGAAGTTTTATTTTCAACGCGTTGTTGCCGTCAGTAAACTTTTTTTGGCAAAGGTCACTTAAGTGATCAATAGGGGCGATTGCGCTATGCTGAGCAACAAATAAGCAAAGCGCTGCCTCCTGTTCAATTGTTTTGTTTGTAGGCAATTCAGCAAAATTTAATTTATTTTTTTGCCCAAAGCCGCCCATTGCAGCATTGTGCTTTTTGTAACAGCATGTGCCCGCAGATCACTTAATTTTGCAGTTATGCTGCATTTGCAATAACTGCAAAACACCCGTGTTAAGTCTGTGGGATCCTTCCTCACCCACTCCTTAAACTCCGTGCTCTGCATCCACACATCTCGCACTTTTTGTTTATAGCTTTCTTTTGGCATCGTGAATTTTGTTCATAAATTTTTGCAAATGAATTTCAAAATGTTAGTGATGGAACTTGCGCCAATTTAGGTGTGAACGTTTGAAAACAATTACTCGATATACATATGTAAATATCGATACTTTGCCAATAGAATAACATATTTAACATTTCAACCGTCAACTCAATTAAAACAACTTTTAAAATTGAGTAAACGTACAATTTAAAAAAAATCTTTTATATTTGAAAAAAAAAGCTGGAATTCCCGCTGCCCGCTGTTTTAAAATTTTACCCGCAATCACACTTCCAAAAAAGCCAAATCTGACGGGAAAAAAGCGGAAATGACACCCCTGACAGTGAGAGTCCCTCACAACCAATGCTGTTCGCTGTTGAGAGCTTCCTTCTTGCCTGCCTCTCTCATTCTGTTGCCCATTTTCATAGCTATGACAACAAAAACAAATACACTCTCAACATCATCTCTCTTTTCTTCTTGTTTGGTGTTAAATTCTGTGATTTGTTTGTGCACATGTCCGTTTCCTTGTCCAGATAGTTTGTTCAGTGCATTGTTTGATTACTGTTTGACGCTCCAAAACAGATTTTTACAAGCAGCATAATAATATTGATCGAAAGTGCTGCGGATCACAGTTACAGTAACGAAGCCATGTTGGTGTGTGGCACTCTCGCCGGCTATTTAATCATTTGCGGTGCATCTTTTATAGGTAATATTGCACGGATTTGGCCTTTGCGTATGAAAATTATTGTACACATTTTGGTTTACAGGATATATGCTTGGTGCTAAGCTGGACAAACGAATCGATATACTATTTGCTGTAGCTGGATGTATTCTATTTATTTCAACTGGCGCTATTATACTTGATCGATGGCTGGAAAACTTCGGCGTGGCTGTCGATAAGAATAGCATACTATCCTCGGGAGTTTTAGCCCTTATTAATGGCATTATATTTATTGTCGACACTTTAGTTATATTCCATGCCAAATAATATCTACACATCAATATGTATAACCTATTAAATAAATATAATGATGATTACCAAGACTCGAAATTCAGTTTGTGAGCTAACATAATTTTAAAAACATAACATTACTGCTTTTTAGCAACTATGTTTTAAAAAAATTGTTACATCCTAATTCGTTGGGTTGTAAAAAGTGTTATTATGTAGATTTGAGAGAGATTACATTAAAGTCACATATAATTAGATATAAAATCGCTTTCTTTTAATGACAGCAATATAGAATCTCTAGATAATATTATAATATTGTCGTTTTACATCTCAACGTAAAATTTTTAAACTGCCACTTATAGTATTTTCAACAACTCATCTAGATACAATAAATTGAACTTACAGACACATAAAATGTACTTTCCCGACACACAGAAAATATGACGTAGGTCAATAGTATTCTCAAAAATGGATCAATTTAAATATAGTCTCTAAAGTAAAAGAGCTAAATAGATATTATAGTTCCAATCAAACTTAATTATTATTGTCAAAGTTTGACTCCAGTAAATCAAAATTTTATTATATTATTTTTACAGGCTATTTCTATTGCATGTGTCGTGCTGTATGAGATGGTCGGAGATCTCAGTAAGCGCCCCGTAATTGTAGCTGGCACGATTGGTGGTTATTCAATTATTTGCGCCATTCTGCTGCTCGGTAAGTAAACTTTGGTATACATATATTATCACTGACCATAAAATATATAGATGGGACGTTTCACACAACGAAAACAGCGACGAAATTTCAATTATATGTTATATGTCAATATGACCAACGATATTATGATCAATTTAGAGATGTATTGGAAAATATATTTATTTTTAATTTCAGGCCACGTGCTTGGCTCTATTGTTGAAAAACGTTTGAATGCATTGGTATCGCTGCTGGGATGTGTGTTGTTTGTGGCATCGGGTGCTTTGGTTATTGATGAATGGCATGATCAGTATGATTTCTTAAAGGAGCGTAAGCGTAATGCCATTACGGCTGGTTCGCTTATGATCATCAATGGTGCCGTATTTTTATTGGATACTGTATACATTTGCAGAACTTAAGCCAAGATCGCCCTAGATCTGGTAAACCTTCATTCTTTTTGATATACGCATAAAAATATAAATAATTTTTATGAATTAAAAATGGCAAAATCTCTCATGACTTCTCTGTTGTCAAATAAGATTAAATATTACGTATCTTGTCTAATGTAGCTAGTAACTCTAATAATCGTGTAAAATTATATGCTATATATAACCACTGACCATATAACACATAGATCGGACATTTCATACAAGCGTTTTTGACACAAAATTTTCTTGCGAGGCGTCCCAGCAGAGGCTCGGCGTCGTTACGAGACGTCCCAGCAGAGGCTGAGCGTCGTTACGAAGTGTCTCAGCAGAGCCGAAGGCAGCCGAACTCTTCGTTTCATTCTTACTTGGGCTGCTGCTGAGAGAGCATGAATTGCGCAAGAATGTACGCATTTTAGAAGCGTAGACAACAACAACTAATGAGCGAGAAAACATGATAGAGATCGCATATCACCATGCTACTCCCACTCTTGTCATCGATGTTGTGAGCAACCCACCCCCGTTTCTATTGCTTGCCACTGTCATTGATGATGTTCCTTGATCTTTGTTTTGAGCTCGTGTGTATGCGTAGTTCACTGTCCAGACAAGCAATAGACAAATACATGCATAGCTTCTTGTGCGTATACATATCTTTACATGTATGCGTGATTTTCGTTTGGAAGTCTTTCTGAACTCTGAAATCTTATTTCTGGCTTGCCAGAGAATTTTCGTTCAAGCGAGGGCAGCTTGAAAAGCTCTTCATTATGTTATGTTATATGGTCAGTGGTTATATGGTCAGAGACATGGGTTAGTAAAGTTCTATTTAACGCAATTTCGTAGTGGTCATGGTTGTTTCAGGGCATACCTACTACGATTTCGACTCGAGGAGTCTGTACTTCGTGCGGCTTAGGAGCTGAAGAAGATGCTAGTCATGTAATATTCCAATGCGGGTGATTCCATCAAATGAGAAGTCAGCTTTCCGCATCCGTGGGAAGTGAGATCACATTTAACAAGCTAGTACCGCTCATACTTTCCAGCAACAGTAATAATACGCGCTCTAGAGTGACAACGAAGGTGAGTTCAATAGGGGGACCTCAAAGCATTTATTTATAATATATTGAGTTATGAATTAAGAAAAAAAAAAAAATCTCACAATCAGAATGTGTCGCGTTCATGTTTGCAACAAGTCTATAACCTAGGGATTTAGACATTTTCCTCCACAAACGTGGCGGGAAAGATGCCAATCTTATTACGCAATGCACCAAGCCACCAGCCGTCATCCTGTTTGGCATGCACTTCAATGACATCACCGGGATTCAATTCGAGTTCGTCATAGAGTTTTGGCTTGTAGCTATAGAGGACCTTGTATCGTCCCAATATCTGGCATTGATTTATATCTGACTTGTTTGTATTGTTGAAGCTATCGGTTTTAAGATTGTCATGGCTTCCATTGGTTTGGCTCATAACAGCAGATTGTACATCTTGGGAATTCTGATAAATATGTTGGACCAGTTGCTGCTTTTGATCAATTATGTAATCATCGTCTTGCGAACTGAATTCATCAATATCAGAATCCTGTTGATAGGATCCACCATCTGCCTGACCACGATCCACAGACGATGTCTTTGATTTAAAAGCCGTGGCCGACGATGTGGAAGGTACCACAATCGGTGTTATTGTTGTTGCTAAAGATGTTTCCTTTTGTTGACAGCTAAAACTTTCAATATTGCTTTTACTGCGATTGAAATGCTTTAGCAAACCAGTTGATGAAGGTGCGTTAGCAACGCAAATATTCGCACAGGAGGTGCCTACTTGGCCCTGCTGCAATAGAGCGAAACCCTCATCATCATCGAGACTTGTAGCAGCATCGAGATTTGCTGGGAGACACGCTGCTGAATGTTGCGCCTTGTCATTATTTTTTAGCCAAATTGGTACTTTCAATATGCTCTCCTGCAGTCCAGTGCGATCACGTGTTATCTACACAAAAGATTGTATGTACATTTTTAATAATAGAGCAAGCCTCCAAGGGCAAAATCCCATCTTAACATTACCAGTATGTGCTGCGCCAAAGGATGTGTAGTACGCGGTTTATGATCAAGCTCAAGTAGGGCAGAGTGCAGTTTCAGACGGGCACCCTCTAGATAGGTCAGCATAGAGCGAATCTGAAAGTAAATTTATCGAAGGTTAGTTAAACATACATACTTATGTCTTAGATACAGAAAGCTAACTAAGTTAAATTTGAATGCATCCGAAGTTATATCCGACCGCAAATTGAAATGAGAGGAGACAACTGATGCGATTGCTAACACCGGACCAAAAGCAATACTTCCGAGGCGTGTTTAAGCATGTAGAAACGCGATAGGACCGAATTTTTCGCAATTACGTATGGACGAAAAGTGGAGTCGTCAGTCTTCTGAGTGAGACCGACCGAAGCGTCCCAAAACACAAATATCGACGGGTAAGGTTATGGCGTCCGTATTTTGGGATGCATATGGGATTTTGTTTATAGACTACCTGGAGAAAGGTAAAACAATCAATAGTGAATGCACCCACCCTACTCTCCAAATTTGGTCCCCATTTTTGAACTCAAAAAAGCACCTCCAAGGCAAGAGATATGGATCAAATGAGGAGGTAATTGCCGATACTGAGGCCTATTCTGAGGGGAAAAGTTCATTCTTTTACAAAAATGGCATCGAAAGATTGGAGAATCGCTGGACTGAGTGTATAGCCGTAAATGGAAATATGTACATATGTATATTGATGAATAAAACTAAGTTTTCAGAAAAAAAATGTGATTTTACTTTTTTGAGCGGTGTGATATTAAGAACCCGATGTAAAATGTCGAAGTACTTGGACATTCAGTTTCAATTGAGTGACAATCGTTTGAGTAAAGCTCATTTGAGCATGGCGCATTTTGAAATAGTTGTCCTGAATTGTACATACAAGGGTACAACCAAGAAAAGCGGTACCGATCGTCTATGTGTTGATTATCGTGGTTTAAGTGAAAACACAGGGGCAGACAGGTATTCATTGGCTCACATCTCTAAAAAGATTGGCAGGTAGGGTAAAAACCTAAAATATATGAGTAAAATTTTAAGGCATGATGAATTTTATAGCGAAGATTAAAGAAGTTTACGAAAAAATATCGATAAGTAAGCGAAAGTACAAGTTTTCCAGCAATAAGATTTTGATCCTCAAGATTGCTTATTGCCTGTCTCTAAGTGGCCCATTTTCATCGCTATCACAACAAATTCATACACATCTTCTTCAACGACAGTTGATGTTTGTGTATGAAATGTCTCGTTGCATGAAATGCCTCATCCATATGTTATATGGTCAGTGGTTGTACGCAATGTATCTAGAATTCGTTGAGCCCAGAAATGGCTAAAAAAAAATACCTTAGGTTTTGAAACGTATTTAATTTAGAATACAGTGCGGGAAATCTTTACATTTAAAAATACAAAAGGATTTCGATTGTTCACGACCCTGTGTGAGTAATAGCACTGACCATATAACATATGTTATGTGGTAATAGATAACATGCATATTTATATATATGTAAACTCGGCAGGGGTCGCGATGCCTTATATACTAGTCCTATTGTGTATACAGTAGGAATTATTAGACTCATAGCATCAGTAGAATTTCATGGGAGTCGCAATAGACTTGGATATTTTCTTCACAGGAAACTGGAGTTTGTTTGCTGGAAGCTCACTCCAATGTGTTATTTTGTATTAGAATTTGACTTATTGTCATAGCTTGGTTCCCACAGTACATTTGCAGCTAATGCAATGCATATACATTCGTTAGTGTAATCCGTCCGTAACCAAGTCGTGAAACTTTTTTACTTTTATTTTCCACAAAGTTTGCTCTTGAGTGATCGAATTAAATTCATACAAAGATTATAAAAAAGATGATAAAAATACCTCACAAATGGGAAAAATAGTTCAATTTGAAGCTATAAAAATAGCTATAATTTTAGCAAATATCATTTCATAAAGTTCTCTAACTAGAGGTGGCAAGTGACGCCTAACAAGAATTTACGGAAGCATGGCAAATTAGTTTTCGCTGTTTTCGTGTTGCAGTATTGCTGCTTGGTATCACCACTGACCAAATAGCAGTGGTATAACTGACCACATTATTCACATATATTTTGTGGCCAGTGGTTTAAAATATGTATGTACATATGTGTGTTGATGTATGTGTGTTTTTGATTGTTGTCAATTTTTTTAGAAACATTTGTTTAATATTACTATACGCTCACGTGATATAGTTTCTCAGTAATATTTTGATGCTCCTGATTATTGAGTGATTGGGAGAAGACACGTAATCCATCCCTGGAACGACGTTCCCGCTCTAAATCAGATTTAACCAATTGCAAGAGCTTGATCAGAGATTGCTTGCGTCTCTCACGATTCATCGCCAGTGTGGTGTGTTCGCAATAGAAATCCGGTAAGAGTTGTTCACTGGGACCCTCAGAGTTTCGACGAATATTGCGCACCACTTGCACATCTTTCGAGACACTGCAGTCTTCCAGTTGGGGCTGAAGATTGCTGGACAGCTTGGCCAAAATTGTATTCATGTTTGAAATGAGTCGGACATATTGTTGAACAAAGGCTTGCATGTTCGCCAACCGTTGTTTTTCACTTGTTTGTAGCTGAGATGATCCGCGTAGTATGCTCATCTCCCAGTCGACTCGTGCACGCTCCGCACGCACGCACAGTGTGTAGTACTCAACGTCGGCTCGTTTAACAGCTTCTTCAGCTTTTTTTCTTTTATTGTCTAGTTTAACACAATCCTTTTCGGCCGATTTGAGTTCCTTTTCGGCGGTTTGCTTATTTGGACCTTGATGCAGTAGGGCAAGCGATGGCGACTTCTGTATGCGTACGTCTAGCATTGCATCCTGAAGCTTCTCATTCTCACGCGCTGCTGTATGTGATACCTTTTTAGATTTCGCTTCACTTATTCGCCATTCATTCAGCACTCTCGCTGCTTTATATACATTACTTTCAACCTATTGATAAAATACACCAAATAGCAGAGGTCAAATTGCCGAGCTATTGTTTTAGTGTAAGAACTAATGTCAACTCACGGCTTTACGGGTCTTATGATTATTATCGACGACCAGCCTGAGAGGCTTGACCAGCTCATCAATTAGCGATACTGCCAACTGCCGATGAATGTCGCTACGACTTTCCATCTCAGTAGCAACACCACGCCAGGCGTCTGCCACGCTTCCAGGTATGTCCCGACCAGCCTTATTTAGCTTATTTGCCAGTTTCGATAGAGATTTAGAGTAGATAAGTTCCGAGTCAGCGCTAAAATTTTGTTTGCATTACGTTAAGATGTTGGGTTGATGCGTTTAATTCAATTGGTTAATGAAACATACCGTTCCTGTAAAACAAATATGAGCTCCTTGCTGAAATCTCCACACTGTTTAATATAGCGTCGCAATTCCTCGAAACCATTTTGTCCCTAAGAAAGAAATAAAATATATATATTTGTACTTGTATATAAATACGGGAGACATTACGAGGTCAACATAGGAGCCAATATACATATGTGTGTAGATTTTTATATCGGAAATATTCATTAGTGATAATATGCATATGTGTTCGATCTAAGTATAGTGTACCTCATCTTTGAAGCGCTTAGCATGCGACAAAAGATCATCATCGTCGTCGAGTTGATGAGAGTACAATACATTTTTTTTGATACAATCGGTTACAGCCTCACAACTAACAAGGAAATCACGATCATATTTATGATCACGTTCACGTTGATATTTACGTCTTCGTTCATGGTCATAATGATGGAAGTGTTCTGGTGATACAGATTTTCGACTAGCACTGCATGACGATTGATTGAGATTCAACTTAGATTGACCGACACGTTTAAGCGGCGTCTGCTGATAAACCACTTCCATTAGCTTATTGCCCTCCTCACCAATCCAATTTTTCATACCATGCAGGCCTTTTCTGATTTTCCCCTTATTATGATTGAATTTAAAAAGCCCTTGATTTTTGTTTTTCAACAATGTAATACGACGTTCACTTGGACGCAATTGATCCCGATGAGTGCAGTATTCTAGACCGATTGAACGATTGAATTTTTCCGTCTCATTTATTTGTCGGGTTATTTCCTCCAGCTCATGGATTGAAACAAATAGGTTCTGGGGATTTAAACTGTTACAGCTAACTGACTTAAGATCATATTTAAATTCATTTTCATCCTCATTGATGCTTGTCTGGTCACGACTACGGCTTCGACAACTTGTGAGACTTTTTGAGAGAAATTCCCGGAAAATAGGAGAATCAAAGTCCTGGGAGATATACTGAAGGCTTGTTCTTTCATCTATCGGAAGCGAATTATTTTTGTCCTCCAAGTTTTTCTTAGTGCGGCTTGATGTTAACCCCAGCTTTCTGGCGCTGTACAGCTCAGACATATGTGGGGGGGTGGTCAATTTCATGCCTAGCGTTAAGGAAGGCGATTTATGCAAATTTACCCTGAGCTCAGATCGATGAAGATTCGTCACAGATTTTGAATGTAGTTGGCAGGAATTGCAGGACCTACGAATTGATGGCTCATCAGCCAGTATAGGCGGTGGATGCACGGAAGGAAATAGTGATGAGAAATTAAACATATTCGGCTCCGAGTCCGGATCTTCCGGATACTTCAGTGGCACGTGCATTGGCGTTGCGAACTGATCCATCTCCGTTACGACCTCTGAGTGGAGTTGCTGCTGAATTTGCGGTGTACCACAGGCATCTATGAACTCGCTCTCATCTCCATCGGAGCTGCGGGATGTCAATGTACGCTCCACTGAAGGTGTCTTTGTGGTACCACCACCAATATCCAAAAGACGTGCATCCGATATTCCAAACCGATCTGTGTCAAGTGTTGTGGTAGATATTAGTATAGGTGCACCGATCTCTATGCGGTGTTCCACTGAATTAATACCAGTCATATTGTATTTTCCATATGCTAGCTTGTTAGATGAGACTGAGCGCTCTTTGCCACCATCCCTGGCACCTGATGGCGCCATATTCCACACATGACGTCGAGTGAACTTATTTCCCAGAACAGAAAACCGCTTTAAACGGGTCAATAGACTTTTTCTAATATCCTTGGAATTATTGCTATTATTATTTCGGTTAATGGCATTACTGGTCTCTGCAGCAATTTCGGAAACTTCGGCAACAGATACGTTACTGTCCTTGCCACCTAATTTAAGTTTCGGCATTCTCAAATGGTTCATGTTTCTACATTAAGTAAAAATGTATGTGAATTCAGTTGTATTTAAAATGCCCTTACTTATTTTTTGTTATATCACTGACCATATAACATATAAATGGGACATTTCATACAAAGAAAACGGCCACGAAATTTCTTAGCGAGATACACCAGCTGCAATACTAGTAATTCCAGTAGGGTTTCAATTTGTCTTCCCAAGCATCAAAAGTCTAATTTGGCACTCTAGAAGTCCCAAGCAAAGTCACGCATACACATAAAGATGTGTGTATACACAAGAAGCTATGCTTGAGTTTGTATATTCTGGCAGGCATTGATCTGGTGGGATAGCCCAATTGAGAATCAGCGATATGCAAAGCAATGATAAAATAAAAAATATCCTGTAAGAAAAATGAAGGCGGCATTTTTCTTGTCTTGCAGTGCATGGGTCGACCCGTCGCAGGTAGTCGACAAAACTTTGCTGAGCTCGGACAGCAGCAAAAGCCAAAGATATGAAATTCGGCTGGGCACCCACACACACACACACAGTGATGAGTATGTGTACGTACAAGATGATGAGAGTGTATTTGTTGTCATAGCTATGAAAATGGGCAACAGAATGAGAGAGGCAGGCAAGAAGGAAGCTCTCAACAGCGAACAGCATTGGTTGTGAGGGACTCTCACATGCAAATTTGCTGATTCTACCTCTGACCATAAGAACAACATGCGGGCTCTATACGACGCGTCCGCCCTAGACGACGTACAAAACGCTATTATTTCAGTATAGGTTCGCATATTGAGAGATCGAACTTGTCAGAAGCTGTTCGTGTGAGCCTATTGGGGTATGTCGCATCGAACTGGGGTATTTCGCTAAGAACTTTCGCGGCCGGTTTCGTTATATGAAATGTCCTATCTATATGTTATATTGCAGCTGCACTTTGTTATCGCATGAGTGCAGAGATTCGTAGTTTAGTTATGTCGCTCAATAATAATTATATGGTGTTATATTTTTGAAAAAAAAAATATATGTGGAAAATCAAATTTAAATGTATTGGCTATACTATAAATCTCATCATCTTTCAACTTTCCTTTCCATCCGATAACAATAATCGGCAATACTAGTAATTCCATACAAATTGCAATTCATGTATTTGTGGAAGGTCAGGGTATCAAATTGTCTTCCCAAGCATCAAAAGTCTTTCTCGAGCTAGAAATATAATCTGGCAATCGAGAAGAAGTCCCAAGCAAAGTCACGCATACATGTAGACATGTGTGTACACACAAAAAGCTATGCTTGTGTTTGTATATTCTGGCAGGCATTGATCTGGTGGGATAGCCCAATTCAGAATCTGCGACATGCAAAGCAATGACAAAATAAAAAATTCCCTGTAAGAAAAATAATGGCATGCCGCCTTGTAAACTTGTGCTACGCAACACAGGGTAAAGATCCGTCTTGCAGTGCGATGGGTCGGACCCGTCGCAGGTAGTGGAAAAAAACTTTGCTGAGCTCGAACAGCAGCAAAAGTCAAAAATATGAAATAGGCTGGGGACCCACACACAGCGATGAGTATGTGTACGTACAAGATGATGAGAGTGTATTTGTTGTCATAGCTATGAAAATGGGCAACAGAATGACAGAGGCAGGCAAGAAGGAAGCTCTCAACAGCGAACAGCACTGGGTGTGAGGTACTCTCACTGTGAGAGTCTCATGCAAATTTGCTCTGTCTACCTGCGATCATGAGAGTAACATGCGGGCTCTATACGAAGCGTCCGCCCTAGACGACGTACAAAACGCTATTAACTCAGTATAGGTTCGCTCATTGAGAGATCGAACTTGTCGGAAGCTGTTCGTGTGAGCCGATCGGGATATATCGCATCGAACTGGGGTATCTCGCTAAGAAATTTCGTGGCCGTTTTCGATGTATGAATGTCCCATCTAAATGTTATATGGTCAGTGGTTTTACGAAGCAGCAGCCGGCAGTCATTCGGCAGCTATGAAATGTGACGAAAATTCGTACATGAGAAACGACGAAAAAGACGACTATTTGCTAATAGTTTTTCAAACCCTGGTCTCAACAGCGAACACACGAGAGCAAAAAAAAAAATATAAGGGACATCATCAATGACAGTGCACTATATAGAATTTGACCCGTTTTTGTGGCCAAAATTAAAATTTTTGAAATTAACAAGGTTTTTGACTGCAGGTTTCTTGTATTACTGTTATTACTGTTGTTATTACTGTTGGAAGGTATTTTAGAAAAGTAGGCATGTCAAAAGAATATTTTAAGCAATTTTCAAGTTAGAGATGATGCCACCCCGATTGAATGTCCTATTCCAAATGAGTCCTGCAAAATTGGTCCACAGCGGATAATAAATATAGAAGTTGTTCAAGAAGAAAAAAATTCACTTTTCTTTTCATCTGCATCATGATAATTGGGATATAATTGGCTTTCCTGCATTTTGCATCCTCTCGAATTGGTCAGTTCTGAAATCTTGATCCAAAATCAAAGTGTATATGGCCTATCGTTTCTTGCAAAAACTCCCTTGCTTACACCACACGTCCAGCAGCTCTGCAGTGCTGATCAAGATGTTGCGTCCTAATAATTCAAATTACGCAAAGAACCGCAAAAAACGCACAACGCGCTTACTTATTCTGAATTCAGAATTGACAAATGTACAACATGTATATGGACACTCACTGATACTTTTTGAACCTTTTACACAACGCGTTGTGTTCGCTTGCAACAGCTGCCTTTAACAGCTGTTATTTTAACACAAAACTGTTAAGTTAACATTTTAGATATGCAACATAGCAGTTTGATTTGCATACTCGCGAAAAATGAATTTTGGCCACAAGAACGGGTCAAATTCCATATAGTGCAGTGGCAAGCAAACGAAACGGGGGTGGATTGCTCACAACATCAATGACAAGAGTGTGAGAAGCATGGCAATATGCGATCTCTATCATGATATCTCGCTCATTAGTTGTTGTTGTATACGCTTCTAAAAGGCGTACATTCATGCCTAATTCATTCTCTCTCAGCATCAGCCCAAGTAAGAATGCAACGAAGAGTTCGGTAGCCTTCGGCTCTGATGAGACACTTCGTAACGACGCTCAACCTCTCCTCGCCTACGAAGCTGAGCCACTGCTGGGACCTCTACATATGTGAAATGCTTGTGAGGCTGCTTGCGGTCTTTCTATGTAAATTTGTATATATTTTTTTGTGTTCTTTATCCCACGATATTAAAATACTCAATACAGATGAACAAAATATAAAATATATACTGTTTACTAGAAAGAAGCAGGGTTCGAAAAAAAAAGTCAGCGCTAACATTTGCTGCGCAGTTCGCCCTGCCTTGGTTTTTCAAAACATGCTCTGCAGCAGCAACAGCACAAAGCATAGAACCGCTGACCATATAACACATAGATCGGACATTTCATACAAGCGTTTTTGACACAAAATTTTCTTGCGAGGCGTCCCAGCAGAGGCTCGGCGTCGTTACGAGACGTCCCAGCAGAGGCTGAGCGTCGTTACGAAGTGTCTCAGCAAAGCCGAAGGCTGCCAAACGATTTCGTTTAGCAGCAATCATTCTCATTCGGTCTGCTGCCGAGAGCACATGAAATGCGCAGGAATGTATGTCTTAGGATCGTTAACAACAACAAAATATGAGCGAGAAAGCATAATATAGACCGCATATCGCTATGCTTCTCGCACTCTTGTCATTAATGTTGTTAGCAATCCACCCCCGTTTCTATTGCTTGCGACTGTCATTGATGATGTCCCTTGATCTTTGTTTTGAGCTCGTGTGTATGAGTAGTTCGCTGTCCAGACAGGCAATAGATAAATACATGCATAGCTTCTTGTGCGTATACATATCTTTACATGTATGCGTGATTTTCGTTTGGATGTCTTTCTGAAGCCTGAAATCTTATTTCTGGCTTGCCAGAGACTTTTTGTTCAAGCGGTGGCTGCTTGAAAACGAAACGGGGGTGGATTGCTCACAACATCAATGACAAGAGTGTGAGAAGCATGGCAATATGCGATCTCTATCATGATATCTCGCTCATTAGTTGTTGTTGTCTACGCTTCTAAAAGGCGTACATTCCTGCGCAATTCATGCTCTCTCAGCAGCAGTCCAAGTAAGAATGAAATGATGAATTCGGCTGCCTTCGGCTCTGCTGAGACACTTCGTAACGACGCTTAGCCTCTGCTGGGACCGCTCGCGTACGACGCTCAGCCTTTGCTGGGACCGCTCGCAAGAAATTTTTATGAACAAAACGAGTATATGAAGTGGGGTATCTATATGTTATTTGGTCAGTGATTCCACACAGCTTGAAACAGCTGTACGTAGACGTTTTCTTGCCCAAAAACATGTGCATTTTTTTTTTTTTTTAATTGTAATTAAATAAGTTGTTGAATTAAATAAATGAAGAGTAGCTATATTTATTGACAATAGACGTGTTGTTAATATAAAAAAGAAATAGTGGCAATATCTTCTACACAACTGTTTATATTTAACGTCAAAGTTTCGGTTAAAATTTGTACGCACACTTTTCCTGCCTAGTGTAAATAAGAACTTGATCAGCGCTCGAAATAGATTTGTCGACATTCCAAACAGTTGAGTCGCTAACTCCTAATGTAAACAATGTTTCTTTCATTTCACATTATGAAATATTTCTTGGCTGGGTGATTCCAAAGGATGATATCTCAAATATACAATGTACAAAAACAAGAGACCTAAATCATAAAAAGTTTCTGTAAGCAGGCGGGGCGTTTTTCAATTCCACCTAACGAGAATCGCGTCATTTTTAACCGCCATTCAGACGCTTGGTTAATTTTTTTTTCAAGCCTTTGTGTCGCGGTTTTCAAAAACATCGGTACGCCAATAACTACAAAAACAGCTAGTGACTTTTCCAATGCTAAAAATGTTTTCATTATCTCTGATAACTTAAAGATTTAACTGTAACAACGATCACACAATGAGGATGCAAGTGGTGCTATTTTATTTTCCACAGCTGTATATATATTATTTATATACATCTGTATGTATTCAGTGATGGAACATACTTAAAAATTATATAAGAATAAATTAATACTAATTTAATGTCACATAAGCCTCTTTCACACGTCTTTATTAATGAGTGTGAGGCAATGAGTGTTCTTGTTGTAAATGAAATCACATCTAATTAATCACAAGTTAAAGTAAGTTTTGTTGTATTTTTAATAATTAAATTTGATATATGTATGTATATTCATATGTATTTATGTATGTCTTTATGTATAGACAACTAAGTAGGTAACACTGTATTTGTGTATTATATGTTAATCAATTTCAATATCCACATTTCCATTCAACTAAGTGTGCAAGATTATTGAAATTATTCAAAGTTTTATTTAACTAAATGAAAACAAAATTAAATAGCGTCGGCGATGCTGATGGCGCTGTTAATGCTGAAGGTGACAGAGACACTGACTGTTTTATATACGTCTCTGTCGTACAAGCACCGAATTCAAACTAAATTTAAATCACATTATTAAGAAAGAAAAATGAAGAAAAAAACATATCATCGGCGAACACTGCACAGCGCCAAACTAAGCGCAGGCATCAATCCGAATCACATCCGCACATAGCGCGTGAGGATTAGCCCTGGCAGACAGCAGGCTTGCTGCCACGGTCATCCGTCACCTAGGGCCCCACAACATAATTTAGATTATTTTAATAAATATTGTTAGTGCGCACCATTAAATTAAGAATGATTTGTTAGTTTCCCGCAGGAGGGGGAAGAGAAGGCTGTGAAAGCCTGGAATAGTCAGCTGTGGCTTTCCTCAAAGGGCGATGGACCACAACATTCACGCTTTGGTCCATCGTATGGAAGGGTGGGTGTTATCGATGTTTGTAATCGATGTTGTAGCGAACGAGACTGAACTTGTTCGGGATTTGGCTACGAACTGAGGGCATTGGGACCCAGCAACCCATCCCTGGGTACACTGAGCTAGCTGAGGTTGCCCACCGGGAAAAATCGGTTCGTAACAGAATAGAGTTTAAAAATAGTAGTTTTGATAAATGTTTCGTCGTCAATCTGTTCCTGATTTCGGTAGCTGTTGCTCCTGCCTTTGAAAATAGCCTCTCAGATGGAACTGATGTTCCTATCAAGAAACAATACTTTTTTGAAATAGTGTACAGCTTGGGGTAAACTGATTTCATCTCTTCCCATGCTTTAGCTTCAAGTGTTGCATCATATTTGTTGTGTTATTTGAACACTTTAACACCTTATGGCATATGTTGCATTTAGCATTCGACTCGCCATTTTTCGAAAAATGTTTCCAGACTCCGCTGCGTAACGGAGCCATTTGATATTTTATTTTTATTTTTGTAGGTCAATTTTGTGACAATTTTCGCGCAGTTCACAAATTGTTCATTTGAGTTCTCTCTTCTTCTTGTTTCGTTCATTCAGTTCTTAAGTGTTCTTAAAAAAGAACCGAATGAGCGAACAAGAGTGAAGTTAGTTCTTTCGATTATATTTTCAAAAAATCGATTATCATTGCAATGAATGAGAGGGCATTAATCGATTCAATTAAATCGAAATTTTGCGCTAATAATCGATTATAATCGATTTTTCGATTAATCGTGACATCCCTACTCATAACCAATGCTGTTCGATCGAAGACATTAGAACATTATTAATATTATACAAATGGCAATTAATGTATTTGTGGAAGGTCAGGGTTTCAAATTGTCTTCCCAAGCATCAAAAGTCTTTCTCGAGCTAGAAATATAATTCGGCACTCGAGAAGAAATCACAAGCAAAGTCACGCATACACATAAACATGTGTGTACATACAAGAAGCTAGGCTTGTATTTGTATATTCTGGCGGACATTGATCTGGTGGGATAGCCCTATTCACACACAGTTTTAAATACATATATGTACATATATCATGAACATTTAAAAAATACAAAATTGTTGTAAAAAGGATGAAAAAAGACAACAAATAAAATAAAAGTCTGTTTTTCGGATAGAGGATGTTTTAAAATTTTTGCGGACAAAGCTGTTTCAAAAATGACAAATCTATCCTAAAAAAGGAAAAAACGGCAACACTGCTACAAGCATATGATAGCTAGCATAGGCGAACCGAAAACATAACCTTCCACAAATACATGAAATGTCATTTGTATGGAATTACTAGTATTCCAGCTTCATTATTATCACCGGATGAAAGGGAAAGAGAAAAATAATGATATTTCTAGCATATCCAATATATTTTAGAAAATGTCCCTTTTTATGATTAATGAAATTAATTAGATTTAAAAAATATATCATAATTTAATTATTATTGAGCGACGTAACAAAACTACGAATCTCTGCACTCGTCCGACAGCAATAAATAAGGCAAAAAATTAAATTCGTCTGGTCACACACAGTCATGAGTATGTGTACGTATAAGATGATGAGAGTGTATTTGTTGTCATAGCTATGAAAATAGGCAACAGAAATAGAGAGACAGGCAAGAAGCAAGCTCTCAACAGCGAACAGCATTGGTTGTCACATGCTATTTTGCTGTTTCTACCTTGGATCATAAGAGTAACATGCAGGCTCTATAGGAGCGTCCGCCCTAGACGACGTACAAAACTATATTAACTCAGTATAGATTCGCACATTGAGAGATCGAACTTGTCGGAAGCTGTTCGTGTGAGCCGATCGGGGTATCTCGCATAGAACTGGGGTATCTCGCTAAGAAATTTCGTGGCCGTTTTCGTTGTATGAAATGTCCCATCTATATGTTATATGGTCAGTTGTAATAGATTCTAGTAAAAAACAGATTTAACAAAAACGTTAACTAGGACTGGGCTCGACTATGAGATGCCATGTGCCAATGTATTAAAATAACAGTGCAGATGTACATGTGGTGCGGAGTACATAAAACAAAAATATGAACTTGAACAGCGTGCATACGAAATTTCAAGTGTATGGTTCTTATAGATGCTAAGATCTTTCTACTCAGACGGATAGACAGGGCTCAATCGATTCCCCTTTTGATCGTAAGTCGGAAAATATGTACACCTAGCATCAGAAGTCTGCGTACACCCTGAAAAAAATGCGGCATCAAACTTTCTACTTAAATTATTCAGCCATTTATTCATATATTTTCAAAATTCTCTTTTGTAAACATAACTATAATCAATTGTCTTTATTAACATATTTTTTCCAATATTTTTTATTGATGTCTTATAATTTATTTTTAATTTTAAACTAAAGGTGAACAATAATCATCCGCTCGCGATGGGTGTCCGAAGTTTGTTGGCCAGATCGCGTATTTGAGAAGATCCAGCCTAATAAATTGCTATTGTTTATTACTTTTTGGATATAGGAGTGGGCTCCACCAACTAGGACAGCAATTTTATTGCATAATTGTGCCAGAAAGGATAACTTCAAAATAATTTTTGGTGGAAAACAGAAATTTTCTTCCACATTTTGGTTCATATTGCGATTCTACTAAATATTATGCTATATTTACATTTCAAATGTGCAATACTAATTGCTAACACAATATTGAAATTATCTACATCAAAAAAATCCAACGGTAATCGTTGTTTCTTGCATTCCACGCAGCTTGAAACAGCTGTACGCAGACTTTTGCGTGTACACTTTTTAGTAGGGTTTAGTTTAAAATTAAAAATAAATTATAAGACATCAATAAAAAATATTGGAAAAAATACGTTAATAAAGACAATTGATTATAGTTATGTTTACAAAAGAGAATTTTGAAAATATATGAATAAATGGCTGAATAATTTAAGTAGAAAGTTTGATGCCGCATTTTTTTCAGGGTGTACGCAGACTTCTGGAATTGGGTGTATGTTTATACTCTATGGGGTCGAAAACAGCTGTTACGTACATTCGCACAGATCATAATAATCTCTTCTTTTTAAAGAGCACAGAGTATAAAATAATATAGATACATATATTTGTATGTACTATGGCCAGAGAGGTAGAAGCCCCTGGAATATGCATAATAAGTAATTTAGGTTCTTGGTTAGGTAATGAATTTTTGAATATTTTCCGACAATTGATACAGGAATACTTTCTTGTTGTTGTCAGATGATGGTCTCGATGATGGAAAATGAGTATCACAAACAATGATATTGGCTAAGGTAATACAAGTAGGGTGATTGTGTTGAACATATGATCAACACTTACCTGTGCATTACCCATCAGTGCATCCTCTTCATTTTTATCATGTATAAACTCATCAATATCCGCATAAACAGCTTCAACCAGTTGTTGTTTCTGTTTTTTTTGTTCCTGTTTGGAAAGTGCATTTAAATTTGTAGCTGACTTGGACTTACTTCTGCCATGGCGTGATGAATATCGTAAGCTTTTAAGCACGCCATATGAACGGGTGTTGGCGATCTTTACAAGTACGAAAAATAGAGATAATATTTCAGAAAAATTATTAATATCAAAATAAAGACATGGATAGATACTACAAAATAGTGTAATATATATGAGAATAGAACGCAATACGTTGATTTTAGTTGAGAGTGATGAACAATGCTATAGCCTGTAACCCAAGTAGGTATAATTACTGACCAAATAACTTATAGATCGGGCGCTTCCAGCAAAAGCCAGGAGTCCCAACAGCAGTGATGCCAACTATTTAAAGCAAGGAAGACCGTTATAGTATTGTATATCGTAGCTCTCCCCAAGTAAAGCGGCCCATCCACAGGCGAGCATGTTGGCCGAGCATGTTGTGCTCGACGAAATTTTCATCGTTAGTGGTAGTGCTCGCGTACAAATTTCGTGTTCGTCGAGCCGCTCGCACAAGATAGAAATGATTCTATCTTGCCTGTGTTCGCGACAACATGCTCGACAATGGATGGCGATGCTCGCACGAACATCACTTCAACCAAACATTTGAAGTGAAAACACGTGCTAGCGAGCGCTGCTAAAAATGTCTAAACAATGTATGCAAGAGTTTATGTATATATTATATATATTATTTATATACTAATATATTTTTGAAGCAAAAATTAATTGAAAAAAAGTGCAATTACAGTGGCGCCGTCGTCTTCCGGTGCCATGTTGACGCCTCAAAATTTTCCAGCAAATGATGTTCGCGAGCATGTTCGCACTAGTTGGTGGACAAGAAAATTTTTTCTCGACAACATGCTCGGCCAACATGCTCGCCTGTGGATGGGCCGCTTAACAGTTTGTACGTATACGCACTGACCATATAACCTTCAATTATTTTAATTTTTTTTTACGTATTAAGTCAATGTCTATTGAGTGGTATCACTGACCATATAACATATAGATGGGACATTTCATACAACGAAAAGGGCCACGAAATTTCTTAGGGAGATACCCTACTTCGATGATACCCCAGTTCGATGCGAGATACACCGATCGGCTCACACGAACAGCTTCCGACAATTTTGATCTAACAATGTGCGACCGTATTCTGAATTTATTTTAAGTCATCAAGGTCGTACGCATCGTACAGAGCCCGCATGTTAGTCATGATCGCAGGCAGCAACAAAAATTTAGAAATAGAGAGTCCCTGACAACCAGTGCTGTTTGATACTGAGATAGCCTGCTCTTCTCTTCCTCCTTGTTTCTGTCTGTGCTTTCATACACAAGCATCAACCACAAATTAGCGAAAGAGAGTGAGAAAGAAGGCATTGTGCCATCGCTCACACACTAATGTTATTCGCTGTTGAGAAAGTTTGCTTCTTCCCTGTCTCTCTATTTCTAGGTTGCCCATTTTCATTACTATGACAGTACGAAATACATTCACATTTTCATGTACATACACATACTAAACATTGTGTGTGTGTGGCACACTGTGTGTGTCCTATTGCATGGTGCGACATGCGGCATGGTAATCTTCAAAATATGTGAACGGCCCATACCGAAAAACATGCTGGACTTGCCACAAGGACAGCACAAACCAACTATCCTATAAC
This sequence comes from Drosophila quadrilineata, assembly GCA_018150725.1. Classification (NCBI taxonomy): domain Eukaryota; kingdom Metazoa; phylum Arthropoda; class Insecta; order Diptera; family Drosophilidae; genus Drosophila; species Drosophila quadrilineata. The sequence continues at coordinate 935,049 of JAECWN010000432.1, read as the reverse complement.
CTCCAGTCCAGTTAAAATCTGGGAAGTATGAAATTTGGATGATTGAAACTAAGTCGATTATCCAATATAACGTCCAGATTTTTTAGAGGTGTCGTCGATCTGATTGAATCACCGCCAACCTGGACAGTCGACCATCTTTAAGCTTATGAATAGCACAGCCTCTGGTTTGTGGCACGCTGACCGTAAACTAGCACTGTGCATCCACAAGCTAATCTTACTAATTGCCGCATTGGCCGCTGCTTCCACTAGCCTAATCTCGTTTCCTTTCTACCAGTGCCAAGTCGTCTGCAAAGGCGATAAGCTTGCATCATCTTGGCATCTGTAGCCTAAGAACACAATCGTACATGAGGTTCCACAGTAACGGTCCTAATACCGACCCTTGTGGAACCTCCGCTGTGGCCCTATATCTCCTAATGCCCTTATCCTTGCCATGCTCTAGCACCCTGTCCGACTGTCAACAACCACTTTGATGGCATCAATAGTAGATCTGGCTTTCCGAAAACCGTATTGGAATTCCCAGAAAGCCTGCTTTTCGACAACATTCTCGAGAAAACAGTTGTACAGAAACTTTTCTAGGACCTTTCCAACCGTGTTCAGCAGACAAAATGGTCGTTTATTTTCGACAACCTGCGACGGGTTGACCTCAAGCACTGCGAGACGGATCTTCCCTCTGTGCTTGGAAGCACAAAGTTAATAATTTGTGTGCACTGATGCTGCTGCATTTTATTTTGTTATTTTTTTTTTTTAATAATTTAAGCTGTTTGAACTTTGAGAGATCGAACCTGTTGGAAGCTGTTCGTGTGAGCCGATCGAGGTATGTCGTATCGAACCGAGATAGCATCGAACTGGGGTATCTCGCTAAGAAATTTCGTGGCCGTTTTCGTTGTATGAAATGTCCCATCTATATGTTATATGGTCAGTGGTTAAACGCAAATGTTTGTAGACGAAGACAGAAAGTAAAAATTGAAGAGAATAAAAGACAGAAATAGTTTGATATAGTGAAAACTCCCGTAACGCTTTCTATGACCACGTAGTTCTATATTATGTCTTTTTTCTCTCTACAGTTATAAATAATTATATCATATATTTGTAACCTGCCAAGATGAGTTTAAAAAACATTTATTTTTTAAACTCATCTTGGCAGGTTACAAATATATGATATAATTATTTATAACTGTAGAGAGAAAAAAAGCATAATATAGAACTACGTGGTCATAGAAAGCGTAATCCAAAATTATAACGACCAATGCCAAATATACATCTAGCCGCAGAAGTCTGCGTACACCCTGTAAAAAATTCGACATCAAACTTTCAACTTAAATTATTCAGCCATTTATTTATATATTTTCAAAATTCTTTTATGTAAACATAACTATAATCAATTGTCTTTTTTAACGTAATTTTTCAATATTTTTTATTATTATATTATTATTATTTATTATTTTATACAAATTTTAAATGAAATGCCTTAACATAGGCCGCATTGAAGCACTGCAGGTCTTCAAAACAATAATTTAAAATGTTGACACAATTCAAGTTATGATAATGGCAAAGGTGCTTACTTCTGAACCACTAGTTTTTACATGGGCTACGCGTACCTTGCCGTCCGCCCTTCTGACCACGGCGTCGATCACTCAACTGCCATCGCTTAAAGTACGAGAGATACTCTCCTTTGGTTGGTGGTATGGATCCGAATGGCAGCGCAACGAGAGTTGTTCCGACTAGGAGGTGAGGTGGAGTTAAGGTTTCCGTATCGTTTGGGTTGGGTTTGGGTCCTCGACGATTGGCCGGGAGTTGAGTATTGCCTCTACCTCGACGAGAAGCGTTCCCATTTCCTCTTGGCCTTCAGCAGCATGTGTTTGGCTGACTTGACCAAAATACGGCGCCCTGGAAGGAATGAATTTGAAATTGATTCCGCAATATACATTTTTATCGCGGGCTTGGCCCTAATACCAAGAGTTATGGAAACGGGTCCGCAATTGGGTGTCAGCCAATCAACTAGAAAATTTCCCATAATCTGCGCGGCGAGTTTCGGTTTGTATCGAAAACAATGCACGCAATTTCGACCGATTGAGTTGCATTCACGGCGTGCATTAACAAGCCAAAGTTGTTGACGCAATAGAGACAACAAAATGCAAACTCCAGCGTGACATTTAGGACGATGCAATTGTTCTAGGAACTGTGCAACGAATTTGCATTCTTTAGGCATTAGCAGTGGGAATTTTGAGCTTCGATGCAAAGGTGCATTCAACAGACGCCCACCAACTCTTATAAGCCACCACAATCTGTATATGTATATGTACTACAAGTGGTCCAATCAACAATGTGACCAAAAATAAACGATTATTTTTCTTACATTAACATCAAATGTGCTGGGCGAAAACGAGGAAACTCAGATAATAGCCTACGTCGCCATGTATGACGAAATTCTTGGAAAGCTCTAAACAATACGTCAAAGCCTTGGAGAACGAGCTGTGCAATAACTTGTCCAAAGTTCCCCAAGAGCCGTTGACACCAGCAATTCAACCACCCGAAAACAGAAAATTTACTTTTCTTCAGCAGAAAGTACTGGTTAAAGTACTGGTTAAAGAAAGTACTGGTTGGCCGAGCCGCTCGTCGAGCCAAAATATTCTTGTCCACCAACTAGTGCGAACATGCTCGCAAACATCATTTGGTGGCAAATTTTGAGCAGTGAACATGGCAACGGAAGACGACAGCGCCACTGTAATTACACTTTTTTTCAATTAATTATTGTCTCAAAAATATATTAATATATAAATAATATATATAATATATACATAAACTCTTGCATAAATTGTTTTGTCATCTTTAGCAGCGCTCTCTAGGCCTTGTTTTCACTTCAAACGTTTGTGTCAAGTGATGTTCGTGCCAGCGCTGCCATCCATTGTCGAGCATGTTGTTGCGAACACAGGCAAGATAGAATCATTTCTATTTCGTGCGAGCGGCTCGACGAACACGAAATTTGTACGCGAGCACTGCCACTAACGATGAAAATTGCGTTGAGCACAACATGCTCGGCCAACATGCTCGTCTGTGGATGGGCCGCTTAAACCAAAATCCGCCAGGATAGACGCTATCATAGCTATGCGGCAATATTTAGAAGTGCCAAACTCACCAGAGGACATCGACCGTTAACATTTTACAAGGTTTGTAATTTTTAAACATTTTTTTTAATCTAATAGCATAACTTATAGATGAGCCCTTTCTCAATGGACGTTTTGAAGTCAACTGCCAAGCAGTACCTATGTGTTCCAGCAACTTCTACGGCATCGGAGCGGATATTTAGTAAAGCTGGTCAACTAATAAGCGACCGCAGGGCTCACTTAAACCCAAAACTGTTAGCATGTTACTATTCTTAAGTAAGAACACATATTTGATCTCAAAATAAATACATATTACTAGAAAACAAAATTTAAAAAACAACGATTAAATCGATTATAATCGATGTTTCCCTGCTAAAAAATCGAAAACATCGATGCTAGCGATAATCTATTTTTTTCCAGTTCTAATCTCCATCTTTATGTAAATTAGAGCTGTACGTAAACATCGATGTTTCGAGATTTTTCGTCAAAAAACATGGATGTATCGTAATATATCGAGTTTTCCCATATACAAATTTTTTTAAATTAAAATGTTTTCTTTTTATTGCATTATTAGCAATCATTTATTAACATATTATATTATTTTAAGTTGTATATAATGCTTTTAGCAATATTTATTTAAAAATAAGTAACTGAACACATGCTATTCAAAACTTAAAACTAATTCATATGAATGTTAAATCATGAAGAGATCCATTCGTTGCGGTTCACAAAAACTAATATATCTACGTTTTTTTATTTTAATGAGCTCCGTTTTTCGCTGACAATCAATCCGGCCTTACTAAACATACTCTCACTTTCCGTTGAGGTGGCGGGAACTCACAAATATTTTTTAATGCAAGTCTGCAAAGCTTTATCTGCAGAATTCTATATGCTAACAACGTCCATACCTTTTCCCGCAATTCTTTTTAGTGATGCCAAAAAAAAAATCGAAAAACATCGGATTAAAAACATCGATGTTTTTAAAAAAAAATGTAAAACATCGATGTATCGATATATCGTTGATGTTTTTTCAGCTCTAATGTGAATGCAAAAATGGGTTCGGCTCTTGCAGAGACGGTTGCAATATTGAAGACTTTTGTAATTTCACATACTGGTCTCTGAAGAATGCCATTTCAGAAGCAGAAATTGTCCAAGATGAAAAGTGAATTCAAGGTCTCCTTCTGAACCTGAATATATATGCGACAACGCGAAGAATTTTTGTATAAGACGACACATTACTTGACAAATCGACAATTGGATTGGGCTCTAATTTTGACTTTAACAGAACTGTAGCTGTTTTTCGTTTCTCTAAGGACAGCTGCTCGTTTGATAACGTAAAGTGTGGGTTAGTCGGCCAATGGATTTTAACTTTCTTCAAAAAGTCTGGACAAGAAACCACATTGAGTCCCTTAGCTCTAATGCCGAACAACCATGGAACACCATATCTGCCGCGGATCTGACATTTGGCATGAACCATATAGCCAATATGCCGAGGAATACGAATAGAGTAGAGACCTTCAAACTGCGATATTTGAGAATGGCAATCGGATCGCAGGCATTCTGGCAATTCTTCGCCCCACTCCAATTGATGAAGCCAAATTTTCTGGATCAGTATTTTTGCACGGGTCACGATTTGGCATAACAGACCAAGGGGATCATAATGACGTGACACGAGCAACAACATTGACCGTTTGGTTAGCCGAATTCCCGTTGAAAGAGACTTCATAGAAAATTTAAAATTGACGCATTGAGTATTCCATTTTAGTCCGAGTGCGCTGGTATCGTCTTGAGTTGCCATAACGATGTCTTCCTCAGTCTTAAATTCTGCACAATTGGAGGACCATTTCGTTGGAGCTATACCATACTCCTTTAACAAAGACATAAGCTCTACGTGAAGTATATTTAGTTCTTCTATGCTATAGAGTCCAGGAGAGCAGATCATCAACATAAAAATTCAAAGTAACGGGATGAGTTGCTCAGTGTTTGTCGCTTAAGTACTTAAGGCAGCGTACAGCTAAAAAAGGTGCCGGAGCTGTTCCATAAGTAATTGTATTTAGTTTATATATACTAAGCGAGTCTTCAGGTGACTCTCTCCAGACAATCAACTGAACGTTGAGCTGGGTCTCGTCAATCAGAATTTGATAATACATCTTTCCGATGTCTGTCGTAACGGCGTATTTTCTTACTCGGAATTGAAGTAGAGATGCATAAAGAGCTGGTTGCATTGTCGGACCAACCAATAGAATATAATTTAGAGATTTTTGTGATGATGCTTTGGCACTTGCATTGAAGACCACTCTTAACTTTGTGGATGAGCTTTGAGGCCTCAAAACACATTGATAAAATACAAAATAATGAGGGACTTCTTACACTTTGTTGTCAACTATACTCATAAGACCTAGCAATATTTATTGCTTCATGAAGTCAGTGAACATAGGCTGAATGTCAGTTTGCCTTAACATTATTCGCTCTAAAGATTGCTCAGCTTGATTTAATCACTAACGGCTCCAATAGCGCATGACCAGATTACAACTATCACTAAAACAAATAACATATAGATACCCCATTTCATATACACTTTTTTGGAACAAAAATTTCTTGCGAGAGCACCCAGCAGAGGCTGAGCGTCTTTACGAAGTGTCTCAGCAGAGCCGAAGACTTGCGGAAGTCCGAAATTTTATTTCTGACTTGCCAGAGACTTCTTCAAACAGGGACAGCTTGAAAAGATCATCATTCAAAAATAAATATGTAAAATAATCAAAAATAATATGTATATAAGCAGTTTGTATGGAATTATTGTAAATAGTTATTTTATGGTTTATGCATAAGAAAATTAAATTTTCAAAATTTTGCATTTTCAATAAAAAATAATAATAATTGTTGATAAATTGATTTCAGAAATTTAACATTAAGTAATTATTATTGGTGGACATTTTCTGTAATTTAATTACATTGTTAAAACTATAACCTATTCAATCATAATAATGAAGCTATAAAATTGTAGTTCAATATTAATGACATTTGAAATTACAGTACTGAATGAATATTTGAAATAATTTTTGTTGTATATTCCTGACCAATTTTAGATCATTTTTCCTGCAGCCGTTTCTTGAGATCTGATATGCACGATATGGGCGTTTCATATACTCGGCGGTCCAACTCATTCCATAAATTCTCAATTGGATTGAGATCTGGCGATCTCAAATCTCAAAACAAGATTTCCCACTCCTTTTGTGGAAATGCAGCCCTATATCATAACACTTCCTCCGCCGTGTTTTACTGTTGGTTTGAGGTGTTTTTCTTAAGCTCTGTATTCGCTTTCCGCAAAACCATGATCTTCCCGTCACTACAGAAAAGGTTGAACTTGCTTTCGTCCAGAAATATCACATCATCCCACCAGCTTTGGTTCATTTTGGAATACTCCTGGGCGAATTGTTTCAATTTTCGATTCCGCTCAGAGAGAAATGGCTTCTTCTGCGCGATTCCTGCCATTGTACACTTGTTTTTATTGCAGGCCGAATGGTTAAAGCTGAAACGGTCTTTCCGTGGTCGGCAACAAGCTTAGCCGTCAACTCTGGGGCACTTAATCGGGGATGCCTTTTAATTGTCCTCATTATTTCAGCTTCTTCCCGATCAGTCAATTTTCTGGGTTGACCATATTGCTTGATCGACGCGACTCTTCCCACATTTTTTGAATCTTCACACGATGTCACCGACAGTATTCAGCTTCATATCCAAGTCTCTGACAGTTTCTTTATATAAGAGCATCTTTAGGACAAGCTTCCGCTGCTCCAAGGATGTATTTTTGCTTTTGCGGGCCATTTGAAAATTCTCTGCTTCAATTTATTGTTTTCAATTTGATTTCTATTAATAAAAGTAAAATCATTTCTTGACTTTTCGGTGATACCCATTTTCGCAAATTTTGACACATTCTTTGTTCATGTCCGTTTCCCCTTTAAACTTTAAAGAAATAGACTTACGTCACTTTTGTTTTCCACTCGTTCAACACGTACATTGGGACTCGCTCTACTCATTTACATAAGAGTATGGATCAAAATATAAATCCGCAAACATCGGGCTCAGTTGTAAATAATAATAATAATTCTCCGATATATATATCTATGCAAAGGTAATTTAACAAACTTTAATATACCATTTTTAAAATTATATTTTTTTTTATTTTATATGCATTTTAGTTAAATGGAGAAAAATAAAAATCGAATATTAATGTTATGCACTGTATGTATATGAGTACACAAGTATGTAACATACATACACCCAACCGCAGAAGTCTGCGTACACACTACAAAAAATGCGGCATCAAACTTTTTACTTAAATTTAGCCATTTATTTATAAATTTTCTAAATTCTTTTTTGTAAACATCACTATAATCAATTGTCTTTATTAACGTATATTTTTCAATATTTATTATTTATGGCTTATAATTTATTTTTAATTTTAAACTAAACCCAACTAAAAGTGAACGCGCAAAGTAATGTTTACAAAAAATTTTTTTTTAAATATATTAATAAATGGCTGAGTAATTTAAGTTAAAAGTTTGATGTCGCATTTTTTTCAGGGTGTACTCAGACTTCTGCGGCTAAGTGTTGTGCCGAGAGTGCGCTTAAGAAAATCAATGTTTAGTACTTTTTAGAAAAATGTGGTAACATATGTATAAAAAAGGCTTGAAAAAAAAACAATTTTCTTTTTAGTCCCAAGATGATGATGATGTTACCCATCATTTCTATCTATTTTAGGAAAAAAAGCTTTCAATTATTTCAATTTTGTTTGTTTATAAGAGCTTTGAACTAATTTTTCTTCATTTGAAATTTCGTAGCGGGTAGAAATTATTATTGTCAACCTTAAATTTTTAGATACATATAATAAGACAAGCCTAGATTTAATTATTGTCAACCATAAATTTTTGAGATACATGAAATACATTGTTAACATTTTGACATAGTTGAACTTACCCAAGAATTATCGCGAAAGTGTGACATATTGCGGCTGATGGTCGTTGTCCAAACCAGGACACAATATCCTGGTATTCTTGTTTATTATCTAATGTCGGATATAAATTGATTCACAGCTTCATATAGTGCAGCCCTAAACTTGACTCAACTCAACTCAGATGTAGCTTCACCTTATTTATTCATTATTATTTCAATTTTGTAAGTATGTATGTATGTGTACATATGTATGTATGTATGTGTACATATGTATGTACCTATGTGCACACATACACATGAATGCGTCTATACTGGAACAAAATGAAGTTAAAGTGGCCCATCCACAGTCGAACATGTTGGCTGAGCATGTTGAGCTCAACGCAATTTTCATCGTTAGTGGTAGTGCTCGCGTACAAATTTCGTGTTCGTCGAGCCGCTCGCACAAAATGGAAATGATTCTATCTTGCCTGTGTTCGCGACAACATGCTCGACAATGGATGGCAATGCTGGCAAGAACATCACTTCAACCAAACATTTGAAGTGAAAACACGTGCTAGCGAGCGCTGCTAAAAATGTCTAAAAAATTTATGCAAGAGTTTATGTATATATTATATATATTATTTATATATTAATATATTTTTGAATCAAAAATTAATTGAAAAAAAGTGCAATTACAGTGGCGCTGTCGTCTTCCGTTGCCATGTTCACTGCTCAAAATTTGCCACCAAATGATGTCATGTTCGCACTAGTTGGTGGACAAGAATATTTTGGCTCGACGAGCGGCTCGGCCAACATGCTCGTCTGTGGATGGGCCGCTTAAGCGTGACGCATGATACCAAACTTCAAAAATTATCAAGTAACAACGCTGTATTCGATTATCAGATACAGAGATATATAACATACAGTGGCTTCAGACATTTATTCATATATTTTAAAAATTCTTTTTGTTAACATAACTATTATCAATTGTCTTTATTAACGTATTTTTTCAATATTTTATATTGATGTAGTATAATTTATTTTCAATTTGAAAGTAAACCCTACTAAAAAGTGTACACGCAAAAGTCTGCGTACAGCTGTTAAAAGGAATGCAAGAAACAACTATTACCGTTGGATTTTTTGATGTAGATATTTTTAATATTATGTTAGTAATTAGTATTGCTCATTTGAATTAGTATTTATTAGAATCGCAATATGGACCAAAATGTGGAAGAAAATTTCTGTTTTCTACCAAAAAAGAACTTAAAGTTATCCTTTGCAGCGCAATTATACAATAAAACTGCTGTCCCAGTTGGTGGAGCCCACTTCTCTATCCAAAAAGTAATAAACAATAGTAATTCATTTGGCTGGATCTTCTCAAAGGCTCGATTTGGCCAACCAACTTCGGTTACCCATCGCGAGCGGACTTTTGCTCATCTTCTAACCCCAATCACTGACCATATAACATATAGATAGGACATTTCATACAACGAAACCGGCCGCGAAAGTTCTTAGCGAAATACCCCAGTTCGATGCGACATACCCCAATCGGCTCACACAAACAGCTTCTGAGAAGTTCGATCTCTCAATGTGCGAACCTATACTGAAATAATAGCGTTTTGTACGTCGTCTAGGTCGGACGCTTCGTATAGGGCCCGCATGTTACTCTTATGATCGCAGGTAGAAACAGCAAATTAGCATGTCCCTCACAACCAATAGTGCAACTGCAATACTAGTAATTCAATACAAATGACAATTCATGTATTTGTGGAAGGTCAGGGTTTCAAATTGTCTTCCCAAGCATCAAAAGTCTAATTTGGCACTCTAGAAGAAGTCCCAAGCAAAGTCACGCATACACATAAACATGTGTGTATACACAAGAAGCTATGCTTGTGTTTGTATATTTAGGCAGGCATTGATCTGGTGGGATAGCCCAATTCAGAATCAGCGACATGCAAAGCAATGAAGGCGGCATTACTGCACACAAATGCTAAACTTTGTGCTTCAAAACACTATTAACTCAGTATAGGTTCGCACATTGAGAGATCGAACTTGTCGGAAGCTCGAGAAAGACTTTTGATGCTTGGGCAGACAATTTGATACCCTGACCTTCCACAAATACATGAATTGCCATTTGTATGGAATTACTAGTATTGCAGCTGCACGTTGTTATCGCATGAGTGCAGAGATTCGTAGTTTAGTTATGTCGCTCAATAATAATTATATGGTGTTATATTTTTGAAACAAAAAAAAAATATGGAAAATCAAATTTAAATGTATTGGCTATACTATAAATCTCATCATGCTTCAACTTTCCTTTCCATCCGATAACAATAATCGGCAATACTAGTAATTCCATACAAATGGCAATTCATGTATTTGTGGAAGGTCAGGGTATCAAATTGTCTGCCCAAGCATCAAAAGTCTTTCTCGAGCTAGAAATATAATTTGGCAATCGAGAAGAAGTCCCAAGCAAAGTCACGCATACATGTAGACATGTGTGTACACACAAAAAGCTATGCTTGTGTTTGTATATTCTGGCAGGTATTGATCTGGTGGGATAGCCCAATTCAGAATCTGCGACATGCAAAGCAATGACAAAATAAAAAATTCCCTGTAAGAAAAATAATGGCATGCCGCCTTGTAAACTTGTGCTACGCAACACAGGGTAAAGATCCGTCTTGCAGTGCGATGGGTCGGACCCGTCGCAGGTAGTGGAAAAAAAACTTTGCTGAGCTCGAACAGCAGCAAAAGTCGAAAATATGAAATAGGCTGGGTACCCACACACAGCGATGAGTATGTGTACGTACAAGATGATGAGAGTGTATTTGTTGTCATAGCTATGAAAATGGGCAACAGAATGAGAGAGGCAGGCAAGAAGGAAGCTCTCAACAGCGAACAGCATTGGTTGTGAGGGACTCTCACTGTGAGAGTCTCATGCAAATTTGCTCTTTCTACCTGCGATCATGAGAGTAACATGCGGGCTCTATACGAAGCGTCCGCCCTAGACGACGTACAAAACGCTATTAACTCAGTATAGGTTCGCTCATTGAGAGATCGAACTTGTCGGAAGCTGTTCGCTTCGAACTGGGGTATGTCGGCAATCGAAGTGGGGTATCTCGCTAAGAAATTTCGTGGCCGTTTTCGTTGTATGAAATGTCCCATCTATATGTTATATCACTGACCATAATGCGCGGTGACCGAAACACTCATGTTTTACAATAGTTATTTTGAGTGTATCCAACTTGTATGTATGACTTCAACTTGTAAACATAAGGGAAGAAGTGTTATGTGGAACATATTACTTTTATATTTTTATATTTGATATTATCATTCATTTTTTTTTGTTATTAGTCATTGAAGACAATATATTATCATATTGTAAGAGCTAGTCATTGAAGACGCATTAATTATAAGAATTTGGTCTTTTAATATTAGCAATTTCTTTTATTTTTAGTTTAAGATTTAATCCAAAAGGATTACTAATAACAACATAATTGTGAACATTTAATTCATAAGTAAATTTGAATATATACCAGCACTGACCATATTACATATAGATGGGACATTTCATACAACGAAAACGGCCACGAAATTTCTTAGCGAGATACCCCAGTTCGATTGCCGACATACCCCAGTTCGAAGCGAACAGCTTCCGACAAGTTCGATCTCTCAATGAGCGAACCTATACTGAGTTAATAGCGTTTTGTACGTCGTCTAGGGTGGACGCTTCGTATAGAGCCCGCATGTTACTCTCATGATCGCAAGTAGAAAGAGCAAATTTGCATGAGACTCTCACAGTGAGAGTCCCTTACAACCAATGCTGTTCGCTGTTGAGAGCTTCCTTCTTGCCTGCCTCTCTCATTCTGTTGCCCATTTTCATAGCTATGACAACAAATACACTCTCATCATCTTGTACGTACACATACTCATCGCTGTGTGTGGGTACCCAGCCTATTTCATATTTTCGACTTTTGCTGCTGTTCGAGCTCAGCTAAGTTTTTTTCCACTACCTGCGACGGGTCCGACCCATCGCACTGCAAAACGGATCTTTACCCTGTGTTGCGTAGCACAAGTTTACAAGGCGGCATGCCATTATTTTTCTTACAGGGAATTTTTTATTTTGTCATTGCTTTGCATGTCGCAGATTCTGAATTGGGCTATCCCACCAGATCAATGCCTGCCAGAATATACAAACACAAGCATAGCTTTTTGTGTGTACACACATGTCTACATGTATGCGTGACTTTGCTTGGGACTTCTTCTCTCGGGGGTGGGTTGCTCACAACATTAATGACAAGAGTGGGAGTAGCATGGCGATATGCGATCTCTATCTTGTTTTCTCGCTCATTAGTTGTTGTTGTCTACGCTTCTAAAAGCGTACATTCTTGCGCAATTGATGCTCTCTCAGCAGCAGTCCAAGTAAGAATGAAACGAAGAGTTCGGCTGCCTTCGGCTCTCCTGAGACACTTCGTAACGACGCTCAGCCTCTGCTGGGACGTCTCGTAACGACGCCGAACCTCTGCTGGGACGCCTCGCAAGAAAATTTTGTGTCAAAAACGCTTGTATGAAATGTCCGATCTATGTGTTATATGGTCAGTGCTATTAGGCGTACTGGAGCATATGTGGTGTCAACTTAAAGATTATGTTTAGATTAACTGAGTGACTTCATTTATTGTATTCTTTTTATTTTTATTAACATAACATAATAAAATAACAAAATACTGCTAATTTCAACATAACAGCTTATTATATGCAGTTTTTTTTTTTAAATTACAGTTATATAACTGGAACTGTATATGTCAATTTCATCATTAACTGTAATTAAAAAAAAAAATGCATAAAATAAGCTGTTATGTTGAAATTAGCACACATACATACATACATATCTATGTGTGAATGCATGTAAGGGGGAAACCCGCGTACATATATGTACATAAGTAAAGTACATACATATGTATGTACATTTACGCGATGTTTTTTTGGAAACCTGGGCACAGAGAATCTTCTAGTCTTACTAGTTTTTAACTGAAACAAGTAAACGTATGCAGCTTCACGTTTACATGTATTTTACTCATAATTTGAGTCACAGATTATTTACCTATTCAATTCATTCAAATGAGCAGCACACCAAATAAATATAAAAGTATCATAGTGTTAAAAAAACGTTGCAATGTGATTGTTTCTTTAATTTTTTTCTATTGTAATTTATTTAGCTTTTAAATACTCGCGAGGCTTCAACTCTGCGCTCTAGCACCGCTTACGTACCGCACTAGTTTACTATGCGCCGCTTACTAAACATCGTCAAATATTTCCAGTTTGGTGTGCTCAGCGATAGCCGTGCCTCACTACTGCGCATCCAAGTGTTACCGCTCTGTCAAGTTCCCCCTAAGCCAGCAACATCCAACTTTCTAACCACTTTTTCAAAGCTTATTTACTCTTATTTGCCTTCTCTCACACTGAATCTCTCTCTTTAAATACCTGTTTTTTTAACAAGTTCAAGACTCGCTGACGCTCTCAACAGGTGAGAAATCAGATTTGAAACCACACAATATCAGAACAATACTATACCAAGTTTAAACTACATATATTATATGTACATATGTATATGAACAGGTAAAGTTCGTCTCAATTACTCTATAAAGGTAAATGATTGTATTACTATTATATTATGTAAATAAGAACTATGATAATTACCAAAGATTAAATATTCCGTTTGCATCACATGAGAATGTATAGAGCATTAAAAACAACAAGTGGCTTATCTTAGAAAAATTAAAGTTTAGACTCAGGATCAACAAAGTTTTGATTCTGCCATTACCAGCTATTGGTTCGTCAGTTTTTCCATATGTTTATTTCAAAAGATATTAGAGCTAGAAGTTCAAAACCTTTTAATATGTAGACCTTTTTATTAACCTTAAATGGGCTGTTTTCAAAGACAGTAATTAGTAGCCTCAGATTTCGTCTGTAAATCCGCCTGAAATGTATGAAGAAAATTGATATACATATACATATATATATGTCGGGTTATGATTGATATTTTTATTACTATCCATATTTAATCTCACAGATTGTATACGGCGAATAAACTTGATCGCGCCACTGTCACTTTGAGACTGCCCGATAGGCCCTACCGAACTTACTTATATCTTCGTGTCTCGCAGTGGCTCAAGCATACACGCACAACAATCGTAGTACGCATCATTCTCGCAACGTCTCTCTCGCAACATCTCTCTTGCAACATCTCTCTCTCTGGTTCACATTGAACTATCCTGACCATCTGGCGAACAGACAGAACAAAACGTACGAACGACCGTTAGTTAACCAAAAATGAGAATTGACCATCTGGCGAATAGACAGAACAAAACGTTCTAGCAACAACCGTTAGTTAACCAAAAATGAGAATTGCCATTTGGTACACGCATTCCTTTACACTGACCTACATAATTTAAGATCCGACACGGCCATTCTGACAATTACACGTCCTCGTGTACGGTAATCTTAATATTTCGACTATGATTTAAAAAATCAATGATTATAACTTGTGTTTTCTTTTACTCATCAATTTCAGATACCATTTCTTTATTCGACATATTATCTTACACTTAACATTTTCTCTTATTTCGTAATCTTTCATTATTTTACATTCTTCACAACATTATAAGCAAATTTCCATTCTTACTCTCATTCTCATTGCATAATCAGATTCTTTTTAACATTTAATTCATTACATCTGCTTCTCAAAATTCGACTCTAGTTATCGTCACTATGATTTCCTTTTGATTAGAAGCATGGTCTCGTCAAGAGCGCCACACGCCATGTTCCAACATTTGTCTTTCACTTGTGCTTGCCCAATGACGTAGATAGCTCAAATCTCAAAATCATATGTTGAACTTATACAATTCAATCAAATATTGTCATATATCAACCATGCAAAACTTTGCATCCGCCAGGTTATTTCCAATCGAATTCACAAACACATCCGCCATTCTCAAACATTTTCTTGTCGAAGTCTATTGCAACTTCTTCTCAACCGTTCCATATTCGATATGGACACATCTCACATAACATATCCTCTCACACGGATATATTGTAACCATTTCAACATGTCTCAGGCGGGCAATCTAATTCACTCGGAACATAACCATCTGGCATCTTTCTCAAATCTTCATGACAATATTTATAAGTTCTCTTATTATGCAATGACTTCAAGATATATCTATCTCCTTCTAGAACTTCACTAACCAAAAATGGTCCTTTAAACTTCGCATCCAATTTAGTTTGATGCCGTTCTTCATTTTTCAGTAGAACAAAATCTCCTATTTTATGTCGTTCAACCACTGCTTTATTTTTATCGAATCTTATTTTATCGTAACTAGCTTGATTGTTTATATTTTCCATTGCCCTCTCTCTCTAGCATTAACTTTATCTACCTCCATCTCTGTATCATACGGTGGAATCAAACCCAAAGGACGAGCCTCCTTGCCGACAAGCAACTCTAGGGGACTTGCCTTGGTTGTACTACTAACTGTGCAATTCAAGGCAAGTTGTACCTCACCTAGAGCATCTTGCCAAGATCGGTGACCCGATTCAACCGCTGATAGTAGATTCTTAAGGGTACTCATCACACGTTCAACTTGACCGTTTGCACGGCTTCCTCCTGTAGCTATAAGATGAAGCTTAATCTTCTGTGATGTACAAAATTCTGAAAATTTCCCACTAGTAAAACATCTACCCTGATCAGCTATTATACGCTGCGGTATTCCGAACAAAGAAATAGATGATTTCATTGCCTGAATACAACTGTCAGAATCTAATCTTAAAGTGTGAAACAAATAAACAAATTTTGTTAAAGCATCAATTTGTACTATCACATATTCCTTTAGATCATTCTTCCCACTCAATTTTCCAGTAATATCAATATGCACCGTGTGCCATGGTACATTCACTTTTGGAATTGGATGTAACTCGGCTTGTATCTTCCCAGATGAACCCTTAACAGTTTTACATGTAATACAGCTATCGACAAACTTCCTAACATATTTATTCATCTTGGCAAACCAATAATATTGGTAAGTTTTGTCAAGAGTCTTTTTCCATCCCAAATGCATGATGGACTCGTGCACTTGATTTATTACTGACCATCGAAATGCATGAGGCACTACTGGCAAACAACGGGTTCTTCCATTCCTCTGAACTTTACGAAACAAATCACCTTTTTCTCAACTCATAAGTCTGTGCAACATCATCTGTCAACTCTTTAGAGTTAATTTTGTTAATGATATCAGTAATTTCCGAATCCTGGCGCTGTTCAGCAGCAAGCCAGTCACTTGAGATTTCTGCCAAATTTACGCGCTTTTCAGGAACTAAAGACTTTTCAACTTTGGTGGCTTCCTGAATGTGATTTCTCGATAAAAAATCCACATGCGCCATACGCTTTCCTTCTCTATATTCAATTGTGAAATCAAACGCCTGTAGATACGCCCACCAACGATGTACTCTTGGTGTCAGCTCAATCTTTGTCCGCGATGATTTAAGAGAATTACAATCAGTATACACTACAAACGTACGACCAACTAAATAATGACGGAACTGTTTAACGGATTCTACCACTGCCAAAGTTTCTAATTCGTATGAAGTGTATTTAGACTCTGCAGGGGAAGTAGTTTTACTAAAATACTCTACTACATGAGGATTACCATTGATTCGATGCATCAACATTGCACCGTAACCGTAAGAACTTGCATCTGTGTGTAACTCTATTGGATGTTGTGGATCGAAAATAACAAGAACAGGCTCATTTATAAGGACAGCAATAATATTTTTTCTAATATTTTCTAACTCGTTATTCCAATTAAACACACTTTTACTCGAAGTTAAGGAATATATCGGTTTCATAATCTGCGAGAACCGAGGCACGAATTTTCGAAAATAAGACGCCAATCCTATAAACTGTCTTACGCCACGAACTGTTTGCGGTGGTGGCAAGGAATCTAACGCAAGAATTTTTTGCGGATTAGGCCTTAACTCTCCAGCTCGTACCTCATACCCCAAGTATTGTACAGTAGTTTTTAAGAATCCACATTTTGCTATGTTAAAAGAAAATCCCGCTGCAGCCAATACATCCAGCACAATTCTCAATCTTTTCATACCTAATTCTATGGTAGGTGACACCACCATTATATCGTCCATATAAACTATTACATAAGAATATGCAAGATTTCCCAATGCGTTTATAATGGCTCGTTGGAACACAGACGGGGCGTTCTTGAGGCCAAAAGGCATTGTCAGATACTCATAGTGCCCATCAGGTGTAACAAACGCGGTACATTCTACAGAATCGGGATGAATGGGTATCTGATGGTATCCACTAGCCATATCCAGACACGTAAAATATTTAGCACCCGCAAGTCTAGCAATCTGGTCGTTGATGAGCGGTAATGGATATCTGTCAGAAACAGTATTGCTGTTCAGTTCACGATAGTCAACACAAAGTCTATCGGATCCATTCTTCTTTTTAACCAAGAGTATAGGACTGGCATAGGGAGAACAACTAGGTCGAATAATGTTACAGTTTAACAATTGTGTTATTCTTTCACGTACAATCTGTTTTTCATTTGGACTCAGACGATATGGACGACGCTGCACAGTTTTGTTTGGGTTAATTAATCTAATAGTCATTTCTCCCGTATTAACCCTTGTGCAAGGGATTCCATCAATAAATGCAGCTGAATAGTCGTTAAGTAATTTAATTAAGTTTTCCTTGTCATTACCAATCAATTCAGTATCAACATTAAGTAACAAAGCAGATGACTCAGATACTTTACAAACATTTACAGATTTAGACTTAACGAATTCAAATTTATCAGGTGTCAAGATGATTTCGTATCCTTGACTAAGGATTTCCCTACCAATAACAATATCATTTGTGAGATGTTTATCTGCTATGACGTGAAAAAGTATTTCTACAACATTTCCATTAATAATGCATTTAGATAATTTTTGTAAGTTACTGGAAATGCCAGCGTCACCAATACCTCGTATTATAACAATATTATTAATAAGTTTGCCATCAAATTTATCGGCAACACTACTTCGAATAAGCGAGCATTCTGCTCCGGAATCAAAACAAATAGGAAAGATCTCACCCTGATGTGTCAAAACTCCTTTTGGCTCAGCCACAAAACATTGATTACACTTCTTCTCAGTAGCTGCTCCAGATTTAGCTGCATTGTTTGTGCACCGATTCGCAAGATGTCCAAGTTGTCCACACCGGTAACAGGTCACATTCTGTAAATCGCGATGCTGTTTATTCTCCGATCCAGACCGCTTTAGTTTACACTCTGCCATTTTATGTCCTGGTTTCTTGCATAAGTGGCACACGATTTTGGCTCGCTTACAGTTGCCACTATTAACATCAGTACTTCCAGCATTTCGCTTTTTGTCAAATGTAAATGCTTTCAGTTCCATCTGGAGTTGACTTCTAGTTTGTACATTTGACGAAAACACCATACGCTGCAAACGGTTGTCAAAATTGGCCATATGCGCAAGTACCGTGGATACAGCTATTTCCTCGACTTCCATATTGCGCCATTTTGTGGTCAATGACGTCACCAAACGGCTTGCGTACACAGCAGGGCACTCGTTGTGGGCTGGACGGCTGTTTAGCAGATTCAGGACCATAGCTGCCGGCGTTTCCTTAATCTCGAAACGCTGGATAAACAGTTCTTTAAACTGTTCCCAATTAATGCCGGGATAGCAGATCTGTGCGAGCCACGCTGAAGCACTGCCCTGCATGCAACTACTCAACATCATAATAAGTGCGCTGCCATCAATCTGTTGTTCGTCCATAATAATGCTTGCAGTTGCACACCATTGAGTCGCATCAGCTTCCGTTACGTCTGGGTTAAATTTTGGCAAAACTACTTGATTTTGTGGACGCACAGACGCTTGCATAGCTTTACACATTTCAACGAAATTGCGATTCTGCAGCTCCATAATAGTACGCCACTGATCTTCAGAAAATGCAGGAGTTGGCACTGATCCCACTTCTGATGTCGGGTTATGATTGATATTTTTATTACTATCCATATTTAATCTCACAGATTGTATACGGCGAATAAACTTGATCGCGCCACTGTCACTTTGAGACTGCCCGATAGGCCCTACCGAACTTACTTATATCTTCGTGTCTCGCAGTGGCTCAAGCATACACGCACAACAATCGTAGTACGCATCATTCTCGCAACATCTCTCTCGCAACATCTCTCTTGCAACATCTCTCTCTCTGGTTCACATTGAACTATCCTGACCATCTGGCGAACAGACAGAACAAAACGTACGAACGACCGTTAGTTAACCAAAAATGAGAATTGACCATCTGGCGAATAGACAGAACAAAACGTTCTAGCAACAACCGTTAGTTAACCAAAAATGAGAATTGCCATTTGGTACACGCATTCCTTTACACTGACCTACATAATTTAAGATCCGACATATATATATTGTATTTTCCCTAAATCTCAGGCTCATTGCCAACAATCAAAATAAATCTTGTAACAAATAATTTTTTTTTTACAGAGATCGCAAGTGAGGGTTAACCAATTTTTTTTAAACTCAAAAAAATCTATTGTAAACCCAGGGATGGGTTGCTGGGTCCCAAATCTTACAGTTCGTAGCCAGACCCCGAACGAGTTCAGTCTCGTTCGTTAAATATCGATAACCACACAATACAAACAACAACAAACACAAGCGTGCATACAAACAACAATCTACAGCTGAGTGGAACCACTGACCAAATAACATATAGATACCCTTCACTACACTTCATATACACGTTTTGTTCACAAAAATTTCTTGCGAGCGGTCCCAGCAGAGGCTCAGCGTCGTTACGAAGTGTCTCAGCAGAGCCGAAGGCAGCCGAATTCATCGTTTCATTCTTACTTGGACTGCTGCTGAGAGAGCATCAATTGCGCAAGAATGTACGCCTTTTTAGAAGCGTAGACAACAACAACTAATGAGCGAGAAAACATGATAGAGATCGCATATCGCTATGCTACTCCCACTCTTGTCATTAATGTTGTGAGCAACCCACCCCGTTTCTATTGCTTGCCACACTGTCATTGATGATGTTCTTTGTTTTTGTTTTGAGCTCGTGTGTATGCGTTGTTCACTGTCCAGACAGGCTATAGACAAATACATGCATAGCTTCTTGTGCGGATACATATGTTTTTGTGTATGCGTGATTTTCGTTTGGAAGTCTTTCTGAAGTCTGAAATTTTATTTCTGGCTTGCCAGAGACTTTTTGTTCAAGCGGGGGTAGCTTGAAAAGTTCTTCATTCGCAACCAAAATTTCAAATGTCATTCGAATTGAATTACTATTTTATAGCTTCATTATTATTATTGGATGGGTGATAGTTTTATCAATTTATTTAAATTACAGAAAATGTCCACCAATAATAATTATTTAATGTTAAGTTTTAGAAATTAATTTTCTATATATTATAATATTTATTATAATTTTTAATGAACATGCAAAAGAATTTATAGCTCTTCCTATGCATAAACCACAAAAAAAAATATTTATAATAATTCCATAAAAACTGTATATACATATATTATTTCATAGCGAATGAAGAATTTTTCAAGCTACCCCCGCTTGAACAAAAAGTCTCTGGCAAGCCAGAAATAAAATTTCAGACTTCAGAAAGACTTCCAAACGAAAATCACACATACATGTAAAGATATGTATACGCACAAGAAGCTATGCATGTATTTGTCTATTGCCTGTCTGGACAGCGAACTACGCAATTCATGTGCTCTCGGCAGCAGACCGAATGAGAATGATTGCTGCTAAGCGAAAACGTTCGGCAGCCTTCAGCTCTGCTGAGACACTTCGTAACGACGCTGAGCCTCTGCTGGGACGTCTCGCAACGACGCCGAGCCTCTGCTGGGACGCCTCGCAAGAAAATTTTGTGTCAAAAACGCTTGTATGAAATGTCCGATCTATGTGTCATATGGTCAGTGATTGTACTCAAAATATACATCTGCGGCTTATACTTTTATTATTATGTATATTTTTTTGGCTTAGAACCAGCTTTATTTACTTTAAACTCAGCACATACTCTCAGTACTGCCTCTGATTTAAAATCAGGGTTTGAAAAACTATCAGCAAATAGTAAATAGTCGTCTTTTTCGTCGTTTCTCATGTCCGAATTTTCGTCATATTTCGTAGCTGCCGAATGACTGCCGGCTGCTGCTTCGTAAAACTCAACAGCAGCAGTCGGCAGTCGTGTGACTACTGCCGCCCGAATGAAATTTCTGGTGACTGGCTGTTTAACTGCTGTGCTGTTGAGGCGACTGCCGATCGACCGAAAAAATATCCACCCTCATATTTAGCAACTGTCGGCAGCAACAGCCAGCGGTAGCACAACCACTTTCTGTTAGGTAGGCCAAAAATTCTGGTAATTTACAGCGATAGTAGAACCACTTTCTGTTAGGTAGGCCAAAAATTCTGGTATTTTACAGCGATAGTACAACCATTTTCTGTTAGGTAGCCTAAAAATGCTGGCAATTTACAGCGACAGTACAACTTCTGCGGCTAAGTGTTGTGCCGAGAGTGCGCTTAAGAAAATCAATGTTTAGTACTTTTTAGAAAAATGTGGTAACATATGTATAAAAAAGGCTTGAAAAAAAAAAACAATTTTCTTTTTAGTCCCAAGATGATGATGATGTTACCCATCATTTCTATCTATTTTAGGAAAAAAAAGCTTTCAATTATTTCAATTTTGTTTGTTTATAAGAGCTTTGAACTAATTTTTCTTCATTTGAAATTTCGTAGCGGGTAGAAATTATTATTGTCAACCTTAAATTTTTAGATACATATAATAAGACAAGCCTAGATTTAATTATTGTCAACCATAAATTTTTGAGATACATGAAATACATTGTTAACATTTTGACATAGTTGAACTTACCCAAGAATTATCGCGAAAGTGTGACATATTGCGGCTGATGGTCGTTGTCCAAACCAGGACACAATATCCTGGTATTCTTGTTTATTATCTAATGTCGGATATAAATTGATTCACAGCTTCATATAGTGCAGCCCTAAACTTGACTCAACTCAACTCAGATGTAGCTTCACCTTATTTATTCATTATTATTTCAATTTTGTAAGTATGTATGTATGTGTACATATGTATGTATGTATGTGTACATATGTATGTACCTATGTGCACACATACACATGAATGCGTCTATACTGGAACAAAATGAAGTTAAAGTGGCCCATCCACAGTCGAACATGTTGGCTGAGCATGTTGAGCTCAACGCAATTTTCATCGTTAGTGGTAGTGCTCGCGTACAAATTTCGTGTTCGTCGAGCCGCTCGCACAAAATGGAAATGATTCTATCTTGCCTGTGTTCGCGACAACATGCTCGACAATGGATGGCAATGCTGGCAAGAACATCACTTCAACCAAACATTTGAAGTGAAAACACGTGCTAGCGAGCGCTGCTAAAAATGTCTAAAAAATTTATGCAAGAGTTTATGTATATATTATATATATTATTTATATATTAATATATTTTTGAATCAAAAATTAATTGAAAAAAAGTGCAATTACAGTGGCGCTGTCGTCTTCCGTTGCCATGTTCACTGCTCAAAATTTGCCACCAAATGATGTCATGTTCGCACTAGTTGGTGGACAAGAATATTTTGGCTCGACGAGCGGCTCGGCCAACATGCTCGTCTGTGGATGGGCCGCTTAAGCGTGACGCATGATACCAAACTTCAAAAATTATCAAGTAACAACGCTGTATTCGATTATCAGATACAGAGATATATAACATACAGTGGCTTCAGACATTTATTCATATATTTTAAAAATTCTTTTTTGTTAACATAACTATTATCAATTGTCTTTATTAACGTATTTTTTCAATATTTTATATTGATGTAGTATAATTTATTTTCAATTTGAAAGTAAACCCTACTAAAAAGTGTACACGCAAAAGTCTGCGTACAGCTGTTAAAAGGAATGCAAGAAACAACTATTACCGTTGGATTTTTTTGATGTAGATATTTTTAATATTATGTTAGTAATTAGTATTGCTCATTTGAATTAGTATTTATTAGAATCGCAATATGGACCAAAATGTGGAAGAAAATTTCTGTTTTCTACCAAAAAAGAACTTAAAGTTATCCTTTGCAGCGCAATTATACAATAAAACTGCTGTCCCAGTTGGTGGAGCCCACTTCTCTATCCAAAAAGTAATAAACAATAGTAATTCATTTGGCTGGATCTTCTCAAAGGCTCGATTTGGCCAACCAACTTCGGTTACCCATCGCGAGCGGACTTTTGCTCATCTTCTAACCCCAATCACTGACCATATAACATATAGATAGGACATTTCATACAACGAAACCGGCCGCGAAAGTTCTTAGCGAAATACCCCAGTTCGATGCGACATACCCCAATCGGCTCACACAAACAGCTTCTGAGAAGTTCGATCTCTCAATGTGCGAACCTATACTGAAATAATAGCGTTTTGTACGTCGTCTAGGTCGGACGCTTCGTATAGGGCCCGCATGTTACTCTTATGATCGCAGGTAGAAACAGCAAATTAGCATGTCCCTCACAACCAATAGTGCAACTGCAATACTAGTAATTCAATACAAATGACAATTCATGTATTTGTGGAAGGTCAGGGTTTCAAATTGTCTTCCCAAGCATCAAAAGTCTAATTTGGCACTCTAGAAGAAGTCCCAAGCAAAGTCACGCATACACATAAACATGTGTGTATACACAAGAAGCTATGCTTGTGTTTGTATATTTAGGCAGGCATTGATCTGGTGGGATAGCCCAATTCAGAATCAGCGACATGCAAAGCAATGAAGGCGGCATTACTGCACACAAATGCTAAACTTTGTGCTTCAAAACACTATTAACTCAGTATAGGTTCGCACATTGAGAGATCGAACTTGTCGGAAGCTCGAGAAAGACTTTTGATGCTTGGGCAGACAATTTGATACCCTGACCTTCCACAAATACATGAATTGCCATTTGTATGGAATTACTAGTATTGCAGCTGCACGTTGTTATCGCATGAGTGCAGAGATTCGTAGTTTAGTTATGTCGCTCAATAATAATTATATGGTGTTATATTTTTGAAACAAAAAAAAATATGGAAAATCAAATTTAAATGTATTGGCTATACTATAAATCTCATCATGCTTCAACTTTCCTTTCCATCCGATAACAATAATCGGCAATACTAGTAATTCCATACAAATGGCAATTCATGTATTTGTGGAAGGTCAGGGTATCAAATTGTCTGCCCAAGCATCAAAAGTCTTTCTCGAGCTAGAAATATAATTTGGCAATCGAGAAGAAGTCCCAAGCAAAGTCACGCATACATGTAGACATGTGTGTACACACAAAAAGCTATGCTTGTGTTTGTATATTCTGGCAGGTATTGATCTGGTGGGATAGCCCAATTCAGAATCTGCGACATGCAAAGCAATGACAAAATAAAAATTCCCTGTAAGAAAAATAATGGCATGCCGCCTTGTAAACTTGTGCTACGCAACACAGGGTAAAGATCCGTCTTGCAGTGCGATGGGTCGGACCCGTCGCAGGTAGTGGAAAAAAACTTTGCTGAGCTCGAACAGCAGCAAAAGTCGAAAATATGAAATAGGCTGGGTACCCACACACAGCGATGAGTATGTGTACGTACAAGATGATGAGAGTGTATTTGTTGTCATAGCTATGAAAATGGGCAACAGAATGAGAGAGGCAGGCAAGAAGGAAGCTCTCAACAGCGAACAGCATTGGTTGTGAGGGACTCTCACTGTGAGAGTCTCATGCAAATTTGCTCTTTCTACCTGCGATCATGAGAGTAACATGCGGGCTCTATACGAAGCGTCCGCCCTAGACGACGTACAAAACGCTATTAACTCAGTATAGGTTCGCTCATTGAGAGATCGAACTTGTCGGAAGCTGTTCGCTTCGAACTGGGGTATGTCGGCAATCGAAGTGGGGTATCTCGCTAAGAAATTTCGTGGCCGTTTTCGTTGTATGAAATGTCCCATCTATATGTTATATCACTGACCATAATGCGCGGTGACCGAAACACTCATGTTTTACAATAGTTATTTTGAGTGTATCCAACTTGTATGTATGACTTCAACTTGTAAACATAAGGGAAGAAGTGTTATGTGGAACATATTACTTTTATATTTTTATATTTGATATTATCATTCATTTTTTTTGTTATTAGTCATTGAAGACAATATATTATCATATTGTAAGAGCTAGTCATTGAAGACGCATTAATTATAAGAATTTGGTCTTTTAATATTAGCAATTTCTTTTATTTTTAGTTTAAGATTTAATCCAAAAGGATTACTAATAACAACATAATTGTGAACATTTAATTCATAAGTAAATTTGAATATATACCAGCACTGACCATATTACATATAGATGGGACATTTCATACAACGAAAACGGCCACGAAATTTCTTAGCGAGATACCCCAGTTCGATTGCCGACATACCCCAGTTCGAAGCGAACAGCTTCCGACAAGTTCGATCTCTCAATGAGCGAACCTATACTGAGTTAATAGCGTTTTGTACGTCGTCTAGGGTGGACGCTTCGTATAGAGCCCGCATGTTACTCTCATGATCGCAAGTAGAAAGAGCAAATTTGCATGAGACTCTCACAGTGAGAGTCCCTTACAACCAATGCTGTTCGCTGTTGAGAGCTTCCTTCTTGCCTGCCTCTCTCATTCTGTTGCCCATTTTCATAGCTATGACAACAAATACACTCTCATCATCTTGTACGTACACATACTCATCGCTGTGTGGGTACCCAGCCTATTTCATATTTTCGACTTTTGCTGCTGTTCGAGCTCAGCTAAGTTTTTTTCCACTACCTGCGACGGGTCCGACCCATCGCACTGCAAAACGGATCTTTACCCTGTGTTGCGTAGCACAAGTTTACAAGGCGGCATGCCATTATTTTTCTTACAGGGAATTTTTTATTTTGTCATTGCTTTGCATGTCGCAGATTCTGAATTGGGCTATCCCACCAGATCAATGCCTGCCAGAATATACAAACACAAGCATAGCTTTTTGTGTGTACACACATGTCTACATGTATGCGTGACTTTGCTTGGGACTTCTTCTCTCGGGGGTGGGTTGCTCACAACATTAATGACAAGAGTGGGAGTAGCATGGCGATATGCGATCTCTATCATGTTTTCTCGCTCATTAGTTGTTGTTGTCTACGCTTCTAAAAGCGTACATTCTTGCGCAATTGATGCTCTCTCAGCAGCAGTCCAAGTAAGAATGAAACGAAGAGTTCGGCTGCCTTCGGCTCTCCTGAGACACTTCGTAACGACGCTCAGCCTCTGCTGGGACGTCTCGTAACGACGCCGAACCTCTGCTGGGACGCCTCGCAAAGAAAATTTTGTGTCAAAAACGCTTGTATGAAATGTCCGATCTATGTGTTATATGGTCAGTGCTATTAGGCGTACTGGAGCATATGTGGTGTCAACTTAAAGATTATGTTTAGATTAACTGAGTGACTTCATTTATTGTATTCTTTTTATTTTTATTAACATAACATAATAAAATAACAAAATACTGCTAATTTCAACATAACAGCTTATTATATGCAGTTTTTTTTTTAAATTACAGTTATATAACTGGAACTGTATATGTCAATTTCATCATTAACTGTAATTAAAAAAAAATGCATAAAATAAGCTGTTATGTTGAAATTAGCACACATACATACATACATATCTATGTGTGAATGCATGTAAGGGGGAAACCCGCGTACATATATGTACATAAGTAAAGTACATACATATGTATGTACATTTACGCGATGTTTTTTTGGGAACCTGGGCACAGAGAATCTTCTAGTCTTACTAGTTTTTAACTGAAACAAGTAAACGTATGCAGCTTCACGTTTACATGTATTTTACTCATAATTTGAGTCACAGATTATTTACCTATTCAATTCATTCAAATGAGCAGCACACCAAATAAATATAAATGTATCATAGTGTTAAAAAAACGTTGCAATGTGATTGTTTCTTTAATTTTTTCTATTGTAATTTATTTAGCTTTTAAATACTCGCGAGGCTTCAACTCTGCGCTCTAGCACCGCTTACGTACCGCACTAGTTTACTATGCGCCGCTTACTAAACATCGTCAAATATTTCCAGTTTGGTGTGCTCAGCGATAGCCGTGCCTCACTACTGCGCATCCAAGTGTTACCGCTCTGTCAAGTTCCCCCTAAGCCAGCAACATCCAACTTTCTAACCACTTTTTCAAAGCTTATTTACTCTTATTTGCCTTCTCTCACACTGAATCTCTCTCTTTAAATACCTGTTTTTTTAACAAGTTCAAGACTCGCTGACGCTCTCAACAGGTGAGAAATCAGATTTGAAACCACACAATATCAGAACAATACTATACCAAGTTTAAACTACATATATTATATGTACATATGTATATGAACAGGTAAAGTTCGTCTCAATTACTCTATAAAGGTAAATGATTGTATTACTATTATATTATGTAAATAAGAACTATGATAATTACCAAAGATTAAATATTCCGTTTGCATCACATGAGAATGTATAGAGCATTAAAAACAACAAGTGGCTTATCTTAGAAAAATTAAAGTTTAGACTCAGGATCAATAAAGTTTTGATTCTGCCATTACCAGCTATTGGTTCGTCAGTTTTTCCATATGTTTATTTCAAAAGATATTAGAGCTAGAAGTTCAAAACCTTTTAATATGTAGACCTTTTTATTAACCTTAAATGGGCTGTTTTCAAAAACAGTAATTAGTAGCCTCAGATTTCGTCTGTAAATCCGCCTGAAATGTATGAAGAAAATTGATATACATATACATATATATATATATTGTATTTTCCCTAAATCTCAGGCTCATTGCCAACAATCAAAATAAATCTTGTAACAAATAATTTTTTTTTTACAGAGATCGCAAGTGAGGGTTAACCAATTTTTTTTAAACTCAAAAAAATCTATTGTAAACCCAGGGATGGGTTGCTGGGTCCCAAATCTTACAGTTCGTAGCCAGACCCCGAACGAGTTCAGTCTCGTTCGTTAAATATCGATAACCACACACAATACAAACAACAACAAACACAAGCGTGCATACAAACAACAATCTACAGCTGAGTGGAACCACTGACCAAATAACATATAGATACCCCACTTCATATACACGTTTTGTTCACAAAAGCAGCAGAGGCTCAGCGTCGTTACGAAATGTCTCAGCAGAGCCGAAGGCAGCCGAATTCATCGTTTCATTCTTACTTGGACTGCTGCTGAGAGAGCATCAATTGCGCAAGAATGTATGCCTTTTAGAAGCGTAGACAACAACAACTAATGAGCGAGAAAACATGATAGAGATCGCATATCGCTATGCTACTCCCACTCTTGTCATTAATGTTGTGAGCAACCCACCCCGTTTCTATTGCTTGCCACACTGTCATTGATGATGTTCTTTGTTTTTGTTTTGAGCTCGTGTGTATGCGTTGTTCACTGTCCAGACAGGCTATAGACAAATACATGCATAGCTTCTTGTGCGTATACATATGTTTTTGTGTATGCGTGATTTTCGTTTGGAAATCTTTCTGAAGTCTGAAATTTTATTTCTGGCTTGCCAGAGACTTTTTGTTCAAGCGGGGGTAGCTTGAAAAGTTCTTCATTGAAAATAAAATATATAAAAAGTTAATATATGGCTTTGCATTGTTTATTATCAAAATAACAAAAAACAGTTTAATTCCTCAATTTTTAACCCAGAGCAGGTACATACACCCAATTCCAGAAGTCTGCGTACACCCTGAAAAAAATGCGGCATCAAACTTTCTACTTAAATTATTCAGCCATTTATTCATATATTTTCAAAATTCTTTTTTGTAAACATAACTATAATCAATTGTCTTTATTAACGTATTTTTTCCAATATTTTTTATTGATGTCTTATAATTTATTTTTAATTTTAAACTAAACCCTACTAAAAAGTGTACACGCAAAAGTCTGCGTACAGCTGTTTCAAGCTGCATGGAATGCAAGAAACAACGATTACCGTTGGATTTTTTTGATGTAGATAATTTCAATATTGTGTTAGCAATTAGTATTGCACATTTGAAATGTAAATATAGCATAATATTTAGTAGAATCGCAATATGAACCAAAATGTGGAAGAAAATTTCTGTTTTCCACCAAAAATTATTTTAAAGTTATCTTTTCTGGCACAATTATGCAATAAAAATACTTTTTGTTTTTAATTTTAATTAAAGAAGTTGTTGAATCAAAGAGTAGCTATAATTATTGTCAATAGATGTGTTGTGAATATAAAAAGAAATTGGGGCAATATCTTCTACACAACTGTTTTTATTTAACGTCAAAGTTTCGGTTAAAATTCGTACGTACACTTTTTCTGCCTAGTGTATATACATATATTATTTTATTTTTATAAATACATACATATTTAATTAGTTAATGTTGTTTGTTTTTCTTTCCTTTAACCAAATTTTACCTTGTCGCCAATGTAATATCCCGTAATTAATAACACTTTTTCAAAGCTTATTTACTCTTATTTGCCTTCTCTCACACTGAATCTCTCTCTTTAAATACCTGTTTTTTAACAAGTTCAAGACTCGCTGACGCTCTCAACAGGTGAGAAATCAGATTTGAAACCACACAATATCAGAACAATACTATACCAAGTTTAAACTACATATATTATATGTACATATGTATATGAACAGGTAAAGTTCGTCTCAATTACTCTATAAAGGTAAATGATTGTATTACTATTATATTATGTAAATAAGAACTATGATAATTACCAAAGATTAAATATTCCGTTTGCATCACATGAGAATGTATAGAGCATTAAAAACAACAAGTGGCTTATCTTAGAAAAATTAAAGTTTAGACTCAGGATCAACAAAGTTTTGATTCTGCCATTACCAGCTATTGGTTCGTCAGTTTTTCCATATGTTTATTTCAAAAGATATTAGAGCTAGAAGTTCAAAACCTTTTAATATGTAGACCTTTTTATTAACCTTAAATGGGCTGTTTTCAAAGACAGTAATTAGTAGCCTCAGATTTCGTCTGTAAATCCGCCTGAAATGTATGAAGAAAATTGATATACATATACATATTTATATATATTGTATTTTCCCTAAATCTCAGGCTCATTGCCAACAATCAAAATAAATCTTGTAACAAATAATTTTTTTTTTACAGAGATCGCAAGTGAGGGTTAACCAATTTTTTTTAAACTCAAAAAAATCTATTGTAAACCCAGGGATGGGTTGCTGGGTCCCAAATCTTACAGTTCGTAGCCAGACCCCGAACGAGTTCAGTCTCGTTCGTTAAATATCGATAACCACACAATACAAACAACAACAAACACAAGCGTG
Organism: Drosophila quadrilineata; assembly: GCA_018150725.1. Lineage (NCBI taxonomy): Eukaryota > Metazoa > Arthropoda > Insecta > Diptera > Drosophilidae > Drosophila > Drosophila quadrilineata. The sequence continues at coordinate 904,531 of JAECWN010000432.1, read as the reverse complement.
CATACAAACAACAATCTACAGCAAAGTTTTTTTCCACTACCTGCGACGGGTCCGACCCATCGCACTGCAAAACGGATCTTTACCCTGTGTTGCGTAGCACAAGTTTACAAGGCGGCATGCCATTATTTTTCTTACAGGGAATTTTTTATTTTGTCATTGCTTTGCATGTCGCAGATTCTGAATTGGGCTATCCCACCAGATCAATGCCTGCCAGAATATACAAACACAAGCATAGCTTTTTTGTGTGTACACATGTCTACATGTATGCGTGACTTTGCTTGGGACTTCTTCTCTCGGGGGTGGGTTGCTCACAACATTAATGACAAGAGTGGGAGTAGCATGGCGATATGCGATCTCTATCATGTTTTCTCGCTCATTAGTTGTTGGTGTCTACGCTTCTAAAAGCGTACATTCTTGCGCAATTGATGCTCTCTCAGCAGCAGTCCAAGTAAGAATGAAATGAAGAGTTCGGCTGCCTTCGGCTCTCCTGAGACACTTCGTAACGACGCTCAGCCTCTGCTGGGACGTCTCGTAACGACGCCGAACCTCTGCTGGGACTCCTCGCAAGAAAATTTTGTGTCAAAAACGCTTGTATGAAATGTCCGATCTATGTGTTATATGGTCAGTGCTATTAGGCGTACTGGAGCATATGTGGTGTCAACTTAAAGATTATGTTTAGATTAACTGAGTGACTTCATTTATTGTATTCTTTTTATTTTTATTAACATAACATAATAAAATAACAAAATACTGCTAATTTCAACATAACAGCTTATTATATGCAGTTTTTTTTTTAAATTACAGTTATATAACTGGAACTGTATATGTCAATTTCATCATTAACTGTAATTAAAAAAAAAAATGCATAAAATAAGCTGTTATGTTGAAATTAGCACACATACATACATACATATCTATGTGTGAATGCATGTAAGGGGGAAACCCGCGTACATATATGTACATAAGTAAAGTACATACATATGTATGTACATTTACGCGATGTTTTTTTGGGAACCTGGGCACAGAGAATCTTCTAGTCTTACTAGTTTTTAACTGAAACAAGTAAACGTATGCAGCTTCACGTTTACATGTATTTTACTCATAATTTGAGTCACAGATTATTTACCTATTCAATTCATTCAAATGAGCAGCACACCAAATAAATATAAAAGTATCATAGTGTTAAAAAAACGTTGCAATGTGATTGTTTCTTTAATTTTTTTCTATTGTAATTTATTTAGCTTTTAAATACTCGCGAGGCTTCAACTCTGCGCTCTAGCACCGCTTACGTACCGCACTAGTTTACTATGCGCCGCTTACTAAACATCGTCAAATATTTCCAGTTTGGTGTGCTCAGCGATAGCCGTGCCTCACTACTGCGCATCCAAGTGTTACCGCTCTGTCAAGTTCCCCTAAGCCAGCAACATCCAACTTTCTAACCACTTTTTCAAAGCTTATTTACTCTTATTTGCCTTCTCTCACACTGAATCTCTCTCTTTAAATACCTGTTTTTTTAACAAGTTCAAGACTCGCTGACGCTCTCAACAGGTGAGAAATCAGATTTGAAACCACACAATATCAGAACAATACTATACCAAGTTTAAACTACATATATTATATGTACATATGTATATGAACAGGTAAAGTTTGTCTCAATTACTCTATAAAGGTAAATGATTGTATTACTATTATATTATGTAAATAAGAACTATGATAATTACCAAAGATTAAATATTCCGTTTGCATCACATGAGAATGTATAGAGCATTAAAAACAACAAGTGGCTTGTCTTAGAAAAATTAAAGTTTAGACTCAGGATCAACAAAGTTTTGATTCTGCCATTACCAGCTATTGGTTCGTCAGTTTTTCCATATGTTTATTTCAAAAGATATTAGAGCTAGAAGTTCAAAACCTTTTAATATGTAGACCTTTTATTAACCTTAAATGGGCTGTTTTCAAAGACAGTAATTAGTAGCCTCAGATTTCGTCTGTAAATCCGCCTGAAATGTATGAAGAAAATTGATATACATATACATATATATATATATATATATTGTATTTTCCCTAAATCTTAGGCTCATTGCCAACAATCAAAATAAATCTTGTAACAAATAATTTTTTTTTACAGAGATCGCAAGTGAGGGTTAACCAATTTTTTTAAACTCAAAAAAATCTATTGTAAACCCAGGGATGGGTTGCTGGGTCCCAAATCTTACAGTTCGTAGCCAGACCCCGAACGAGTTCAGTATCGTTCGTTAAATATCGATAACCACACAATACAAACAACAACAAACACAAGCGTGCATACAAACAACAATCTACAGCTGAGTGGAACCACTGACCAAATAACATATAGATACCCCACTTCATATACACGTTTTGTTCACAAAAATTTCTTGCGAGCGGTCATTCATTCTTACTTGGACTGCTGCTGAGAGAGCATCAATTGCGCAAGAATGTACGCCTTTTAGAAGCGTAGACAACAACAACTAATGAGCGAGAAAACATGATAGAGATCGCATATCGCTATGCTACTCCCACTCTTGTCATTAATGTTGTGAGCAACCCACCCCGTTTCTATTGCTTGCCACACTGTCATTGATGATGTTCTTTGTTTTTGTTTTGAGCTCGTGTGTATGCGTTGTTCACTGTCCAGACAGGCTATAGACAAATACATGCATAGCTTCTTGTGCGTATACATATGTTTTTGTGTATGCGTGATTTTCGTTTGGAAGTCTTTCTGAAGTCTGAAATTTTATTTCTGGCTTGCCAGAGACTTTTTGTTCAAGCGGGGGTAGCTTGAAAAGTTCTTCATTCGCAACCATAATTTCAAATGTCATTCGAATTGAATTACTATTTTATAGCTTCATTATTATTATTGGATGGGTGATAGTTTTATCAATTTATTTAAATTACAGAAAATGTCCACCAATAATAATTATTTAATGTTAAGTGTCGGGAGCAGCATAAGGTTCAGTAGCTGTTAAACTGTAATGGTCAGGCTGCCGGCAGCGACTGCGCTGCTCTCTCTCTGTAACTGTTCTGCAGCCTCGCAGATCGGCAGCGGCTTTCTTCACATTGTCTGCATTTCTAATTATTACTGTCACTCTCGGTTTACATCTGTTACATATTGGTCGCTTGTCAACCCGCGTCAAGACACCGACGTTCTTCGCAGTTGTACAGTGCACAAATAAACTACACACAAACACAACCTTCATACCGTGCATTTCTTCATTCGTGATTTATATCATTAACGCCGCTAAAAAACCTTAGTGGTTCAACATTTGGAGGCCCCGGCGAGATACGAACTCACGATCTCCTGTTTACCAAACAGGAGGAAATGTAAGGAAAGGCATCACACATTGCTTCACAATGATGGTTCGCAGGATCAAGTTTCCATATCTTCTCAGCCCGATGCTGCGCCTTCCGTACCACAGCAATACAGAGCACTTGCTGCTCAGAGCATTCAGCCAACAACCGTTCTCCTAGCGACGGCTGTCGTTCTTGTGCGCGATCGACATGGATCACTAGTGCCTTGCCGCGTCTTGTTAGATTCGGGCTCCCAGTTGCACATGGTTACGTCCCGATTTGCTCATGCTCTGCGGCTAAAAAGGTCGCATTCTGGGACAACTGTGGCTGGCCTTGGTGACTCACCCGTCACCACTGACGGATCCACAGTACGCATCTGTCTGCAATCTCGGGTCTCGCAGTACTCTACAACCTTCACGGCACTCGTGGCTCCTGCAATTACTGATTGCCAGCCCAGCTATAAGCTGAACACCTCTGCTTGGAATATACCTGACAACATAACTCTCGCTGATCCAGATTTCTACATTCCGCATCGAATAGACATTCTAATTGGTGCCAGTTTATTTTATGAGCTCCTATGTATCGGGCAGATCCACCTGGCTTCAGGATTGCCCTTATTGCAGAAAACTCTGCTTGGTTGGGTGGTCTCCGGTGGAGGCGAAAAGACTGCTGGTTCCACGCTACTGGCCACTCGGGATCAGGAGGAAAACACCAACGCTGCATTAGGGGGACGTCTTGATGAATTAGTTCGTCGTTTTTGGGAGATTGACAGTTGTGAAGCAACGTCCTCAAGGCTCAGCAAGGAAGAGATGGAATGCGAAGAACATTTTTGTAAAACACACACTCGCCTTTCTTCTGGAGCGTATGTTGTAAGTTTGCCAATGGATCTTACTGCATATCCCTTGGGAGAATCATACACGCAAGCATGTCGACGTTTTCTGACTCTTGAGCGAAAGCTGCAGCGCAATCCTCTGCTAAATGAGCAATACTCCTCATTTATGTCTGAGTACTTGCAATTGAATCATATGACGCTTGTTAGCCCAGAAGATCTTAGTCGTTGCAAGTATTTTCTGCCACACCACTGTGTTCTGAAGGAGGACAGCTCAACCACTAAGCTCCGTGTTGTGTTCGACGGATCGGCTGCTACATCATCTGGCCACTCTTTGAATGATGCTATGCTGTCAGGTCCTATTATACAGCCACGATTACTTCACATGTTACTTCGGTTCCGAAGTTATCAGGTTGCACTAACTGGAGACATATGTAAAATGTACCGTTGCGTTCAAGTGTCTAATTCTGACAGCTATTACCAGTGCATCTTATGGCGTAATTCACCAGAGCAAGACTTGCAAGTGTTCAAACTTGATACAGTTACTTATGGAACCAAGGCAGCCTCATTCTTATCTGTACGAGCAATGCATCAGCTATCTGTTGACGAGAGGGAATCGTTTCCTATCGGATCTACGTCTTTGCGAGAGGACTTCTATGTCGATGACTTCATATCTGGAGCTGAGTCTGTGGAGAAGGCAGTCGAGAAGATGCAGCAGACAACTAGCATCTTAGCACAAGGCTGCTTCAAGTTACGGAAATGGTCATCCAGTCACCCAGAGGTTCTCGAAGGTATCTTGGATGAGGACAAAGAAAGCTTCTTAAAGTTCAAGGATGGCAGCGATATTACCAAAACTCTTGGTTTGGCTTGGGACCCATCATCTGATGTTTTGCTGTTCTGATTGACTGCATTGGAAGCTGGATCTAAACCCTGTAGACGTTCAGTGTTGGCCACGATCGCCAGATTTTATGATCCACTAGGATTTCTCGGACCAACTATTACGAAGGCCAAGATCTTTCTTCAGCATCTCTGTAAGGACAAGTTGCACTGGGATGAAAGCCTATCGCTAGCTCATAGCACTACTTGGCGTGAGCTGTGCGATGGATTCCAGTCGATACAAAGCATTGCTTTTCCAAGAGTCGTTCTTCGACAGAATGAAGAGTTAGAGCTCCATGGATTCTGTGATGCCAGCGAAAGTGCTTATGGAGCTTGTATTTATGTGGTTTCTAAAGGAACTGCACCAATGAGTAATTTGTTGTGCTCGAAATCTAGAGTGGCACCATTGAAAACGCAGTCGATACCAAGGTTGGAATTATGCGGAGCGCTGCTTTTATCAAAGCTTATGGCTGAAATCCGAGAACTTGGAATATTCGCAGCTAAGTACTATTGCTGGTGTGATTCCTCCGTAGCGTTATCTTGGATTCGGGATGAACCGTACAAACTTAACGTGTTTGTTGCTAATAGGGTCACATCTATACAGGAGTTAACTGATGGCATGGAGTGGCATCACGTTCCCACATCGCTCAATCCTGCGGACATATTATCAAGAGGCTCATTGCCTCAGGATCTTGCTCAATCTGGCTTATGGTTTCATGGACCAACCTACCTTGTGGAGGGTCAAAGCGTATGGCCTCCACGTCTGTATCCGGAGGAGTCAACCCAAGAGTTGCGCAAAAGGATCTGCTTACTTATATCGCCCCACGCTGATTTGACTTTGGGTTGTAAGCACTTGCATAATTTCGCTTCAATGCAGCGCACATTCGCTTACGTTTACCGTTTCCGGTATCGTATCTTTCGGCCGTCTCTTAACGTGTCAGACATTCATCATGGCACTCTGCTTTTATGCCGCATCGTTCAACTGTCTAACTTATGGGATGACATAAATGCCTTGCGTTCAGATGGAGTTGTCAGGAAATCCAGCAGCCTTTCTTCATTGCTGCCGTTCATTGATGACAATGGAGTTCTTCGAGTTGGAGGACGACTAGCTAACTCCTCATTGCCCTTTGAATCACGGCACCCAATCATTTTACCTCGCAAGCATCCTATCACTACTGCAATTATAGAGCACATACACAGGACTAATTTGCACATTGGTCCACGAGCACTTTTAGCTAAGGTACGACTTCAATATTGGCCAATAGGAGGACTCCGAACAGTTTCCCGCATAGTCCGTACTTGCATAATGTGCTTTCGTGCCAAACCGAGAACTCTCGAGCCGATAATGGCAAATCTTCCGAAAGAACGGTTGGAAGCAGTTCGCGCCTTTTCAGTTTGTGGTGTGGATTACTGCGGACCATTCCTGTACAAATCCGAGGTTCGAACACGGGCGCCCCTGAAGAGTTACGTAAGCGTGTTCATCTGCTTCACAAGCAAAGCAGTGCACCTGGAGCTAGTCAAGGATCTTACTACGGGCGCCTTCTTGAGTGCACTCAAGAGATTCGTTGCCTTACGTGGCACTCCAAGCCAGATTTGGTCTGACAACGCCACCAACTTCGTTGGTGCAAGGAACGAATTAATGGATTTGAGAAAGCTGTTATTGAGCAACGCTCACATGAAAGATCTGCATCAGTCTTGCTTAGACCAGGGCATCGATTGGAAGTTCATCCCTCCTCGCTCTCCTCACTTCGGTGGATTATGGGAGGCTGCTGTGAAGTCGGCGAAGTACCATTTAGTTCGATCGATTGGATCCGCAGTTCTGACTTTCGATGAACTGCGCACCTTAATATGCCAGATAGCTGGTGTGATCAACTCCAGGCCTTTGCTCTCCATTTCAGAAAGCCCAGATGATCTCGACGTTCTGACACCTGCTCACCTGCTAATGGGCGGTCCCGCTACGTTGCTAATCGAGCCCGATCTGACCAGACTCAACTTTAATCGTCTAGATGGCTGGCAGCGCGTGACTCAGTTGCAGCAGCAGTTTTGGTCTCGATGGACTGAAGAATATCTCACCCAACTTCAACAACGTACCAAATGGCGCGTCCCAGACAGACGTCTTAAGGTCAATGACGTGGTGCTAATCAAGGACGAAGGCCTACCACCCCTACGCTGGCCATTAGCTAGAGTGGTATCCTTAATACCTGGCAAGGATGGAGATTGTCGAGTAGCTGAATTGAAGACGTCCACTGGCACTACCAAACGAGCTATTGCCAAACTGTGTCTGCTGCCCTCTAATGACTTAGTTGAAAGAGAAGCTTCCAACGGGGGGAGTATGTCGGGAGCAGCATAAGGTTCAGTAGCTGTTAAACTGTAATGGTCAGGCTGCCGGCAGCGACTGCGCTGCTCTCTCTCTGTAACTGTTCTGCAGCCTCGCAGATCGGCAGCGGCTTTCTTCACATTGTCTGCATTTCTAATTATTACTGTCACTCTCGGTTTACATCTGTTACATATTGGTCGCTTGTCAACCCGCGTCAAGACACCGACGTTCTTCGCAGTTGTACAGTGCACAAATAAACTACACACAAACACAACCTTCATACCGTGCATTTCTTCATTCGTGATTTATATCATTAACGCCGGTAAAAAACCTTAGTGGTTCAATTAATTTTCTATATATTATAATATTTATTATAATTTTTAATGAACATGCAAAAGAATTTATAGCTCTTCCTATGCATAAACCACCAAAAAAAATATTTATAATAATTCCATAAAAACTGTATATACATATATTATTTCATAGCGAATGAAGAATTTTTCAAGCTACCCCCGCTTGAACAAAAAGTCTCTGGCAAGCCAGAAATAAGATTTCAGGCTTCAGAAAGACATCCAAACGAAAATCACACATACATGTAAAGATATGTATACGCACAAGAAACTATGCATGTATTTGTCTATTGCCTGTCTGGACAGCGAACTACGCAATTCATGTGCTCCGGCAGCAGACCGAATGAGAATGATTGCTGCTAAGCGAAAACGTTCGGCAGCCTTCAGCTCTGCTGAGACACTTCGTAACGACGCTGAGCCTCTGCTGGGACGTCTCTGCAACGACGCCGAGCCTCTGCTGGGACGCCTCGCAAGAAAATTTTGTGTCAAAAACGCTTGTATGAAATGTCCGATCTATGTGTCATATGGTCAGTGATTGTACTCAAAATATACATCTGCGGCTTATACTTTTATTATTATGTATATTTTTTTGGCTTAGAACCAGCTTTATTTACTTTAAACTCAGCACATACTCTCAGTACTGCCTCTGATTTAAAATCAGGGTTTGAAAAACTATCAGCAAATAGTAAATAGTCGTCTTTTTCGTCGTTTCTCATGTCCGAATTTTCGTCATATTTCGTAGATGCCGAATGACTGCCGGCTGCTGCTTCGTAAAACTCAACAGCAGCAGTCGGCAGTCGTGTGACTACTGCCGCCCGAATGAAATTTCTGGTGACTGGCTGTTTAACTGCTGTGCTGTTGAGGCGACTGCCGATCGACCGAAAAAATATCCACCCTCATATTTAGCAACTGTCGGCAGCAACAGCCAGCGGTAGCACAACCACTTTCTGTTAGGTAGGCCAAAAATTCTGGTAATTTACAGCGATAGTAGAACCATTTTCTGTTAGGTAGCCTAAAAATGCTGGCAATTTATAGCGACAGTACAACTGCTGGCTTAGTTTTCATGACTGCCGATGTTACTTGCTGCAGCAAACAAAGAATTTGCTGTCGCTGGTATACATATTACCGAATGCGTGGCCTGTCAATGTCGCTTGAAATGTAACCCTTTTAATGTATACCATATGATATGTACCTGCTATGATTTATGAGAAATGACACAAACGTTCTTACTTTCTGGAAAGAAAAGGAATCACGCTATAAGTAGCGTTTTCTTTGCCGTGTCACCTACGCAAGTCAGTGTGGAAAGAGCATTCTCCAGCTTAAAGGTGGTACTAGCAGAAAATCGAAATAGAATTTCGGAAGAGCTTCTGGACAATATTTTGATTGCAAAGTTGAACCTAACTTATATCAAGACAGCAATAGATTCATTGCGAATATTTGAAGATGAGTCAATATCCAACAATTGACAATTGATTAGTTTAAGTTAATTTTATTTCAAAAATTTGTTTAAGATTTTAACAGAATTTATTTTATTTTGAAAATAAAATTTATAAAAAATTAATATATGGCTTTGCATTGTTTATTATCAAAATAAGAAAAAACAGTTTAATTCCTCAATTTTTAACCCAGAGCAGGTACATACACCCAATTCCAGAAGTCTGCGTACACCCTGAAAAAAATGCGGCATCAAACTTTCTACTTAAATTATTCAGCCATTTATTCATATATTTTCAAAATTCTTTTTTGTAAACATAACTATAATCAATTGTCTTTATTAACGTATTTTTTATTGATGTCTTATAATTTATTTTTAATTTTAAACTAAACCCTACTAAAAAGTGTGCACGCAAAAGTCTGCGTACAGCTGTTTCAAGCTGCATGGAATGCAAGAAACAACGATTACCGTTGGATTTTTTGATGTAGATAATTTCAATATTGTGTTAGCAATTAGTATTGCACATTTGAAATGTAAATATAGCATAATATTTAGTAGAATCGCAATATGAACCAAAATGTGGAAGAAAATTTCTGTTTTCCACCAAAAATTATTTTAAAGTTATCTTTTCTGGCACAATTATGCAATAAAAATACTTTTTGTTTTTTTTTTAATTTTAATTAAAGAAGTTGTTGAATCAAAGAGTAGCTATAATTATTGTCAATAGATGTGTTGTGAATATAAAAAGAAATTGGGGCAATATCTTCTACACAACTGTTTTTATTTAACGTCAAAGTTTCGGTTAAAATTCGTACGTACACTTTTTTCTGCCTAGTGTATATACATATATTATTTTATTTTTATAAATACATACATATTTAATTAGTTAATGTTGTTTGTTTTTCTTTCCTTTAACCAAATTTTACCTTGTCGCCAATGTAATATCCCGTAATTAATAACACTTTTTCAAAGCTTATTTACTCTTATTTGCCTTCTCTCACACTGAATCTCTCTCTTTAAATACCTGTTTTTTAACAAGTTCAAGACTCGCTGACGCTCTCAACAGGTGAGAAATCAGATTTGAAACCACACAATATCAGAACAATACTATACCAAGTTTAAACTACATATATTATATGTACATATGTATATGAACAGGTAAAGTTCGTCTCAATTACTCTATAAAGGTAAATGATTGTATTACTATTATATTATGTAAATAAGAACTATGATAATTACCAAAGATTAAATATTCCGTTTGCATCACATGAGAATGTATAGAGCATTAAAAACAACAAGTGGCTTATCTTAGAAAAATTAAAGTTTAGACTCAGGATCAATAAAGTTTTGATTCTGCCATTACCAGCTATTGGTTCGTCAGTTTTTCCATATGTTTATTTCAAAAGATATTAGAGCTAGAAGTTCAAAACCTTTTAATATGTAGACCTTTTTATTAACCTTAAATGGGCTGTTTTCAAAGACAGTAATTAGTAGCCTCAGATTTCGTCTGTAAATCCGCCTGAAATGTATGAAGAAAATTGATATACATATACATATATATATATATTGTATTTTCCCTAAATCTCAGGCTCATTGCCAACAATCAAAATAAATCTTGTAACAAATAATTTTTTTTTACAGAGATCGCAAGTGAGGGTTAACCAATTTTTTTAAACTCAAAAAAATCTATTGTAAACCCAGGGATGGGTTGCTGGGTCCCAAATCTTACAGTTCGTAGCCAGACCCCGAACGAGTTCAGTCTCGTTCGTTAAATATCGATAACCACACAATACAAACAACAACAAACACAAGCGTGCATACAAACAACAATCTACAGCTGAGTGGAACCACTGACCAAATAACATATAGATACCCCACTTCATATACACGTTTTGTTCACAAAAATTTCTTGCGAGCGGTCCCAGCAGAGGCTCAGCGTCGTTACGAAGTGTCTCAGCAGAGCCGAAGGCAGCCGAATTCATCGTTTCATTCTTACTTGGACTGCTGCTGAGAGAGCATCAATTGCGCAAGAATGTACGCCTTTTAGAAGCGTAGACAACAACAACTAATGAGCGAGAAAACATGATAGAGATCGCATATCGCTATGCTACTCCCACTCTTGTCATTAATGTTGTGAGCAACTCACCCCGTTTCTATTGCTTGCCACACTGTCATTGATGATGTTCTTTGTTTTTGTTTTGAGCTCGTGTGTATGCGTTGTTCACTGTCCAGACAGGCTATAGACAAATACATGCATAGCTTCTTGTGCGTATACATATGTTTTTGTGTATGCGTGATTTTCGTTTGGAAGTCTTTCTGAAGTCTGAAATTTTATTTCTGGCTTGCCAGAGACTTTTTGTTCAAGCGGGGGTAGCTTGAAAAGTTCTTCATTCGCAACCATAATTTCAAATGTCATTCGAATTGAATTACTATTTTATAGCTTCATTATTATTATTGGATGGGTGATAGTTTTATCAATTTATTTAAATTACAGAAAATGTCCACCAATAATAATTATTTAATGTTAAGTTTTAGAAATTAATTTTCTATATATTATAATATTTATTATAATTTTTAATGAACATGCAAAAGAATTTATAGCTCTTCCTATGCATAAACCACCAAAAAAATATTTATAATAATTCCATAAAAACTGTATATACATATATTATTTCATAGCGAATGAAGAATTTTTCAAGCTACCCCCGCTTGAACAAAAAGTCTCTGGCAAGCCAGAAATAAAATTTCAGACTTCAGAAAGACTTCCAAACGAAAATCACACATACATGTAAAGATATGTATACGCACAAGAAGCTATGCATGTATTTGTCTATTGCCTGTCTGGACAGCGAACTACGCAATTCATGTGCTCTCGGCAGCAGACCGAATGAGAATGATTGCTGCTAAGCGAAAACGTTCGGCAGCCTTCAGCTCTGCTGAGACACTTCGTAACGACGCTGAGCCTCTGCTGGGACGTCTCGCAACGACGCCGAGCCACTGCTGGGACGCCTCGCAAGAAAATTTTGTGTCAAAAACGCTTGTATGAAATGTCCGATCTATGTGTCATATGGTCAGTGATTGAACTCAAAATATACATCTGCGGCTTATACTTTTATTATTATGTATATTTTTTTGGCTTAGACCAGCTTTATTTACTTTAAACTCAGCACATACTCTCAGTACTGCCTCTGATTTAAAATCAGGGTTTGAAAAACTATCAGCAAATAGTAAATAGTCGTCTTTTTCGTCGTTTCTCATGTCCGAATTTTCGTCATATTTCGTAGCTGCCGAATGACTGCCGGCTGCTGCTTCGTAAAACTCAACAGCAGCAGTCGGCAGTCGTGTGACTACTGCCGCCCGAATGAAATTTCTGGTGACTGGCTGTTTAACTGCTGTGCTGTTGAGGCGACTGCCGATCGACCGAAAAAATATCCACCCTCATATTTAGCAACTGTCGGCAGCAACAGCCAGCGGTAGCACAACCACTTTCTGTTAGGTAGGCCAAAAATTCTGGTAATTTACAGCGATAGTAGAACCACTTTCTGTTAGGTAGGCCAAAAATTCTGGTATTTTACAGCGATAGTACAACCATTTTCTGTTAGGTAGCCTAAAAATGCTGGCAATTTACAGCGACAGTACAACTGCTGGCTTAGTTTTCATGACTGCCGATGTTACTTGCTGCAGCAAACAAAGAATTTGCTGTCGCTGGTATACATATTACCGAATGCGTGGCCTGTCAATGTCGCTTGAAATGTAACCCTTTTAATGTATACCATATGATATGTACCTGCTATGATTTATGAGAAATGACACAAACGTTCTTACTTTCTGGAAAGAAAAGGAATCACGCTATAAGTAGCGTTTTCTTTGCCGTGTCACCTACGCAAGTCAGTGTGGAAAGAGCATTCTCCAGCTTAAAGGTGGTACTAGCAGAAAATCGAAATAGAATTTCGGAAGAGCTTCTGGACAATATTTTGATTGCAAAGTTGAACCTAACTTATATCAAGACAGCAATAGATTCATTGCGAATATTTGAAGATGAGTCAATATCCAACAATTGACAATTGATTAGTTTAAGTTAATTTTATTTCAAAAATTTGTTTAAGATTTTAACAGAATTTATTTTATTTTGAAAATAAAATATATAAAAAATTAATATATGGCTTTGCATTGTTTATTATCAAAATAAGAAAAAACAGTTTAATTCCTCAATTTTTAACCCAGAGCAGGTACATACACCCAATTCCAGAAGTCTGCGTACACCCTGAAAAAAATGCGGCATCAAACTTTCTACTTAAATTATTCAGCCATTTATTCATATATTTTCAAAATTCTTTTTTGTAAACATAACTATAATCAATTGTCTTTATTAACGTATTTTTTCCAATATTTTTTATTGATGTCTTATAATTTATTTTTAATTTTAAACTAAACCCTACTAAAAAGTGTACACGCAAAAGTCTGCGTACAGCTGTTTCAAGCTGCATGGAATGCAAGAAACAACGATTACCGTTGGATTTTTTTGATGTAGATAATTTCAATATTGTGTTAGCAATTAGTATTGCACATTTGAAATGTAAATATAGCATAATATTTAGTAGAATCGCAATATGAACCAAAATGTGGAAGAAAATTTCTGTTTTCCACCAAAAATTATTTTAAAGTTATCTTTTCTGGCACAATTATGCAATAAAAATACTTTTTGTTTTTTTTTAATTTTAATTAAAGAAGTTGTTGAATCAAAGAGTAGCTATAATTATTGTCAATAGATGTGTTGTGAATATAAAAAGAAATTGGGGCAATATCTTCTACACAACTGTTTTTATTTAACGTCAAAGTTTCGGTTAAAATTCGTACGTACACTTTTTCTGCCTAGTGTATATACATATATTATTTTATTTTTATAAATACATACATATTTAATTAGTTAATGTTGTTTGTTTTTCTTTCCTTTAACCAAATTTTACCTTGTCGCCAATGTAATATCCCGTAATTAATAACACTTTTTCAAAGCTTATTTACTCTTATTTGCCTTCTCTCACACTGAATCTCTCTCTTTAAATACCTGTTTTTTTAACAAGTTCAAGACTCGCTGACGCTCTCAACAGGTGAGAAATCAGATTTGAAACCACACAATATCAGAACAATACTATACCAAGTTTAAACTACATATATTATATGTACATATGTATATGAACAGGTAAAGTTCGTCTCAATTACTCTATAAAGGTAAATGATTGTATTACTATTATATTATGTAAATAAGAACTATGATAATTACCAAAGATTAAATATTCCGTTTGCATCACATGAGAATGTATAGAGCATTAAAAACAACAAGTGGCTTATCTTAGAAAAATTAAAGTTTAGACTCAGGATCAACAAAGTTTTGATTCTGCCATTACCAGCTATTGGTTCGTCAGTTTTTCCATATGTTTATTTCAAAAGATATTAGAGCTAGAAGTTCAAAACCTTTTAATATGTAGACCTTTTTATTAACCTTAAATGGGCTGTTTTCAAAGACAGTAATTAGTAGCCTCAGATTTCGTCTGTAAATCCGCCTGAAATGTATGAAGAAAATTGATATACATATACATATATATATATATTGTATTTTCCCTAAATCTCAGGCTCATTGCCAACAATCAAAATAAATCTTGTAACAAATAATTTTTTTTTTACAGAGATCGCAAGTGAGGGTTAACCAATTTTTTTTAAACTCAAAAAAATCTATTGTAAACCCAGGGATGGGTTGCTGGGTCCCAAATCTTACAGTTCGTAGCCAGACCCCGAACGAGTTCAGTCTCGTTCGTTAAATATCGATAACCACACAATACAAACAACAACAAACACAAGCGTGCATACAAACAACAATCTACAGCTGAGTGGAACCACTGACCAAATAACATATAGATACCCTTCACTACACTTCATATACACGTTTTGTTCACAAAAATTTCTTGCGAGCGGTCCCAGCAGAGGCTCAGCGTCGTTACGAAGTGTCTCAGCAGAGCCGAAGGCAGCCGAATTCATCGTTTCATTCTTACTTGGACTGCTGCTGAGAGAGCATCAATTGCGCAAGAATGTACGCCTTTTAGAAGCGTAGACAACAACAACTAATGAGCGAGAAAACATGATAGAGATCGCATATCGCTATGCTACTCCCACTCTTGTCATTAATGTTGTGAGCAACCCACCCCGTTTCTATTGCTTGCCACACTGTCATTGATGATGTTCTTTGTTTTTGTTTTGAGCTCGTGTGTATGCGTTGTTCACTGTCCAGACAGGCTATAGACAAATACATGCATAGCTTCTTGTGCGTATACATATGTTTTTGTGTATGCGTGATTTTCGTTTGGAAGTCTTTCTGAAGTCTGAAATTTTATTTCTGGCTTGCCAGAGACTTTTTGTTCAAGCGGGGGTAGCTTGAAAAGTTCTTCATTCGCAACCATAATTTCAAATGTCATTCGAATTGAATTACTATTTTATAGCTTCATTATTATTATTGGATGGGTGATAGTTTTATCAATTTATTTAAATTACAGAAAATGTCCACCAATAATAATTATTTAATGTTAAGTTTTAGAAATTAATTTTCTATATATTATAATATTTATTATAATTTTTAATGAACATGCAAAAGAATTTATAGCTCTTCCTATGCATAAACCACCAAAAAAATATTTATAATAATTCCATAAAAACTGTATATACATATATTATTTCATAGCGAATGAAGAATTTTTCAAGCTACCCCCGCTTGAACAAAAAGTCTCTGGCAAGCCAGAAATAAAATTTCAGACTTCAGAAAGACTTCCAAACGAAAATCACACATACATGTAAAGATATGTATACGCACAAGAAGCTATGCATGTATTTGTCTATTGCCTGTCTGGACAGCGAACTACGCTATTCATGTGCTCTCGGCAGCAGACCGAATGAGAATGATTGCTGCTAAGCGAAAACGTTCGGCAGCCTTCAGCTCTGCTGAGACACTTCGTAACGACGCTGAGCCTCTGCTGGGACGTCTCGCAACGACGCCGAGCCTCTGCTGGGACGCCTCGCAAGAAAATTTTGTGTCAAAAACGCTTGTATGAAATGTCCGATCTATGTGTCATATGGTCAGTGATTGTACTCAAAATATACATCTGCGGCTTATACTTTTATTATTATGTATATTTTTTTGGCTTAGAACCAGCTTTATTTACTTTAAACTCAGCACATACTCTCAGTACTGCCTCTGATTTAAAATCAGGGTTTGAAAAACTATCAGCAAATAGTAAATAGTCGTCTTTTTCGTCGTTTCTCATGTCCGAATTTTCGTCATATTTCGTAGCTGCCGAATGACTGCCGGCTGCTGCTTCGTAAAACTCAACAGCAGCAGTCGGCAGTCGTGTGACTACTGCCGCCCGAATGAAATTTCTGGTGACTGGCTGTTTAACTGCTGTGCTGTTGAGGCGACTGCCGATCGACCGAAAAAATATCCACCCTCATATTTAGCAACTGTCGGCAGCAACAGCCAGCGGTAGCACAACCACTTTCTGTTAGGTAGGCCAAAAATTCTGGTAATACATATTACCGAATGCGTGGCCTGTCAATGTCGCTTGAAATGTAACCCTTTTAATGTATACCATATGATATGTACCTGCTATGATTTATGAGAAATGACACAAACGTTCTTACTTTCTGGAAAGAAAAGGAATCACGCTATAAGTAGCGTTTTCTTTGCCGTGTCACCTACGCAAGTCAGTGTGGAAAGAGCATTCTCCAGCTTAAAGGTGGTACTAGCAGAAAATCGAAATAGAATTTCGGAAGAGCTTCTGGACAATATTTTGATTGCAAAGTTGAACTTAACTTATATCAAGACAGCAATAGATTCATTGCGAATATTTGAAGATGAGTCAATATCCAACAATTGACAATTGATTAGTTTAAGTTAATTTTATTTCAAAAATTTGTTTAAGATTTTAACAGAATTTATTTTATTTTGAAAATAAAATATATAAAAAATTAATATATGGCTTTGCATTGTTTATTATCAAAATAAGAAAAAACAGTTTAATTCCTCAATTTTTAACCCAGAGCAGGTACATACACCCAATTCCAGAAGTCTGCGTACACCCTGAAAAAAATGCGGCATCAAACTTTCTACTTAAATTATTCAGCCATTTATTCATATATTTTCAAAATTCTTTTTTGTAAACATAACTATAATCAATTGTCTTTATTAACGTATTTTTTCCAATATTTTTTATTGATGTCTTATAATTTATTTTTAATTTTAAACTAAACCCTACTAAAAAGTGTACACGCAAATGTCTGCGTACAGCTGTTTCAAGCTGCATGGAATGCAAGAAACAACGATTACCGTTGGATTTTTTTGATGTAGATAATTTCAATATTGTGTTAGCAATTAGTATTGCACATTTGAAATGTAAATATAGCATAATATTTAGTAGAATCGCAATATGAACCAAAATGTGGAAGAAAATTTCTGTTTTCCACCAAAAATTATTTTAAAGTTATCTTTTCTGGCACAATTATGCAATAAAAATACTTTTTGTTTTTTTTAATTTTAATTAAAGAAGTTGTTGAATCAAAGAGTAGCTATAATTATTGTCAATAGATGTGTTGTGAATATAAAAAGAAATTGGGGCAATATCTTCTACACAACTGTTTTTATTTAACGTCAAAGTTTCGGTTAAAATTCGTACGTACACTTTTTCTGCCTAGTGTATATACATATATTATTTTATTTTTATAAATACATACATATTTAATTAGTTAATGTTGTTTGTTTTTCTTTCCTTTAACCAAATTTTACCTTGTCGCCAATGTAATATCCCGTAATTAATAACACTTTTTCAAAGCTTATTTACTCTTATTTGCCTTCTCTCACACTGAATCTCTCTCTTTAAATACCTGTTTTTTTAACAAGTTCAAGACTCGCTGACGCTCTCAACAGGTGAGAAATCAGATTTGAAACCACACAATATCAGAACAATACTATACCAAGTTTAAACTACATATATTATATGTACATATGTATATGAACAGGTAAAGTTCGTCTCAATTACTCTATAAAGGTAAATGATTGTATTACTATTATATTATGTAAATAAGAACTATGATAATTACCAAAGATTAAATATTCCGTTTGCATCACATGAGAATGTATAGAGCATTAAAAACAACAAGTGGCTTGTCTTAGAAAGTTTAGACTCAGGATCAACAAAGTTTTGATTCTGCCATTACCAGCTATTGGTTCGTCAGTTTTTCCATATGTTTATTTCAAAAGATATTAGAGCTAGAAGTTCAAAACCTTTTAATATGTAGACCTTTTTATTAACCTTAAATGGGCTGTTTTCAAAGACAGTAATTAGTAGCCTCAGATTTCGTCTGTAAATCCGCCTGAAATGTATGAAGAAAATTGATATACATATACATATATATATATATATTGTATTTTCCCTAAATCTCAGGCTCATTGCCAACAATCAAAATAAATCTTGTAACAAATAATTTTTTTTTTACAGAGATCGCAAGTGAGGGTTAACCAATTTTTTTTAAACTCAAAAAAATCTATTGTAAACCCAGGGATGGGTTGCTGGGTCCCAAATCTTACAGTTCGTAGCCAGACCCCGAACGAGTTCAGTCTCGTTCGTTAAATATCGATAACCACACAATACAAACAACAACAAACACAAGCGTGCATACAAACAACAATCTACAGCTGAGTGGAACGACTGACCAAATAACATATAGATACCCCACTTCATATACACGTTTTGTTCACAAAAATTTCTTGCGAGCGGTCATTCATTCTTACTTGGACTGCTGCTGAGAGAGCATCAATTGCGCAAGAATGTACGCCTTTTAGAAGCGTAGACAACAACAACTAATGAGCGAGAAAACATGATAGAGATCGCATATCGCTATGCTACTCCCACTCTTGTCATTAATGTTGTGAGCAACCCACCCCGTTTCTATTGCTTGCCACACTGTCATTGATGATGTTCTTTGTTTTTGTTTTGAGCTCGTGTGTATGCGTTGTTCACTGTCCAGACAGGCTATAGACAAATACATGCATAGCTTCTTGTGCGTATACATATGTTTTTGTGTATGCGTGATTTTCGTTTGGAAGTCTTTCTGAAGTCTGAAATTTTATTTCTGGCTTGCCAGAGACTTTTTGTTCAAGCGGGGGTAGCTTGAAAAGTTCTTCATTCGCAACCATAATTTCAAATGTCATTCGAATTGAATTACTATTTTATAGCTTCATTATTATTATTGGATGGGTGATAGTTTTATCAATTTATTTAAATTACAGAAAATGTCCACCAATAATAATTATTTAATGTTAAGTTTTAGAAATTAATTTTCTATATATTATAATATTTATTATAATTTTTAATGAACATGCAAAAGAATTTATAGCTCTTCCTATGCATAAACCACCAAAAAAAATATTTATAATAATTCCATAAAAACTGTATATACATATATTATTTCATAGCGAATGAAGAATTTTTCAAGCTACCCCCGCTTGAACAAAAAGTCTCTGGCAAGCCAGAAATAAAATTTCAGACTTCAGAAAGACTTCCAAACGAAAATCACACATACATGTAAAGATATGTATACGCACAAGAAGCTATGCATGTATTTGTCTATTGCCTGTCTGGACAGCGAACTACGCTATTCATGTGCTCTCGGCAGCAGACCGAATGAGAATGATTGCTGCTAAGCGAAAACGTTCGGCAGCCTTCAGCTCTGCTGAGACACTTCGTAACGACGCTGAGCCTCTGCTGGGACGTCTCGCAACGACGCCGAGCCTCTGCTGGGACGCCTCGCAAGAAAATTTTGTGTCAAAAACGCTTGTATGAAATGTCCGATCTATGTGTCATATGGTCAGTGATTGTACTCAAAATATACACCTGCGGCTTATACTTTTATTATTATGTATATTTTTTTGGCTTAGAACCAGCTTTATTTACTTTAAACTCAGCACATACTCTCAGTACTGCCTCTGATTTAAAATCAGGGTTTGAAAAACTATCAGCAAATAGTAAATAGTCGTCTTTTTCGTCGTTTCTCATGTCCGAATTTTCGTCATATTTCGTAGCTGCCGAATGACTGCCGGCTGCTGCTTCGTAAAACTCAACAGCAGCAGTCGGCAGTCGTGTGACTACTGCCGCCCGAATGAAATTTCTGGTGACTGGCTGTTTAACTGCTGTGCTGTTGAGGCGACTGCCGATCGACCGAAAAAATATCCACCCTCATATTTAGCAACTGTCGGCAGCAACAGCCAGCGGTAGCACAACCACTTTCTGTTAGGTAGGCCAAAAATTCTGGTAATTTACAGCGATAGTAGAACCACTTTCTGTTAGGTAGGCCAAAAATTCTGGTATTTTACAGCGATAGTACAACCATTTTCTGTTAGGTAGCCTAAAAATGCTGGCAATTTACAGCGACAGTACAACTGCTGGCTTAGTTTTCATGACTGCCGATGTTACTTGCTGCAGCAAACAAAGAATTTGCTGTCGCTGGTATACATATTACCGAATGCGTGGCCTGTCAATGTCGCTTGAAATGTAACCCTTTTAACCATATCATGTAACCATATGATATGTACCTGCTATGATTTATGAGAAATGACACAAACGTTCTTACTTTCTGGAAAGAAAAGGAATCACGCTATAAGTAGCGTTTTCTTTGCCGTGTCACCTACGCAAGTCAGTGTGGAAAGAGCATTCTCCAGCTTAAAGGTGGTACTAGCAGAAAATCGAAATAGAATTTCGGAAGAGCTTCTGGACAATATTTTGATTGCAAAGTTGAACCTAACTTATATCAAGACAGCAATAGATTCATTGCGAATATTTGAAGATGAGTCAATATCCAACAATTGACAATTGATTAGTTTAAGTTTTTTTTTTATTTTAAAAATTTGTTTAAGATTTTAACAGAATTTATTTTATTTTGAAAATAAAATTTATAAAAAATTAATATATGGCTTTGCATTGTTTATTATCAAAATAAGAAAAAACAGTTTAATTCCTCAATTTTTAACCCAGAGCAGGTACATACACCCAATTCCAGAAGTCTGCGTACACCCTGAAAAAAATGCGGCATCAAACTTTCTACTTAAATTATTCAGCCATTTATTCATATATTTTCAAAATTCTTTTTTGTAAACATAACTATAATCAATTGTCTTTATTAACATATTTTTTCCAATATTTTTTATTGATGTCTTATAATTTATTTTTAATTTTAAACTAAACCCTACTAAAAAGTGTACACGCAAAAGTCTGCGTACAGCTGTTTCAAGCTGCATGGAATGCAAGAAACAACGATTACCGTTGAATTTTTTTGATGTAGATAATTTCAATATTGTGTTAGCAATTAGTATTGCACATTTGAAATGTAAATATAGCATAATATTTAGTAGAATCGCAATATGAACCAAAATGTGGAAGAAAATTTCTGTTTTCCACCAAAAATTATTTTAAAGTTATCTTTTCTGGCACAATTATGCAATAAAAATACTGTAATAGTTGGCGGAGACCACTCCTCTATCCAAAAAGTAATAAAAAAATAGCAATTCATTTGGCTGGATCTTCTCAAAGGCCCGATCTGGCCAACTAACTTCGGTCACCCCCAGATTTCGTCTGTAAATCCGCCTGAAATGTATGAAGAAAATTGATATACATATACATATATAAGTTAACAAGTAACTGCGGCCACAATGCAGCGTAGCTCACTACCAAAATAGCTGGCTCAGCACTCTGGGACAGCAACAGCAGAGCGATGTAATGAGAGCGGGAGCGCGACGACAGCAACAGCAGAGCGATGTAATGAGAGCGGGAGCGCGACGACATCAGCAGCAGAGCGATACGATGAGAGCGGCAGCACGTCGAAAGCAACAGCAGAGCGACGCGACGAGAGCGGCAGCACGACGAAAGCAACAGCAGAGCGACGCGACGAGAGCGGCGGCGCGACGACAGCAGCAGCGGAGTCGGTCGGTTATGTAAAATTAATTTTAGATTTATAAGTTAGTCTTAACAAAAACACATAAGGGTTCAATACACAAACCCAAATAAAATAATAATACCAGTAATCCAAACATCAAGTTGTTGCTTAATCGTGGTCACTGACCGAACCAAATGTAACGCGTTCGCAACTATACCATAGTGTTTCTGTAGCTGCGGAGCGGACAAAGGGTCACTGGCCGAGGAAAAGATAAGGCGTTCGCAACTATACAGTAGCATAACTGTAGTTGTGGAACGAACAGAGAGTTCTCTGCTGCACACTGGGACAGTGCAGTAAATAAACTCTAATTGGCGCCCAACCTACCAAGAACCCATAACAGTCGTTTATAAATAATAATAATAAAAAAAAAATAAATAAAAAAATTAATACTTATTAAACAAAAACAACAGCACCGACCATACATGTAAGTGAGCTGATCGGCTAAATATTTTGTAATTTTCACACAACAAAATTAAATTAAATTCGGTTACAACTTTTGTCGACAAATCCTGTCGGTATATTTTATAATTATTTGCATGCGAGTTTCGGTCTTTCCGTGTGTTTTGCATTGCCTTGTGTCAGTCGTATTTGGCTACTGATTGTTTCCAACGAGCAGTCTACGTGAGAGTTGGTATTTGTCGTGTTCACGACTAACGCATGAGCGGCAACGATAGTGAATCAGATTTAGGCAAAGCCAGCAAGTGCAGCAGCAATTGTAGCAGCAACGATAGTATTTACTTAGAGTTGCAGCGCGCGGACACCGCGGCAACTATGAATATGCCACCGGAGCAATTTGGGGCCGCTGTAGACAGAGCGGTTCAGAACGCGTTGCAAGTATAGGCGGAATCGTTTCAAAGGCAGATAGATAGGTTGACTGAGCAAATAAATAACACTCGCGTTACCATGCCAAAGGTGGTAGTGTATAAAGATGTCATCATAGACGATAGCGTAGTCTGCAACGAGCCCTTAGACGCAGTCAAGTGCCTTGCAGAGTTCGATGGATCGCAGGCAACGTACGTGTCGTGGCGACAAGCGGCGCGTGCCGCGTACAAAATTTTTGAAAAATACAATGGCAGCTCCCGCCATTATCAGGCAGTCCTTATAATAAGGAGCAAGGTTCGCGGGTCGGCAGACGCAGCCCTTGCATCCTTTAATACTCCTTTAAACTTTGAGGCCATTATCAATAGATTAGACTTCACGTATAGCGATAAGCGACCGATCCATGTCATTGAGCAGGAACTCGGCACACTGAGACAAGGAGGCATGTCATTACTGCAGTATTACGACGAGGTCGAAAAGAAACTGACCCTTTTAATCAATTAAGTTAACATGACCTATGATAGCACCTTCGCTCAGGGTCTTTGCGAGAAATTCAGAGGCGATGCCATGAGGGTGTTCATATCTGGATTGAGGCGCAATCTGACAGACGTGCTCTTCGCCGCACACCCGTCCGATCTTCCCACAGCCTTAGCAATGGCCCAAGAAATAGAGGCAAATCACGAGAGGTACAACTTTGCATCAAATTTTGCCAGGGGGCAAGAGGAAAAGGCCCTCAAAATAGATCAAAGGCGTGTTAGTGAGAACAATAGGAATTTCCGGGGACAGGGAACACAAGGGCAGACGAAGTCGCCACATTATGAACAGAACCCAGCCAGAAAGAGACCAGAAGAGAACACACCTGAGCCCATGGAGGTAGATCCCTCTTCGTCAAGATACAGACAGCCAACTGCGTACCAAAAACCCAGCGGTTCTGGCAGAGCCAATTATAGTAGCCCCCAGACTTCCAAGCGACCTGCTTCTGAGCGCACGTCGGTGCAAAGGCAACGACAGAGGATCAACCACATTAACGTGGAAAATGCGCAGCGGCAGGCCACCTACGCCCAGAAGGCAACCGAGGCTGTCGATCAGATAGATAGTGACAGTGAGGCGGACAATGATACGGTCAATTTTTTAGAGGAGATTCCCTGCTGCCCTACATTTGGCGCAGAGTAGCGGGGGTCAACAAGAAGTTCTTAATCGACACGGGTGCTGCGAAAAGTTACATCAAACCCTTTGAGGAACTCAAGGGCGTGACCCCTGTCGAAAAACCCTTTTCGGTACACTCGATCCATGGTTCGAACCAAGTCGTAGAAAAGTGCCTAGTTCGAATATTTGACGTTAATCAGCCTTTTTTCCTGCTAAGCAGCCTCTCAACATTCGATGGAATAATCGGCCACGATTTGTTATCATTCGCCGGGGTTGATTTATGCCTAAAGGACAAACAGCTAAGAATTGGCTCTAGAACTGAAGCGCTTCAGTACCATAAGTGCGCAAGCGTTAATTTGACTAAAACATTAGATATCGAAGCGACACCTTCCACCAAAAAAATTTTCTTAAAAATGCTTAGGAATAGGGAAAAGGCCTTCGCGAATCCGGACGAAGCCTTACCGTTCAACACTTCCGTCGTTGCTACCATACGAACAGAGAATGAGGAACCGGTGCATTCAAGGCTTTACCCCTACCCCATGGGCGTCGCGGATTTTGTCGATTCGGAAATAAAAAACCTGCTCAAAGACAAAATCATACAGAGATCAAGGTCCCCATATAATAACCCAATATGGGTGGTGGACAAAAAGGGCATAGATGAGTTAGGTAACAGAAAGAAACGCCTAGTAATAGACTTTAGAAAACTTAACTCAAAGACAATTGCAGATAAATATCCTATGCCAAATATCGCAATGATATTGGCAAACCTTGGGCAAGCCAAATACTTCACGACCTTAGATCTGAAGTCAGGCTACCATCAAATATCCTTGGCGGAACAAGACCGCGAAAAGACTTCCTTCTCCGTGAACGGAGGTAAATACGAGTTCCGAAGGCTCCCATTCGGTCTAAAAAACGCAGGAAGCATTTTCCAGCGGGCTATCGATGATGTGCTCCGCGAACAAGTAGGAAAGACATGTCACGTTTACGTGGACGATGTCATAATCTTCTCAAAGAACGAATCTGACCACGTCAAACACGTTGACTGGGTCTTAGAAAAGTTATATCAGGCTAACATGAGAGTGGCCACGGAAAAGTCTAGGTTTTTCAGGACTAGTGTAGAGTACCTCGGATTTGTGGTAACTGACCAGGGAGATAGGACCGACCCCGAGAAAGTAAGGGCAATCCAACACTACCCTGGGCCCAAATCCCTATACGAAATTAGATCGTTCCTGGGACTAGCAAGCTACTACAGGTGTTTCATAAAGGACTTTGCCGCAATTGCGAAGCCAATATCAGACATATTAAAGGGAGAAAATGGTACAGTTAGTAAGTACAGGTCAAAGAGGATCCCTGTGTCTTTGAGCGACTTGCAGCGTCACGCGTTCGAGAAGTTGAGAAACATCTTAGCTTCGGAGGACGTAATGCTGAGGTACCCTGATTACAAGAAACCCTTTGATCTGACCACTGATGCCTCCGCTTATGGCATCGGTGCCGTTCTTTCTCAAGGCGGCCGCCCCATAACTATGATTTCCAGAACACTCAAAGACAGAGAGGTCAACTACGCTACTAACGAACGCGAGTTACATCTACGGAGCTAAGGAGGTTAACATCTTTACCGACCATCAGCCGCTAACATTTGCCGTTTCCGAAGGAAACCCGAATGCAAAAATAAAGCGATGGAAGGCCCGCATCGATGAAATTGGGGCCAAGCTTTTTTACAAACCAGGGAAAGAAAACTACGTCGCCGACGCCTTGTCTCGGCAGAAAGTTAACGTTCTTGACGCCGTCGCCTCAGACGCCGCCACTGTCCATAGCGAGGCATCCCTTAGCTATACAATAGAAACTTCCGACAAACCCGTTAATTGCTACAGAAACCAAATCATTCTCGAGGAGTCTAAGTTCCCCCTAACAAGGAAATTTATTATGTTTGGCAGCAAAATGCGCCACATGCTACATTTTACTGACGGAGAGCCACTGGCTAGCAAGGTAAAATTGCTGGTCAACCCCAATGTCGTAAACGCAATACATTGCGATTTTCATACATTGGCACAAGTGCAGGACGAATTGGTCAGGACTTTTCCCACCACAAAGTTTCAGCACTGTAAGAAATTAGTGACTGACGTCCTCGACTCTAATGAGAGAAGAGAGATAATGACCGAAGAGCATAATCGCGCCCATAGAGCAGCACAAGAGAATGTCAAACAGGTGATGATGGATTACTATTTCCCTAAGATGACGAACCTTGCTAACGAAGTCGCATCCAGTTGTAAAGTTTGTCGCAAAGCGAAATATGACAGGCACCCAAGGAAACAGGAGCTCGGCAAAACGCCAGTGCCCTCGCGTGTGGGAGAAATGCTGCACATAGACATCTTTTCGACAGACAGAAAGCAATTCTTGACCTGCGTAGATAAGCTTTCCAAGTTTGCCATGGTACAACCAATTGCGTCGCGTACTATTGAGGACGTAAAGGGTCCCCTAATGCAGCTTATGAACATATTCCCTCACGCCAAACAGATCTATTGCGACAATGAGCCATCTCTAAACTCGGAGACTGTCAGGTCCCTTTTATCAAACCGTTTCTCCGTTACGATCGCGAACGCTCCCCCGCTCCATAGTACGTCGAACGGACAAGTGGAAAGATTTCACAGCACGCTGTTGGAAATAGCGAGATGTCTAAAACTAGAGAATGGTATAGATAATACAACCGACCTCGTAGTTCAGGCAGCAATCGAGTATAACAGGTCAGTCCATTCCGTCACAAAAGAAAGACCCATTGACGTATTACTTGCATCCCCTTCTGAGGCGCACCAAAAGATAACAGGCAGGATTGCAGAGGCTTAGGTTAATCAGGATAACAGGGTTAACAGGGATAGACAAAACAGGGTGTTCAGCGTAAGCGAAAAAGTTTTGGTAAAAACCAACAGGAGATTAGGTAATAAACTGACGCCTCTGTACGTTGAAGAGATTGTAGAAGCGGACATGGGGTCATCAGTCCTCATAAAGGGGAGGGTGGTCCACAAGGACAACCTCCGATAGAAAGAGGTCCACAAGGACAACCTCCGATAGAAAGTAAGAAACTAGGTGAGAACCGCAGAGTTAAGCATAGTAGTGTGTTTGTCTTAGGTTGCCCTCAATGCTGTTTTGCTAATGCTCAGGAACAAATAAACGCTCCAACTAACACTGCTTATAAACAACAGCAGAGCGATGTAATGAGAGCGGGAGCGCGACGACAGCAACAGCAGAGCGATGTAATGAGAGCGGGAGCGCGACGACATCAGCAGCAGAGCGATACGATGAGAGCGGCAGCACGTCGAAAGCAACAGCAGAGCGACGCGACGAGAGCGGCAGCACGACGAAAGCAACAGCAGAGCGACGCGACGAGAGCGGCGGCGCGACGACAGCAGCAGCGGAGTCGGTCGGTTATGTAAAATTAATTTTAGATTTATAAGTTAGTCTTAACAAAAACACATAAGGGTTCAATACACAAACCCAAATAAAATAATAATACCAGTAATCCAAACATCAAGTTGTTGCTTAATCGTGGTCACTGACCGAACCAAATGTAACGCGTTCGCAACTATACCATAGTGTTTCTGTAGCTGCGGAGCGGACAAAGGGTCACTGGCCGAGGAAAAGATAAGGCGTTCGCAACTATACAGTAGCATAACTGTAGTTGTGGAACGAACAGAGAGTTCTCTGCTGCACACTGGGACAGTGCAGTAAATAAACTCTAATTGGCGCCCAACCTACCAAGAACCCATAACAGTCGTTTATAAATAATAATAATAAAAAAAAAATAAATAAAAAAATTAATACTTATTAAACAAAAACAACAGCACCGACCATACATGTAAGTGAGCTGATCGGCTAAATATTTTGTAATTTTCACACAACAAAATTAAATTAAATTCGGTTACAACTTTTGTCGACAAATCCTGTCGGTATATTTTATAATTATTTGCATGCGAGTTTCGGTCTTTCCGTGTGTTTTGCATTGCCTTGTGTCAGTCGTATTTGGCTACTGATTGTTTCCAACGAGCAGTCTACGTGAGAGTTGGTATTTGTCGTGTTCACGACATAGTGTTTCTGTAGCTGCGGAGCGGACAAAGGGTCACTGGCCGAGGAAAAGATAAGGCGTTCGCAACTATACAGTAGCATAACTGTAGTTGTGGAACGAACAGAGAGTTCTCTGCTGCACACTGGGACAGTGCAGTAAATAAACTCTAATTTATATATATATTGTATTTTCCCTAAATCTCAGGCTCATTGCCAACAATCAAAATAAATCTTGTAACAAATAATTTTTTTTTTACAGAGATCGCAAGTGAGGGTTAACCAATTTTTTTTAAACTCAAAAAAATCTATTGTAAACCCAGGGATGGGTTGCTGGGTCCCAAATTTTACAGTTCGTAGCCAGACCCCGAACGAGTTCAGTCTCGTTCGTTAAATATCGATAACCACACAATACAAACAACAACAAACACAAGCGTGCATACAAACAACAATCTACAGCTGAGTGGAACCACTGACCAAATAACATATAGATACCCTTCACTACACTTCATATACACGTTTTGTTCACAAAAATTTCTTGCGAGCGGTCCCAGCAGAGGCTCAGCGTCGTTACGAAGTGTCTCAGCAGAGCCGAAGGCAGCCGAATTCATCGTTTCATTCTTACTTGGACTGCTGCTGAGAGAGCATCAATTGCGCAAGAATGTACGCCTTTTAGAAGCGTAGACAACAACAACTAATGAGCGAGAAAACATGATAGAGATCGCATATCGCTATGCTACTCCCACTCTTGTCATTAATGTTGTGAGCAACCCACCCCGTTTCTATTGCTTGCCACACTGTCATTGATGATGTTCTTTGTTTTTGTTTTGAGCTCGTGTGTATGCGTTGTTCACTGTCCAGACAGGCTATAGACAAATACATGCATAGCTTCTTGTGCGTATACATATGTTTTTGTGTATGCGTGATTTTCGTTTGGAAGTCTTTCTGAAGTCTGAAATTTTATTTCTGGCTTGCCAGAGACTTTTTGTTCAAGCGGGGGTAGCTTGAAAAGTTCTTCATTCGCAACCATAATTTCAAATGTCATTCGAATTGAATTACTATTTTATAGCTTCATTATTATTATTGGATGGGTGATAGTTTTATCAATTTATTTAAATTACACAAAATGTCCACCAATAATAATTATTTAATGTTAAGTTTTAGAAATTAATTTTCTATATATTATAATATTTATTATAATTTTTAATGAACATGCAAAAGAATTTATAGCTCTTCCTATGCATAAACCACAAAAAAAAAAATATTTATAATAATTCCATAAAAACTGTATATACATATATTATTTCATAGCGAATGAAGAATTTTTCAAGCTACCCCCGCTTGAACAAAAAGTCTCTGGCAAGCCAGAAATAAAATTTCAGACTTCAGAAAGACTTCCAAACGAAAATCACACATACATGTAAAGATATGTATACGCACAAGAAGCTATGCTTGTATTTGTCTATTGCCTGTCTGGACAGCGAACTACGCAATTCATGTGCTCTCGGCAGCAGACCGAATGAGAATGATTGCTGCTAAGCGAAAACGTTCGGCAGCCTTCAGCTCTGCTGAGACACTTCGTAACGACGCTGAGCCTCTGCTGGGACGTCTCGCAACGACGCCGAGCCTCTGCTGGGACGCCTCGCAAGAAAATTTTGTGTCAAAAACGCTTGTATGAAATGTCCGATGAAGAACTTTTCAAGCTACCCTCGCTTGAACAAAAATTCTCTGGCAAGCCAGAAATAAGATTTCAGAGTTCAGAAAGACTTCCAAACGAAAATCACGCATACATGTAAAGATATGTATACGCACAAGAAGCTATGCATGTATTTGTCTATTGCCTGTCTGGACAGCGAACTACGCATACACACGAGCTCAAAACAAAGATCAAGGGACATCATCAATGACAGTAGCAAGCAAACGAAACGGGGGTGGGTTGCTCACAACATCAATGACAAGAGTGGGAGTAGCATGGCGATATGCGGTCTCTATTATGCTTTCTCGCTCATATGTTGTTGTTGTTAATGACCCTAAAAGACATACATTCTTGCGCAATTGATGCTCTCTCAGCAGCAGCCCAAGTAAGAATGAAACGAAGAGTTCGGCTGCCTTCGGCTCTGCTGAGACACTTCGTAACGACGCTCAGCCTCTGCTGGGACGTCTCGCAACGACGCCGAGCCTCTGCTGGGACGCCTCGCAAGAAAATTTTGTGTCAAAAACGCTTGTATGAAATGTCCGATCTATGTGTTATATGGTCAGTGGTAAAACTCAACAGCAGCAGTCGGCAGTCGTGTGACTACTGCCGCCCGAATGAAATTTCTGGTGACTGGCTGTTTAACTGCTGTGCTGTTGAGGCGACTGCCGATCGACCGAAAAAATATCCACCCTCATATTTAGCAACTGTCGGCAGCAACAGCCAGCGGTAGCACAACCACTTTCTGTTAGGTAGGCCAAAAATTCTGGTAATTTACAGCGATAGTAGAACCACTTTCTGTTAGGTAGGCCAAAAATTCTGGTATTTTACAGCGATAGTACAACCATTTTCTGTTAGGTAGCCTAAAAATGCTGGCAATTTACAGCGACAGTACAACTGCTGGCTTAGTTTTCATGACTGCCGATGTTACTTGCTGCAGCAAACAAAGAATTTGCTGTCGCTGGTATACATATTACCGAATGCGTGGCCTGTCAATGTCGCTTGAAATGTAACCCTTTTAATGTATACCATATGATATGTACCTGCTATGATTTATAAGAAATGACACAAACGTTCTTACTTTCTGGAAAGAAAAGGAATCACGCTATAAGTAGCGTTTTCTTTGCCGTGTCACCTACGCAAGTCAGTGTGGAAAGAGCATTCTCCAGCTTAAAGGTGGTACTAGCAGAAAATCGAAATAGAATTTCGGAAGAGCTTCTGGACAATATTTTGATTGCAAAGTTGAACCTAACTTATATCAAGACAGCAATAGATTCATTGCGAATATTTGAAGATGAGTCAATATCCAACAATTGACAATTGATTAGTTTAAGTTAATTTTATTTCAAAAATTTGTTTAAGATTTTAACAGAATTTATTTTATTTTGAAAATAAAATATATAAAAAATTAATATATGGCTTTGCATTGTTTATTATCAAAATAAGAAAAAACAGTTTAATTCCTCAATTTTTAACCCAGAGCAGGTACATACACCCAATTCCAGAAGTCTGCGTACACCCTGAAAAAAATGCGGCATCAAACTTTCTACTTAAATTATTCAGCCATTTATTCATATATTTTCAAAATTCTTTTTGTAAACATAACTATAATCAATTGTCTTTATTAACGTATTTTTCCAATATTTTTTATTGATGTCTTATAATTTATTTTTAATTTTAAACTAAACCCTACTAAAAGTGTACACGCAAAAGTCTGCGTACAGCTGTTTCAAGCTGCATGGAATGCAAGAAACAACGATTACCGTTGGATTTTTTTGATGTAGATAATTTCAATATTGTGTTAGCAATTAGTATTGCACATTTGAAATGTAAATATAGCATAATATTTAGTAGAATCGCAATATGAACCAAAATGTGGAAGAAAATTTCTGTTTTCCACCAAAAATTATTTTAAAGTTATCTTTTCTGGCACAATTATGCAATAAAAATACTGTAATAGTTGGCGGAGACCACTCCTCTATCCAAAAAGTAATAAAAAATAGCAATTCATTTGGCTGGATCTTCTCAAAGGCCCGATCTGGCCAACTAACTTCGGTCACCCATCGCAAGCGGAGGATTATTGTGCACCTTCTAGCCCAAATTTAATAGGGTTATCATCTAAATTCAGTTCCATGATGTTGATATAGTCCTCCTGTCCCATAATACACTCAATTAATGCCAAATGTCTCACTCCGCTTCCTGCAATGGACCCATACTCAAATATTCCGCTTCATACATACTAATGCGCATCAACTAAATTATCTGTTTTTAGCGATTCTTCGCCTGGAGAAAATACAAAACATTTCAAAAATTAAAAATTTAATTTCTTCCGAATATATAACAATATTTCAAATGCTATAGATCTTTCAAACTAATATATTAGCGAACGGCAACCGCTAAAAACAGATAATTTAGTTTGCACGGTAGTATATGTACGAAGCCGAATGTTGATGTAGGGATTCATTACAGGAAGAGGAGTGGAAAATTTGAAATTTATTGAGTGTATTAAGGGACAGGAGGATTATATCAACATTATGGAACACAATTTGGATCAAAACTCCAATACATTGGGGCTATAAGTTGAGCAAAAGCCGTCCGCTCGCGATGGGTGACCGAAGTTAGTTGGCCAGATCGGGCCTTTAAGAAGATCCAGCCAAATGAATTGCTATTTTTTTATTACTTTTTGGATATAGGAGTAGGCTCCACCAACTATTACAGTATTTTTATTGCATAATTGTGCCAGAAAAGTTAACTTTAAAATAATTTTTGGTGGAAAACAGAAATTTTCTTGCCAATTTTGGTCCATATTGCGATTCTACTAAATATTATGCTATATTTACATTTCAAATGTGCAATACTAATTGCTAACACAATATTGAAATTATCTACATCAAAAAAATCCAACGGTAATCGTTGTTTCTTGCATTCCATGCAGCTTGAAACAGCTGTACGCAGACTTTTGCGTGTACACTTTTTAGTAGGGTTTAGTTTAAAATTAAAAATAAATTATAAGACATCAATAAAAAATATTGGAAAAAATACGTTAATAAAGACAATTGATTATAGTTATGTTTACAAAAAAGAATTTTGAAAATATATGAATAAATGGCTGAATAATTTAAGTAGAAATTTTGATGCCGCTTTTTTTTCAGGGTGTACGCAGACTTCTGATGCTAGGTGTATGCTGATGATACAGCCGTTTTGGCCACAAGCACATCCAGAATTGAAGCTTCCGAAATCCTGCAGCGTGAGCTAAGCCTAATTGAAGACTGGTTCCTTCGATGGAAAATCAGAATCAACTCCTTGAAGTCCGTCCAAATCACCTTTTCATTAAGACCAGGTAACTGCCCAAATGTTACACTTAATGGGTCACCAATTCCACAAACCACCTGTGTAAAGTACCTTGGCTTGCACCTCGACCGCAGACTTACATGGAAAAACCACATCAAAACAAAGTGTCAACAACTTAAACTTAAAACACTAAAAATGTCCTGATTGATAAGTCGAAAGTCAGAAACCACGTTAGAAAATAAAATTCGCCTCTACAAATCCATACTGAAGCCTGTGTGGACCTACGGCATACAGCTCTGGGGAACTGCTAGTAATTCAAATATTGAAATACTTCAGCGTTACCAATCAAAAACTTTGCGCCTAATTGTCAATGCTCCTTTCTACGTATCTAATGAAAACATTCACAAGATCTCAACATCCCAACCATAAAAGAAGAAAGAAGAAGAAAAACAAAATAAATAAGAAATACATCGACAGACTCCATTGTCATGAAAATAATTTAGCCTTAAATCTAGTAGACAACAGCATAACTGTAAGAAGACTGAAAGATACCACATCCTTGATCTCCCAGATAGATAAAACTCACAAACTGTAAATATATGTATAATAGCAGGGCTCATTGGAAAACTGCTATTTCTGTTAACTTAATAGTAATTATAAAATTTACTTATTGTTCAAAAAGACAGATTGTACTTAAATATTAAAATTAAAAAAAAAATTAGTAATACTAATTGCTAATATAATACAAAAATAATCTAGATCAAAAATTCCAACCGTAATCGCTGTTTCTTGCTGTATGCAGACTTTTTCTGGCCCGAAAACGTGTTCATTTTTGTTTTTTTAATTTTAATTAAAGAAGTTGTTGAATCAAAGAGTAGCTATAATTATTGTCAATAGATGTGTTGTGAATATAAAAAGAAATTGGGGCAATATCTTCTACACAACTGTTTTTATTTAACGTCAAAGTTTCGGTTAAAATTCGTACGTACACTTTTTCTGCCTAGTGTATATACATATATTATTTTATTTTTATAAATACATACATATTTAATTAGTTAATGTTGTTTGTTTTTCTTTCCTTTAACCAAATTTTACCTTGTCGCCAATGTAATATCCCGTAATTAATAACACTTGCAGTCATTAGATCAAATATATCATTTATTGCTCCGCTTCGTATGTCGTACAAGAATGTGTTGTGCTCTCGTCAACTACTCTCTTATCACTGACTCCTGGTGTGTGATCTGCAAAGAGCGGCAGTCACCGTCTCTCTCAACAGAGTCATCAGTGGCGCTCTCTCTTCCCTCTTGCACCGGTTCCCACATATAGCATATATAAGATTAAGTGGTAAATATTATTAAAAGCGAGTGAAACATACATTGATATGTTATAATATAAACAGATATATAAATGCTGGTAAACTAAAGAAAGAACCGCATTTAAGAAAAATAAGATGTTCAGAAACGATGTGAAAATTATTTTATATGATATTTTTTTTATTGACTTGATTGAAACTGTCCATACACGATTGTGTACGGTGATGCTGCTCTATTAAAATAAAAATCGTATGCCTACTATCTACGTTAACATTTAGCGATGAAGAGGTAGAATGCTTTATATCTTTTGTGTAAACGATATAAAACCTCAAGATTTCAACCCAAATTTAACAGAGAACTACGATAATTTCGTCGATCACAGGCCTTTATAAACCTATAGTATAACTAAGCGCGACAGTAAATATGCGTTGTGAATTTCTGTTATATTCACTTTTGTTCGGTTTTACGGTATTTGGTTTTATTATTATTTCTTATGCTTATCCTGGTTGTAATTACTGATATTATTATTGCTGCTATAATAGAATTTTGTGTGTCATCGTTTCGGCCACGCCTGGCGACAATTCAAGAGGAACAGATATCAAATATCCAATCAGATATGAAAATATCAAATTCCATCGTCTTCTACAGAATGTTCCTGTACGTACTCCTTAGGAAAGTATCCAACCTAAAACAAGTTAATGTTGTTTTGTATTGTGTGACATAATTCAGTTTTCTGAATATAAAGTTGAGTTTACCGTATCACCAATTTTACCACGCCACCATCCTTTACTGTCACCGTCCTTACCAATCACAAGAACCTGACAATCGGTGCGCAGCTGCAACTGATTACTGCCCACCTTTGGATCGTAATCATACAGAGCGGTGGCAATAACTTCGCGGAATGGCCACTGAAGTGACTGATTCAGTCTGTAATAGGTTTTGTTAGTTCTAATTTTTATTAGTGTCTACTTACACGTTCACTTACCCGGCAAAGTTCTCACCCAAATCGTTACGTTCATAGTAAGAAACCAGTTCAACAATTGTTTTAAAATGACGACGGGATGATAAGCAATATAGCATAGAGTCACCATCGATTTCCTGGTTGATTTTCATATGCTTAATAACATGATCATCAGTTCTATATTAAATGGTAGGACGAATACTTTTATAGGAGAGGTAGAAATAAAGCTGCACACTTACTTTAAACTCAGGGCATACATCGTTTCGTAAGGTGATGATGCACCTTGTGGACGAACCCTTAATAGGTATGTGCCTACCCGACGGTTTTCAAGTCGGTTGGCCGCTGTTTCTCTATCCATGTTGCCAACGAACCAATAAAATTCGGATAGTTGACGGTCACATACAGGCGGGGGTATGTTGATCAGATTCTGCTTACATCGACCTGTGGATGAAATGCAGCCACGATGTACACTAATGTGACACACTTTGCAAAGATAACCTTGATGTATGCGACCCTTTAGAAACTTGGAACAGTGACGACATGTGGTAGGAGAATCGAAAGTATATATCTCCATTTTATGATCTGTATTACGGCAGCCCGGCGGATCAAGGTTCTCCCTGGAAACAATTGACAATTAACTTAAAACTAAAACTAAACTTTTTTAACTCACATTGCTTCGGTTAATGCCTTACGCCATTTATCGCGTTCAGGCTCTGATTTTAAGTACAGGGTAAACGCAGTTTTGGCCGATTTTCGGGCTAACAACAATTGGTATTTGAGACGCGTATCACGACCAAGTGTGCGGCGCGAATGACTCTGTTCGACGCGGTAGTCAGATAGATTATGTGAATCACGATATGTATACTGCATGTCACCTGTTTTTATATGTAGTGGTTTCACCAATATCAATATTTTATCAAAAACAAATGCATAGCGCATTTTAGTTTTTTGATCTTCGTGTGCTTTAATGTGTAGATCACCATCGAGCAGGAGGCGACCATATTGTAAAAGATTATTGCCACCTTGAGGCAAATTCAAATCGAATATGCTGTCCTTAACTTTTTGAATTATGACCAAATGATCGGAGTCCCGTTTAACTTCATTTATATATTGAGACACATCAATCATGGCATCCTTGGCACGCTCCAATGATCGATAATCCTCATGCGTTGTTGATGTCTCCTTCACAAGTTTGTCCAGTAAAAGATGATATTTTAAGATCCTTTGCATGGGCACTGACAGTATATCCCTTAGCTGTAATTTGCCAACATTATATTCGCGTTCACATTTCTGCACTAACTGGTCAATAATCTGATTTTTTTTGCATGTATCGGCCAAATAATCAATGGCATTCAAGAGGCACGAACAGTATTCGCCGTAAATAAGGAATGGTTCACGAAACTCAAGAAATACTTGACCCATCTTCTGCTTTGAATTTGGTAACAGCGATTCACGTAACTTCTCAAGAAATTTCGTATGTATATCCGTCAATTCCTTAAAAAAAAAAAAAAATATATATATATATATATATATATATATATATATATATATATATGTAGTATATATACCAAACCGCAGAAATATACGTACACCCTGAACAAAATGCAGCATATATATATATATATATATATATATATATATATATATATATATATATATATATATATTATAAATATATATTATATATATTTATTATATATTTTGTTCAGGGTGTATATACACCCAATAGCAGAAGTCTGCGTACACCCTGAAAAAAATGCGGCATCAAACTTTCCACTTAAATTATTCAGCCATTTATTCACATATTTTCAAAATTCTTTTTTGTAAACATAACTATAATCAATTGTCTTTATTAACGTATTTTTTCAATATTTTTTTATCGATGTCTTATAATTTATTTTTAATTTTAAACTAAACCCTACTCAAAAGTGTACACGTAAAAGTCTGCGTACAGCTGTTTCAAGCTGCGTGGAATGCAAGAAACAACGATTACCGTTGGATTTTTTGATGTAGATAATTTCAATATTGTGTTAGCAATTAGTATTGCACATTTGAAACGTAAATATAGCATAATATTTAGTAGAATCGCAATATGCACCAAAATTGGCAAGAAAATATTAGTTTTTCACCAAAAATTATTTTAAATTTATCCTTTCTGGCATAATTATGCAATAAAATTGCTGTCCTAGTTGGTGGAGCCCACTCCTATATCCAAAAAGTAATAAACAATAGCAATTTATTAGGCTATCTACATAAAAAAAATCCAACGGTAATCGTTGTTTCTTGCATTCCACGCAGCTTGAAACAGCTGTACGCAGACTTTTGCGTGTACCCTTTTTAGTAGGGTTTAGTTTAAAATTAAAAAAAAAATTATAAGACATCGATAAAAAAAATATTGAAAAAAATACGTTAATAAAGACAATTGATTATAGTTATGTTTACAAAAAAGAATTTTGAAAATATATGAATAAATGGCTGAATAATTTAAGTGGAAAGTTTGATGCCGCATTTTTTTCAGGGTGTACGCAGACTGCTTCTGCTAGGTGTATATATATAGTTACTTGGGCTCACCCGTATTCGTGGAAATATATGACGTAATTCATCATGATTTAGATGCCGTTCCAGCGGCAGCATAAATTTGTCTTTGAGTGCAGTAAGTACATCCAGATAGTTTGACTCTGTATCGATAAGCTCTCGAATAACATAGTCGCGTTGCTCAAAACTCGTCGCCGATGATGTCTATGGGGTTGGTAAGAAATCAAATTTGTCTAATTTAAGTGTTCAATTTTTGATAATCAACAAGCTCCGAGTCAGCGAATCATGCAACTATTACAATCATAGGCAAATCATTCTTAATGCATTAAACACTAATTAAACAACAAATTAACTTTACTACCTGGCCTCTA
This sequence comes from Drosophila quadrilineata, assembly GCA_018150725.1. Taxonomy (NCBI): domain Eukaryota; kingdom Metazoa; phylum Arthropoda; class Insecta; order Diptera; family Drosophilidae; genus Drosophila; species Drosophila quadrilineata. The sequence goes on along the minus strand of JAECWN010000432.1, from coordinate 866,207 downwards.
CTCGTTCTGTGCAGGGCGCACAAATCTTGATAGACCTCCTCTTCTTTAGTATTGGTATGATCATAAACGGTTCCATTACATGCAATATTATCGGTAGTACTATATATAAAATCACGAAATGGAAATAGAAAACCAGGAAATCATAAAATTAAAAATAACTTGTCGAAAATTAAGTTTAACATAATATTCAAGTAACTTAACAAACGCAATAGTACGCGCGCAGACAGTGTTGCAAATTTCAATATATCGAATGTCAAAGAGACTAAAAGTGTATTCATCGATATCGTAGAATTTCATAGCTGCTGACACCATTACCAGGGCAGGCATAAAAACAGCTGCCAAGTAGCTGTGGACTCCCACACTATTTTGTTAAATAAATTATGGTGTACACGTGAATTATAACAATTTTATTAAAAACAGCGAAATGGAACATCATACATATGCAAAAAAAAGACCAAAGAAATGTATGTAAGACGACCACATTATTCTAAGAATGTGACAAAAGCGAAAACTACAGGCTGCTGTATCGTTGCAGGGTCAATCGAAGAAAAGCATCTGTTAGTAACCAAACGCATTGCAGCTGAAGATTTATTCTCCAAACATTCAACAAAACTCTTTGAACCATGGCGGTGAGCATTGAGCAATGTTTTCTACAGATGTTTAGATATTTACATAATAAGGCTAATATTTAGATTGTATTCTTTATGTGTATTTCAGAAAATTCAAGGACATTGCCAAAATTGGGAATTACAGTGAGCATGCACTGAGAAAACAGTGGCTAAATATGGTACAACATTACCGTATACAAAAGTCCAATTTGCAAATAACACAGCTAAGTAAGCAATGCATTGAATTACTCGACGAGGAGTGGGAATTTTTTAGTGAAATTCATGCCTACATGACTCAAAGAACGACCGACCTGCACTCTTACGCTTTGAAGGAGTCCAACATTGACATTTGTAGGCCGAATGTAGAAAATAGCCTATTAAAGGATAATGCAGTTGATCTAAGATTGGAGGCTCTGCAGAATTCATTTGATAACTTAGAAACGTGCAATCTGGAGGATAATACTTGCTGGTATGCTTTAAATCCTTTGAAAAAAAATACTGTTGGTTTTAGCCAAAGCAAATTGATCATGGGCAGAGTCTCTCCTGGAGATTCCTATGCAGATACGGATTCGTTCGCTCTTGAGGTTTCAGATATGTCTGAGATGGAATTGTTACCATGCTCGCCCTTAGAGACCACGAAAACAACCGAATGGAGAACTGATTTCCACTTAACCACATCCTCGGAGGCAAATGTACTACCACTGCCACCCAAACGTAACCGTAAAGATTTGAGTGAGAAAGAAAAATACTATAGACACCGTCGCCGCTATGATCATCGCATGGAGCTTCGACTTGGTGAACTCTGTACAGTTGCTGGTCAATTATTGGAACACCTGGTTCCCAATTTTAACGTAGCACCACTTCTACAGAACATCTGCAACAGTGTCAACTACAATTGCAACAGCAGCTGCGACGAGGACGAGACCGGAGACGAGGACGTTACTGCTATTCGCACAAAAAGAAATTCATAAGTTTGGTCAGGATAAAATTTACTGAATCAGATTGCGGAAAATTCGATACTAATAAAAATATAAAAGGATTTCGAACAATGTCACCTTTGTACTTTGGCCAAATTTTGTTCTAATTTTGATAAACTAAATACCGCCAGCGCTGCTGGCTGCTGCTGATATGTATGTATTTGATAGCGTTTTATCTTGTGAGAATGTGCGTAACACGAAGAATAAAATGTTTCGGAAATATTAAAGTGTATAATATATATTCTGTCTCAGGATCAATAAAAAAAAGCGATGTAGCCCTTTCTTCTGACGGTCGTCTGTCTGTCAGTCTGTGTGAATGTGTGTTTTTCAGAAACTATGAGAGCTAGAAAGCTGGAGTATAGACGCTGATCAAGTTAGCCATTTTTTTGTGGCTGTAACACGCATACGCCTTTTTTCATACTAAACGGAGAAATTGTATTTTCAGTTTTTCGATGCCACGATCATTACGCCCACAAATTAAAATATCGTAGAGCTACAGTAACGACGCGTTCTCACACAAATTTGAGAAACTCAAGAAGTCGTTTGGTTTTTCTGCTAAAGTCACATTTGGTATATATGGTCATATAAAAAGGCAAAAGCATAGAAAAAGGCAAAGAAAGTAAAAAAAAAAATGTTCAATAAGCTCAAAACGCGCACGTTAACTATAAGCAAGTGTCAATTTTTACTTGCGTCGCGATAGTTTAAGTTATAGAAAAAAAATTTGTACACATATATTAATACAAATGATGAACAAATTGAATACCAACATGCAATTTTGAAAAAATATTCCAATTTTCAAACGGAAGTAGGTCCAGTTTAAAAACAAATTTGTGATGTAAACCCATTGAGTGGAATTACTTTGCAACTTCCAATGGAAAAGGTGCAGTCGATGGCGTTGGTGCTGTTATAAAAATAAATGTTTGGCCACTAACTAATAGACAGAACCTTCTTTTTAATGACGCGTTGGACTTTTACAACTGTGCTCAACAAAACATAAGTGGAATCAAACTGTTATATATTGAAGCTGATAATAATAAGATTTTAACATTTTTAATTAGGAAATGGGAGGATATACGGAATATTCCAGGTTTCAGAGCAATACATTGCGTTGATTCTGATGGGAAGTTAAATTAAGCACAGCTCGAACGGACTATGCATTAAATAATATAAATGCTTCATTACGTTATTTTTTATCATTACTTATTTTCCTTGTCATGAATAAATTGTTGTGCATATTTGATATTTAATACAAATTTATTTCTTGCTTTAAATGGTATTAGACACATTAAATTGAGTTAAACGCATCTTTTTTATAAATATGAAGTCATTCTTAAAAAAAAAATAGTAATAAAGTAACATCATCATTAATTAAAATAAAAAGAAATAAATGGAGATATTTTCATGGGAATAGACTTGATAGAAAGGTTTTTTACATCTAATTTAAAAGTAAAGTTATTGTATATTACTAAATTAAGCCAAAGACCACTTCCAATTTGCGTACGTTCGCGACTGCATGTGTTTTTGACAATATTATGAAAATTAGAACTCGATACGATAAGCTTCATAATTTACTCAAACTAAAGAGCTAAACAAATGCTATCGAAAAGCAAAAAAAAAAGATTAAGGAAACGTTCGTTTTCAATTTTATTTTTATCTTAACGCGTACGAATAAGACAGAACGTACATATGTACTTAAAAATGTACATACATATGTACATTTTTTCACGAGCACACATGTACAACTGTGAACCAGGGCGTTTTTACTTGTACACTTATTCAGTTTTAGTTCAAAAAATTCTCATATTTGCATAAGTCTTTTCATAAACTATAAATGTCGGCTCATGTAAATTTTTGATTTGTTATATGTACAAGTCTCAACTTCATATTTGACAGCCTTAAAGAATCAAACTAACTGTTATGTTAAAGAATTATGAGAATAGCATACGAAATTGGCTAGACAGATTATGAAAAGTCTAGAACTTTCTGAAAATGATGGTTACATTGATTCTTCAGTGAATAAAGTTAGAGTTTAAACAGTTCCATTTGCTTTATACACCTATTTGCTCATATCACAATGCTTTAAATTTAAGTTATCAAAGCTTAAATTTAATAATGGACTTATAGAACAAACCAGTTAACATTTACAAGCATAATAGATTAAATGAAGTCATTGTAGCATGAAAATCGATAGTTTATTGCTTAAAACGCGGATGACTAAATTTAATAGCAGCCAAGTGCTGTTTACCATTATTTTGCTTTCTGCCGAAAAAATCGTTAAGACAAGAACACTTTAAAAAGGTGAATCGGAAAAACAGTTTTTTCGTTACTCTCCCCTTCCACTTTTTTCGTATTGCGCTATACTTGATTGTAAACTCTGTGTTGTCTGTAAGGCGCCGGTTTTTTCGCCGACGACCGGCATGTTGCTTACTCAACAGGAATAAAGAGAATCAAAAATATACATACATATGTATGTATAAAAGGGGGCAGCAGTCAGGGCGTGCCTGCTGCATTGTTTGAGTTATTCCTTAAGTTGTGACGGTGTAAAATGAGTGATTCGAGAGTTATTTGCAAGCTATGCTAAATTTCTTCAAATTCTCTATTTATAATTACGGAACATGTTTGCAAAATTTGGAGCGTATATCTCATGCAATACCCGGGAGAAACGTAATTAGTGCAAAAACAGCTTTTGTCTATTGTGGGTAAATGGCGTGGCAATTCTAGAACAAAGTACATTTTAGGGACCGCTCCTTCTAGTTAACTCGTCCAAATTATGTTGAGAACTTATGAGGGATATTGAAAGAAAGTAGATCAGTAGAATCACGTCGAAAAATTCGGGGATGAGATCAGGTGCTCAATTTATCCATAAATATGACTGTGGAAGCCCTGCGATTGTCAAATATCATGAGCGCCATTCAATGAACAAAATAATAAACATTTCATAAAATTTTTTTCAAAAATAGTCAATCTAATACGGATTAACCACTCCGTTTTTAATGGTATTTTTTTTTTTGTTCAATAATTTTTAATATACAAATTTTTGTTCATGAAAACCAAAACATAAAATAAAACTGATCTCAATATGTCTTTTAGAGTTCAAAATCTGAAGTGGACAAAAATGAGCCACCGCGTTTTTATTATTTTTTCCAACACTGCATATACTTAATGGCAAAGGTGCCCAAGCAGCTATTATGGATGTACAAATTACTAATACCATGACAAAACAGCACCAATACAAAGAAGAATGTCAAAGAAGCTGTTTTACATGTAGTGAAAAATATACTAGCACTTGAGTGAACTTTGAAATGTTTTAACGGAATTCTGCCTGTCGAGATACAAGCACTTTACTATTTTTCACAGTATGAAAAATACAAATTTAAAGCATAATTGTATCCGCTGCATTCTGAGACCCATTACTTAACGTGACTACGGCCTATCATAGTCTAAGAATCTTGTATCCTGCCGGCCGATGATACAGAACATTATGAATATGAAGCTTCTAGATCACAAATTTATAGTTGTAGCACACTAAAAATGGTAGCACCTTTGTTGTGTTCACAATCTGCCATGATGTTATATGAGTGGGTTCTCAAATCCCAGGCTACAATAATAAGTGTGAGTATTTGTGAACTTTGGGCACCTGGGCACAGAGTATATCATCTCTCGAAACCAGTTGACCATAACGTTCTTACATGTTTATGAACACTATTTGCTTCTCTAAATGGAAAACATCACTTGGCTGGTATACACGATTTCCAAAATTAACGGATATATTTATATATTTAAACAAATAACATAAGTTGTTTTTTGGAGAGTGATTCAACACAATAACTGTGTGATGTATACCAAAATTTAATAAAAATTACAAATTTTGATCATTAAAGTGCATTCATTCAAACCTTACAACTATTACGAGAAAAAAGAAAAATTATAAATACAGAATAAAAATTTTAAAACTATATGACGAATTTCGTTTCGGCTTATAGTTCTGAAATAATTTTAATAACTGAATTTGTCGATAAGAACAAAATAATAGAAATATGAAAATAATAGAATATGAAGAAGAAACATAAAAATTGCTACACTAGGGCGAACTAGTTATAGTTTTTTTTAAGGATGATGGGTGTAATAGATATTGAAGTTTTCAAGGTATAAGAGTATGAAGACGGCACACCTCTTGTTTGACCTTAGACTGGAACGTAACGTAGCATAAATCCTCGTAAACCTTGTCATCCTCTTCACTGTAGATATCATTGATGTATGCGTATTCATGATCGGCTGATGACTGCATCGAAGATCGATAATTGTAGACAGCAGCTGCGGCACGTTGTAATCTTTGACTTTCGGTAACAAAAATAGATGCTTGATGACCCTTCTCCAAACAGGTGTTTCCATTGGCATTACAGCATAACATAGCAGATGCAATAACTGATGTGGACGCCGATGCGATAGCCTGTGGCATATCCACTTGTGACTTTGGAGTAACACAATCATTAGCAAATCTAATGGCGGCTACATCGACTGATGGCTCAATGTTAAGAAGACATAGTTTACCATGAACGGACTGATTAACGTCATCGATGAAGCACTCATTTTCAATCGTTGTATCACACAAGTTTGATACAGAATCTTCATTATAATCATCAATTTCTTCAGTACCATTCCCAATGGTTATATCGCTATTCTCATCCTCAATAGATAGAGAACCGCTGTGAGGTGTCCTGTCGTAATACTCTGAGGATGAGGAGCCCGGCGCATCGATGCTATTTGTCTTCTTCATGTCATTGCTGATGAAGCAAGGAAGTGGGTCATGATGCGGACACAGTAATATACATAGTGATCAATGCAGATAACCATATGCCTAATTGACCGATGGATACTTTTGAGTCGGACGACAACGACAAACAGAATCTCAATTTGGGATTGCAAAATAGGCAGTGTGCATACGAATAAATTGAAAGAAAATCGCAAGAGACAGAGAAAGTCCGTGGATTAGAGGGAGACAACTTTGAAAGAAAAATAAAGCTAATGATTAATAAAGCTTTACTAATGGACTCCTATTAGATTTGGTAAATATTGAGAATTTTGTCGCTTAGTGCTGATAAATAGGTAGAAAACCTATCTTTCAGATTCATGATACTGCAATAGAAGTGATAGATAATGGAACTTAGCTGTATTCTTTCTAAGAATCTACGCAATGAGCAGTGTCTTAAGCGGGAAATGGTGAAGAGATGATCGGATTTCGTCAATTGTCTCCACTATTTTTTCTCTTGCCCATCGCAGCAGTGGGTAGAGATTTCATGAGAAATTACTGATAGCAAGGATAAAAATAGAGGGTATGCAAAGTGCCACTAAGAGACAATACTTGGCGCTCTGATTGTAGGTATAACTTAGTGTCTAAAACTTACGTGGAATGCAAATCCTTGTATATTGCTTCATCCGAATGTGAACGTTCGTTCTGTGATAACTGAAGATTAAATCCGCTGCATTAGAAAGAAAAATGAAAAGCAATTCACGTAAAAAAAATCGTGAAAATGCCCGGCGTTTCTTACTTAATTTATTTTAATTTTTTGCTTTAAAATACTTACACTAATTCTGGATGCAACTGCTGCACTTTACGACACTGTGATAACTTGGATAGCGAAATGAGCACGCGGTGGAAATTTGTTAGGTCATAAAGCATTGTCGGTTCAAAAAGATCAGCATCTCGTATGCTGAAATGATTGTGACAAACATCCAAAAATAATTTGATATTTTTGCAGCATAAAAACTGTAAAGGAAAATTTCTTTATTCAATATAAGTGATTGTTAGATTATAGTGTGTGTATACCTGTGCCATTTGTGGTTTACGATTGAATTCTCGGACATCCATACTGCTTGCATCCAGGTTTATAACTAGATTACACAGCAGCACGCCATCTCGCAGCGTCATGGCCAGAATTCGAATCTCGGCATCTGCCAATGCCGCCTTGTGATCAGCTGGAATAACTTTGCAACGCACTAGCCAAGCGACACATTCGCGCCACAAATCTCCATTAACTGCTACTACTGATTCTGACGCTGCAGGGATCGATGTCAGGGCTGCAGCGGGATCAGTAATGCTGGTGAAACTGTTGGAGGCCATTGGATACAACGTATGTATATTGTACGCGTGGTGCCTTGTGGTTATGTATATCTCAATTTTAGAATTCGTAGGTGTTACTAGGAACGCCGTTACTACTGTCACTAGTTGTCCTTATTACTCCAACAGTACTCTTCCTGCAATTGATTTTAGAATTGTTTTCATGCAAAATAAGAATGGAAGAAGACGAAAGGGTGTTCGTTGCATTTAATAAAAACAATTGAAATTAGCTTTAGCAAAGCAAAAAATAAAAAAGCCAATCAGCAACTATCAGCAAAATATTTGCACGACTCGGAAGCGGGCAACACTCGTTTTCCAATTATGCATATACATATTTACATATATATCTGTTTATATGTATATATGTATCACAGTTAAAAGCATATTCGTACACACAAATAAAACATTACGGATTAAAATATAATAGTATAAATAAATGCTAGAGCTCATATACTGAAGCTCGTAGTTAATGCACTAAATTAAATTGATAATTTATATTAAGTACCTTGTCGATTTCAAGGAGGTGACTGCAAACACAGAATAAGGAATACACACCGACACAAAGATAAACTCACACACAGCGGAATAGAATGTAATTTCGATATTTTCAATTATTTGTCAAATTCTTGTGGGGCCAGCTGAAGCGCTATCGATAGATTCAGGGCTGAATTATGGTTACTGGAATAGTGTTGCTATCGGACGACGAATGTGTGGATTTTGAAGGTGCCCGAAGATGGTCACACTCGGAATTCAGACGGTTTTTAAGTTGTTAGTTATTTCTTTCTTGCGCTTGGCAATCCCAAGTTGACATTCAATTTTTTATTAACATATGTAGATGTGTACCTGAGATCTGCAGCGGTCCACCGCAACTTTTAGTGCACCACAAAAATGCATTATTATCATACAAGAGTAAAAAAAGACGCATCAAAAATTGATGCGGTCTTTTTTTACTCTTTTCTTTATTCACTCATTAGATTGCGATGCCTGAAATAATTGTCCCAATTTGAATAAGTAGGATCAAGCCGATAGCGCACAGAGTATGTGAAGAAAAACAACCCCCAAATGGTATTGTCTTTTTAAACTTTACTCGGCGATCGATAAATAAACAATTTTAACTTTAATTTTCTAAATCAAATTTGTTGCGGTGAATACCTATATACATATGTATGTATATTGTTCGTTCAATACCAATCACAGAGACACTATGCCAATCTGCTACTCAGTATAGATACACCTGTTACGAACCGATTTTCCCGGTGGGCAACCTCAGCTAGCTCAGTGTACCCAGGGATGGGTTGCTGGGTCCCAATGCTCTCAGTTCGTAGCCAGATCCCGAACAAGTTCCGTCTCGTTCGCTACAACATCGATTACAAACATCGATAACAACACAACATCAACAATAACAAACACAAGCATGCATACAAACGACAGCTGAGTGGAATTACTGCTGGTCTGGTGTTGATGACCAGAGAAGCGCCCACCCTACCATACGATGGACCAAAGCGTAATATTTGTGGTCCATCGCCCTTAGAGGAAAGTCACAGCTGGAATAGTCCAGGCTTTCACAGCCTTCTTTCCCCCCTTCTGTGGGAATCTAAAAACTCATCTTAGTTCTTGATGCGCAATCGACAAATGTTTATTAAAATTAATTTAAATTATTGGTAAGGGCCCTAAGGAGACGAATGACCGTGACAGCAAACCTGCTGTCTGCCAGGGCTAATCCTCACGCGCTATGTGCGGCAAAATAAAAGCTGTAAATAGCCTCGCACACTGACTAAGACGGTCAATATGAAGGGTCCTATCCTACCTAGAAGAGCTCCTCTGGGATTCGGGTGGGGACACCTAACCGTATCCAGACTAGCGTCTGGTTGCAACGCGCGCAGGCTTGCCCGCAAGCAGCAAAATTGCTACTAGGCAATGCGCCTACCTTCACAAAACTCCAAAATAACTTAATTGAAAATCTAATTCTATCAACAAACTTAATCTATCGGACATTACACACAAATAAATAAATAAATAACAAAATATAATAAATATATAACACGGTGGGGACGATAGGGGGGTCTGCAAGGGGCAGACCGCGCCAAAATAGCGCCGTCCTGACGCTGCGTGCCCCTCAGGGCCATGTAGGGTCTAATTTACGTCCACCACGGGGCAGACCTCGCGCTTCTGCGGGTCTGGAGATGGCTCGTTGCGTCGCTCCGCAAGATGCTTCCGGACTCGCGGGGCTAGAGGGATTATCATCCCTATCGGTGTGTCAGACCCGGGTAGACATTGCCGCGACAGGAACGCCCATTGGGCCGAACTCACCAGATTCCTGCGCATCAAGCTTGCCCCTCATGGCGGCGGCTTCGTGGCGTCGGCGGCTTTGTGGGCGTTGAAGTTGTCAACGGCGGTTCCCCAAGCGCAGGTTCACGGAGAGCGCGGCAGCTCCCAGTCCTCCACAATATACAAATAATTGGCCGACGCCGGATTCCAGACTTAGCTGATCAGGTCGTCGGCCTGCTGCCACACCAAAAAAAATTTCACACTTTAGAGATTTTGAAATTCAATTGGCCGAACTCCGCTCACCTGGCTTATTTTAAAGCTCCCGCTTCCTATTTGCACATGTGCGTCCGTGCACACCTCGCTTCCCTGCCTTGGCCAGTTGTTCAGCGCCCGGTCTTAATTTTATTTGAATTATATTTGACCGGGCGCTCCCAGCACGTGCATTCACTTGCAGATTTTCTTTGCCACACTCTCGTGGTCAATCGGCTGCTCGTGACTTTTAAAATCGGGGTTATCGATGTCCCAGATCTATGGCAACGCCGGTTCATATCGTTGACCCAGCCCTGAGATCATCGATAACCCTACAGCCGGCCCAACGAGAATGCAACATCACCCGGAAATTCCGAGCGAGCAAACCTGCAAGCGCTGCGAATTGCCGGGCGCATCGTGGGCCCTAGAGTCAGGGTTGCCCACAATCCGCGCCCAACGTAGGCCACACCCACGACCCTGATCCTAAACTATACTAACTAAACCTTACCTACACCTAACTAATTATTCTAAAACCAGAGACCAGATGTCAGAGAAACGACGATCCCGGCATCCCGTGAGAGCAGCTCCCTCAAATCCTACCGCGTCCTCATTCCAACTTATCTCCGTCTCGGGTAGATGCCCTCTCCTCAGAGCCGGAGATCCACCTTGGAGAAACCACCCAATGGTCAGCAACCGTCCGCACAGCCACTGCTTGAAATAATACGGATCAATGGACGGCTCCACGGCTGCCACAGGCGCATTCGTGGCCATCGAAAGCCCATGCGACCATTGATCCCCCCACGACAACCACTTCGTGATTCCACGATCTCCTGCTCTGCCGGCATCACCCCTATGCCTACTTAAAACTACCGCATGCACTATTTACAATCCTAATTCTACCTATTTCTATCAACATGCTCCTTACAAAATTATGAAAATAAATAAATAAATAAGCAAATAAATAACTACCTAATAGATAAACTTGAAAAATTAATAAATAACAAATCACCTAACACTAGAAAAAAATAGATAATAAAAGAAATATAAATACTAGTAACTAGAAAAAAATAACAACCTAAAATAAATAAATACATCATAAATAAAATAATGAATAAATACATAAAACTACCGAAACTAAAATAAATAACATACTAGCTCCTAACCTGAAGGGGAAAAGAATTTTGTGTCCGCCGGAATCAGCTATATCTTCCTACGTCTCATGACAGTAACTCCGCTCACATACAAAAGACAAACAAATATTCTTCCTCCAACTGGCGAATCATCAGCTTCACTGACGATCCCCAGTTAGGGATTTTCCACAAAGACTGCGTTTCCTAATCCCCTTGCGGCCGCCAACAAACCTTTTTGGCGGTGCATCGCATGGTGACATCCTTCTGCCCCATGGGTCACCAGACCCAAGGCAGCCCATCGATGGCAACAAGTGGAGGGAAACACACATACTAATCTACGTTACAATTAAGCGTGCTCGTCCCTACACTGCTGCCGCCCTCGTCGTATCGTCCGTCGCAAACCGAGTCGCAAACGTCACTGCTCGTCGTCGAGCGTGCGTGTCATACACGGATGCTAAGGAGCAACACACTCGAGTGGTCAGCTCTTGGGCCGCTCTTGCCACGCTTTCTCATCCCATGCGACGTCGCAAACGTCACTGTTCCTCGGGGAACGTGCGTGTCATACGTGCATGGTCAGGTCAAACTTGGTTAAGAACAGCTCTGGTGCAGTTGCTAGTGGCGAAACGCCAGACAAAGACACCAGACAAACTAACATTTACGTTACAACTCTGCGTCCCACTGGATCATACAGGTGGCCCTAAGGTCTCGATTCGTCGCACAATTCCACTCCGATTACGTCTCGCGAACTGCTCCAGAAACACTGGTGTTTTCGATTGGGCGCCATACATCGATAACAAAAAAAAACATCGTTAACAATACAACACAGACAATAACAAACACAAGCATGCATAGAAACCATCTACAGCTGAGTGGAATTACTGCTGGTCTGGTGTTGATGACCAGAGACCCGCCCACCCTTCCATACGATGGACCAAAGCGTGATGTTTGTGGTCCATCGCCCTTAGAGGAAAGTCACAGCCGGCTATTCCTGGCTTTTAAAGCCTTCTCTTCCTTCTCCCCCCCCCCCTTTTATGGGAAACTAGCAATTAATTTTTAATTTTTGATGCGTGCAGGCTTGCCCGCAAGTAGCAGACTTACTACGCGGCAATGCGTCTGCCTTAACAAAACTCGAAATAACTATGTATAAGACTTAAGTCTAACACTAACAACAAACTTAATCTGTGGGACGTGTACGAAATAAATTATAAATTAAAAAAATGACAGAATTATAATAAAATGAATGACGAAATAAATAATGGGATGGTCGGTGAGAGGTAAACCGCGCCGATGGTGGCACCGTTTTGGATGCGACGTGTTTTTTTGTATTTCCATGTGCACGCACCATGTCAATTTTTGAATTTAATGTACAGTACATGCAGTATTTGCAGTATGCCTTGTTAGAATTTGTGGCATCTCGGCACAACCAATTCATCAGCGCAGGTTCTTGCAACCACGATGCACGAAATTTTTGTTTATATGTTTCCTTTGGCATGTTAAAACTTTATGCACAATTAACCGATGCTCAATAAGTTTGACGTCGATTACACAAAAACACAAATCAGGGTTGCACTGCTTTGAAAAATGCTTATCGATTGCAGAAATTCGATATGAAAGCGATGCCACACAGTTTTAAATACATATACATACATATTTCATGAATATTTAAAAAATAAAAAATTGTTGTAAGAAGGATGAAGAAAAGGACAACAAATAAAATAAAAGGCTGTTTTTTCGGATAGAAGATGTTTTAAAAATTTTGCGGACAAAGCTGTTTCAAAAATGACAAAGCTATCCTAAAAAAGGATAAAACGCCAACACTGACTGCAGGACGGATCTTCACCCAGTCGAAGCACAAAGTTTAGCATTTGTGTGCAGTAATGCCGCCTTTATTTTTCTTACAGGATAGTTTTTATTTTGTCATTGCTTTGCATATCACTGATTCTGAATTGGGCTATCCCACCAGATCAATGCCTGCCAGAATATACAAACACAGCTTCTTGTGTGTACACACATGTTTATGTGTATACGTGACTTTGCTTGGGACTTCTTCTAGAGTGCCAAATTAGACTTTTGATGCTTGGGAAGATAATTTGAAACCCTGACCTTCCACAAATACATGAATTGCCATTTATATGGAATTACTAGTATTGCAGCTGAGTGCAGAGATTCGTAGTTTTGTTATATCGAAGTTTTGCATATCATTTTATTAAAGTTTCGCGACTTCTTATGGAAAGCAATCGAAGACAGAGGTCATGTCAATGAAAGCGCAGGCAGGGATATCGCCAGCAGCCCGACAAAGCCAAGAGAAGAATCCCCATTTGAAGCAGCCTCACAGTAAGCCTCAAATAAAAAAGTTCGCAATCCAAATAAAAAAGAGGGACAACCTCAGTCTATGGAAGTCGACTTGTCTACGTCACATTTTCGACAACCCACCAACTGGGGTAAAGCCCAGAGTACTGCAAATGTAGGGGAGCTCAGAAAGGACAGAACACGTCAGAACGTGTGTCTGGACAAAGAGTTGATAACATAAGTCAGCAAAGGCCCAGTGACGTGCAACAATACGCAGCTGCGGCAGAAGTTGTGGCCACAGAAATTGAAAGCGATGCTGACTCAACACTTTCGACTTTCCTCAAAGGGCGATATTTCACAATCTTCACACTTTGGTTCATCGTATGGAAAGGTGGGCGCGTCTCTGGTCATTAACACCAGACCAGCAGTAATTCCACTCAGCTATAGTTAGCTTATTGTTTGCATGATTGTCATATGTTTTTGTTTGTATTGTTGTTGTAGTAGCAAATAAGACGGACTCGGCTACGAACTGAGGGCATTAATACCCAGTAACCCGTCCCTGGGAATACAGAGCTAGTTGAGCTTCCTAACGGGGAAATCTTAACGCTGCGTAACAGATATGGCGCCCAAACTGAAACACCAGCTTTTGTGGAGCGGTTCGCAAGATCGGCTTCAGGAACCGGCGTAAAGCGACGTGCATTCGTTGGTAACAAAAATAAACCGAACGCCAAAAGTTTGTTGGTTTCATATACACTTTTCAATAATTTCTTGCGAGCGGTCCCAGCAGAGGCTGAGCGTCGTATGCGAGCGGTCCCAGCGGTAACTGTATTGTTACATTAAAAATCAGAATTTCTGTGCTTCGAAACAAGGAAGAAGGATCCGTTTTGCAAGAAAAAGCGATTACCGTTGGATTTTTTAATGTAGATATTTTTGGTATTATCTTAGCAATTAGTATTACTCAATTAAAATATATTTAGTAGAATCTGTTTTTGCAGGAAAATTGTTGTCCTAGTTGTTGGAGACTCGACTATCCAAAAAGTAATAATAAATAACAATTCATTAGACTGAATCGTTTCAAAGTGCCTATCTGGTCAACCACCTTTGATCACTTATCGCTAGCAGTGGATTATTGTTCATCTTCTATCCTCAATCACTGACCAAATAACATATAGATACCCCACTTCATATAGTCGTCTTCTTCACAAAAATTTCTTGCGAGCGGTCCCAGCAGAGGCTCAGCGTCGTACGCGAGCGGTCCCAGCAGAGGCTGAGCGTCGTTACGAAGTGTCTCAGCAGAGCCGAAGGCAGCCGAACTCTTCGTTTCATTCTTACCTGGACTGCTGCTGAGAGAGCATGAATTGCTCAAGAATGTACGCCTTTTAGAAGCGTAGACAACAACAACTAATGAGCGAGAAAACATGATAGAGAGCGCATATCGCCATGCTTCTCGCACTCTTGTCATTAATGTTGTTAGCAATCCACCCCCGTTTCGATTGCTTACCACTGTCATTGATGATGACCCTTGATCTTTGTTTTGAGCTCGTGTGTATGCGTAGTTCGCTGTCCAGACAGGCAATAGACAAATACATGCATAGCTTCTTGTGCGTATATCTTTACATGTATGTGTGATTTTCGTTTGGAAGTCTTTCTGAACTCTGAAATCTTATTTCTGGCTTGCCAGAGAATTTTTGTTCAAGCGAGGGCTGCTTGAAAAGTTCTTCACTAGAACATCGATAAAAAAATATTGAAAAAATACGTTAATAAAGACAATTGATTATAGTTATGTTTACAAAAAAGAATTTTTAAAATATATGAATAAATGGCTGAATAATTTAAGTTGAAAGTTTGATGCTGCATTTTTTCAGGGTGTACGCAGACTTCTGCTGCTAGGTGTACATTCATAAAAATGTTCCATATTTGGTACATATGTATGCACCAAAAGTGGTAACCGTGCCTGAGATGCTTCGTAACGGCGCTCAGCCTCTGCTGGGACCTCTCGCAAGAAATTTTTTGTGACCAAAAATTGTATATGAAATGGGGTCAGTGCTACAATACAAGAGCTTTGTGATGAATCAAATTTGTTATGTAGACTAATATATACAATACTCTGATTAATTTTATTATTATTATAGCTTTAATAAATTCAAAGATGTCATTTTTAATTTACAATTTTTTAAAAGCATCTGTATTTTTCCAAGCTTCGCTCACAAGTAAAAAAAAACTTATTACTCGGTTGATATTTAAGATAGATTGTTGTTTATTTTAATATTTTTGGTCTACATTTTATATACGATAGTCTGTATCTATATTGTAAATTTAACTACGATACGATAAAAAAAACAGGAGTTATTCGCAAAATAAATTAACATGAAAAGGCTCAAGGGTGGGCAGCAAAAATATGCATATCAGAGAACTGTAAAACATGGGCACTGGATATTCCCTAATTGATTATAAACGATCTTACTTGAATTGGATATTTCCACCTTGGCCGGGTGGGTTTTTAAATTGTGGACTGAATAGGACTGGCGACGCCTTATTGTCACAGCTATCCTTTTACTATGTAAATTTGTTGCCACTGACTCATAGGAAGTTCTGATTATCTTGCAATTCTTTTTTAAATGGGATGTTGTCTCAGTTGACGGCAGCTCCAGAAGGTTTAATACTTCTTTGGAAATTGTTTGCTTTTTGTTTTTTCGTTCTCTTTCATTTGCAAACTCAGATTGCAATATTCTTTTCAATCGTGGTCCTGCGTTTGCAAGACAAGGTTCGGCGTCCCGGTTTTTGTGGAGTTTTACAGTTTTCATGTATTGTAATTTGATAGTATGCTTTGACTAAAAATGGTCGACCATATAGTTGCATTTTGGTTGTCTTTTTTTTTATAAAAGATTCAACATTACTCTTTTTTATTGATTCCTAATTTTTGATCACCTTCGACGTGGTAATGGCTAATTTTTTATAAATACAATCTGACACAAATAATTAATAATTTCCGATTGTTGCTGAGCTAAATATAGAAGAGATTGCTATGGCGAAATTCGAACGTCGCTGAATATTGCGGAATTTGAGAGAAATGGGGAACGAACTGGGAAAAGTTATTAATTAGTGATGAAGAACGACATATATTAGTATAAACTGACGTACTTAATTTTTTTCAGCAGCAGACAGGTTGAAAGTTTTATTCCACGAAACACAGGGGACTAATGTTAATTTTCTATAAATAAACTACACATAAATTGAATATCACACAAAACTAAGACTACACATAAACAATACATACCTCGATTTACAATTTCCATTAATATCTACAGTTTCTTCGTACAAAGAATATTAATTTTCACTCAAATCAGTAAACAGCAGTTTGCCGCCCATTTCTTATTCCCAATCAGCCATGGTTTGGAAAGCTCATAAAAAGCTTTAGTGAAGCTTTTAAAGCTTCATTTTTGAGTTTCGTTTATGAAAAATACAAAATATTAACATAAAATTTTGGAACTTGTGCCAAAATATCAACTTCTGGATCATAGGGCAATGTTTAAAAGTACGGTCGCGACAAAATTTCATGTTTATCTATTTACATACATATGTAAGCAAGGAGGCCATGCCGCATCCCATGGATTCAAAATAAAAAATGCGCGCCTAGTAAATAAAACAATTTTGATGCCACATTTGGTCGGCTTTTGAAACAGGCAGTGGGGTGGTGGTATTCTAAAAGTTCGCTCACCACAGGGTATGTGTCCATGTGTGTGTTGGTGAGTGTATGTGTCTAGTAAAAGTTAATAGTATCTTGATTACGTCATTCGTCGGAATGCGTTCAATACTTTTTGACGTATCTATAATTAAGCGAATTCGACAGCAATTTCTGAATTTCTTTCCTTTCAACGCTAATTCTTTTTTGTATATTACATTTGCCTTAGAAATTCCTGGTTGTTCAAAAATCCACATTTCTTATATTTTTATCGTATGCCTATTTTTACTTTACCTCTCCAACTAGTTTATTCTTCGTATCTATTATTTTTTTTTCATTTTTGTTCTTGCTTTAAAAGTGCTTAGCTATTGGTATTTACCTTTTTTTCTTGTTGGTGTAACTTTTACCACACATACAAAGGCGTCTAACACTCATACAATTGCATTTAACAAATTTTCACAGAGCTTATCCTCGGTCGTGTGGTGTCTCGCTCGCTCAGTATCCGTCGCTACCTCTTTCCTGCTGTCACTGTGGTGAAAAGCTCATTCATGTGGTATACTACGTGTGTTGAGTTATTCTGTATTGTGCAGGCTAAGCTAGAGTGTGTTATATAAGTTCTATGGAGCCCTTTACACATGTGACACGCACGGACTACATTTTATATTCACCACGCGACGAGTTGGCAGTTCCTTATTCCAATACTTAACGATGTGAACACTCATGCAAACATGCATATATAACATAACATCTACATATAGCTGCACCTTTAGATGTACGTACATACTACATACATTTTTTTATTTCGGCAATACGGCTCTCAACGAACACGAAATGTCTGTCAATTTTGACTCGTTGAGTTGGTAGCCTTTGGGAAATGGCAACGCTTTCAGTCGTAGATTTGACCGCCGAACGAACACAGCACGCGCGTACAAGTAGCGAAACAAAACAGCAATAATTGCAAACGGCAGAGCAATAAAAGAAATTAAAATTTACAAAAACAACCTAAAATAATATATTTTAAATTAAATGATAAATAATATATATTCATTTAATTATATATATATATATATATATATATATATATATATATATATATATATATATATATATATAAATTAAATGTATATATATATATATATATATATATATATATATATATATGTGTGTGATTTTTTATGATTTTTTTTCTAACCCTGCAATGTTTTCACTACGAATGCCTTTACGTTCATTAAACAAAAGGTTAAGCATATAAATATAAATATTATAACTGCGGTGTAGCAACAGCTAAGAGTGTAAAGTATGTTAAAATTAATATAAAAAAAGTTGAAAACCAGGAAAAAATACTTTTGTAAATTATGTCAGAGAATAAATATTAGCACACTAATACAACTATGACACCAAAAGCACCCACAACAATATCAAGAATAAGAAGCTACTAAAGTTAACAGTTCACTAACAGTTCACTAGCATATACATATCCATATGTAAAAAGGCGAACAGTAAAAGCTGAATAGGCAACGTCAAGTATTTTTTTATTTTGTATAACTTTTTGTCCTATATTCACAATGTACATATGTATGTACATATGTATGTATGTGTATACATACTTTAGCGCTTTAGAGTCTTAGGCAAATATAAGAGATAATTTAAATAGAAAATAAATACGAACATACATACATATTTCCTTCGGTTTACCTCTTAAAAGTATGTATGTATTTATAGATTTGTGTACATATATGTATGTAGGCTTGTATGTATGTGTGTATGTAAGACTGTATGTATGTTTACATGCATGTGTGTATGTATGCATATTCATATGTATTTATGAGTGTGTGGTTCTCTGGGTTTCTGCGCATTTTAATCTGCTATGGAAATGGCAAGGAAAGCTAGCGATAACGAATATAAAACTTGACCCAAATTTGAGTTTTCATGTGGTCCGATCCCTACTTGCCGCCTTTCTCAGGGCAATGACAAAACAATTTGTGTATTTGTATGTGTACGTATATATCTGAGTTTGTGTATGACTTGGTGTAAGTGAATGTGTATGTGACTAAGGCGGCAATATAATATGAAAGGATTATATAAACAAACTCGTTGATTCGCAGTTCCAGTAGTTTCTTTTGGTGGCTCGGGCTGCTGATTCGGTGTCAGCCCGAGTGACCAGCTGTTTTCCTTTTTCTATGAGTTACCTCAATAGTTGCAATTATCCACAAATAGATAGATTTTTATTAGAGTGGGTTCGATTATGAGATGCCTGCGTGCACTTGTGCGTGTGTGGAGTACCGGTCAAAATAATAGTAGTGTGACTAATGTTTTTTAAAATTTTCTATGTCTAACATAAGAATCGAGCTAATTTTTTTTTAATCTGTGCTTTTTAAAAACGAGCAAAAATCTTATTAAAATCGTGGTGAAATGTGCGTAACATGGTGATGGAGCCATTTCCTACTCCATTCAGTATTTATGTATGTATGTACATATATTCTTATTTAGGATCAATAGAGAAATCGATTGAACCCCGTCCGTCTGCGCGTTCCATTTATGTAAGTGCCTAGATCTCCGCAACTATAAGAACTAGAGACGCCAAAGTTGGTAGGTAACCTCCCGAATAACATAATTTGATCAATTTTTTCTCGATGCCACACACTGTTTGCCAACAGTTGCAAATGTACACAAAATGAAAACATTTTTTTACAGTTTTTGATGCCTCTCGCGTTATTTCATTTCGAAAAAATATAAAAGCTTGAGTAACTATTAATATCCGATTTTCACATACTTGACAACTATGTTCCTGAATGAATGATGCAGGCTATATTGGAAATTTCCATACGATGGTATTAAAGATTAGGGAGTTATTCACGAAACAAAAATACAAAGAAAAGCCTTTAGCGGGCCTTAAAAGAGATGCGTCTAGAACATCGATGCCCAAGCGCTTTTATGGATGTGCATGCCTTTAAATTTTACACTGAGCGAAAAATAAGCAAGAACTTAAGTATATTTTTCTAACGTTCTAACGAAATTGTTTCTGTTGATACACAAGCACTTGACTATTTTTTACAGTGATTGCGGTTCGTCAAAGCAACAACAAATATAACTTCATATTTTATGACCCAACAACAAATAACTGGAAGTGTTGTTGGATGGCAGCGTAGACCAGGTAGCGAATATATGCAATGAAGAAAAGACGATAAATTGTTTTTGCAATGCGTGCTTTCCCTATGCTGAGTGCTGTGGATGGTACATATACGGCCTATCATCGGCGAAGCTAAAAAAACAAATGTGCGACCATTCTTATGGACTTGGACATCCCTGGCTTATTACTTGTCAGGGAATTTTTTTTAGGCGGGGACTGATTCAAAAGTTCTATCCCAGAAATTTTTCATGTGGTTGTTGCTGGGTCATAAAATTTTAAGCTAGATTTGCTTCGACGAAACGCAATCACTGTGAAAAATATTAAAGTGCTTGTGTCTCGACAGTCAGACAGTACTGTTCTAACGAAATTCTGACAGTCGAGACAGACACTTTAATCTTTTTCACTCAAATGCTTGTAAATTTTTTGTTCATTTTAAAACAGAACGGCATGCTTATTTGGTGCTGTTTTGTTAATTTATTAGTGATTTGCACAGCCATAAGAGCTCTAGGGGCTAGAGTTTAGGCAATGACGTATTTTCTTACTTCTCCCTCAGTACTTCGAAAAGAGCCAGTTAAAATAATCGTACTACTACAGCTTTTAAGAATTTTCCCCTTGGAACCCGATGTTAATATCTACTTTTCTTGTGCATTAAATGTTTTAAATGTAGTTATAACTACATTTACTCTAACAACTAAGTTTAAAACGGTTTTGACTACTATCATAAATGGTTGATTTATAGGTTTGAAAAGGGTCTTGGGAGTGAGAATAAACCAAATCAAAGTAATCTATATTTTTTCTGAAATTTTTCCGACAAAATTTTTGGTTTAGTTAAAATCCATAGGTTGAGGCACCCCATTCAGTTTATTTGTAAACTCTTAACCTTTGGATTTTAGATTGTGACAAGACAGTTTATATTTTTCTAGTACCTTACCACATTGTTATACAATACAACTGTAACACCATAATAAACCACACTCAGAAACCATACTCACTAATCTTTGCCTGGATGTATGTAATTATAGCTATAGGACTATACGATATACAAAGTTTTTGGTAATTTGAAGAAAATAGGAACAATAGTGTGCCAATTTGAAGCTTCTACCTGTTATAGTCTCTTAAATCACCGCCCTTAAAGCATTTTATATTGTGAGTAGAAGGTTGGATGCACCTTTAAATGGAAATGAAATATAAATGAGAGTGGTATTCGAAAACCTACATACCAAATTTGGTATATGTTGACCGTCTCTGTCTACGTTGAACCACTGCCCATATAACACATAGATCGGACATTTCATACAAGCGTTTTTGACACACAGCAGAGGCTCGGCGTCGTTACGAGACGTCCCAGCAGAGGCTGAGCGTCGTTACGAAGTGTCTCAGCAGAGCCGAAGGCAGCCGAACTCTTCGTTTCATTCTTACTTGGACTGCTGCTGAGAGAGCATGAATTGCGCAAGAATGTACGCCTTTTTGAAGCGTAGACAACAACAACTAATGAGCGAGAAAACATGATAGAGATCGCATATCGCCATGCTTCTCGCACTCTTGTCATTAATGTTGTTAGCAATCCACCCCCGCTTCTATTGCTTACCACTGTCTTTGATGATGTCCCTTGATCTTTGTTTTGAGCTCGTGTGTATGCGTAGTTCGCTGTCCAGACAGCCAATAGACAAATACGTGCATAGCTTCTTGTGCGTATACATATCTTTACATGTATGCGTAATTTTCGTTTAGAAGTCTTTCTGAAGTCTGAATATTTATTTCTGGCTTGCCAGAGTCTTTTTGTTCAAGCGGGGGCTGCTTGAAAAGTTCTTCATTCGCAACTATAATTTCAAATGTCATTCAAATTGAATTACTATTTTATAGCTTCATTATTATTATTAGTTTTATTAAATTATTTAAATTACAGAAAATGTCCACCAATAATAATTATTTAATGTTCAATTTTAGAAATTAATTTTCTAAATATTTATTATAATTTTTAATTTATTTATTTTATTTATTTATTTATTTATTTAATGTCAACTATGAACAGTCGACAGAAATTAATTAATATGTAACATTACAATAAAATTTAAAAATGATTAAATTAAATATATAAAATAAATTATATATATGTTTAAAAATTAAAAAATAGAATTAAATTAAAATAAAAATAATAAATAAATAGTTCTGGGGTGAATAAATGTAAATTGATTCAACATTTGTTGCTAGGATTGGGGAAACCCAGGAAAACCCAATCAAATCAATGACCACCACCAGAGATTATGTGATTAATGTGTGAGTAAATGTTCTAAGATTAAGGCTTTATTAGTGGAAATAGAAGACTCTAATCTAATAACCCCGTAAAGTCTGTTAAACTCAGAACATAGTAATCTAAATGGTTCATTCATAAGGTAATTAGTAGGGCAAGAGCCAATTGTTAATAAGGAAAAGAAACGGGTAGATCTAATAGGAATTGAAAAGTATAATTTGTTAAGTAAGAAAGGAGAGTTAATATGTATCACCATTCATAAGTTTCAGAATGAAAGTTACACCCAGCATAGTGCGACGGTGAGAAAGAGAAGGAAGATTAATTAATAGTAATCTACTAGGATATGGCGGTAGGTTAAGCTGTGGTGACCAGTTTAAGTTTCTTAGTGCGAAAATTAGAAACTTCTTTTGCACCGACTCGATTTTGTCTTTGTAAGTCTGATACTGTGGTGACCACAAACAGGACCCATACTCGAGAATGGGACGTACCAGAGAGACATAAAGCTGTTTAGTCGTATAAGGGTCATTGAATTCCTTAGACCAACGCTTAATGAAACCTAAGACCTTCATGGCTTTATTTACCATGAACTCAATGTGATCGTTGAATGAGAGTTTACGATCAAGTAAGATGCCTAGGTCATTGATTTGAGATATATTCTCAAAAAGATGGCCGTCTAAAAAGTATTCAGCGTGCACAGGTTGTGTTCTGCAAAAAGTCATGGCTTTGCACTTTGAGCAATTGAGGGCAATAAGATTGGTTTTACACCATGAATTGAGAATATTTAGATCAGCTTGCAACAAAGAAGCAGAAATAGGATCTTTATAAGAGAGGCATAATTTAACGTCATCTGCATACATCAAAACAGCACTAATCTTAATAATAGACGGAAGGTCATTAATAAATAAATTGAAAAGCAATGGTCCGAGGTGGCTACCTTGGGGCACTCCTGAATAAACAAAGATCTGCTTAGAAAGGGCAAAATTGAACATAACTCTTTGAGATCTATTTTTAAGATAATTGGAAATCCAGTTCATAAGAGTATGAGGAAAACCAAGAAGCGATAACTTCTGCATTAGGAGAGTATGGTTTACAGAATCAACTGCTTTACTGAAGTACTGACCATATAACACATAGATCGGACATTTCATACAAGCGTTTTTGACACAAAATTTTCTTGCGAGGCGTCCCAGCAGAGGCTCGGCGTCGTTGCGAGACGTCCCAGCAGAGGCTGAGCGTCGTTACGAAGTGTCTCAGCAGAGCCGAAGGCTGCCGAACTCTTCGTTTCATTCTTACTTGGGCTGCTGCTGAGAGAGCATGAATTGCGCAAGAATGTACGCATTTTAGAAGCGTAGACAACAACAACTAATGAGAGAGAAAACATGATAGAGATCGCATATCGCCATGCTTCTCGCACTCTTGTCATTAATGTTGTTAGCAATCCACCCCGCTTCTATTGCTTACCACTGTCTTTGATGATGTCCCTTAATCTTTGTTTTGAGCTCGTGTGTATGCGTAGTTCGCTGTCCAGACAGCCAATAGACAAATACGTGCATAGCTTCTTGTGCGTATACATATCTTTACATGTATGCGTGACTTTCGTTTGGAAGTCTTTCTGAAGTCTGAAATCTTATTTCTGGCTTGCCAGAGAATTTTCGTTCAAGCGGGGGTAGCTTGAAAAGTTCTTCATTCGCAACCATAATTTCAAATGTCATTCGAATTGAATTACTATTTTATAGCTTCATTATTATTATTGGATGGGTCAGATAGTTTTATCAATTTATTTAAATTACAGAAAATGTCCACCAATAACAATTATTTAATGTTAAATTTTAGAAAATATATTTTCCATATATTTATAATTTTTAATGAAAATGCAAAAGAATTCATAGCTCTTCCTATGCATAAACCACAAAAAAAATATTTATAATAACTCCATTAAAACTGTATACTGTATACTGCTTTTTCGCTCATATGTTGTTGTTGTTAACGATCCTAAAAGACATACATCCCTGCGCATTTCTTGTGCTCTCGGCAGCAGACCGAATGAGAATGATTGCTGCTAAGCGAAAACGTTCGGCAGCCTTCGGCTCTGCTGAGACACTTCGAAACGACGCTCAGCCTCTGCTGGGACGTCTCGCAACGACGCCGAGCCTCTGCTGGGACGCCTCGCAAGAAAATTTTGTGTCAAAAACGCTTGTATGAAATGTCCGATCTATGTGTTATATGGTCAGTGACTGAAGTCAGTGTAGATAACATCCGTTTGCATCGCACTATGAAACCCACTAATGACAATAGAGGAGAGTTCCAATAAGTTTGTGGTAGTAGATTTGGATCTCACAAAGCCATGCTGGGTTGGTGAGATGATTGAGCTACATAAGTGTTGGAGATGAGAAGTAATGATTTTCTCGAATAACTTAGGAATAGCAGACAACTTAGAAATAGCTCTATAGTTCATTACATCAGATTTAGAGCCTTTTTTATGTAAGGGAATAACATAAGATTCTTTCCATAACTTAGGAAATAATCCGGTCGAAACGGACAAACAAAAAAGTTTAAGAATTGGCTTACAGAGCGAATTTGCACAGTATCTGAGAACACAGCCAGGCACCCCATCTGGCCCAGGAGAAAAAGATGGCTTGACCAGACTCAGCTCACAACCTAACGAACTTTCCGTAATCTGCGGACCGAAAACAGAGTTAGCTGGATAAATTCTATAAGGATAAGGAGACTTAGAATCGTAAGTCTTAGACGAATAAGTATCCTGGAAAAAATCTGCAAGTAAGTCCGAAATATATTGATCGGTACTAGCTGTTTTCTCGTTTAGCGTTAGAGAAGAAGGATATGTAGCAGCTCGCCGTTTTAGATTTACAAAATTATAAAACTGCTTAGGGTCTTTGGCAAATTGTAATCTACAGCGAGTTAAATATGCACTATAGCAACGGTGGTTCAGAGTATCAAAGCCAGCGCTGACATACCTTGAAAAATCAATAAGCCTACCAGATAATTTGAACTTTTTGTAAAGCTTGGATTTTAAATTTTTAAGTCTACAAAGTTCCCTAGAGAACCAAGGAAGTTTTGTAGACTTAGAAAGATACACCCTAGGAACACTTGATTCAAAAATAGAGTTAATAGCTCTATAAAAAATGTGAATCGCACATTCTAAATTATTAGAAGAGTACAATTCCGACCAATCGTAGTTATTAAATAAAATATTGAGATCACTAAAGTTTACTTTACGAAAACAGTAGTGTTTAGTGGTTGGAAGTGTTTTATTTTGCTGCCCGGATGGTGACAGCAAAATAGCGAGCTCTAAAGTGGGGTGGAACGCATCTTCAGGTGAAACTAAAGGATCAATTCTTACAACAGTATCGCATACCTGATCTGATACAAAGACAAGATCAAAAGCATGCTGGACAAAGATGGAATTACCGTTAAGTGAGCTAGGTATACAGATAAATCAGACTGGGGAGGAATATATGAACAGGAAATATATAAGTTAATGTTATGAATTCGCACTTTCACACATACAATTTCTATATTAGTGGGGGAGTTATTTACTAATTGCGATACAAGATTAGATTTTATCGCAATAAGGACGCCTCCACCTTTTCTATCCATTCTATCACATCTATAAGTAACATAAAGAGGTGAAAGTATAGATGCATCAAGAATGTCAGGTTTAAGCCAGGTCTCAGTAAATGCCAAAATGTTATGTTCGAAAGAAAAACTATCTACATAAAGGTTAGAAAGTTTTGACTTAAGGCCTCTTACATTCTGATAAGCTAACAGAATTGAAGAATTTATTAGTTTTTTGACGGAACATTAGTAGGAAGAGAAGGGGGAACAGAAGACTTATGTCTCTTTTTGCGGACTGTACTCCTTTACAACCATATCATCCAGCCAAAAAGCATTAGTACAAATAGTACTAAATGCACTTGTGGGGACAGATATTTTGAAGGAGGAAATTTCTCTATGATGCTTAAATTTGAATTTCTCAACGGTCAAGTTGGGACAATTATTATTAAGCTTGTTTAAAATATACGCCTTAACATCTTCAGTTGAAGTTTCAGATGCCAGGCGAGAAATAAAAATTTGGCGTCTATTAGGTACAGACTTAAGAGGTCTGGCAGTCTCCACTACGCAAGGAAGAACATTTGCAGGCGTGGGATGCTTAGGGGAATTAAACACCCGAAGATGATTAACCTCAGATGATACAAGAGGCATATCATTGGAAGGCCTACCTTTCTTGGGTTTATTGGGTTTAGAGCTACGTGGGTTTGAAATAGCTGCAGAAGGAATTGATTCAGGAATATGTTCAGTAGTCATAACCGGAGTAATAATTACCTCCGGTGGTGAGCTACTGGAAGAAGGCACACCCAGAATAGACGGCTCAGGAAAAATTTTAAAATTATTAAACTTAAATTCCATGAACATGCAAAATAATTTATAGCTCTTCGTATGCATAAACCACAAAAAAAATATTTATAATAATTCCATTAAAACTGTATATACACATATTGTTTCATTGCGAATGAAGAACTTTTCAAGCAGCCCCCGCTTGAACAAAAAGTCTCTGGCAAGCCAGAAATAAGATTTCAGACTTCAGAAAGATTTCCAAACGAAAATTACGCATACATGTAAAGATATGTATACGCATAAGAAGCTATGCATGTATTTGTCTATTGCTTTTCTGGACAGTGAACTACGCATACACACGAGCTCAAAACAAAAACAAGGGACATCATCAATGACAGTGTTAAGCAATCGAAACGGGGGTGGATTGCTAACAACATTAAAGACAAGAGTGGGAGAAGCATGGCGATATGCGGTCTCTATTATGCTTTCTCGCTCATATGTTGTTGTTGTTAACGATCATAAAAGACATACATTCCTGCACATTTCAT
Organism: Drosophila quadrilineata; assembly: GCA_018150725.1. Classification (NCBI taxonomy): domain Eukaryota; kingdom Metazoa; phylum Arthropoda; class Insecta; order Diptera; family Drosophilidae; genus Drosophila; species Drosophila quadrilineata. The sequence goes on along the minus strand of JAECWN010000432.1, from coordinate 838,601 downwards.
GTGCTCTCGGCAGCAGACCGAATGAGAATGATTGCTGCTAAGCGAAAACGTTCGGCAGCCTTCGGCTCTGCTGAGACACTTCGAAACGACGCTCAGCCTCTGCTGGGACGTCTCGCAACGACGCCGAGCCTCTGCTGGGACGCCTCGCAAGAAAATTTTGTGTCAAAAACGCTTGTATGAAATGTCCGATCTATGTGTTATAATGGTCAGTGGTATTATACTCAACTAGCCTTATCTTTTTTGCGTAAAATTGATCTAATTGTTACACATTTCAGCACACAGTTTTTCTTTTATTTTACTTATTTATTGTTTTTTTTTTTCTTTTAAATCTAAATGTTTAGAAAAACTATATAAAATATGAATACCTGTTTATATAATTAACTATAACTATACAAAATTTCATTTATGCTTCTTATTTTTTTTGTAAACGCTTAAAAGGTTTTTTTTTGGTACTGTGAAACGAAATATATATATATATTAACGCAGTTTGAAATCACATAAAAATCATTTGAAATATAATACAGTTAAAGGCAATAACGACACACATACACAAAAGGTGCAAACACAGAAACAAAACAAAAAAGTAAATAAATAATTAATAAATAAGCAAATAAATAAATAATCACAGTAGTAGTCAAGTGCAGCCAGAGACAAACTGCGAAATAACCGAAAAAGTTGAAGTAACATTTGTTACTAAAAAATAGTAAATAATAAGGGCAATATGGGAAAAAAGAGCTCGAAATTAAAACAGGATACCATTGACCGTTTAACTACTGATACATATTGTGAGTACTGATACTTAATAAAAATATCTATTTTAAACTATAACCATTTTGTATTGAGTTGTATGTATTTGTATGTATATATATATTTCTGACAATTGATTTAATAGGTTAAATCAACCCATGGTGGTACATGGGTTGAAATTCAAGATTTATGTTTCGGATACTATTGGAAACACGTCTTCGGGGTATTACAAACAACATTTAAACTTAACTTAAAAAAAAATGTTTCTATTATTTTATATACAGAAAACTTACTTTAATTTCAACACTTCTTCACACAACTTCACAACACTTTCTTCACTCCTATATGGTACAATCATATAGGTGCAACACATCAGGTGACCTCTCCCATGCTTGACCATCGCTTGAATGTGCTTATGTTTAAGCACAAGGTATTTGATGCTCGTCATACATATTGGCACCCAATAATATTCAATGTTGATTCATTCGCAAATAAGATAATTTCAAAAAGCATTTGGGCAAATTACAAGTTCCTTAGCCATTTGAACTAGAGGTGGAGAACTATCGATAGTGGGCGCCATCGATAGTCCACGATAGTTTATTTTAAACAATTCATAGTGTCGATAGTGCCATCGATAGTGGGTCGATAGTATAGCCCAGCAAACATTTTTTTTTGTTAGCAAATATAATAAAATTATGCTTTGTTTTAACTAAGTTACGATTTCAAAATAAAAGAATGTAACGCAATATGTTTTATTTTAGCCAAGAGTTGCGATTTACAAACAAAAGAATGCTAAAAATTTTACTTTGAGCCGCGTTCGCCTCTCCGATATTATTTGACCCGCTTTGCTGAATGTTATTTCAGACTCCAGGGGCGTAGCCGGAATGCAAAGATATTTGGCGAAAAGGCTCCCAATGGCAGGGAAATCAGTTCGATTTACTTGGTTAAAATGAATATTCTTAATTATATGCAATTTATAACTCGGCACTTTTAATTAAGGCATTCCTTCATCCCTAAATTTTTTTAGGAATGTAAGAATCGCACTATCGATCGCACCATCGATAGTGGATGAGATCGATGGTGGCTCGATAGTGCAAAACCATCGATAGTGCGATAGTGCCATCGATAGTTCTCCACCTCTAATTTGAACACCGTGCTGGTGGATAAGCCCTTAAAACTTTTAAGTTAAAAGTGTGGGTGAGATATAATATGGTTATTATAATATTGTTGTTCACAGTTTCTAAATTATATTTGTTCAAATCTTTTATTAACAATTATGCTTGATCAAATGATATTACTACTGTTGATATAAAGTACGTAATTTGATCGTAAGTTAAAAATCCATATATCTTTTTTTATAAATCGATATATATGTCGAAGAGTCATTTTCAGACTCAGACTTCTCCAACGGTCTTTCACCGAAACGTTTTCTGGCGCGTGGCATGTCGCTTGATTTTCACAACTTGAATGATGACCGACTCCAGACTCTTATCTAGAGGTGGAGAACTATCGATAGTGGGCGCCATCGATATTCGACGATAGTTTATTTTAAACCATCGATAGTATCGATAGTACTATCGATAGTGTAGCCCAACAAAAAAATTTTTTTTAAGCAAATATAAAAATATTATGCTTTATTTTAACTAAGTTACGATTTAAAAAAAAAAGATTGAAACGAATACAACAAAATATGCTTTATTTCAGCCAAGAGTTGCGATTTAAAAACAAAAGAATGTTAACATTTTTTTCTTTGAGCCGGGTTCGCCTGTCTGATATTATTTGGCCCGCCTTGCTGAATGTTCTTTCAGACTCCACGGACGTAGCCGAAATGCAAAGATATTTGGCGAAAAGGCTCCCAATGGCAGGGAAATCAGTTTGATTCACCTGGAAAAAAGTAATATACTTAATTATATGCAATTTATAACTCGAACAAATTTTTTAGGGATGTAAGAAGCGCACTATCGAAATCACTATCGATAGTGGATGGGCTATCGAAGGTGCCACCGATAGTGCTAAACCATCGATAGTGGCGATAGTACTATCGATAGTTCTCCACCTCTACTCTTATCGGTCCCTTCTTAGTTCCTTTTTCACTCACCAATATGTTGCATTCTCGTTGGGCCGGCTGTAGGGTTATCGATGATCTCAGGGCTGGGTCAACGATATGACCGGCGTTGCCATCGATAGCCCGATATTAAGAGTCACGAACAGCCGATTGACCACGAGAGTGTGGCAAAGAAAATCTGCAAGTGAATGCACGTGCTGGGGGCGCCCGGTCAACAAAATTTAAATAGAATGAAGACCGGGCGCTGAAGACCAGGCCAAGGCGCTAACGACGAGACCATGGCTGGTAGAATATGCCAATGATAAGCGGGAGCTTAAAAAAAAAAATCAGGTGAGCGGAGTTAGGCCAATTAAGCTTGTGATTTCTAAAGAGTGAAATTTTTTGGTGTGGCAGCAGGCCGACGACCGGATCATGGATGGAGTCCGGCGTCGGCCAAATTATTGGATATTTGGGTGTCATGGAAAGTCCGGAGCTGCCACACACACTCCGTGAGCCTGCGCTGTAGGAGTCTCCAAGGCCAACGTTGGAAAAGCGATGATGCCGCCACATCAAGATGGACGCTTACGACGCCGCTGCCGTCACGTCGCCGCCGCCCTGAGGGGCAAGATGTTAACGAACATACGGGTGAGTCCGGCCCATTTGGCGCCGCGTCTGTGGCAACATTAGCCATGTGGTAGGCGCAACAAAGATGCGACCGCTCCTCCAGCCCCGCAAGATCGATGCAAGCGATGCAAAGTGGGTGCAGTTGACCCAACATAGCCCTGAGGGGCACGTCGCATCAGGACGGCTGTTTTTTTACGGCGCAGTCTGCCCCTTTGCAGACCCCCCCCACATCGTCATCGTCTTATTATACATTTATTTTATTATTTATTTATTTATTATTTATTTGTGTGTAAATGTCCGATAGGTTAAGCTTTTGTTAGTGCTTTTTTTGATTTGTTGAAGGTAGGCGCATTGCCGAGTAGCAATTTTGCTGCTTGCGGGCAAGCCAGCGCGCATTGCAGCCGGCCAAAAGTCCGGTTACAGATATGTATCCACCGAAACCCAGGGGAGCTCCACTAGGCAGATTAGGATCATATGAATGCTGTAGTTAGTTCACGTGCGAGGCTATATACAGCTCACCTTTTGCCGCACATGGCGCGTAGGATTCGCCCTGGCAGACAGCAGTATTGCTGCCACGGCTATCCGTCACCTAGGGCCCTACATATATAATTTAAATTATTTTAAATAAAATTTGTCATTGCGTAGTTCAATCATAATGATTTGTTAGTTACCAATAGAAGGGAGGGGGGAAGAGAAGACTGTGAAAGCCTGGAATAGTCTGCTCTGACTTTCCTCTAAGGGCGATGGACCACAATATTCACGCTCTGGTCCATCGTATGGAAGGGTGGGCGCGTCTCTGGTCATCAACACCGGACCAGCAGTAATTCCACTCAGCTCTAGATTGTTGTTTGTATGCATGCTTGTGTTTGTTGTGAGTTGTACTGTGCTTTTATCGATGTTGTTATCGAACGAGACTGAACTTGTTCGGGATCTGGCTACGAACTGAGGGCATTGGGACCCAGCAACCCATCCCTGGGTACACTGAGCTAGCTGAGGTTGCCCACCGGGAATAATCGGTTCGCAACAATTTACACTCGCAATGTGGTGAGCTATGACGAACACTATTTGTCTCACTCATGCACACGCCCAGACTATATTGGCAGAATTAGGCACCTACCTCGCACGAAAAAACGAAGAATCAATATGGAAAAAATAACAGTCAACGATCGTCACAGTTTGAATACTCACAATATACTGCGGCACAACCACCGACGCACAAACGAGGGGAGAGAGAATAAGACACAAACAAATGCGTAATAGCATATAATCGTTATAATTTGAAAATTCAAAATAATCTGCGGCACGGCCTTCCTAACTCTCCTCACTTCCTCGTGAGTTTACAAAAAATGGTTTTACAAAATTCATTTTCTCATTTTCTTGTACAGATCAAAATTCAGGCGAGTTTCGCACAATACAAACTTTTGTCAATAAATCCAAATTAAACAAAATCATTAAAAAGTTATTTCCTCATTCTTCTCACTTTTCTCATTTTCATACAATTTTTGCCATGAGATCCGGATTACCACCAACTTATACAGTCAAAAATCATTCAGCCTTCTACTTCATAAGGCGATCATATTATTCATTCTTTTACAAAATCATGCCAATCATTAGCACACAGTCATCCACGGGATATACCGGCCAATTAGAAAATAAGTTAATTCGGCGCACTGCTTATATCCAGACAAACCGGCCGTCACATACAGCTCGCAGTTTAGTTCATAAGCCGGCCAAACTCCAGATCAGCGATCAAATTTTCGGCTTTACTGTACCAAATGGCGAACCACATAACTCGGGCTCCCATCTGTACAGAAAGTCGAGAAACAAGGAACTGATTCGGGCATCAACAATTTCTTTATTTTATTTCTCAATCACAGCCATCACCGGCTTAATACATTGACATATCTTTATTCCGATCCATAATCACAGCACTCACTGGCTTAATCTATGGCATACACATATCTTTATTCCAATCCATAAACACAGCACTCATTGGCTTGATCTATGGCATCCTCACCACTACTTTCAATTATGATATTTCATTACCCTCTTTATTATCTGATTCTGTGGTAATCCCCTTCTCAGGCATACGTCTCAAAAATTCGCGAGAATACCTATAAATTCTATTATTATTTAATGCTTTGAGTGTATACCGATCTCCTTCTAATTCTTCGGTCACCAAAAACGGACCTCTAAACTTTAGATCTAGTTTGGTCTTCTTTTTTAAGCAAAACATAGTCGTTAACTTTGTATCTTTTAACGGCACATTTATTTTAATCAAATCTAGCCTTTTCATATTGAGCATTATTTTCTATATTTCGCTTTGCCATTTGTCAAATTTAATCAACGTCAACATCATTGTCGTTTTCAATAATAGGTGCAAGGCCAAAAGGTCTGGCCTGTTTGCCAATAAGCATTTCTAATGGGCTAATCTTAGTCACTCGATTGGGCGTACGATTTAGAGCCAGTTGAATCTCACACAAAGAGTCTTGCCATGACCATGTTTCTACCGCAGTAAGCACAAGTTCACTAGTCAGGATAGAAATTACTTTCTTGTCGTATTTGCTCATGTTTCATTTCCCATAAAAATGACATGTTCATTGAAATCAAAGCGTAAAGGGTTTTTAGCAACAGTGAAAACCTAGGTACGAACTGACGGAAATACGAGACCAGCCCAATAAATTGTCTCAGTTAAGTTGCAGATTGCGGAGGAGGTAAATCTATGAGGGCCTGTATTTTCATAGGGTTCGGGCGAATCTCACCCGCTCTAACTTTGAAACCCAAGTACTCCACACACGATTTCAGGAAGGAACATTAATAGTAGCGTATGTGTAGATAAGATCACCTAGGGAACGATTAATGGCTCTTTGGAATACAGAAGGCTCATTCTTAAGCCCGAATGGCATGGCTAAATATTCGTACTGCCCCTTCGGAGTTACGAACGCTGTCCGTTCAATGGAGTTTGGATGTATTGGGAACTGATGAAAACCACTCTCCATATCGATGCACTTTTCAAGCTGCCCTCGCTTGAACAAAAAGTCTCTGGCAAGCCAGAAATAAGATTTCAGACTTCAGAAAGACTTCCAAACGAAAATCACGCATACATGTAAAGATATGTATACGCACAAGAAGCTATGCATGTATTTGTTTATTGCCTGTCTGGACAGCGAACTACGCATACACACGAGCTCAAAACAAAGATCAAAAAACATCATCAATGACAGTGGCAAGCAAACGAAACGGGGGTGGGTTGCTCACAACATCAATGACAAGAGTGGGAGTAACATGGCGATATGCGATCTCTATCATGTTTTCTCGCTAATTAGTTGTTGTTGTCTACGCTTCTAAAAGGCGTACATCCTTGCGCAATTCATGATCCCTCAGCAGCAGTCCAAGTAAGAATGAAACGAAGAGTTCGGCTGCCTTTGGCTCTGCTGAGACACTTCGTAACGACGCTCAGTCTCTGCTGGGACCGCACGCGTACGACGCTGAGCCTCTGCTGGGACCGCTCGCAAGAAATTTTTTTGAACAAAACGAGTATATGAAGTGGGGTATGTTATTTGGTCAGTGCCCGTAGTCACACGACGCTGCGGGATGCCGTCGATAAACGAGTTCGAGTACCCCCTTCAGTATTGATAACAATTCATCTTTATCTTGTCCATGCAAATCGTTATCGATATCAACAAGGTCAGGGCTGCATTCGGAAGATCCAACAGTTAATATCGATTTTTCGTTAAACCACTGACCATATAACATATAGATGGAACATTTCATACAACGAAAACGGCCACGAAATTTCTTAGCGAGATACCCCAGTTCGATTGCCGACATACCCCAGTTCGAAGCGAACAGCTTCCGACAAGTGATGAGAGTGTATTTGTTGTCATAGCTATGAAAATGGGCAACATAATGAAAGAGGCAGGCAAGAAGGAAGCTCTCAACAGCGAACAGCATTGGTTGTAAGGGACTCTCACATGCAAATTTGCTGTTTCTACCTACGATCATAAGAGTAACATGCGGGATCTATACGAAGCGTTCGCCCTAGACGACGTACAATACGCTATTAACTCAGTATAGGTTCGCTCATTGAGAGATCGAACTTGTCGGAAGCTGTTCGCTTCGAACTGGGGTATGTCGGCAATCGAACTGGGGTATCTCTCTAAGAAATTTCGTGGCCGTTTTCGTTGTATTAAATGTCCCATCTGAATGTTATATGGTCAGTGGTTAAACATAGTGAACGCATTTGACGTTATGGTCACACCAATACCCTGGCTCAAAATCTCTCGACCAATCAGAGCGTCATATTTGATATGACTATCTAAGACCATGTGAAATAAGATTTCGATATAACGCTCGCAAATCAAAACATAAGCGAATATATATGTAAAGTGCTACAAACGGAGATACCACCTATGCCCCTTAACGTAAATATTAGTAATTCTATTCCCAGCTAGTCGCCGGGACAACGTCCCCCTGATGAGTGAACACTCGGCTCCGGAGTCAAAGTAAAATTGGAACGACTCACCAAATTGCTGCATCGTCCTCAAGGGCTCTAGTGCAGTACACATGTTTACATCTTTGACGATATCCCTCTTAATCGGCCGACGCTCCTGACGATCCGGGCACACCGTAGATACATGTCCAGCTTTCCCACATTTGTAGCAGGATGATCGGTCTCTGGCTCCAATATATCCAGTCTGTTGATTACGGAACTGCTGTCGCTGACTAATCTTCTTGTTGGAGCGACATTCTGCCTTCTTGTGGCCAAGTTTGCCACAGTTGTGACACCTAATGTGAGGCGTCGTCCTAACTCTCTTTCCATGTTGTGCGAAAGCCAATGTGATGCGATGCCTTCTAGTGACTTGCTTAAAGCGATTATAAGCGCGCTGCTCACAAGCGGGTTCCCGACAGAATGTAGTCAACAGTTGAACACCATGACAGGGCAGGTTTTGCCTCTTTTGGCTTATTTTGTGAACACTGCACTTGTGTCATTAATTTGGCAAAGTTACGATTTTGTGACCCCAATATTGTTAAAAGATTTGCGTCGTTGGCTGGAGGTGGAGGTAATCCCACTTCTGATGTCGAAAAGTCATTCGCAGACTCAGACTTCTCCAACGGTCTTTCAACGAAACGTTTCACAACTTGAATGACGACCGACTCCAGACTCTTGTCAGTCCCTTCTTAATTCCCTTTGCACTCACTAATACCACTGACCATATAACATGTTATATGTTATATGTATGGTCAGTGCCAATACACACTCACAATGTGGTGAGCTATGACGATAAAACATTTATACTATTGACATAGGTTTCTGCGTCTCGTAGGCGTAGGTACTAGTCCTACGTGACACAGAATGACACTGTATGACACTGCCTATCAGTATATAAACTAGTCCTAAGATCATATATGTCACGTAGCCTATCAGCATATATACTAGTTCTAAAGTATATAATTTGTACATAGTAATAAATTGAATAAAAGTAGAGACGATCTTGAGTCGGCAGTTCAGTTCAGTTCAGTTCAATCTATAAACTCAGTTGTACTTATTTCGAGTTTCTGATTAACAATCAGTTTTTTGGAATTTTCGCGAATAGCGTAAATTTTTCCCGTTTTTTTCGAATTGCGTTCAAAGCAAATTCTACTGGAATATTGGGAAATAGAGAGTAGCTAGTTGGTACCACCAAAAATGTGAACAAAATAAATTAGACTATAAACTGAGACACAAACCATATATACTAGAAACTGCACTATACTGAGATGAGCCACCCAAGAACAACATTATAGAATGGGGCTGACACTGGTAATGCTGCACATAATAAAACACATCAATCCATCACACATTTTGTTAGGCATAACTATAACTATATAATTTTTCCAAAATTTTTTATCACTCTCTTATAATTTATTTTGAATTTTTTACTTAACGCTACATAAAAGTGTACACGCAAAAGCGTGCTCATTTTAAAGATAAATATCGCAACATGAAGCAAAATGGCAAGGAAATTTATTACCTTTCGCTAATGAATTATTTTGAAAGCTCTAAGGCTTCTGTAATAATTTTAAATTTTCGGAAGAGATGAAATTTTCCATTCTTATTATTTTTTCTTTTTTTACAGGCGAAGAGTCGTTAAAAACAGAAAACAGGACATACCTAAAATTGTGTTAACGAATCCAGTTGTATCACGAGAAAATTAATGAAATGAACTAAATTTATTTGTTTTCTTAGAAAAGTATTGTATTTTGACAAATTTAGTCAAAATAATGTTTTCCCATTCTCCTATAAGGGTCACAACTTCTCATAGACTTTATATCACTTTATACAGCAGGACCTTGTATCTAATACTCAGTTAGGACTTGTAGCCCAGCAGCCACCTCATTTGCCGAAATTTCAGACTCAGCTGAAATCTCTTTGCCTTGATGTGTTCTTTCCCAGTTGGTCTTCTGTCAAGAGTTAGGCCGAGGTATTTGACATTTTTAACTACGGGCAGTTTTTAAGGCGGGCTCCAAAGGTTATATGAACTGAGTTGCGTTCGTTGACGACGACATTCCATCTTAGCAGCCACGGTTCCAGTTTAGTCAGTTGAAGTTGCAGTATTGTTGATCTGCATGATCCGTTGAAGTAGCTAAAAATGCTGTATCGTTGGCATATGTTGCAATAAGAAGATCAAGTACTGGAATGCCTGCCGTGAATAGGGTGTACAATATAGGACCTAACACGCGTCCCTGGAGGACACCTGCTTTTGCATCTGACGTAGAACAGGCGCATATGTAAGTAGGATTTGAGCAGCGGGAAGAATGGAGATGGTAGCATTGACAGACACGATGAAACGCTTGTTTTAGGCTAGGAAACGCTGCGGAACAGTACTTCCTGCCTTTAAAAGAACTGAATATAGTTTGTACAATTCTGTGGCATTGCTGTGGGGTTCCATAGAATAATAATCGTAATAATCATAATCATTATTATTTTGTGATTTTGTATTCGTATTTTTTTTCCTGCATTTGCCGTTCGCGCTGGAGAATAAAATTCCGTTTAAGCTAGACGCAACATCTGATTCTTGCCGGCAGGCAGCGGCACTTGCAATGTTTTGTTGTCAACATTCTGCAATCAATCCGGTTGGGCACCTTATTCAACTGTGCAGTTCGCATTTTGCGTCAAGGACATTCAATTGCAACGGACAAAACTGAAATTAATAAACAAATCAACGAAATTTTATTTGAAATAAATGAAAAACAAGAAAACTACGTTTGTCAAGTTTTTTGTCCTCAAAAAAATGTCTGTCCTTTTTTTTGTCAGTTTTCTTTTTTTGATCATCTGTCATTGTTGCGCTGTTAACAGTATTTGCAGTATGCCTTCTCAGAATCTGTGGCATCTCGGCACAACCAATTCATCAGCGACGGTTCTTGCAACAACGATGCCCGACATTTTTGTGTATATGTTTCCTTTGGCATGTTGAAACTTTATTCACAATTAACCGATGCTCAATACGTTTGACGTCGATTACACAAAAACACAAAACAGGGTTGCACTGCTTTTAAAAATGCTTATCGATTGCAGAAATTCAATATGAAAGCGATGCCACACAGTTTAAAATAAATTGAAAATTATACATGTTTCATGAATATTTAAAATATATACATTTTTTTAAAAAAGGTTGAAAAAAGGACAACAAATAAAATAAAAGGCTGTTTTTTCGGATAGAGGATGTTTTAAAATTTTTGCGGATAAAACTGTTTCAAAAAAGAACAAATCTATCCTAAAAAGGACAAATTGACACCACTGACACACAGTGACGAGTGGCGAGAGTGCATTTATTTTTTGTAGTCATAGCTATGAAAATGGGCAACAGAATAAGAGAGACAGGCAAGAAGCAAGCTCTCAAGAGCGAACAGCATTGGTTGTAAGGGACTCTCACATGCAAATTTGCTGTTTCTACCTACGATCATAAGAGTAACATGCGGGATCTATACGAAGCGTCCGCCCTAGACGACGTACAAAAGGCTATTAACTCAGTATAGGTTCACACATTGAGAGATCGAACTTGTCGGAAGCTGTTCGTGTGAGCCCATCGGGGTATGTCGCATCGAACTGGGGTATCTCGCTAAGAAATTTCGTGGCCGTTTTCGATGTATGAAATGTCCCATCTATATGTTATATGGTCAGTGGTTATATGGTCAGTGCTTCTACGCTGTGTTGTGCATCTCGCCATACACACACACACGTACATTAACCACGCATGCATACAGTGGATAACATGCATATTCGGTTTTTATTTTTTAACTTCAAGCTTGAATATAATCCTTAAAACTAACAAATATAATATGTATAATATAAAACTAAGAAATGAACATAATTCGTAATGCCGGCAGTGCCGATACTAATAAAGAGTTAATCTGAGACCGTATTTGTGAATTATTATTTAAGGAGAGAAACTGGACTTTAAATATTAACCAAGTATTGTATAAATACTACCGGCCAAATTGATGAAAAAAAGAAGTGAAGAAATAGCTGGAAGAAAAAAACTATTTAATTCCCATTGAAAAAAAGTGCAATTACAGTGGCGCTGTCGTCTTCCGTTGCCATGTTCACTGCTCAAAATTTTCCACCAAATGATGTTTGCGAGCATGTTGGTACTAGTTGGTGGACAAGAAAACGACGAGCGGCTCGGCCAACATGTTCGACTGTGGATGGGCCACTTAAGAGAACGAAATCCAAATAAGAGCGAACGCAAAGTGTAAATTTCGCATTAAGAGAATGTATTCCAAATGGAACGAGATTAAGCAGCGTTAGCCGATTTAATTCCGGCTGCTGCATTAAAGGAGTCGGTTCCAAAGGAAATGCGATCCAAGGAAACAGAGCAGCGTTAGAGGATTAAATTCTTGCTGTTGCGTTAAGAGATTCGGTTCCAAAGGGAATGCGACTAAAAAAAAAAGAACAGCTAAACATAATTTGAGATGTTCGCATTAAAAGTCTATTCCAAGCGGAATGAGATCAATAACAAACGAAAGCTAAGAGATTGCTAATGGCTATCTAATTTTAATTATCTTTCAGTTTACAGTAAACATGGCCGATTTAAAACCATTCCTGTGCCAGGGAATGGATAAAGCGCTGTGGCGAACAGAGTGGCGGATTTGCGCGCATTTAATATATATATTGGCACGGAGCAGATCACGTCCGTATATAAGAAAAGGAACAAGCTTCTCAAACTGGGCGGACCACAGCTCCAGGCTGTAGTTTACAGCATTCCGGGAGCGTTAATTCCTTTTGACGAGAAGGAGAAATATTATGTCTTAACACAATCTTATTACCAAATTGAACAAGTATTTTTCACCACAGCGCAACTCGGCTTTTGAGAGATATTTGTTTCGGTCGATGACCCCAATAGAGGGAGAATATTTCACAGAGTTTTTGATGGAGGCTTCGCCGCCAAATAGTTGAATGTTCATTTGAAGAGACGAAAGAACAGATAGAGGATATCTGCCTAAAAGATAGAATCTTCGATGTCTGGGCTTCGTTGGAGCTAAAAAAAAGCTATTGGAAAATGAACTTACTTTGGAGTAGGTCATAAAACATGTAGTATCGACGAATAAGTTAATAAACAAACGCAGTCGATGATTTCGCAATCGAATGCAAATAGCATCGACAAAATAGTTCAGCGCAGTGCGAGTTCCGAATGTGGTAGATGTGACCAAAAAAGGCACCAAGAGAATAGTTTGGACTGCCCAGCCAGAAACGCGAGATGCAGAAAATGCGAAAGGATTGAACATTTTTATCGGAAATACCGTACAAGGAAAATGAAGCCATATGACAAATGGGAAGGACCAGATAGAAAGCGACGACAATATGATCATTCTACAGTCAATTACATATCTAGTGGTTCTAAAAATTACCCGGATAGTCCAAAAAAATCCAGAATTATTTAGAGTGGAAAATGGATCATCACGAGAAGAAGAACTTCCATGTAAAATAGGGGGCGATGCAGTCACTATTATAATTAATTCGGGCTCGAAGTACAATCTAATAAGTCAGTCGGATTGGCGATAATTGTGCGAGGGCAGTAATATTTAACTCGCGCGCGGAATCAGCCAGCCAGTTGCGCGCATATGCTTCTGATCATCTGCTTAAAGTGCTACCAGTTTTTGAAGCCCCGATTTCGGTGCTAAGCGATCCTGAACTGATTGCTACTTTTTACGACATTGAAAATAGTAGACAATCGCTGTTGGGACGTGACGCAGAAATGAAACTCAACGTGCTAAGACTGGGTTTAGACGTACATCGAGTTGAAAAGGTCGAGCCTTTCCCCGAATGGCGTGATGTGTCGGTCAAGCTGTCCATTGATAAGTCAATAGTCCCAGTGAAGCAACCAATGAGGCGAGTACCAACAGCGTTTGAAATTGAAGGAAATTGTAGGCAGCCTTAAATTTGTATACCATCGAACCAGTATTGGGCCCGAGCGCTTGGATATCGCCAGTTGTGATTACGTTTAAGGACGACGGGGATATCCGGGTATGTTTGGACATGAGAATTTGCTGTCGCCGAATGCGTCGCCTGTCAATGGTCGCTTGAAATGTAACCCTTTTTATGTATACCATATGATATGTACCTGCTATGATTTATGATATTTGTTCTCTGATTTAATCCTGGCTGTTGCTGCCGACACTTGCTAAATACAAGGGTGGAAATGTTTTCGGTAGATCGGCAGTCGCCTCAACAGCACAGCTGTTAAACAGCCAGTCGCCAGAAATTTCATTCGGGCGACAGTAGACACACGACTGGCAGTCATTCGGCAGCTATGAAATGTGACGAAAATTCGGACATGAGAAACGACGAAAAAGACGACTATTTACTATATTCTGATAGTTTTTTAAACCCTAAATTGGACGCCTCATAAAGTGAAGCTGGGGATCAAACGCAGCTCGTCGCTGGTATCGCAGCAACAGCCGTCGCTTCTCGCCAAGCAAGGTCATTTCGATCCACACCAGCATCCGCATCAACATCTGTATGTGAACGGGGGTAAGGGGCTGCTACCGCCTGTACATGATGACACCACCCCCTCACCGACGCCTTCCTCATTCTCATCATCCTGCGGCAGGCGTAGTAAGCTGTTGGCGGAGCCACCGTTGCTGATGGGTCCTAATATCAACTCACTGATGGGAAATGAGTGCCCGCTGCAACTGTCGATTAACCATCATCAATATCAGCAACAGCAGCTGCCAGCTGCTGCCGGAGATGATGAGAACCCCAGCGACCTGGACGTGCTTACACCTGGGCACATCCCAATTGGCGATCCTACGTCAGTCATTCACGACCCTGACTTTGCGCATCTCGATATCAATCTTCTCGGCAGAGTGGAAAGCACTGTTGCAGGAATGGATGGTACAGTTCGTGCAGCAATAGTCAGGACTGCAGCAGGACTGGTAAAGAGAGCTGTCGGGAAATTGGCGCTTCCACCCCTCGAAGCAAATTCTGTTGAAGGATGCCCATCCTCCAACGGATGGACTATGAGCAGAAGCAGCGAGTTCAAAGCACAAACGTTAACACAAAGACATATGTGAAGCCATCAGCTAAGATTAGCCGCTAGCAGATTGGCAGCCCCGCTTAAGGTTGCCATATGTTGCGATCGTTATCATCAGGTGACACGTTTTTCTCTTGTTCTCTCTATGCCTTGTAACTTCTATCATATATTACAATAAAACTGCAACTCAAGCAACTGATAGTCGCGACGGTTTTAATTCTTATTAAAGAAAAGCGTATATACTAAAGATGTACTAAAAGGATTCATCAAAACATATATATATACTAGCAAACCCGCGAACTCCGTTTTGCCACCAGATGGCTTTATTTCTTTTGGTGACTATAATATGAAGAAATTAATTTTTTTATTGGAAAAGGAAAAATTTTATTTCATTTCACAACAGTTATGAATTCATTTCAAATACAAAATTAAAGTGTTATTTAGTTGAACTTCTCTAAGTAAATGGAAGTGAATAGAAAGTAAAAACTGAATTGTACGTGTCCGAAAATTACCCGTGTCATTGAAGTGCTCGTTGGTAAACAACATCTTTTGTTTTTTGGCGGATGGTTTTCCAATTCGTGAACACGCAACGTATAACTCCCCATGTGAAAAACAATGATTTTCTAAATTTATCCCGCAAACACTAAGCGATTGCGACTTGCGAACGCAAGGCGAACTGGAAATTAGAATCGTTTGAAGTGAAACGGAAGATCAGTCGAAATCATTGGTATTTGAGGAATACATACATTATCACCATTCCATTGATAATGGTTGCCTCAATCAAATTCGGCATAAGTCTTTTTACCGAAAGTCGAGTACCGTTGCAAAGTCGCGGTGGATCCAAATTGCGCAATATCATAATAGCTGTGCCAACTTTGAGTTGCAAGTTATGTGGTGGAAATCCTGGTAAGTCCAAAGAGTTCAAAAACTCTGTTGGATAATTTACTACATCATCGGGATTTGTTATGGAATCAACGGATTTATATGTCACCAAATCGCCAGCAATTTTTTCTTGAATGGTGGAATTCAGTGCGTGTACATCAATATTCTTTGCGGCAAGAATTGCTCGTTGACTCAACCACGCATAATTCTGATAATTCTCACTAATATTTGAGAAAACATTTTCAATAAGTGCTAATTGAGAGTCTGCAAATCGGGAAAAATTCGTCGGTAAGAGGAATTAATCCAGATGGGACTTTTTCATTTCCAACAGCTAACAATTGTTTGGAAAATTGTGCAGCACTTTGATCATTTTGAAGTTGAACTCTCATATTAGTGGTTAGGGATAATGTTTTTACGTTATTCCATAAAGATGATGCCTACAGGCAAGCATTCAATTCAACTGCAATAATTAATGTGTGAATATTGTACCAGTATTTGGATCGACCATCTTCAACGTGATGTTGTATCCGTCTTGCCCTTGCCAATAAATTATTGGATATTGTAACGCATCGTACAAACGATCTGTCTCGTTTGCACGATGCATGATTGTTACGAGCCGGATAGAAACAATCTACAGCTGAGTGGAGTTACTGCTGGTCTGGTGTTAATGACCAGAGACGCGACCACCCTTCCATACGATGGACCAAAGCGTGAGTGCTGTGGTTCATCGCCCTTGAGGAAAGTCACAGCTGACTATTCACAGCCTTGCCCGCAAGCACCGATTGCCACTCGGCAATGCGCCTACCTTCACAAAATCCTTAACCAAACAGTATGATTATAAAAAAATAAATATATACATACAAAACAACCCTAATAACAATCTTAATATAATGGGACATTCACATACAAATGAATAAATATATAAATAATAAAATAAATAAATATATGACGGGGGTGGTAGGGCGTTCTGCAAGGGGCAGACTCCGCCGATATTCGCACCGTCCTGGTGCTACGTGCCTCTCAGGGCTATGGAGGGGTTTTTACGCCCCAACTACGGAGCTTGCCACGCGCTTCTACGGTATTGGAGGCACTCGTGGCGTTGTTGTCGCGACGCCACGGGCCAGGTTCGGGCCAGGTTCGGGCCAAGTGAGCCTACTTGGAACGGACTCAGCAGGAAAATTTGTTTTGTTGCTGCACACCACACTGGCTGAGCAGTTCCTGGTGGAGGCGCTTAATTGTGTGTGAGTGTGTCTGTGTGGGTTGATGTCGGCTGCAGTGGCGTCCACTTCGTCCTTTTGCGCAGGTCCAAGGAGTTGCGTGTGGGGCAGGTCTAAGGAGATGCGTGTGGGGCAGCTTCCCAGCAGAATCACTGGCTGTCACAGGATGCAAAAAAAAATTGGACCGACGCCGGATTTTGAGACTGCGAAATCCGATTGTTTCTCCGTACGTCGGTCAGCTGGCTTTTTCTAAAGCTCCCGCCAAATTTAATAATGTTCCTTTTTTTTTATCTACACCCGTCTACCAATACTTCTGTTGCCGCTGCAACCGGCGCGCTGTCGTGTCGATCTCTCCGAGTTTTTTTTTTCGATGATTTGCGAAAAAAATCTGACAGATGACCCGCAAAAAAAAAATCTTACAGATTCTCTCCCACGAATCATCTGATGAACCGGCGATACCAACCCGCGGTTCCCAATAAGCTCAGGACTTACCGAACTGACTTCGGCACCGACATCGCACTAATGACGGTGATCCTACCTGGATCGGTGCGCAATGTGCCCCCTCCTACCACAAAAACTAGATAATATAGTTTTTTGAAGCAGAATCGTGATTTATAGAGACCTATCGTCAGGTTGGCCTTCCGGAGACATTGAGGCACAAGATCAAGATATTTGAGGTGAGTCTCAAAATCAGCAGATATAATCAGCAGATCATCGAGATAGACCAACACGTTTGTTCTCAGCTCCGCGGTGATCCATCAGTCGGCAAAGCCTTTGGGATGCATTGGACAACCCAAATGGCATTACCCTGAATTGGTAAAGCGGTCGCCCGGGCACCGTGAACGCGGTGTAAGCCTTCCTCTCCTCATCTAACTCTATCTGCCAAAACGCGAACTTCAGATCTATACTCGATATGAAATAGGTCTGATCCACCCTCGACAGGATACCTTCGATAGACGGCAGCGGATAAGCATCCTTGACAGGCAACATGTTCAGCATGCGGGCATCAAGACAGAATCGATTTTTGTCCGGCCTTTGCACTATGGTCGTGCGGTTACTCCACGGACTCTTACTCTCTTCAATGACCCCAAGTTGCAACATGTTGTCTACCTCTGCCCATACTATCTTTTGCATTCCTGGTGAGAGTGGATAGTGCCTATCCTTCACCTGTGCAAATCCCTCAACTAACTCAATCCTGTGTTTCTCCATCTCCGTCTTGCCCAGTCCGACATACTCCAATGTCAGAAAGCTGGCTTTCATGCTCTTCAACACGAATTGCTGCTCAGAATTCAACTCCCAGTAGTCAACCTGTGCAAGCTCGGGCTTCTCGGGAACATAATGCTCCATTTGCTTAACGAGAAGTTCCTCCACGATGGATTCGCTACCCCCTGCTTTCCTACCAACGAAGCTCCTGTGTCCAAGAGTCCGGCTAATGTCCGGCAGTGTATCTTCACTTCAGCGAACACTCTAGGGTCATCACCAGTGGCTCTCTTCACCGCCTATACCACTGCGCGTCTCTTTACTCGCCTCCTACGGTATCTATCCCTGGCCTTCTTGATCCTCACGGATACCTGTCGCATGCCAGATATTTGGTGTCCCGAGAAGATCCGGTTTCGGATCTCCAGGTACGCCCTCCTTCGTTCCTCGAGAAGTAGGTGGATCAACTTCCTGCTGACTATTTGTGTCGCAATCTAATCCCTAATCTTCCTATCTAAATTATTGCTATCCTCCACCAAATGATCCTTATTATCTAATATCTTAACTACCTTATCTAACTTACTATCTACACCTACGCCTAACGTGGGTTCATCTCCCATGAAAACTTGGGGAGTCGCGTAGCGGAGCGCGTTTCGCCCGCCTTCGGCATTCTCACCCTTCCGTTTCCCGGGCAATCCACGCATTGAGGACAGGTGTCCGGCTTTCCGGCCGACATATAGTCCCGGAAGAAGTGTCCCGGAACCTTACAATTCCAGCACAATGCCTCCGGAGACGGTCCCCGCCGAAGCCGCGCCTCTTCCACCTACTCTGCTTCGGCTTGACAACTCTCATTCTTCAATTCGTGGACGAGCCGGTGGCGTTCCCTTGACGACACTGTTTCGGTGGGACGAGTGAGTGCATGCAGCTGCCGGCTCTTAATCTGCGCCTTGGCACTCACACACTCGTCTCCGGAGCCCATAGGCGACTTGGCCTATGTTTTTCTGGAGGGCATGCTTCAACAACATCACTAGTTACCGATCGGGTATTAGCCTCGCCATTCTGGACGAGAGCTTCCGGATCTCGTGGAACGTGCACGCTATTGCCAGGCTGCTGCACGCGCTCCCTGTCAAAGTTGGAGGCGGTTGCACGGAAGCGTTGCACTAGATCCTCTTTGACCGTCTCCCACGAGTCCACTCCCTGGTCCCTGACATACTGCCAATACCACTCCCGAGCCTCACCTGTCTCGAGGTGGTGAAATCCATTCAGAACTTCCCTCCACCCGCACCGGCTCTGCGTCTTCAGAAATTTCACCCGAAAGACGAAGTCTTCCACCGCTAATTTATCCCCGTCGCCATCAAAAGATCCAATCTTTCCCCATGCCTCGGACCGCTCGAGAGCTCATGTTGGCCCCACTCAGCTACTCGCCTGTGTTGCCCTTGCTACTGGTCGTCTCCCCGCGAGGATGTGTTCCGCCAGTTGCGTTCCGGTGCATATCTGCTGGGGCCACGCACGTCTCCTGATCAATGTTTAAATGGGTTTTCGGATCCCGCTCTATTTCGCCTCCAGTCAGTTACACCTTGATTCCCCTCAGCGGTACACCCTCACTCGAGCTCCGCAACGGTCTTTTCGGGATCGCTCCTAGCCCAACACCTATCGGTGCGCTTGCTGGCGCTCGTTGAGACGACCCAGTAGGTGGCTTCACGACGGCCTCCTGCCTTGCCACTTGCTGCTCCCTCAAGCTGATCTCCCTCAGTTCATGAGGTCCCTGAACCCCCGGCGCGTCTCCTCTTGTATGGCTCTGGTCACCGCATCCTCACTGCCCCGCTCGAGAGGACTATCCTGCCCAGAAACCCTCTCGGAGGACACAGGTGATCTCGGCAAATCCTAAGCTGCCGCGCCCGCGTGCGAACCTGCAGGAGTTCTGTGGAGTCCCCCAATGAGACTCCTGCTCCTTCTCTCTCCAAGGCTACTGTTGCTTTGGCTCGGGTATTTGCCATTTCTCCTAATTTAAATATATATATATAAAAATAACTAAAAATAACGAATAAATAATACAAATAAATAGCTAAAGAATAAATAATTATCTAATAAATAAATGGTAATTAAATAATTGTGTATAAATAATAAACAATAAACCCTTTCTAAATTACCTAAAAAAATAAATAACGACGGAAATAACAATAAAAAAGAAACCCCAAAAAAAATATAGACTGACTGCTCAGGCGGAGAGAAAAGACAATGTCCGCCGGAGTCAGCCCTATCCTCCTGCGTCTCAACACAGTAACTCCGCCCACAAAAAGAACAATACCTCCAACTGGTAGAGCATCAGCATTGCTGATGTTCCCCAATTAGGGCTTTTACAACACTGGCGTTTCCTCATCCTCTTGCCGCCGCCACGAACTTCACTAGCGGTGCATCGCATGATGGCATCCATGTGCCTCATGGGTCATTAGACATAATGATGTCCCTTGATAGCAGGAAGTGGAGGAAAACACTTGGATAAGCTACTTTACACTTAAGCGTGCTCCTCTTTTGCAATGCTGCCGCACTTGCTGACTCCAGTGGCCGAATGGACCGCATTCCTTATCGCCACTTCGATCTCGGGCAGATACCAGTCCCACTCCCTATGGTCTTCCTCCAAGTAGGACCTGATGGCAGCCAACACGGTGCGATTCACTCGCTCCGCCGCGTTGCTCTGTGGCGCATACACAGCCACAGAAATGTGCGAAATGCCAAACCCAGACAGCATCTCCCCGAAAGCCTTGGAAACAAACTGGCGACCGTTATCCGAGTGGATCACCTCCGGAACTCCGAACTTGTAGAACACTTCATTCACCAAGAACTTCACCACCTCTGTGGCCGTTGCGTCACGCATGGCCTTCAGAAAGGTGAACTTGGTGAAGTGATCCACAACCACGAAGACCCAGGCGTGACCCCTCTTCGACCTGGGATACTTCCCCCAGAAAATCCACATAGATTTCTGAAAAGGTCTCTCGGTCACCACTTCCTTTCCAATTTCAACTTGCATGACGTGATTCGGCGCTTTACACTCCTTGCACACCTGACAATTCTTGACGAAGTCCCTGACCTCTTTAGCCATCTTTGGCCAATAGAATTGCCGGCGTAACAAGTGAAGTGTCTTAGCTATCCCGCCATGTGCAGCTTTCTCCTCACTGTGAGCCCGCTGAATCAACACTGAAGTTAAGGATTCAGGAATCCATAATCTCCAGGACGTTGACTCAGCGTCCTCCCCAGGTATGTCAAATTCGCACCGCCTGTACACTAAGCCTTCCTTCACACACAGGTCAGGTAGCAACTTCCCATTTTCCTCCACCTCCACTAACGCCAAATACGCCATCAACTCAAACGACGTGGTCTCAAAGCCCAAATCCTTAACCAAACAGTATGATTAAAAAAAATAAATATATACATACAAAACAACCCTAATAACAATCTTAATATAATGGGACATTCACATACAAATGAATAAATATATAAATAATAAAATAAATAAATATATGACGGGGATGGTAGGGGGGTCTGCGAGGGGCAGACTCCGCCGATATTCGCACCGTCCTGGTGCGACGTGCCCCTCAGGGAGCTTGCCACGCGCTTCTGCGGTGTTGGAGGCACTCGTGGCGTTGTTGTCGCGGCGCCACGGGCCAGGTTCGGGCCAAGTGAGCCTACTTGGAACGGCAGGTCCAAGGAGTTGCGTGTGGGGCAGGTCCAAAGAGTTGCGTGTGGGGCAGCTTCCCAGCAGAATCACTGGCTGTCACAGGATGCAAAAAAAAATTGGACCGACGCCGGATTTTGGGACTGCGAAATCCGATTGTTTCTCCGTACGTCGGTCAGCTGGCTTTTTCTAAGGCTCCCGCCAAATTTAATAATGTTTTTCTTTTTTCCTTTTTCTACACCCGTCTGCCAATACTTCTGTTGCCGCTGCAACCGGCGCGCTGTCGTGTCGATCTCTCCGAGTTTTTTTTTTCTCGATGACTTGCGAAAAAAATCTGACCGGCAAAAAAAAAAAATCTGACAGATGACCCGAAAAAAAAATCTGAAAGATTCTCTCCCACGAATCATCTGTCAGTCTCAAGAGAGAGCGACCCCTTGTACCAACCCTTGCCGTATCGATAACTTAAAAAAAAAATACTTATCTGGCCCTAACAGCTGATCAGAATGCAACATGATATTGCTTCTTCGCTGAACGACAATGTCTTGCGATTTAGTTTGATCTGCAACAACAATTGCAGCAACATCATTAACGGTGGGTGAATTGAATCTTCGCACATGTTCACCTGTTGGGGTACAATCCGCTCTTATGACAAATTTGTGCGAATCCGATGGCATTTGTCCCTATGCTATTTTGAACATATAAACCACAGCATTATTAGCGTGAAATAATGCTTGCAGCTGTTCAATGATTCGTCTCTTTAACTGATGTGTTCCCTGTATATTGCACCGTGTGAGTGATTGGTTATATGTGTTGTATCTTTTACCGCGGAAGTCGGCATGAAGCCGCCTTCTCGAATGATATTAGCTCCAAAAGAAGTCATGCGAAAGCAGTTATTATATTCAAGGATATGTTGAAGAAAATGGCTGGAATCGGGATCACTTCCATCGAACAATTGTTTGACTATGTTAATCAGAGTCTCGAAGTAAAGAAACTGATGAATCGAGATATTGTACTGAACTGAACTGCCAATTCTCCATTTATTTCATTTTTTGGGTACTTATTGCTATGTTATGTGCCACTGACCATATAACACATAGATCGGACATTTCATACAAGCGTTTTTGACAACTAATGAGCGAGAAAACATGATAGAGATCGCATATCGCCATGCTTCTCGCACTCTTGTCATTAAATGTTGTTAGCAATCCACCCCCGCTTCGTTTGCTTGCCACTGTCATTGCTGATGTCCCTTGATCTTTGTTTTGAGCTCGTGTGTATGCATAGTTCGCTGTCCAGACAGGCAATAGACAAATACATGCATAGCTTCTTGTGCGTATACATATCTTTACATGTATGCGTGATTTTCGTTTGGAAGTCTTTCTGAAGTCTGAAATCTTATTTCTGGCTTGCCAGAGAATTTTCGTTCAAGCGGGGGTAGCTTGAAAAGTTCTTCATTCGCAACTATAATTTCAAATGTCATTTAAATTGAATTACTATTTTATAGCTTCATTATTATTATCGGATGGGTGATAGCTTTATCAAGTTATTTAAATTACAGAAAATGTCCACCAAAAATAATTATTTAATGTTAAATTTTAGAAATTAATTTTCTAAATATTTATTATAATTTTTAATGAACATGCAAAATAATTTATAGCTCTTTCTATGCATAAACCACAAAAAAAATATTTATAATAATTGCATAAAAACTGTATATACACATATTATTTTATAGCGAATGAACCAATAAATAAGTCGAGCTTCGCTTGTAAAATATTTTTTTTTAACTCTAAAACAACTAAATGTTTTAATTCATATATCATAAATCATACCAGGTACATACCATAAAAAAGGATTACATTTCAAGCGGCCATTGACGGCCGAGCATACGGCAATGTACAAGCGACATCAAATTCTTTGCTTGCGGCAGCACGTCCCTTCGGCAGTCATGTAAACTACGACAGCAGTTGTAATGTCGCTGGAATTTTACCAGAATTTTGAGCCTAACTAACAGACAGCGGTTTTACTGTCGCTGGAATTTACCAGAATTCAGAGTCTAACTAACAGAGTGGCAACATAGCTGTTGCTACCGACACTTACTAAATACGAGAGTCCAACTTTTTCTGTCGATCGGCAGTCGAATTAACAGCACAGCAGTTAAACAGCCAGCCGGCAAAAAATTCATTCGGGCGACAGTCGTGTAAAATTACGAAATGCGCAATGATCCAACTTTCGCTCTATGCTTTTTGCTGTTTCTGCTGCTGAGCATTTTTTGAAAATGCAAGGCAGAGCAAACTGCACAGCAATTTTTAGCGCTGACTATTTTTCAAACCCTGGGTAGTTTCACTTTAAAATTTACAACACGAAGTCGCAGAGTTGTAAATTTTTTACACCGAGCTTATGTTAATCAGAGATTCAAAATAAGAAGGTCTTCCAACTGTCGATTCAGGAGCGGCTCTCCTTTTATTCCATTTATTCCATTATAGTCACGTAGTATCGAGCATATATAATGTGATCCTCGGACTGATATATTCTCACATAGCATATTTATATAAGATTATCTTATATGCTGATAGGCCCTCATACAGTTTCACATAATATTATTTTAGGACTACTACCTAGGTCGACGAGACCCATGTTGGTCCCAGCGGTCGTAATGAGTACCCTTTGTCAACTCAAGTGGCTTAGGCCTTACATAATTTATGTGAGTTGGGGATACAAGTACTTGACTTGGCTATTGACAGCATATGTTTCTTATCTTATTTAACCTGTTCCTACTGTCCTAAGATCATACATATTTATTATTCAATGCATGTTCATGCTTGAACATTCTGCCGAGGGCCAAAAGAAAGGTGTGAGCGATATAACGTGCGAGTTTTATGTTTAAGTCTTGTGAATGACTATTATGTTTGTTTAACAGTATAACATTAAATTAATACCTGTTCATGCTTGAACATCCTGCCGAGGGGCAAGATTTTTCTTTTGTATTTTCTTGTTTTTAGTGGACTGTATTAAATGTTTTTTTAATGTATTTTTTACAATGTATGTATATATTCATATTTATATATATTTTTTTTTAAATTTTTACTTAGTGGTCTCTCTAAAAAAAAAAAAAAATTATTGTTATTATATATTCATATACATATATATGAATATATATATAATAACAAGTTTGATGATTTAGAATTTCAAAAAAAAATGAATTTTATTGAATATTAATTCTAAATGCACAAACGGGTGAAACTTAACCGCACTAACACGTTACATTCGTTTGAATCGAAAATTAAGTCTAAAATTCAAAAGTGATTTCGCTTTATAAGAAAGCTCGGTTTGAGAATGAAATGGATTTTTCTTTTTGTTTATGAAAAGCAGATGGCTCGATTGAACTGTAATTGATATTCGAGTTGGATGTTTATGTTTACGTTAAATTGCCAACGTTTCATTAAGTGAAGCTGCATGTTTATGTTTACGTTAAAATTGTCAACGTTTCATTAAGTGAAACTGTCAACGCATCTAATAATGCAATCTTTAGAAATTAATAAGTGAGGATTGAGGAAATCGTTATTGATTGTATAATTTGGTTTTGTGAGTGCGAATTGGATATGTCACTATATATATATAATTAAATAAAGGTTGTGTTGAGTCGAACTAATGACCGGGCTGCGTAGCCTAAGATCAACGCTAATAAAAATCCGATTAAAGAAAAGACTTCTAAGTTTCGAGAGAACGTCTTCTTTATTTCAGTATCAGCTTAAGACTGAAATGACAATGCAGAACAAATCTTACGTCTACTTGGTTAGTTGTATTTGTTTACAATTCTTGCTGCCACATCAGCAATTTGTGCTTATGTTTACAATTTTTTGGGCTTGAGTGCGATGCGCAGCTTTAATTGAATATTGTTTACAGTAATGAATGCGATGCGCAGCTCTTAATAGATGGCTATTGTGCTTTTGTTTATGATTATTGAATTTGAGTGCGATTGGTAAACTGTCGCGTTGTTTATTTTCTTTATACTTTAATTACGATCTGGGGCCGTTGTTGTCCTAATGCAAAAATAGTGTTAGTGTCGACGAGAATACGTCACTTCCCTTCCCTTAAAGAGAAGCCTATGCTTAGGCTGGAACTCTTGGATATAATGTGGGCAATGGATTTTGTAGCATTTCTATATCTTGTGATGCATTTTGTAAATTGTCTGTTCGTTTCTTCATTTTTGAATATAAAAGTATAATTGGGTTTGTGGTTACATATTTTGAGTATAAGTATAATGCAAGAATTGTTGAACTTATAATTACAATAATAATGTAAAGTGTGTTATTATTTTGTGATATTAGTTTTATAACGTCATTGTGTTTAATAGGCTTAATCTTAGTTAAATTAAGTGGTGAATATAATGGTGTAAGGTCTATTTCTGGTTGTAAATAATTTTCTATTAAGATAATGTTTTCAATTTCAAGTCTGCATTGTGTAGCTCTTACAATTTTATTTCCAGTTATTGTTATGTTACTATTTAGTTTTTGACAATTTTGGATAATGGTAGTTTCAGTTAAGTTCCATGTTAATATTACATTGGGTTCGACATATTTAATCATTTCTTTTGTGGGTATTGGTATAAAGTTACAAATTGGATTCTTGCGTTTAATTATATTGGTAACACATTCATTATTTATTTCTTCATTATTTTGATTATAGATTTTGTTTTTATTTTCAAAGTAAGATTGAGTATCTGAGTAGTCTAACTGATAACCATTTGGGTCAGGATAAGGGACTATTTTAATAGTGTTAATTGACTTTTGTTTAATTGGTATGTGTGATATAATGAGTATTTGATTATTTTTATGGTTAATCCAAGTAGATGTTTTGATTAATAATATATTGTGGCTGTTAACATTTTCCAATTTGTCATAATTCAGTAGTTTCGGGTTAAACAGTCCGAGTCGAGAAAGTTGCATACCCATTTCTAGGTCTTCTACATATTCAATGAATTGCATGAGTTCGTATGTAAGTGTGTCGATATTATTGCGATTATTTTCATATTGTTTAATTTGATCGATTCTGTCATTTATCAAACTTATTACATCATTTAATTCATGAAGTTTAATTGAATTTTGTGCAAGTGTTTCTAAATTTTGCTGAATTTCTACTTTATCGGTTTCGTCGAGTGTTCCAAAAAGATATTTGTATGCGGATCCCACTATATTAAAAAGTCCTCGTTTCTGTCTGTTTTCTTGATGTAGAGTTATTCCAGTTAATTTTTTAAGTAATTTATTATACAAAAATTTGATTCTTAGTGAGTCAGGGTTATTGAGTACCTTATTACCTAAATATGTAGTTATTGTGTCAATTTCCGTTAGATTTATTATTAAGCAGTGATGCTCAAATGCTGATGGCATTTGAATTGGTTTACTTGAAAATAGACGGTAGCCAAGATTGGTATCGATCTTGTTTATTTGAACTTGTTGAGTGTAGCCTGTGGTGATTAACAGAAGCAATAACATCACTGTATACCAGGGACCTGTGGGATTGGAACTTGATTAATTTTTTTTTGTTTCTTAAACTATGTTTTGTAATAGTGGGTGACTCTATTTCTATTAGTGATTTTAAAATGGTCAGAATCTGTTTGTTCTACGTTTTTGTTTGCTTTAAAGGGATTTTCTAATTTTCCTTTCTGAAGCGGACCTTTCCTATATCTAGTGTCAATGTCGTATTCCAGGCGATCAGTATTTAGTTGGTTAATTTTTATTTCTTTATTATTTTGAGTATTTAGTATTGGTTGTCCAGCATAAAGGAATATGTGAGCAGGTGTCTGTCCGGTAGTGTCATGCTTAGTTTTGTGATTGTATATGTAGAGAATTGATTCTATTTTACTTAAATTGGTTTCTTTGTCGTTGGATGATTTAATTATGCGAATTTTCTCATTTATGGTTTTATGGAGTCTTTCTACGTCAGCTATGCCTGTTTTTGCTGTATTAAGTTGTAACTCAATACCCTCACTCTCGAGCCATCTTTTGAGAGCCAAGCTGGAGAATGCGCCATCTCTGTCTGCCTTTAACAGTGTAGGTTTGCCCAATTGATTAAATATGCGCATAAGTGCATTTTTGCATTCTATCCAGTCCTTTGTTTTAATTTGTTCAAGAGTGGAAAATTTCGAATAAACGTCTATGCAACTAACGTAATGTTTACCTTCACAAGAATAAATATCTATCACAAATCTTTCGCGACAATGTTCAGGTTTAGGTGTGATTTTAAAAGGCATTTTTGTGTCTCTATGTTCTGTTTTAGCTAAGTTGCACACGTTGCATTCATTAATTATGTTTTGAATTAACAGTTGGCTATTTGGAAAATAATGATTTTCTTTGAACAATTTAGTCATTTTTTGGATACCAGGGTGTAGAAGTTTTTCATGAGATTCCAGAATGATTTCTTTGAATTCGGCATATGAGTTTACATTTTTTAATAGGCTCAGACTACGGATCACCTTAGTATGTGAGGTATTAATGATTTCCTTGTGGGCGCTTTGTATGAGTTCAAAATCACCATCACTCACGATGTACATGGTAACATTTATGTGATTAAAATGATCAAGTAAAAATTGTTTAGCTTTTACAAGGGTCATTTCATCGTAATGGATTGTGGTTATTGAATTGCCAAATATAATTGAATGTTCTACCTTATTTTGATCTGATTTTATGAAAATTATTTGTCGCTTTGATATATTTATTGGTTTTTCTGTTAATTGAATAAGATCACTACTGTCGTCATCTGCACTGTGTTGGGTGGCTTCACCGAAATGATTTTCTTCCAATTTAATTCTAGACAAAGCGTCGGCAATTGTATTTTGTTTTCCTTTAATATATTCAATTTTGAAATCGAATTCGGCCAATCTAATTCTCTATCTATGTAATTTAGCATTTGGTTCTTTCAAAGTGTGCAACCACCGGAGGGGTTGATGGTCACTAGCTATTTGGAAATGTCTTCCAAGTAAGTAATGACGAAACGTTTTTGTAGGCCAAACTATGGCGAGTAATTCTTTTTCAATAGCACTGTAATTTAATTCATGTTCGTTTAAGGTTCTGCTTATGAAAGATATTGGATGACCATTTTGAGAGAGAACAGCTCCAAGAGCTAAATTACTGGCATCTGTGGTTAATACAAATTTTTTTTCGAAATCAGGAAGTTTTAAAATTGGGTCACTTGTTATTAAAGCTTTAAGTTTCTCAAATGCTTGTACATATTCGTGGTTTTTAGTGTCTAATTTAGCTCCTTTCTTTAAATATCGTGTCATAGGTTTTGCTACGTCAGCGTAATTTGGAATGAATTTTCGATAAAAACCTGTTAGTCCAAGGGATGCTCTAATTTCTTTTATTTTTGTTGGAATTGGGTATGAAACTATAGCTTCTATTTTAAGAGGATTTGGTTTAATTCCATCGGGAGTAATGATATGGCCAAGGAAGTTTGCTTCCTTTTTCAAGAATTCGCACTTGTCTAATTGCAATTTTAGATTTGCTTCGGATAATTTATTGAAAACTAATTGTAATGAATTTAAATGTTCATCCAGAGATGTAGAAAAAACAATTATGTCATCTAAGTAAACTAGACAATGTTTATTAAGTAATGGTCGAAGTATATTGTTCATGCATCTTTGAAATGTAGAGGGTGCGTTTCTTAAACCAAATGGCATACGAACGTATTCGTAATGACCATTTTTTGTAGAAAATGCAGTTTTGGTATGGATTCTGGGTCCATTTCTATTTGATGAAAACCTTTAGCCAAATCAATTGTTGTAAAATATTGACATCTTCCTAATTTACCGAGTATTTCGTCCATGTTGGGTATGGGGTATCTATCTGGTATGGTTACTTCATTTAGTTTTCTAAAATCAATTACTAATCTGAATTTCGTTTTACCTGAAGCGTCAGGCTTCTTAGGTACAATCCAAGTGGGGCTATTATACGGTGAATTACTTTCTCTAATTAATCCTTCTTCAAGCATTTCCTGTACCTGTTTTTCAACCTCAATTTCATGCATTTGTGCTTGTGGGTACTGTTTTGTATAAATTTCGGAGTTATGTGTAGTATTAATTACATGTTTTATTGTATTTGTAAAAGTTAAATGATCTCCTTCTTTATATTGAAGATTTTTGAATTTATTTAAAACTTGTTTTAATTTAAAACTTTCCTCTTGATTGAGATGATCTAATCGAAATTGTTCAAAATTTAAATTTTTAATTGGTATGAAATCTGATTTTACTATTTTTTGTACATTAAAAGCTTGATCTTTATGTGGACCTGAATTAATTAATGTGTAAGTTTTTTCAAAAAGTGTAACTGTTCGATTTTTGTAATTTATAACAGCTTGTGCAGTATTGAGTAATTTTCTGCCGATTAACAAATCATAATCGTTAGAAAAATTATGTAAATAGAATTTCTGAGGAATTTTTATTATGTTATTAGTGGGTAAGATAACTGATTTGTTTATTGTTATAAGACCGTTTGATGTTTGAACATCACATTTTGTGTTTTTTGATCGGAAGGGAAAAAATATTTTCTCGTATCATGTTAATTGTGGATCCTGTGTCTATAAGGCATTTGTATTTATAACCTTTGTATACTATTTCTAAATATTGGTATTGTCCGGGGCTGGTAACCGAAAATTTTCATCAGATTCAAATTCGATTTGATTATGTTCAACTGGTTCCTCGTGTTGTTCTTGGTCTTGGTACTGGTTGCTGTCAAAGTACTCTTGTTCATAAGGTTGTTGGTCATGGTTCGATTCGTTGGTTTGGTATTCTTGAGCATCTTGTAGTCGTAACTCGTCAACAGACATTTTTGTTTGTTCACTGTCCGATGGTCTAAGTCGTTTGATTGCTGGTCTTGGATTAAGGTTGGAATTATTAAACATTGGTGCTTGTTGTGATGTTTGAGGAAAAGGATTTCTATTCGACACAGGTGATTGTGCATTCACGATTTTATTGGAGTTAAATTGATTATAACCAGACATCATAGGTCTTTGAATCAAAGTTTGAGATGCATAATTTGGTCTGGGTGAGTATTGTTGTGGTTGATAATTTAGTTGTAATGGTTGAGAATATTGTGGATATCTTGGTTGATAGTTCGGTTGATATTGTGGATATCTTGGTTGATAATTAGTATGATTAGTTGAATTTGAATTGGGATATGGATTTTGGGTTTTATTTTTATCTTTGTTCTCACTATATTTGTATGTACTAAAGAGTGTATTTTCTTCGTAAATTCCTTCATTTTGTGCAACGCTTATAAGAGTTCTTAAATCTGTGATATTGTGATGTACCAAAATGGAAAAAAGGGTTGGTGGTAGTTTTCGAATTAGTATTTTAATGGATTCTCTTATAGCCTGCAGGTAAATTACAAGGTCTGTATTGTTACCTTCTAGATGTAATTTTGATATTAATAGTTGACGTCGTTTCTCAGCCTCCTCGCAGAATGCTCGCAGATTTCCTTTGTAAGGCGTCTCACGGAAGTTCTCTAGTAGCTTGTAGTTTGGTGTCTGCGGTTTGAATTCGTCAATTAATCTCTGCTTCAGGGTGGGCCAATCTTCGATGTTTGGCAATCCCAAGGATCTAGTTACGTGTCCATCAAGATTCCGGTCAATTGCTCTGAGAAGAATGCGCTGCTGTCGTACGTCGTCCGTCTGATAGAGGGATAGTATGTAGTCAACTCTACTGACTGAAGGTGTAAAGCGATGCTGGTTCTCCAGTAAATACAGATATGTCCTTGAGTTGTCGTCGGGCTTCAGCCAGATTAATGTCGTTTAACGGTGTAAGCCGTGTTGGGGCGATAATTGGTTGAGCCATTTTTATTTTATTTATTTATTTCTTTTTAAATAATTGTTTCTCTCTTTTTTTTTATTTTAATATGTTTCACTTAATCTTTAATTTGTTCTTTGATTTTTTTTTTTTGTTCACTTTATTGATTATTATTATTTTTTTTCTTAACTTATGCTTCACTTAGTTTATCTTTTTTTGTCTTTGTTACTTAATTCAATTTTATTTTATATTTTTACTTAAAAAAAAAAAATTTTGCTGTGCCGTTGGACTTACGAGCTTTTTTAATAGTGCTTCAATTGTTCCTTCCACCTTTTATGGATAACCGAATTGGATTTATGATCCTGGTTGAAGTACTCGAGCGGATTTATGCGATTGTGAATGTTAAAATTTAATTTATTTTTCACTCGCGGTTCTTTTTTTCGGATACTAAAAAGTATCCTACCGGCTGCGCCAATTAAATAAAGGTTGTGTTGAGTCGAACTAATGACCGGGCTGCGTAGCCTAAGATCAACGCTAATAAAAATCCGATTAAAGAAAAGACTTCTAAGTTTCGAGAGAACGTCTTCTTTATTTCAGTATCAGCTTAAGACTGAAATGACAATGCAGAACAAATCTTACGTCTACTTAGTTAGTTGTATTTGTTTACAATTCTTGCTGCCACATCAGCAATTTGTGCTTATGTTTACAATTTTTTGGGCTTGAGTGCGATGCGCAGCTTTAATTGAATATTGTTTACAGTAATGAATGCGATGCGCAGCTCTTAATAAATGGCTATTGTGCTTTTGTTTATGATTATTGAATTTGAGTGCGATTGGTAAACTGTCGCGTTGTTTATTTTCTTTATACTTTAATTACGATCTGGGGCCGTTGTTGTCCTAATGCAAAAATAGTGTTAGTGTCGACGAGAATACGTCACTATATATATGATAGTGATATATAACATAGTGATGTATGACGTCAAAAAGGATATCTCCTTTTCCACACTGACTGTTTTGCCTCGAAAGTTGAGCGCGCAGTTCAAATAATCAAATAATCGCCGACACGGCCAGACTGACAACTTACACGTCCTCGTGTAATACACAAGACAAAATTTTCTCCCACTCGGTCTTTCTGACCACTTATGCATTGTGAGACAGAAAAAAAAAGAAAAACTATCCACGGCCATATTGACAACTTACACGTCCTCGTGTCACACAAACTATCTTAGAAACCATCCACAGCTTTCGTTTCCAATTTTATTTAGCATAAATTCCCTTAATTTTTAATTATTTAATTATATCTGCAGGTTATACAGTTTTCGACAAATTTTCGCACATACTTTGACATTCCCGCCAACCAATAATGGTCATACACTTTGTCTTTTCCCAACCCAAATGCAGAATCGACTCGTGAACCTGATTGATGATTGACCATCTGAAAGACCTGGGTATGACTGGCAGACAACGAGTCTTTCCGTTTCTTTGAATCTTTCTGTATAACACATTGGCTCTCATCTCATATGTTGTAAGGAAATCTTCCGAAAGTTTACCTTCTTTCAGTTTTCTTATTGTACTCGATATGTCCTGATCACGATGATGTTCTGCCTGAATCCAGTTTTCCGTGATGCTCATCAGCTTTACACGTTTTTCTTCTATTTTGCCTTGTATTGGTTTATTTTTTTGTTTAAGGGATTTCGTGAAAAGAAATCTACGTATGCCATGCGCTTTCCCTCTCGGTACTCTATGTCAAAATCAAAAGACTCTAAAAATGCCCACCAACGGTATACTCTCTATGATAATTCAATTTTTGTTCTTGACGCTTTCAGTGAATTGCAGTCAGTAAAGAGAACCAACTTTCTACCATACAAAAAGTGCTTGAAATGTTTCACAGCATTCACAACGGCAAGTGTTTCTAAGCCATACGATGTGTATCTTGATTCGCAAGGACTAGTAGCTTTACTGAAATATTCCACTACATAGGGTTTGCTTGCAATGCGATGCAAAAGTATAGCGCCATATCCAATGGAGCTCGCATCGGTATGCAGCTCAATGGGATGTTGTGGATCAAATATCATTAAAACTGGTTTGCTTGTGAGAATATCGACAACTCGTTTACGAATTACCTCATGCTCATCTTTCCAAACAAATTTATTTTTCTCAGATGTGAGAGAATAGAGAGACTTCATAAGCTGAGAAAATCCAGGGATGAACTGTCGAAAATATGAAGCCAATCCTATGAATTGACGTAATGTGGTAACGGACCTAGGTGATGGCAACGCACATAATTCTTCAATCTTCCGCAAATTTGGACGGATCTCGCCAGTATGTACTTCATACCCCAAATACTGCACAGTTTCTCTCAAAAAAGAACATTTTTCTACGTTGAACGAAAAACCAGCTTCTGTTAAACCTTTTAATACACTTTCTAGTCTCTCAAGTGCTTCTTCCTTGCTGGATGCCACAATCATTATGTTGTCCATATAAACAATGACAAAAGAATATGCTAGTTCACCTAGTGCTTTTATTACAGCTCTTTGAAAAACCGAAGGAGCATTTTTCAGACCAAATGGCATCGCCAAATATTCATACTGACCGTCTGGGGTCACAGTGTATTCGATTGAGTCAGCGTGAACTGGCACTTGATGATACCCAGACGCCATGTTTAAGCAACTGAAATACTTGGCTCCTCGTAATCTTGCAATCTGGTCAGATATTAAAGGTAATGGAAACTTGTCAGCAACTGTGTTTCTGTTCAGTTCCCCATAATCTACACAAAGTCTGGCAGATCCATTATTTTTACCAACAGTGCGGGACTGGCAAAGGGTGAACAGCTGGGTCTAATTACTTTGTGCTCCATCAACTCTTTCATTTTCGCTTTTAATATTTCTCTTTCGCTCGGACTAAATCGATATGGTCGCCTTTGAACTGTCTTTGTTGGCTCAGTTAAACGAATGATCATTTCACCAGTGCTTACTCGAGTAAAAGGAGTTCCCCGAATAAACGACTTTGAGTACTTTTTCAATAACTGTATTAATTGATTTTTCTCCGCACCATACAACACTATCTCTACTTGATCAAAGTTATACTCACTGTCTGATACATCACATATGTTAATCAGAGTCTCGAAGTAGAGAAACTGATGAGTCGAGTCGTTGTGCTGAACTGAACTACCTATTCAGGATCGGCTCTCCTTTTATTTCATTTTTTGGGTAGTTATTGCTATGTACAAATTATGTGCTTGGAACTAGTATATAGGCTAATAGTCACGTAGTATCGAGCATATATAATGTGATCCTCGGACAGATATTTTCTCACATAGCATATTTATATAATATTATCTTATATACTGATTGGCCCTAATGCAGTTTCACATAACATTATTTTAGGACTAGGTCGACGAGACCCATGAACCCTATGTCAATCGTCCATGTTTTTATTGATCTTTGTGTTAGTACCAGCGGTCGTAAATAGTACCCTTTGTCACTGACCATATAACACATAGATCGGACATTTCATACAAGCGTTTTTGACACAAAATTTTCTTGCGAGGCGTCCCAGCAGAGGCTCGGCGTCGTTACGAGACGTCCCAGCAGAGGCTGAGCGTCGTTACGAAGTGTCTCAGCAGAGCCGAAGGCAGCCGAACTCTTCGTTTCATTCTTACTTGGGCTGCTGCTGAGAGAGCATGAATTGCGCAAGAATGTACGCCTTTTAGAAGCGTAGACAACAACAACTAATGAGCGAGAAAACATGATAGAGATCGCATATCGCCATTCTTCTCGCACTCTTGTCATTAATGTTGTTAGCAATCCACCCCCGTTTCGATTGCTTACCACTGTCATTGATGATGTTTTTTGATCTTTGTTTTGAGCTCGTGTGTATGCGTAGTTCACTGACCAGACAAGCAATAGACAAATACAAGCATAGCTTCTTGTGCGTATACATATCTTTACATGTATGCGTGATTTTCGTTTGGAAGTCTTTTTGAAGTCTGAAATCTTATTTCTGGCTTGCCAGAGACTTTTTGTTCAAGCGAGGGCTGCTTGAAAAGTTCTTCATTCGCAATGAAATAATATGTGTATATACAGGTAGGTTCGCACATTAAGTGATCGAACTTCTCGGAAGCTGTTCGTGTGAGCCGATCGGGGTATGTCGCATCGAATTGGGGTATCTCGCTAAGGAATTTCGTGGCCGTTTTCGTTGTATGAAAAGTCCCATCTATATGTTATATGGTCAGTGGTATCAGGGATGGCGCTGTACATATGTATAAAAAATGATTTTCCCGCTTTCCTGTTGAAATTTTTCCTTTTTCTTGCTATAAACCTCACGGAGCCCGAGACCTTTCCAACGAATGCAAAACCGTGGAAATCGGTTCATGCGTTCTGGAGTTATATCGTCACTTATTATCGTCGACTTATTTTTATATAGTAAATTTATATGTATTAATATATATATATATGCAAAAAATATATTACTATATATGTGTATGTGTATTTTTGTATGTAAATTCTTAAAGCAAAATACGCAAATGAATAGATCGTTAAAAGCGTCTAATTTTATTCAGTGCTTTACTAAATAATTTCATAGAGCCAATGTGAGCAAAACATTTTGTAGAGTGAGGAAATGTGAGCGAAGCGCTTCGCGAAGTGATCGAATGTGTACATCTTTTACGAGTTTGGCAGTTCAACGCCATATACCAGAGCACCCAGGTTTTGCTTAATTTTTGTTTTCTGTCTGTAAAGTTTACTTGTATGCGTGACTTTGCTTAGGACTCCTTTTCGAGTGTAAAAATATATTGCTAGCTCGTCACAAACTTTAGATTACATTGTAAACAATAAGTTATGCTGGTGTTTATACATTCTACCTGACATTGAACAAAATCCGCCTTGCAATACATGAGGTCGGCCCGTCGCAGGTAGTCGAACAGAACTTTAGCTTAAGTGGCCTGTGGACTGTGGATGGGCCACTTTAGACAGCAGCAACAGGCAAAAAATATAATTCTACTGTTGACAATAGAGGTGGAGAACTATCGATAGTGGGCGTCATCGATAGTCGACGATAGTTTATTTTAAGCCATGGATAGTGCCATCGATAGTGGCTCGATAGTATAGCCCAAATTTTTTTTTAGCAAATATAATAAAATTATGCTTTATTTGAACTGTTACGATTTAAAAATAAAAGACGCTATTAACTCAGAATATGTTCGCACAATGTCGGAAGCTGTTCGTGTGAGCCGATTGGGGTATGTCGTAATGAGCTGGGGTATCTCGCTAAGAAATTTCTTGG
Organism: Drosophila quadrilineata; assembly: GCA_018150725.1. NCBI lineage: Eukaryota > Metazoa > Arthropoda > Insecta > Diptera > Drosophilidae > Drosophila > Drosophila quadrilineata. Next base: position 801,638 of record JAECWN010000432.1, on the reverse strand, counting down.
GCATTTTTGTTGTATAAAATGTCACATCTACAGGTAGTGGATAGCATTAATATTCGATTTTTTTTTCAACTTCAAGCTTGAATATAATCCTTAATACTAACAAAAACTTAAAAATTACAAATTAAAGCTTATTTCATTACCTATTCATAGTGGTACATATGTTAATATATATTTTTAATTAAACGACTAAAAACAAAAATAAACTCCATAATATGCGTTACTTTAATATTCGGTATTTTACAATATAACTAAAGAAAAACTGTATTAACAAAAAAACTAAACTAATCTAATACCTGGTGTGATAGTAATTATTTTCAATAGTATCCCCGAATCGCTTTGGCATATTTAAAATATTTTTTTTTTGTATATTCTTGACCAATTTTAGACCATTCTTCCTGAAGCCGTTTCTTGAGATCTGATATGAACGATATTAGCGTTTTATGGACTCGGCGGCCCAACTCATTCCATCAATTCTCAATTGGATTGAGATCAGGCGATTGGGGCGGGGTTTCCAACACTTTTGGACAGTTGTAAAGAAACTAGGACTTAACTTTATAGGCCTTGTGCTGCGGGTCACTGTCCTGATATAACTTAAATGTGCCTGTTGTATTTTGTTAATAATTTAATACTATGAAGTATTACCCCGACCAATACACAGATAAATAAGAATACAATTTAATTTAACTTTACACAACTGCACTTGCTCGTAGCCAAAATCAAAGTGACGCTTACGCGGGACTTGCAGAGTCCGAGCACAAGAAGAGAAGAAGAAGATCACATTACATTTGCAATTCTCCCCCATGCTCTACCCATACATACAGGTCTGCATTTTGCGTATCAATGTGACTTTTGCTAACATATGTTTATATACATATTTTTCAACACGCCACCTCAAAAGTTACATTGATCAGCCACAATAATTAAGACAGACAAGTTTATGCTTATATTTAATTTGTTTCTTCATTTCATTTTTTTTTTTTTTTTTTTTTTTATTTCTGGGGATAACAATTAGATCCAGCATTCGCTGCAAAGAGTTGGGAAACCCAGTAAAACCCAACTAGATCCATTTAAATAGAAATCAAAAATTCAAATTTAAAACATGAAAAATTATAAGAATATTAAAGTATTTCAGATGCTTAACATTAAATATAAACTTTCATATAGGTTTTCTTAAAGTTGTTCTTTTAAACATATTAGATAATCAAATTAAAAATTAAAATAATGAGATCCATTCTCCTTTGGTTTGTCAAGACAAAAATTAGTTAGTTAATTTATTCTGAAAGACCCAGTTGGCTCCTTAGAAAAATGAATCTTGCTGATGGTAACGGCTTTGTCATTATGTCTGCCCGTTGTAGATCTGTGGAAATATACTTAACACAAATTAGTTTTCTTTCAATTTGTTCTCTTGTAAAGTGATACTTAATATCTATGTGCTTCGTTCTCTTGTGGCAGGTTGGGTTATTGGCAATACTTATACAACCTTGGTTGTCTTCAAAAATATCTATAGGGCCTTTCAATTCTAGATTTATCTCATTTATAAGTGATTTGAGCCATAGAGCTTCTCTTACTCCTTCAAACAAGGCCATATATTCTGCTTCGGTGGATGAAGCAGCTACAGATTTTTGCTTCATGGTACTCCAGGAAATTAAGCAACTTTCAAACATTACAAAAAGATATCCGGTAGTACTTCTTCTGTCAGTTTCATTCCCAGCCCAATCTGAATCTACATATCCTGTGAGGATATTATTAAAATTAATATTTTTCTTGAATTGGAGCTTTAAATCAATAGTTCCCTTCAGATATCTAAGGACTCTTTTAAGGCATTGCCATAGTTCCTTATTATTATTATTTGTATATCTACTTAAGATACTTATTGAAGTGCTTAAGTCAGGTCTTGTACATAACATAATGTACATCAAACAACCGATTAAGCTTCTACATGGTGCATCATATGATTGTTCTGATTGTAGCGCCTCATAGTCTAATTTACTCTGGAGGGAGTACTGACTGAATTACAATCTTCCATATTAAATTTTCTCAATACATTTTTAATATATACTGACTGACTAAGACATATCTCCCCTTCTGTTCTATCTATTTTTATTCCAATAAAATGACGAATTTCATGTAAATCAGTCATTTGAAATTTATCTTGAAGATAAGATTTTAAATTGGACATTGTCTCAGGTTTGTTTGTAGCAATTACTACATCATCCACATATAACAATATATAAATATTTCTTAAAATGTCTCCTTTATTTAAAATATAAATACAACGATCAACTCCAAGATTTTCAAATCCGACATCCTTCAATACACTTTCAAACATCTCAAACCAGCATCTAGCAGCTTGCTTAAGGCCATATATAGCTTTATTAAGTTTGCAAACTTTATTCTCATAACAATGAGTCATGCCTTTTGGAACATTCATATATATTTCATCCTTTAGAGTTCCATTTAAAAATGCTGTTTTGACGTCCATGTGATGGACCATTAAATTATATTGATTTGAGAGTGCTAATAGAAATCTGAAACTAGAAATTCGTGCAACTGGTGCAAATGTCTCATCATAGTCAGTCATATATTCTTGAGTAAATCCCCTCGCTACAAGCCTTGCTTTATACTTTAACAAGTTGCCAAATTCATCGTGTTTTATACTAAAAACCCACTTGCAATCAACTATATTTTGTTATTTGGCTTTTGTACCAAAGTCCATGTATTATTTTCAAGATGAGATTTGAGTTCATCTTGTATAGCTTTCTCCCAGAAAGATCTATCATCACGAAACTTAATTTCGTCAAATGTATTGGGAATATCATTTAAGCATATTTGGATATTCATTAGACATTTTTCTAAAAATCGATATGATAATTTTGGTTTGCCTTTAATTCTCTCACTGCGTCTTGGTTCTTCGTAATTATTGTTTTTATTTAATTTATCACCAATTTCAACAATTGGATCGGCATTCTCTAGATCTGTGGAATTTTCACTGAGTTGTTTATTGAATTCAGAATTAATAGATTCATTATTTTCCACCAATGGAAAAACCAACTCTTCATCCTCTTTACTTAAAGAGTCATCATTTTGTTCAATAGTATTACCTTGAACTATACAGTCTTCTCCATGTAAGACTCGAGATTTTAACATATTTATCTCGTCCACCACAACATCTCTAGCTGTCATAAATTTTCTTGATTTCTCATTCCACAATTTATACCCATTTGGTTCATATCCGACAAGTATAGTTTTGATTGACTTTTCGTCAAACTTTCGATTTCGTACTTTATTTAGCACATATACTGTCGATCCAAATATCTTAAGATATTTTAATATTGGCTTTTTATTATGCCACAACTCATATGGTGTTTTATTTATCTTCAGCAACGCTCTACTTGGGGATCTGTTGATAAGGTATGTTGCTGTTAAAACAGCTTCACCCCAAAAATATTTGTTGAGTCTAGCACAACTTATCATAGATCGAGCTTTTCGGTGATTGTTCGAATCATCCGTTCAGATACACCATTCAATTGTGGAGTATGAGGAACCGTTAAATGATAGCTGATGCCTTTTTCAACACAGAACTCACGCATTTCATTAGAAAGATATTCCCTTCCATTATCGATATATATATTTACAATTTTTAAGTTAAAATGAGCCTCACTCTTTGCGACAAAATCTTTGAAAATGAAAAACACATCTGATTTATATGTTATTAAATACGTCACAGTATAATGTGTATACTGATCAATGAAGACTACATAATAATTCTTATTATCGACAGTGGGTGGTGTTATTGGACCGCACACATCGGAATGGACTACAAATAGAGGTCGTTGAACATTTTCTTTATTTTTAGATTTTTCAAATTTTAATCTTGATTGTTTGCCATTTATACAGGCCTCGCATAATTCATGACTTGACTCTACATTGTTTAAAAGATTAATATCTTCAAAGAGACTATTTCGTTTTATTTCTGAAAATTTCCCTTTACTTATGTGGCCTAATCTTTCATGCCACAATCGATACTCAGCACTATTTGCAGTTGTTGACATAAATATTTTACTGTTCAATTTGAACTTTATAATCGGTACATTGTACTCACATGTTCCATCAAATGCCAATATGCCGTCTTTGGATACTCTTATGCCTTCGGGATTAAATTCAATAGTCATCCCAGCATCCTGCATCTTCTTTACCGAGAGTAAATTATGCGGAATATCCTGGCAATATAACACATTTCTCATAGTAATTTGGTTACCAGAACTGTTAAGATTCACCACTCCTTTGGCTGTTGCGTATATATATTCTCCTCGTTTGGCAATCTCAATAGCCAATTTAGATTGCAAACACTCATACTCGGAGAACAACGCTATGTCGTTTATGAGGTGATCCGATGCCCCCGAGTCTAGAATAAACTCAATATCGCTTGTGCTCGGACTTAATGTTGCTTCGTTTGTCATAAATGCAAAACTACGTGGTGGTTGGGCTTCTGTTGTTGTTGCTGTTGCAAGCTGCGCCTGTCTTTCTATATTATTATTTTCACTATCGTTTTGCTTTCCCTGTCTTTTTAAAAAGAAAACAATCTTTCTTAAGGTGTCCTATTTTTCCACAATGAAAGCATTTAATATTTGATTTAAAAGTACCCTTGAAATGTTTCTTCTCATACTTATGTATTTGTTTATTTTTAAATTTACTAATTTTAGAATTATTTTTAATTACTGCTTGCAAAACTTTTGCACTTGTATCCTTGCTTACATTTTTAAGTTTGATTTCTTGGTCAAGGAGTCGAGTTTTGACGAATGCTAGCGTTAAATTGTCTTCTGATAGAGTCTCTATGGCTGTTATTACTCCATCATAACTAGGAGGAAGAGTTAGAAGTAAGTGGGAGACTTTGTCCATTTCATCTAGCTTTGCTCCTGATGCAATAAGTTCAGTAATTATATTATCGAAGTAAGTAAAATGATTGAGAAGCAAAGTATCTGCTTTCAATTTCAAACCTAAAAGCTTCTTTCGCAGAGACAGTTGCGATGCTAAACTTTTCCTTTCATATATCGCATCTAAGTCTTCAAAAATCTGTTTGGCAGTATTCTCACTTTTAGCAAAAGCTAGAAAAGAATCACCTAAATATTCGATAATTAAACTTTTTGCATTTCTTTCTGCCTTTTTATTTGCTTCTGTTACTTCCATCTGTTTTTCGTCAATAATTGATAATAAATCATGTTCTTCCAATAATGCTCTCACTCTAAATTTCCAAATTGAGTATTTTTCACCATCAAATGGTTTTATATTTCTCTTTCCTTTGTCCATTTTTAATTTTTTTATTTTATAAGTCACAACACAGAATAACCACCAGCAACACTGCACAAACACAGTCCGGCAACACTATCGGGCAAAACAGTCTAGCAACTCTTTCTGTATAGATAGAACCAAATTACTTGCGGCGAATTGTGAAATTCACCATACACCACACGCTTTGTCGAATTCGCTGTAGCGTGCTTTTTATTTTATTTTGTGAAATAGAGTAAAAAAATTTATGCGGCGAATTCTCTGTGGCGCAATAATTGTACAAATGCAAACAAATAAACAAACAACTGCAAAAAAAATGAAATAATTATTGTATACAATCAATTTAACTTATCCTTATTTTGATGTTGTCCACAATTGTAGCATACACATACATATCTCATATAAATATATGTATGCATATACTTTTCACTCCTATTTATCTGCTTCAATCGTGTCTGGGCCCATAACCTGTTGTATTTTGTTAATAATTTAATACTATGAAGTATTACCCCGACCAATACACAGATAAATAAGAATACAATTTAATTTAACTTTACACAACTGCACTTGCTCGTAGCCAAAATCAAAGTGACGCTTACGCGGGACTTGCAGAGTCCGAGCACAAGAAGAGAAGAAGAAGATCACATTACATTTGCAATTCTCCCCCATGCTCTACCCATACATACAGGTCTGCATTTTGCGTATCAATGTGACTTTTGCTAACATATGTTTATATACATATTTTTCAACAGTGCCCATATGCCCATATCACAATACTTCCTCCGCCGTGTTCTACTGTTGGTTTGAGGTGATTTTCCTTAAGCTCTGTACTCGCATTCCGCCAAACCATGATCTTCCCGTCACTACCGAAAAGGTTGAATTTGCTTCCGTCCAGAAATATCACATTATCCATTACCATTACTTTGGAGTACTCCTGGGCGAATTGTTTCAATTTTCGATTCCGCTCAGAGAGAAATGGCTTCTTCTGTGCGACTCCTGCCATTGTACCCTTGTTCTTTTATTGCAGGCCGAATGGTTAAAGCTTAAACGGTCTTTTCGGCTTCATCCCGATCAGTCAATTTTCGTGGTTGACCCTTTTTTAGATCGACGCAATTCTTCTCCCATTTTTGAATCGCACGATGCCCCGACATATACGGCTTCATATCCAGAATTCCGGCAGTTTCTTTCTTTTGTAATATAAGTGCATCTTTAGGACAAGTTTTGGCTGCTCCGAGGATGTATTTTTGCTTTTGAGTACCATTTGAAAATTCTTTGCTTCAATTACTTTTAATTTGATTTCTATCAAGAGCAGTATAATCATATATTGGCCTTTCGGGATACTCAATTTCGCACTCATGTACACCTACGCACATGTGAAACAAATCACAAAACACAATATTATCTAATCACGCGACCGCTGAGTACTTTAAACATAAGACCATGTCGTGGGTTGTTTTTCATTATGTGTCGGCTTGATTCTACCACTCACCATTTAACCAGTGACCATATAACATATAGATGGGACATTTCATACAACGAAAACGGCCACGAAATTTCTTAGCGAGATACGCCAGTTCGATGCGACATACCCCGATCGGCATACACGAACAGCTTCCGAAAAGTTCGATCTCTTAATGTGCGAGCCTATATTGAGATAATAGCGTTTTTGTACGTCGTTTAGGGCGTACGCTTCGTATGGAGCCGGAATGTTAAGCGGCCCATCCACAGACGAGCATGTTGGCCGAGCATGTTGTGCTCGACGGAATTTTCATCGTTAGTGGTAGTGCTCGCGTACAAATTTCGTGTTCGTCGAGACGCTCGCACAAAATAGAAATGATTCTATCTTGCCTGTGTTCGCGACAACATGCTCGACAATGGATGGCAATGCTGGCACGAACATCACTTCAACCAAACATTTGAAGTGAAAACACGTGCTAGCAAACGCTGCTAAAAATGTCTAAACAATTTATGCAAGAGTTTATGTATATATTATATATATTATTTATATACTAATATATTTTTGAAGCAAAAATTAATTGAAAAAAGTGAAATTACAATGGCGCTGTCGTCTTCCGTTGCCATCTTCACTGCTCAAAATTTTCCACCAAATGATGTTCGCGAGCATGTTCGCACTAGTTGGTGGACAAGAAAATTTTGGCTCGACGAGCGGCTAGGCCAACATGCTCGTCTGTGGATGGGCCGCTTTACTATAATGATCTCAGGTAGAAACAGCTAATTGGAATGTGAGATAGAGGTGGAGAACTATCGATAGTGGGCGCCATCGATAGTCGACGATAGTTTATTTTAAACCATGCATAGTGCCATCGATAGTGGCTCGATAGTATAGCCCAACAAAAAAATGTTTTTATTAGCAAATACAATAAAATTATGCTTTATTTTAACTAAGTTACGATTAAAAAATAAAAGAATGAATCAATAAAATATGCTTCTTTTCAGCCAAGAGTTGCGATTTAAAAACAAAAGAATGCTAACAATTTTATTTTGAGCCGCGTTCGCCTCTCCGATATTATTTGACCCTTCTTGCTGAATGTTTTTTCAGACTCCACGGATGTAGCCGGAATGCAAAGATATTTGGCGAAAAGGCTCCCAATGGCAGGGAAATCAGTTCGATTTACCTGGTTAAAATGAATATTCTATATGTCATTTATAACTCGCCACTTTTAATTAAATTTTATAGTGGATGGGCCACTGTCAAAGGTGTCTGCTGCCATGGATGGTGGCTCGATGGTGCAAAACCATCGATACTGGCGATAGTGCCATCGATAGTTCTCCACCTTTAATTGACCAAACACACACACAATATTAAGTATGTGTATGTACAAGAAGCTGTGAATGGAATTGCTGTTGTCGTAGCAATGAAAATGGGCAACTTAGAAGTAGAGAGACCGACAAGAAGCAAGCTTTGTCGTCGATGCTTGTTTATGAAAGAACAGACAGGAACAAGGGAGAGAAGCGAGCTTTCTCAGCATCGAACAGCTCTATCTTGCCCTCTGCAAACATAAGAATAACATGCGCGCTCCGTGCGAGGCGTCCGCCCTAGACGACGTACCAAACGCTATTAACTCGGGGTATGTTGCATTGAGCTCGGGTATCCCACTAAGAAGTTTCGTAGCCGTTTTCGTTGTATGAAATGTCCCATCTATATTGTTATATGGTCAGTGGATACATGGTAATTGATTATACTCATTCAAATTGCGGAAACTTTACGCCGGAAAGTATTTCAGACATCACAAAACGAAGGAGTGGATGAAGAAACGAGTAAAAAAGACCGTATCAATTTTTGCGGTGCACTAGTATTTGCGGTGCATCGCTGCAGACCTCTGCTACAGGCATACATATATGTACATATGTAGATATGTTAAATGTTTAGCATAGAGAAGCACGCATTGCATAAATAATTTTTCGTTTTTCCCTTATTGTCTCTATTTGGTGCATGATCAACGCTGCCATCCAACAACACTTTCTAGTGATTGTTGTTAGGTCATAATATTTGAAAGTAATTTTGTTGTTGCTTCGTCGCAACCACTGTGAAAAATAGTCAAGTGCTTTAGTTTCGACAGGCAGAACTTCTTTAGAACATTAAAAAGTTCACTCAAGTGCTTGAATATTTTTCGTATTGGTGATGTTTTGTCATGTTATTAGTAATTTGTACAATCATAAGACCTGCTGTAGACTCTGAAAGTGTTAGCAAGCAGGTTGGTAAGCATAAGCTAAGAGGAGTAAATGTCCCCTCTTAATTATAAAAAAAAAAAACACAACTTTACTGTTAAAAGTTTAATTAAATTGTTTAACTCCGTATGTGGAAACTGATCTTCGATTGTATAATAATACTGTTACTATTCTCCTTTGTGATAAAATGCTTACTAATTATTTGATTGCTTGTATTGTTACAGTTACAGAAAAAGAAATACGTCAATGGTAAGTACATAATTCATTAAAAACCTTTTTATTTAATTTCCATCAGAATTTTCCAAAAGCATATATTGGGCATGTACTTTTAGAAAAGTGACATAGGGATGTAGAATTTAATAAACATATCAAAAACTTCTTGCTTTCATTGGAATTTTGTATCATATAAATAATATTGGAATCTTCGGGATGTCTATATTTATTGAAAGTTAGAACTAAAACAAGTTTTTGAAAACACAAAATAGTCCATATCTACAAAAGTGGTTACTGTGATTTTTTTAATAAATATAAAAAAAAAATTTTAACTTATTACTTATATAATATTTCCTGTTATATGTAGAAGACATTATTAAAGATAATTGGAAAAATAAATTGAGGCGATTAATATAATTTTACGATGACATTGTATGTACACATATTTATAACTAGTAAGATACGTAATTTTTACTTAAAGTGATTTAACTTTAGTAAATATAAACCATTGTTGGGAATAACATTAAATTTACAAAATCAATAGGTTTCTTGTTTAAATATTTTTCAGATTATAGAATAACAAATCTTTCGAAGATTTTGCTCGTTAATTGCATGTTGTTTAAGGAAGCTCAACTTCACGAAGAGCGTTTATGTAAAACGGACTGATATTGCCAAATTTGATCAGTTAACTATAGAAATCATACTTATGTAGTTAACATACAAAACATACATAAACTTCCTAATGTTGAACTTTCGGTATATGGGTCTTATAGTTTAGGTAGTTTATAAGTACAAAAATAATATAATATATATATTTTATAATAAGTGTACAATATGAAATTAATAAATATAATCAACAAACAGGCACAAAGGATTTCTTAAAGACTGTCCCAATGGATTACTCACAGAGCAAGTAAGTAATCAATACAAATATACTAAAATATAAATCGATATGTACATACATATGTACGTATATTAAGCAAGTAGGAAAGTTGTAGTCGAACGGGGGTGACTATTAGCACTGACCAAATGATGGGACATTTCACCCAGTAAAAACGGCCAAGAAATTTTTTAACGAGATACCCAAGTCTAGTTCGATGCGACATTCTCCGATCGGCTAACACGAAGAGCTTCCGAAAAAGAGCTGGGAAACTATCGCTGGTGGCGCCATTCAATATTTTCGATGTTTTTTATATCGATCGTTTTTTGTCTGGCTCTGCATAAAAATTTAAATTATAAGCATTTACAAATGCATATAGAATGCATATATATTTTGACAGCCTCGTTCTGGTGTTGTCTATTAAAAAGTGCAAATAGTCTGACCTCCTACAGACTTTAGATTCAACTTTGTAATCTCAAAAGTCTGCAAAACCACATGCTACTCGTATACCAAATACATATATTCACTGATGTATTAGAGGAATTGTGTCTCGAAGCATTTTTAAATGGGACAAGTAACTTAATTAAGTCTGATAGAATATCCGATTCGTTAACAGTAAATGGTTGCGGTGCTTTTGACGTCCTCTGAAAAACTTTCCCAATATATTTTGTTTCTCGATATTGATAGTCTTTCAGCTTTTTATATGATAAGACACTGGTTTTAAAATACGTCACAGTACTCTTATATTTAGTAACAGCCCTGATCTACTAAATTGATAGAATGATCAAAGCAGGGTATATTTCTTTCCTGAAATAAATCGAACGCTTTCATTATTACTTGGCAACAATTACTATGCCGAAAACTTTAGAAGATATATTGTTACGAGCCGAATATTTTCCGATGGGCAACCACAGCTAGCTCAGTGTACACAGGGATGGGTTGTTGGTCCCAATGCCCTCAGTTCCTAACCAGATTCCGAACGAGTTCAGTCTCGTTCACTAAACATCGATAACAATACAACACAGACAATAACAAACACAAGAATACATACAAACAATCTAGAAGAGCTCCTCTGGGATTTGGAGGACACCTAACCGTGACCAGTCTTGCGTCTGGCATAAGTTGTTTGCAAGTTGCAAGTTTCCCGCAAGTAGCAAAATTGGTACTCGACAATGCGTCTGCCTTTACAAAATCTGATTTAAACGATATAAAATAATCTAAACATTGACAACTTATGCTAAAGGGACGTATGTATACATACGAATAATTCAAACAAATAAATAAATATTAAAATAAATGAATATATGGTGGAGACAATAGGGGGAGCTGCAAGGGGCAGACTGCGCCGAAAATTGCACCGTCTTGGTGCGACGTGCCCCTCAGGGCTATGGAGGGCCTAATACATCCACTCTGCGGGTCATACTCTGGTCTTGCGAGGCTGGAGCTGAGCCACGTGGCTGCTGCGCTTGCCACGTGGCTGATGTTACCGCACACGGGCCGAACTCACCCGAACATTTGCACTAATCTTGCTCCTAAGGGGACGGTGACATGATGGCGGCATCGTCGAGGTCCACGTTGGCATGGCGGCAACATTGCTGCGTCCAGACACGCTGCAACGGAGGCTCCTCCAGCGCAGGCTCATGAAGTGTGTGGCAAGGCACAATATTTCCAATATACATCAATAATTTGGCTGACGCCGCATTCCAAACTTAGCTAATCCGGTCGTCGGCCTGGCCTATTTCAAAGCTCCCGCTTATTATCGGCATACATGCATCCATGCACACCTCGCTTTCCTGCCTTTACCTCGTCTTCAGCGCCCGGTCTTCATTTTATTTAAAATTTATTTGACCGGGCGCCTACCAGCACGTGCACTACACGTCGTGCAGTCACTTGCAGATTTTTCTGTCACCCTCCCGCCGGGCAATCAGCTGATCGTGACATTCAAAATCAGGGCTATCGATGCCCCAGAATAGTGCAACGCCAGACATACTGTCGACCCAGCCCTGAGATCATCGATAACCCCACAGCCGGCCCAACGAGAATGCAACATCACCCGGAAATTCCGAGCGAGCAAAAACCTGCAAGCGCTGCAAATTGCCGGGCGCATCCATCGTGGGCCCTAGAGTCAGGGTTGACCACAATCCGCGCCCAACGTAGGCCACATCCACGACCCTAAAGATAATCTAACTAAACCTAACATGCACTTAACTATTTATCATAAAACCGGAGACTAGATGTCAGAGAGGCGACGATTCCGGCATCCCGTGAAAGCAACTCGCTCCAATCCTGGTAGGAGATGACCCTGATCATCGGAAATGCTCTCCAGGCGCCGATATCGCGTCTCCCTTTCATCCCATATCCGTCTCGGGGAGATGTAGTTCTCCTCAGAGCTGGAGATCCACCTTGGGAGGAATCACCCGGAATGCGGAATGGTCCGCAACAGTCCGCACAGCCACTGCTTGAAATGATGCGGAGCAATGGACGGCTCCACGGTTACCACCGGCGCAATCGTGGCCATCGAATGCCCATGCGACCATTGGTCCCTCTACGACAATCACATCGTGATTCCACGATCTCCTGGCACGACCAGCATCATCTCCTAAACCTACATATACATATAACCGCATGCTCTATTTATAATCCTAATTTTACTTAATTCTATCAGCATGCTCCTTAAAAAAATAAATAGAAAATAAATAACTACCTAATAAATAAATTTAAAAAACAATAGCTAACTACCTAACGTTAGAAAAATAAATAATAATGGAAAATAAATAAGTAGTAACTAAGAAAAAAACTAACAACCTAAAATAAATAATCGGTTCGTAACAGATATGGCGCCCAAACGAAAATATCAGTGCTTCTGGAGCAGTTCGGTGGGCAACCTCCGCTAGCTCAGTGCACCCAGGAATGGGCTACGAACTGAGGGCATTGGGACCCAGCAACCCATCTCTGGGTGCACTGAGCTAGCGGAGGTTACCCACCGTGAAATAATCGGTTCGTAACAATGTTCCACTTATCCTAAACGGCTTGCAAAGTTTCTTCAATATTATGTGCTGTGTTTTTTGTTTCACAAGTAATTTCATTTTTCCCCTTTTTTTTCTTTCATTATATTTTTGTATTTTGTTATTGTTTTGCATGTCGTGGATTCTGAGTTGGGCTATCCCAACAGATTAATATCAGACAGAATATACAAACACAAACATAACTTGTTGTGTGTACAAACATGATTACATTGTCGCACTCTCGTTGGGCCAGCTGCGGTGTTACCGATGATCTCAGGGCTGGGTCGACAGTATGTCTGGCGTTGCCACAATTCTGGGGCATCGATAGCCTTGATTTTAAATGTCACAATCCGCTGATTGCCCGGCGGGAGAGTGACAGAAAAATCTGCAAGTGACTGCACGTGCTGGTGGGCGTCCGGTCAAATAAAATTTAAATAAAATGAAAACCGGGTGCTGAAGACTAGACAAGGGCAGGAAAGAGCTATAAATAAGCCAGGTGAGCGTCATTCAAGGAAGAAGGCTGCGAAAGGCAGGAATAGTCAGCTGTGACTTTTCTCAAAGAGCGATGGACCATAAAGATCACGCTTTGGTCCATCGTATGGAACGGTGGACGCGTCTCTGGTCATCAACACCAGACAGGCAGTAATTCCACTCAGCTGTAGAGTGTTAATATTATGCATGCTTGTGTTTCTTACACACTGGATACACTGAGCTAGCTGAGGTTGCCCACCGGGAAATAATCGGTTCATAACAACATATATGTACATACATATGTGTAACTCTGCTTGGAATTTCTTCTCGAGTCCCCATTAAATAATTCTAGCTCGACAAATACTTTAATCTGGCTTCCCTCAAATATGATCGGGGTATGTCGGATCGCGCTGGGGTATCTCACATCGAACTTATATGTATGTATGTTACATGTTTGTCGCATCGAACTGGGGTATCTCGCTAAGAAATTTCCTGGTCGTTTTCGTCCCATGAAATGTTTCAAACAACAGACCACATGTGTGTTTGTGGGCGTACATGTAGTACATGGGCTTACGAATGTGAATGTGTTATAGCGTAGACGCATCTCTTCCCTGGACGCTTGTGGCATTACTTGGTAAATTTGTTTCAGATCGTAATGAAAAAATAAAAATAATTATTTGGTACATATATAATATATAATCCAACTTTTTGAATCTAGCCTTAATATTAATTGAGTTATTAAGTATTATTTTATTATTGGCGAAGGGGGCATGGTATGCAAAAAGCCAAAATGAAATTATTATTAATATAGGAATATAGTCAACAAACGGATGCAAATATATTTCTCAAGTTCTTCGCTTTTTCTTTTTTTAGTGGGCGTGGCATCTACAAAATACATATAAAACCCGTTTTATTGGTTTTGTCTCTGCAAACACCATTCATAAGGCGGCCCATCCAAAGTAGAACATGTTAGCCGACGTTTCAAAACGTTGCTGTGCTCAAAATGAAGCAATTTATGAATGATTTTATTTCTTGCAAAATGTGTCGGCTTTGTGGAATGCTAAATAAAATGCTAAGTGCTACTCGGAAAATGTGAAGAGTTGATGAGGAAATTTCTATACTGGTGTATAGATCTAATAACATAAAGAAAATTATAAAATTAAGGACCCGATTCTGCAGCATTTGAATCCGTTCATAATTTGATTTGGCAGCGAAACCCCAGATCTGAACTCCGTAAAGCCAGATTGGTACAAGGCATGTATTCCGCCCATTTGCATCTAAGCGGTATGGTGCTCCATCTATTTATAATCCATCGCAGTTGTTGGATCCTTATGTTAAATTTTTTAATCGTAACTTAAGATGTGGTCTGAAGGTGAGTCGCTTGTTTAGAGTAATGCCAACGTATTTTGCTTGCGACTGCTGCTCTAGAGTAATTCCCTCAAGCTGGATTTCTGCGGCTAATGAGTTTCACTTGTCTCTTCAGTCGAAGAAAAGTTATGAGGTCTGAAGCAATCCTCCAGACGTATACTCAAAGCCTTTGACTGCTCCAATTAATCTTTTGCAAGGTCACCGCCTCGACAACGTGTAGGAACTTGTCTAAGGGGTTGTCCCTTAAGCGATTTAATGCACTTCCACAGAGGGTAATTCGCATCAATGGTAGGCAGTATATCGAACTATCCATATTACCCAAACCTGTGGTAACTTTAATCGTAGACATTTTAACTGATCTTTCCTCTATATCTTTTTGTGGGAAGTGGATGAGAGAGCTTCTCACCAACACCGCCGCTCCTCCGTGGCCGTGATTATGCAGTGATGGTTTATACCCTAGATAAAAAGAATATCCATTTATTTTGACTATCTCAGCTTTATTGAGCCTTATTTCACTTAAAGCGGCCCATCCACAGACGAGCATGTTGGCATGTTGTGCTCGACGGAATTTTCATCGTTAGTGGTAGTGCTCGCGTACAAATTTCGTGTTCGCGTCAACATGCTCGACAATGGATGGCAATGCTGGCACGAACATCACTTTAACCAAACATTTGAAGTGAAAACACGTGCTAGCGAGCGCTGCTAAAAATGTCTAAACAATTTATGCAAGAGTTTATGTATATATTATATATATTATTTATATACTAATATATTTTTGAAGCAAAAATTAATTGAAAAAAAGTGCAATTACAGTGGCGCTGTCGTCTTCCGTTGCCATGTTCACTGCTGAAAATTTTCCACCAAATGATGTTCGCGAGCATGTTCGCACTAGTTGGTGGACAAGAAAATTTTGGCTCGACGAGCGGCTCGGCCAACATACTCGTCTGTGGATGGGCCGCTTAAGGCACTTAAGTGCCTTCACTTAAGATGAAGATGAAGCTGAAGATGAATTCCTTGCGATGCGAGTAAGCTAATAGGTTGCATAGTGCAAGACGAATTTGTTAGTCGCAATGGATTTCTCATCAGATGATGAGCTGCTGATAGAGGAAAGTTTATTTTTTAAATTAAAACGAAACAAAAAAGTGAGTGGAATAATTCACCCAATTAATGTGGGGAGAATAGCATTCGGCGAATTTCATCATTTATTTGATAAGCTGCGACAAGTCGAAAAAATGCTGTGGAGTTTACCATGAAAATCAGCATATTTGATTACATTCTGTTAAAAATTGAACCGCTTATTATTAAAAATTTAACAAATTTTAATAAAGGCCCATTTATTAAATTTTTTTTGTTTTTATTCATTTTAATGAGTTAATTTCAATTAACTCTTCATATAATTTAGCCATTTTTACAAAACAAGTGCGTCAGGCAAATCACAAGTAAATACTAACATGCAATGCGCCAACGCATGGGTTGAACCACTGACCATATTTTTTATTTTGTCATTGCTTTGCATATCGCTTATTTTGAATTGGGCTATCCCTCCAGATCAATGCCTGCCAGAATATACAAACACAAGCATAGCTTCTTGTGTGGTCACACATGTCTACATGTATGCGTGACTTTGCTTGGGACTTCTTTTCGATTGCCAAATTATATTTCTAGCTCGAGAAAGACTTTTGATGCTTGGGAAGACAATTTGATACCCTGACCTTCCATAAATACATGAATTGCAATTTGTATGGAATTACTAGTATTGCAGCTGCACTATTGATATCGGATGGAAAGGAAAGTTGAAGGATGATGAGATTTGTAGTATAGCACCATATAACATATAGATGGGACATTTCATACAACGAAAACGGCCACGAAATTTCTTAGCGAGATACCCCAGTTCGATTGCCGACATACCCCAGTTCGAAGCGAACAGCTTCCGACAAGTTCGATCTCTCAATGAGCGAACCTATACTGAGTTAATAGCGTTTTGTACGTCGTCTAGGGCGGACGCTTCGTATAGAGCCCGCATGTGACTCTCATGATCGCAGGTAGAAAGAGCAAATTTGCATGAGACTCTCACAGTGAGAGTCCCTCACAACCAATGCTTTTCGCTGTTGAGAGCTTCCTTCTTGCCTGCCTCTCTCATTCTGTTGCCCATTTTCATAGCTATGACAACAAATACACTCTCATCATATTGTACGTACACATACTCATCGCTGTGTGTGGGTCCCCAGCCTATTTCATATTTTTGACTTTTGCTGCTGTTCGAGCTCAGCAAAGTTTTTTCCACTACCTGCGACGGGTCCGACCCATCGCACTGCAAGACGGATCTTTACCCTGTGTTGCGTAGCACAAGTTTTCAAGGCGGCATGCCATTATATTTCATACAGGGAATTTTTTATTTTGTCATTGCTTTGCATGTCGCAGATTCTGAATTGGGCTATCCCACCAGATCAATGCCTGCCAGAATATACAAACACAAGCATAGCTTTTTGTGTGTACACACATGTCTACATGTATGCGTGACTTTACTTGGGACTTCTTCTCGATTGCCAAATTATATTTCTAGCTCGAGAAAGACTTTTGATGCTTGGGAAGACAATTTGATACCCTGACCTTCCACAAATACATGAATTGCAATTTGTATGGACCCACACACAGCCATGAGTATGTGTACGTACAAGATGATGAGAGTGTATTTGTTTTTGTTGTCAAAGCTATGAAAATGGGCAACAGAATGAGAGAGGCAGGCAAGAAGCAAGCTCTCAAGAGCGAACAGCATTGGTTGTGAGGGACTCTTTCATGCAAATTTGCTGTTTCTACCTGCGATCATAAGAACAACATGCGGGCTCTATACAAAGCGTCCGCCCTAGACGATAGAGCTGCAAAACCATCGATGGCACTATCGATATATCGAATAATTGCTTTGGCCGTTCACTATCGAGTTTTTTTTTCAACTATCGATTGTTTTGTCAGACACTCTTTTTTTTATTTGGCGCCTATATTGGAAATGTGAAGCACATTTTGGACAAAAGGAACATCCACTAAAGATATGCGCCCAACAATCAATATTTTTGTGTTTGCCGGCAACTTCAACTGAATCCAAAAGGATGTTCAGCAAAGCTGGGCTCCTCATTACTGATAGGCGAGCTTGTCTAAAAGACAAGCATGTGGACATGCTTTTTTACGTGAACAAAAATATGTGGATGTCTAATATATAAGCCTTTTCTTTATCAGATCTTTGAATGCTCATATTTTTAACTTTTTATATAGTTGGTAAGAACATGAAAACCATTCCCCATAACTCATAATCAGATCTCTGAATGTAAATTTTCTATTTTTGTTGATTATATTTAGAAAACATATTCAAGCTGAAGGCTATTTGATTTTTTTAATATTTACGAATCTAATTTAAAGATAATTCGAGCCAGAACGCCATCAACTGAATAATTTTTATTTTCGATACTATCGATAATATTGGATAGTTTTCCCAAAAATATCGAAAATATCGATGGTGGCCCCCATCGATAGTTGTGCAGCTGTACTAGACGACGTACAAAACGCTATTAACTCAGTATAGGTTCGCTCATTAAGAGATCGAACTTGTCGGAAGCTGTTCGCTTCGAACTGGGGTATGTCGGCAATCGAACTGGGGTATCTCGCTAAGAAATTTCGTGGCCGTTTTCGTTGTATGAAATGTCCCATCTATATGTTATATGGTCAGTGGTTCAACTTAATGGCTTTGCCATAAATTCCATTAACTTTCCAGAGAAGGATCTTCAGATTGTTCATCGTGAGGTTAAAGCGTTGTTTAGGAACTGCGGGTTCGAAGAATCCTCATTCCATTTCTTAAGCATGTTTATAAACTTAAGAAGCATACCTTATAGCCGGTCGTTGACTATTTTAAACAATTAGATGGCTGGAGACTAGCATTAGATGCTCAGCTGTTTCTTGCAACAGATGCATGCAGAACCAAAAAAATTAAAAAATAAATAACAAAATTCAGACTTTATCACAATTGGAAGGTGTGACATATTTTAAGAAATAGTGACATTTTGAACACCCTTTTTTAATGGCCGGACACATATATTAATGGGCAACAAAAACCTGCTAAAAAGGGCAAAAAACATTACAATAGATATATGGCTAAGTTAAGAAAACATTGTAAAATAGTATTATAGTAAATTAACTGGTGTTTGCTGGCAAGTAATAATCCGCGCAATTAAAATTGGAGAGTCCTTATGGTTTCAGCTATTATTTTCACGATCTTCGAAAAAAACCTCTACACCTTGATTGCATAACATTGCTGGAGGTATTATTGTGTGGGGGACCACAACGTTAACGTTAGATATCAAAAACGCATTCAACTCCGCCAGTTGGATAGGCTGGAAGAGATCGAACTACCGCTTTATCAGAAGTTAGTAGGAGTTATTTGTCGGACAGGGTGCTAGAGTATGGCAAAGATAAGGGCATTAGGAGATATAGGGCCACAGCTGAGGTTCCACACGGGTCGGTATTAGGATCGTTACTGTGGAACCTCATGTACGATTGTGTTCTTAGGCTACAGATGCCAAGATGATGCAAGCTTATCGGCTTTACAGACGACTTGGCACTGGTTTAAAGGGAAGAAAAGGAGATTAGGCTAGTGGAAGCAGCGGCCAATGCGGCAATTAGTAAGATTAGCTTGTGAATGCACAGTGCGAGTTTACGGCCAGCGTGCCACAAACCAGAGGCTGTGCTATTCACAAGCTTGAAGATAGTCGAGTTTATGACTGTCCAGGTTGGCGGTGGTTCAATCAGATCGACGACACCTCTAAAGTATCTGGACGTTATATTGGATAATCGACTTAGTTTCAATCATCAAAATTTCATACTTCCCAGTTTTTAACTGGACTGGAGGTTATAGGATAGTTGGTTTGTGCTGTCCTTGTGGCAAGTCGCTAAGAAATTTTGTGGCCGCTTTCGTTGTATGAAATGCCCCATCTAAATGTTATATGGTCAGTGGTTTTACGAAGCAGCAGCAGGCACTCATTCGGAAGTTATGAAATGTGACGAAAATTCGGACATGAGAAGCGACGAAAAATACGACTATTTACTATTTGCTGATAGTTTTTCAAGGGTGCAAGAATGATGTCTCTATGCAACCCCACTCATGCTCTCTTCCTCATTAATTGTTGTTGTTTACGGTCCTAAAAGTCATACATTCATGCGTAATTCATTCTCTCTAGTCAGTGAGTGACAAAGCTTAGACTAGTATTTTGATCGGGCGACTGCCACACCAAGTTATCGTCGATCTACTATCTGATCTATCTGATCACTCAGCATATAACATATAGATTGGACATTTCATACAACAAAAGTGGTAACACAATTTCTTGGCGAGATACCCAGCTTGATGCGAAATTCCCCGATCGGCTCACACGAACAGCTTCTGGCAATTTTGATCTAACAATGTGCGACAGTATTCTGAATTTATTGCGTTTGGTAAGTCATCAAGGGCGTACGCTTCGTACAGAGCCCGCATGTTAGTCTAATGATCGCAGGCAGCAACAAAAATTTAGAAATGGAGAGTGTCTGACAACCAATGCTGTTTGATACTGAGATAGCCCGCTCTTCTCTTCCTCCTTGTTTCGGTCTGTGCTTTCATACACAAGCATCAACCACAAATTAGCGAGAGAGAGTGAGAAAGAAGGCATTGTGCCATCGCTCACACACTAATGTTATTCGCTGTTGAGAAAGTTTGCTTCTTCCCTGTCTCTCTATTTCTAGGTTGCCCATTTTCAATACTATGACAGTACGAAATACATTCACATTTTCTTGTACATACACATACTAAACATTGTGTGTGTGTGGCACACTGTGTGTGTCCTATTACATGGTGCGCCATGCGGCATGGTAGTCTTAAAAATATGTGAACAGCCCGTACCGAAAAACATGCTGGACTTGCCACAAGGACAGCACAAACCAACTATCCTATAACCTCCAGTCCAGTTAAAAATTGGGAAGTATGAAATTTTGATGGCCGTAAACTCGCACTGTGCATTCACAAGCTAATTTTACTAATTGCCGCATTGGCCGCTGCTTCCACTAGCCTAATCTCCTTTTCTTTCCTTTAAACCAGTGCCAAGTCGTCTGTAAAGCCGATAAGCTTGCATCATCTTGGCATCTGTAGCCTAAGAACACAATCGTACATGAGGTTCCACAGTAACGATCCTAATACCGACCCGTGTGGAACCTCAGCTGTGGCCCTATATCTCCTAATGCCCTTATCTTTGCCATACTCTAGCACCCTGTCCGACAAATAACTCCTACTAACTTCTGATAAAGCGGTAGTTCGATCTCTTCCAGCCTATCCAACTGGCGGAGTTGAATGCGTTTTTGATATCTAACGCTATCAGTGCGCAATACTCATTTGTGCCCCCTTTCGGGTTCCTCCAATCGCCTTTTTTACCATGTCAACCGTATTGGAATTCCCAGAAGCCTACTTTTCGACAACATTCTCGAGAAAACAGTTGTACAGAAAATTTTCTAGGACCTTTCCAACTGTGTCCAGCAGACAAAATGGTCGTTTATTTTCGACAACCTGCGACGGGTTGACCTCAAGCACTGCGAGACGGATCTTACCTCTGTGCTTGGAAGCACAAAGTTAATAATTTGTGTGCACTGATGCTGCTGCTTTTTATTTTGTTATTTTTTTGTATTAATTTAAGCTGTTTGCACTTTGAGAGAACGAACTTGTCGGAAGCTGTACGTGTGCGCCGATTGGGGTATGTCGCATCGAGCTGGGGTATCTCGTATCGAACTGGGGTATCCCGCTAAGAAATTTCATGGCCGTTTTCGATGTATGAAGTGACCCATCTTTATGTTATATGGTCAGTGGTATCGGTCGATACATACAGTCGATCTGATCAATTGAGATAATATGTATTGACCATTGTGAGGTCCATCACTACTTTAACAGTTACATATTCTCATATTAAAAGCAAAAATTTAAAAGATATCGTTTTTAATGATAATAATCACATTTTACTATAATTTACAGAAAAAATTAAAAATGACATAATAAAAGATACATTGAAATGTACAATGGCGAGGCAGAATATACAATAGAGAAATATTATGATGGCACACTTTTCAAAATTAAACAAATATTAGAAAAATATGCATGCTCAGAAGTCAAGATAGACCCTGGAACTATGGTGATAGTCCAAGAAAAGAGTCCAATGGTAATTGCAGAGTTAGATAAATTAGAGGACAGATTTCGAGAATATAATCTAGATACACAGAAAAAAACGAGCTTGAAGGGTCAATGATGCGCCAAGTGCGCAAAAATGAAATAAATTTCTTGTGGGAAAAAATTTTAATTCTATAACAAATAAAGTCAAATGACTCAGCGTTCGAAAGGGATTTGAGTGAGTTAGAGATTGACAAAGATAATTGGATAGCAGCGTTAGAAATAGAGAGTCCAATTAAAACGGTCGTAACGAGGGAAAGATCGGAGGATCTACCTTCACTACCAAAATTGGAGATCCCGGAATTTTCTGGTTCAGCTAAGGAGTGGGATCAGTATGTTCACAGAAATAGTACACAACAGAGAGTGTCTTAGTTTAGCATATAAATTTCATTACCTTAAAATGTCATTAAAAGTTGAAGCTAGAGAGATGGTCACTCATTTATTGAAAGGTTCTTTAGAGAACTACAGTACCGTTTGGGAGTTGCTAACCAAACGGTATGACAATATTAGGAAGGTATTCTCGGATGAACTAAATAGATTGATCGAGTTACCAAGCCTCGATAACCATTCAATGAAACAAATAAAAAGTTTCATTGATATAATAAACGACGCAACGTATATAATAAAATTAAAAGGCAACCTATCCGATGAAATGGATATAATTTTCGCACAGCTAATATTACGCAAATTTAATCCGGAAGCGTTGCAGCTATACGAAAATCATGTATAAAGAAGAAAAAATATTCAAAATATTCTGAGCAAAATTGGGAAAAGTAAAAAGTGCTGGAAGGACACTTAAAATTATACAGATTGTTGTCCGATTTGCAAGATTCCCGGCCATCAAATAATTTATTGTTACAAATTTAGGGCAATGAGACCAGAATAGCGATATGATAGCCCTCGGGCTCTTGGGCTATGCTTGAAAAATAGCAAGGGATGCTCTTGTGAGCAACAATGTTCACTCTGCCATAAAGGCCATAATACGATGCTGCATCTCCCTAACATACAAAGAGAGGTAGTAAATACGTGTGTGGTCAAGAGCGAAACTTTATTAGCAACTGCGCTAATTAAAGTTAAAACAAGTACTGGGCAGTACGAAACATTAAACACATTGATTGACACTGGGTCACAATGTACTATGATTTCGGAAGAAGCTGCCCAGATACTCAATCTATCGAAAACCAAATCTAAGAGAAAAATAACTGGTGTATCGATCCAAAACGGTTGTACATCAGAATATAAAGAAGGTTTAAATATAAAAACTGAGGGCTATTCTTAAAAGCCATTAAAAAATGAGGCAATTATTCTGCCTAAATTAATAAAGACACCGGACATTAAATCGCATAATATAGACATGTCTAAATGGCAGACCCGGGATTCAACGAATCAAGTAGAATAGATGTTATTCTGGGAGCGGATATATATACCCTTGCCGTATAAAGTAAAGTAAAAATTAAAATGAAGAAAGCGAAAATTGATGAAAGGTACTAGTAAGTCCGATTCCATTTAAAAGAAAGAAATCAGAACACGGCGGGGTAGATAACGCAGTATCCAACGTAACACAGATCCCTTTTGAACTATCGCCTGAATACCACTCAATAGACATTGACTTAATACGTAAAAAAAAATTAAAATAATTGAAGGAACCTAATTTTTTTTCAAAAGGTCTCCGCTTTTATTATGTTTCTGGGCATGCATATCTCTAATCATATTAAAAGCATTAGTCTTTCCCGGAACATAAATGAATATATATAAAAGAAATACAATACAATATACATACATTGTAAACTAAAAAAAAGAATTATACAGTCCATTGAGTATAAAACTAAGAAATATGTACAACTTAAAAAAAAAAACACTTAAAATACAGGCCACTAAAAGAAGAAAATTCATTCATAAAAAATAGATATAATGAATAAGAACTTACTTGCTCCTCGGCAGAATGTTCAAGCATGAACATAGATTTAAAAAGAAATGCACTGCAGTGCACCAAAAATATTGTAACAAAAGTCACACGAAGTTCAAGAGCTAACAAAAATAGATTTTACGACCATGCGCTGAGAATAAGTATGATAAGAGTTCAATTCTGTCAATGTACTGTGAAAAACCCT
This sequence comes from Drosophila quadrilineata, assembly GCA_018150725.1. Classification (NCBI taxonomy): domain Eukaryota; kingdom Metazoa; phylum Arthropoda; class Insecta; order Diptera; family Drosophilidae; genus Drosophila; species Drosophila quadrilineata. The sequence goes on along the minus strand of JAECWN010000432.1, from coordinate 777,383 downwards.
TGCACTTGCCACTGAAGAAAGTGACCAACGGAGATCATGTGTTAAAATAGATTAGAATGCTCGCATATGTCTAACTCAGCATAAGTTAATACATAGCTTATATACTAGTTTGTAAATAAATTCTGTATATAGAAAATAAGATGACAAAAATTAACAAAAAGGGAGACCGGCCTAGAGTCGGCGGTTGAGTTGGAAGTTCAGTTCAGTACAACCACTCAACTCATCAGTTTCTTTATTTCGAGACTCTGATTAACATTTGGTCCTTCGAGCAAACTGTTGTTTTCCCCCACCAGTGGCAAGAGACACAGATGAACAATCATGCGCCTGTCTCACAAATATGCGGTTAAAAATAATCCTTGTTGTTTCCCCCACTAGAGGTTTCTTACCTCTTACGCAGGATTATGATTAACATTTACCTTGTTCTCAGTGGACAGAGTCAGGGTGAAAATGGCATCTTATAGTTTTTGTTATAACTTAAGATTGCCTAAGTTCTGTCGTTTAAATAAAAACGCAGAAAATACAACCAGTAGCTGCCTTACAAACAGTCTGGCTATTCAAAAAAATCACATTGTGTAGCGTGTCCGGGGCTTACATCGGACTAAGAAAAGCGTATCCGAGGCTAACATCGGATAAATTTTTAAAAAGTGCAAGTCGTAAATAAAAAGTGCCTTCTGCACATAAACAGTTGGAAGCTGCAATCAGGACGTTACGACCAGCATCTACAACAAAGTACGGAGAAACCTGGCCAAGTATATGAGATCTCCCGCTAGTTAAAGGAGGATTAAAATGATCCGATAGCGCTACCAAGAGTGCTGAAATAACTAGCAACGGATAAAGGACAAGGATTCGCCAACGAGCATCTAAAAGTCCTGAATATCGTGACTGCAATATTTTAAGGAGTGCGGAGTACTACCTAGAGTCGACAGTTCAATCCGGTTTGAGTTCACTTTTAGTTCAGTTATTAGACTGAACTCATCAGTGTAGCCATGGTGTGCTCGCTGATTATTTTGAAAAAATCTGTTGTATTCCCCCACCACAGGTAAGAGACATAAAAAATTAATATTAGCGCCTACTTTACGGACAGGAAGCTAAAATATAAATATAAAATCTGTTGCTCTCCCCACCAGCGGTAAGAGACACAGATATTAAAATAATGCCTGTCGTTTCTCCCAAAAAGAGGTAAGAAACGCAGGATTATAATAAAATGACACCTTATAATGATACCTTAAGGTTGTCAATATAGCGAAAAAAAAAGTTAAATTAGAGCTTGTCTTACAGACAGGCTATAAAAAAAATCACATTGTGTAGCGTGTCTGAGGCTTACATCGGACTTAAAGAAAAGCATATCCGAGGCTGACATCGCATGATGTGTTGGGAACCCCAAGGATGAAGTGGGAGCTGCTACAACAAATACCACGGAAATTCGCAGCAGCAGATGAGGGTTCACCAACTATTTGGAAAAGGATCAATAGATTCCAACAACAATCCAACAATGCTCATCGTAACCGGCCTGCAAAGCACTAGTACAAACCAGATCTAAAAGGAGCAGCAAATCATAATATTTTTTAAATTTTTTAATAATACAGTCCATTTAAAAATAACAGCTAACATTTTGACACTTAAAAAGAAAAAATCTGATAACATTTTAATAGTTTTTGGCACTGGCAGGATGCTGAAGCATGGGCATCCACTAAATTAAAAAAAAAAATAATTGAAATTAAGAAAGAACTGCCATAGTTGGCCTTTGGCAGAATGTTCAAGTATGAACATAAATAGTTAATATAATCACTGACCAAATAACATATAGATACCCCACTTCATATACACGTTTTGTTCACAAAAATTTCTTGCGAGCGGTCCCAGCAGAGGCTCAGCGTCGTACGCGAGCGGTCCCAGCAGAGGCTGAGCGTCGTTACGAAGTGTCTCAGCAGAGCCGAAGGCAGCCGAACTCTTCGTTTCATTCTTACTTGGGCTGCTGCTGAGAGAGCATCAATTGCGCAAGGATGTACGCCTTTTAGAAGCGTAGACAACCACAACTAATGAGCGAGAAAACATGATAGAGATCGCATATCGCCATGCTACTCCCACTCTTGTCATTGATGTTGTGAGCAACCCACCCCCGTTTCTATTGCTTGCCACTGTCATTGATGATGTTCTTTGTTTTTGTTTTGAGCTCGTGTGTATGCGTAGTTCACTGTCCAGACAGGCAATAGACAAATACATGCATAGCTTCTTGTGCGTATACATATGTTTATGTGTATGCGTGATTTTCGTTTGGAAGTCTTTCTGAAGTCTGAAATCTTATTTCTGGCTTGCCAGAGAATTTTCGTTCAAGCGAGGGCTGCTTGAAAAGTTCTTCATTTGCTATGAAATAATATTTGTATATACAGTTTTTATGGAATTATTTTAAATATTTTTTTTTGGTGGTTTATGCATAGGAAGAGCTATAAATTCTTTTGCATGTTCATTAAAAATTATAATAAATGTTTAGAAAATTAATTTCTAAAACTTAACATTAAATAATTATTATTGGTGGACATTTTCTGTAATTTAAATAAATTGATAAAACTATCACCCATCCAATAATAATAATGAAGCTATAAAATAGTAATTCAATACGAATGACATTTGAAATTATAGTTGCGAATGAAGAACTTTTCAAGCTACCCCCGCTTGAACGAAAATTCTCTGGCAAGCCAGAAATAAGATTTCAGACTTCAGAAAGACTTCCAAACGAAAATCACGCATACACATAAACATATGTATACGCACAAGAAGCTATGCATGTATTTGTCTATTGCCTGTCTGGACAGTGAACTACGCATACACACGAGCTCAAAACAAAAACAAAGAACATCATCAATGACAGTGGCAAGCAATAGAAACGGGGGTGGGTTGCTCACAACATCAATGACAAGAGTGGGAGTAGCATGGCGATATGCGATCTCTATCATGTTTTCTCGCTCATTAGTTGTGGTTGTCTACGCTTCTAAAAGGCGTACATCCTTGCGCAATTGATGCTCTCTCAGCAGCAGCCCAAGTAAGAATGAAACGAAGAGTTCGGCTGCCTTCGGCTCTGCTGAGACACTTCGTAACGACGCTCAGCCTCTGCTGGGACCGCTCGCGTACGACGCTGAGCCTCTGCTGGGACCGCTCGCAAGAAATTTTTGTGAACAAAACGTGTATATGAAGTGGGGTATCTATATGTTATTTGGTCAGTGATATAATTAATTCAAATATTGCAATATATTACTGCCATCATTGACCCCTGGCAGAATGTTCAAGCTCATACATAGAAATTAACTCAGTACATTAATATAACATCATTGTAAGAAAACTTAGCTCTCACACATCTTTCTTAGGAACTCGGCAGAATGTTCAAGCATGAACAGAATTGTAAGAAGGGATAGTGTTCTATTTATAGACACGATATGAATCCTTATCTGTCAACGAAAGATCGTGTTATGTAAAGCATATGCCACTTAAAATTTAGGTATTTAGGTAAGATTTAGGTAAGTACACTTATGTAAACTCGGCAGAGGTCACGATGCATTATATATTAGTCCTAAGAACTGATTCTGTATATAGAGTTAGGTGACGAAAAAGTGAATAAAAGGAGAGGGCAACCTAGAGTCGTCGGTTCAGTTGGAAGTTCAGTTCAGTACAACAACTCGACTCATCAGTTTCTTCATTTCGAGACTGCGAATAACACTAAAAGAAATAAAAAGATCGAAAAGTCTAAACTTTGTGCTTTCTCAACTTCGAACACCATTGGTGTGTCAGGGCTGGCGATATGCCACATTTTTCACTCTTTTTTGCTAATTTGTTATTTCTGCTTGCGATCATAAGGGCAACATTCGGGCTCTTTCGGGTAATTCGCTAAGAAATTTCGTCGCCGTTGTTGTTGTATTAAATATTCTATCAATATGTTATTTGGTTAGTGATTTAACAAATATGATAGAAATTTACTTTTCAGAGAAGTTGACGTTAATTCTTTCAAATTCAGAGTGGGGCTGTACAGTTATACTTATCTCGTATTTCCACGATACATAAACTAATGCGTTACCAAATTTAAAAAACTAATCTCCTTAAAAAAAAAACAATTTTTTTTAATCAACTAAAAGAATAATTAGTTAGTTATGATAAATATCAAAATTTGTGGTGAATATACCTTAGTAGTTGCTCTTGGTTATTTATGTACTTTAATCACTGTGCCGATATTATAAGTAATAACTTGTTATTTTTTCATGGCAGGGATTCATCAAAATCTATAAACAATTCTTTCCCCAAGGTGATCCCAGTAAATTTGCATCGCTTGTATTTCGGGTGTTTGATGAGAACAATGTGAGTATTATAGACAAAAGAAAAGAATTTTGAACATTTACGCATATATCTCTACATTTACCTGTACCACCTCAGCTCCTGCCTTCTTGCCCACAATTTTTAACTAGTTGACACCCCAAGAACATAGAGCCATATGCTATATAACATCACTGCACATATAACACATAGATCGGACATTTCATACAAGCGTTTTTGACACAAAATTTTCTTGCGAGGCGTCCCAGCAGAGGCTCGGCGTCGTTGCGAGACGTCCCAGCAGAGGCTGAGCGTCGTTACGAAGGGCCGCAGTAGAGCCGAAGGCTGCCGAATGTTCTCGCTTAGCAGCAATCATTCTCATTCGGTCTGCTGCCGAGAGCACATGAATTGCGCATGAATGTATGAATTAGAACATTCGGTTCTTTAGATTGTTAAAAAATATATTTGCGAGCGGAGCTCGACTTGTTTATTGATTCGATACAAATTTGGAACTAACTAAATGACTTAATTTAATTAATAATGTTGACGCTGCTGCTGGTTGTTCTGCCTGCGTCGACGTTGTTGTTGCTGGCTGCGATTCCGCTGCACTTGTTACGTCGCTGTTATTGGTGCCGACGTCAGGTGGTCTCACCGTCTGGTTCCCAGGGTGTTGACCGGATACCGATGTGCTGATGCAGCACACGTGGAGTATGAATGGGCGCTGGTCTCCGTGGCTCTGCACTGGTCCCTCTTGTGTAAGCTCGATGATCGTGAGAATTGACCGGGCATCGATATGCTGACAAGGCGCACGTGTAACATGTTCATCCGCTGGATGCGTGGCTGTGGTGTTTGTGCCACTTCGTGAGAACATATCCTTTGTTGTTCGCAGTTACTCTTCTGAGCGTATATTTTTTTGTTACATTTTATAATTTTTTCGTGTTTAATGTTATTTATAATCTGTATTAACCCACAAATCACCTCCTTTCTCAATAGATAGATAAATTAGATATGTTTGCGAATTACACTTTATTAGTAGATCGGTGATGCTGGTCCATCAATCGCACGTATAAGACTACCATACATAATGAGCTATGCTTAAAAGAATCAGTTGTTGACGTCGGCGCTGACGTCGCTGCTACCGCCATCGCCCTCGCTCTTCGCTGCCGGTTCCCACATCCCTCCTTTTTTTACCAGCTTTAATTTCAATCCTTGGTCCAAGCTTGGTAGTTCCATCCCTGCTGTTTGTGCTGGATGTTGTTCCGTTTGTTCCGTGTTTGTCAACTCAGCTGGTGAAGTCACATGTACCTGTGGAAAAGAATCAGGACTGGAGCTGCTGGCCGACGGGCTCCTTATTGGTATCTTCTTTAAATGGCTAATATTCCTGGTTGAACGTCTACCATCTCTTGACACTATAGCTATGTTTCCTTTTCTTTCTATAACATCGTATTCGGTAGGGTCGAAGTTTGGTGTTAGCTTATGTGGGAACACAACATTTTTGATTAGCACCTTGTCGCCTACTTTTATATCAATTTCCTTCGCCCCTCTCTTTTTATCAGCAGATTCTTTCCCTTTTTGTTTTGTAATGCAGTCTTGGTCTCGTTCTGCTGAGTCTAATACTTCCGCGCCCAAATCCTGAATCCCTGGCATCTTATCACGGATCAACCTGTTAAACATTAACTGCGTAGGAGCAGTACCTGTGCTACTATGTGGCGTTACATTATACATCAACACAAATTTTTGTATTTCCTCCTTATAGTTATTTTTGTGTTGGTATGCGATCTTTAATCGCTTCACTAGTGATCTGTTCATATTCTCGACCTCACCATTTGCCTGAGGCCAGTAAGGCGGAGTTCTAATCTGCTCTATGCCACAAATCTTGCAATATTCTTTAACCTCACTACTGATGTACTGCCGTCCATTGTCGGTCCGTAAGTATTTGGGAAATCCAAGTCTGCAGAAAATTTCTTTCATTACATCGATAATGGTCGTTGATGTTATAGAACGCAGAAATTTAAACTCCATGTATCGCGAGTAATAATCAATGAAAACGAGCAAGAATTCGCCATTTGGCAAGGGACCCAACAAATCGGACGCCACGCATATCCAAGGACCCGTTGGGAATGATGTTCTACTCATCGGTGCTGGATTGTTTGCTTGAGAGACTAGAAGGCAATCTCTGCAGGACTTAACAAACTTCTCAGCCGCACGATCTATGCCAGGCCACCAAACCTTGGAGCGTAGCCGACGCTTCATTGCGGATTCGCCTGGATGGCCTTCATGGGCTAGCTCTAGCACCTTTTCCCGCAGAGAAGTTGGAATGATTAGGCGGTTTCCCCTCAGTAGGATGCTCCCGATTGTGGAAAGCTCGAATCGGAACGGGTAGAGGTTATTCGATGCGGCGGAAATCCATGAATCTTCTTGCAAGCAAGTAATGGCATCCACAATTTCTTCATCAAGGATGCTTTTCTCTGCTATCTCCGATATGCTCATTGACATGGGGATTGAGCTCTCCAGTATACGAAAAATGCTATATTCGGCTCTTGACTCAAAATCCTTTGTCGATGATATGTTACACAGACGAGACAAAGTGTCTGAGATGTTTTCCTTCCCAGCTTTATAAATAACTTTGAATTTATAAGACTGTAGTCGCAGAAGCCACCTTTCGATGCGAGCTGGTGGTTTTGATGATGGTTTAAATATTGTCTCGAGCGGCTTGTGATCGGTAACCAACTCAAACTCTAAACCGGCTAAGTAGTAATAAAATTTTTCTACCGCCCATACCAGTGCTAAGCTTTCTTTTTCGGTTTGTGAGTACCGCTTCTCCACATCAGACAAACTTCGACTGGCAAAAGAAATGATCTGGGGTTCGCCACCTTCTGAGAATTGAAGCAGTACTGCTCCAAGTGCCACCGGGCTTGCATCAGCAATCAGACGTGTTCGATGTTTTATATTGAAGTATGAAAGTCGGGGTATTTCAGCCAGGCGATTTTTCAAATCGTTGAACGCTTCTTTCTCTCTCGGGCCCCAAGTAAATTTGGTGTCCTTTCCCAACAATTTTCTCAACGGTTCTGTGCGATCTGCTAAGTCCGGAATAAATTTTCCAACGTAGGTGACCAGACCTAGGAAGCTTCTCGTCTCCTCCTTATTTCTCGGGTCTCGGAACGAAGTGATAATATCTACTTTTTCGGGATCGATACTGATTCCCTTGTCTGATAGAATATGGCCTAGAAATTTTAGCCGGTGCGTTTTCCAAACACATTTTGAGTCATTCAGTACCACGTTATTATTCTTGAATATTGCCAGGACTTTCTTGACGGTCTCGTCATGCTCATCTTCATTTGATCCAAAAATGATGACATCATCTATATAATTAAGAACGTTGGAACATGGTGACAATAACTCCTCAAGCCGTCGTTGGAATATCTCAGGGGCAGAATTTATTCCGAACATTAATCGTTTGTAGCGGAACAAACCCTTTGGGGTTATAAATGTTGTTATCTGTCGGCTTAACTCATCCAATTCCAACTGATGATATGCATCCTTCAAATCGAGCCTTGAAAAGTATGTAGCATCTTTCAACTTTGTCATAAACGATTCAAATGTAGGCAGCGGGTAGTGTTCCCTCATCACCGCCCGATTGGCCATCCGCATATCCAAGCACAACCGAATGTCGCCATTTTCTTTAAAAGCTATTACGATAGGCGAGATCCAAGGGCTGTGACCGACCACTGGCTCTATTATGTCACTGCTCAGAGCCTCCTCTAGTTTAGATAATACCTTAGCTTCGATGGCAACCGGTATACGTCTCATTGGCTGTTGTATGGGCCTAATGCTAGGGTCAATTAATAACTTGACTGTTACTCCTTTCCACTTGGGAAATGGAGTGATGCACTCAGCTCGGCTAACCTGTAATCCCAATGCTAAGACGTTCAATTTAATCGCTGTTTCTCGGCCCAGTAACGATTGTTTTCCATTTTCTATTACATAAAATGAAGCAATGATCTCTTTACCTGAGCCTGTTGATATGGGAGCCTCGAATACACACATTACGTTAAGCAATTGGTTTGAAGCATAACCCCGAAACTGTCTCTCCGAGTTAGATCTAATGTTGAAAACTACGGCTTTGTTTACTTTCAAAGATAACCAGTCAGCTTGGCTAATCAGATTAAAACGCGAGCCTGAGTCGATGATAAGCGAAACGAGCTGCCCTCCTATGGAGCACTCTATCAGTTCATCACTTTCATCATCATCGCTGGAGATCCGGAAACATTCTTCCTTGGTCGGTTTCATTCCGGAAGAAATGCACTCATCTTGCACTTGTGAGATTTGTTCTGCACTTGCGGGCGAAATGTCCAAACCGCGAGCATTTGTTGCATTTTACTTGTCGCGCAGGGCAGGTCAAGTTATCGTCAGAGTGACCCATTCGACCACATCTACCGCATTCTGTACCTTCTCTCGGTTTCCGGAATGATATTTTATGTATTGTTTCTCTTTCCGACTTAGCAATCATTGATTGTGATTGCTTAATAATTTCTTCTTCTACTCTACAAGCTTCGATTACTTCAGTCAAGGTATGCTCTTTCTCCAGTAGCTTTTTCTTCAATTCCAGCGAAGTCCAGGAGTCCATGATTTTATCTTTTAAACATATCTCTTCAATTTCGGCTTTAGTGGAGCCGAAATTGCATTTATGCATTTGCTGACGTAACCGAATCGTAAATTTTGCAAAACTCTCACCTTCCAAAGGAGTAAGGTTCCTAAACATATGCCGTTCGAAGGTTGAGTTTTGTTTCGGTGAGAAATAATCATTTAGCTTTTCCACTAATACCAAAAATACGTCGAATTCTTTGGTATTATCCGGGTCCACTAGGGCATCGGGTAAGGAGAAAGCAACCGTTTGCAATTGTACGCCTCCCAAGTGAAGCAACTTATTTCGTTTCCTGATAGGTGTTTCAATCTCTTCAGCATCAATATATGTATATTTGAAATGCGCGAAACCATCTTTCCCACTCGTTTCGTAACAGTGATTTTTCGATAGTTTCACACAGGAAAGGTTTGATTATATTTTCACCCATTTCATTTCCTTTTTTTTTTTTTTTTTTCGAATTCTGCAAGTGAAAACCAAAATTTCATTTATTCATTATTTCGGCAAACTGCCTCTGACTATGTCAGCTTATTATCAGGCCAACTGCCTCTGTACAAACAGATTATTGCTCTGTTTAATATGTTTTTTTTTTCCTCTTCAACTTACAACCTTTGTTGCCCAGTTAAGAATTTTATTTATTTTATTTTTCATTAATCTTTATTTTTTTAGTTATTTCACGTCTTCTAGAATGATCCTCTTGACTTGCAACCAACTGTTACTCAGTCACTGTTTTAATTACGCTTATGTGTCTCTTTTCTTTTTTTTTTTTGATGATTCTCTTGACTTGCAACCAACTGTTACTCAGTCACTCTCTTAATTAGGCTTATGTTATTTTGAATCGTGATCGATTCTCTCTTTGCACTCTCTCCTTCTTATGTGTCGGCCTCCGCTCACTATCTTGATTTCTTTTATACATCGTCGTTTAGCTCACCACTCTCAACGAGAGCATTTACAGTATGTTGGCAGTGGTAGAGCAGAATAAGAACAGAAGAACAAGCAGAACACAAGAAGAGAGAGAGAAGTACCGCAATATCACGAAATTGCGTCTTGCAAATATACATGCATATGTATATATTTAATTTAAATATTGGCTATTACTTTTTTTTTCTTCTTTTTTTTTTGTAATTTTACCTCGTCGCCAATGTATTAACCCACAAATCACCTCCTTTCTCAATAGATAGATAAATTAGATATGTTTGCGAATTACACTTTATTAGTAGATCGGTGATGCTGGTCCATCAATCGCACGTATAAGACTACCATACATAATGAGCTATGCTTAAAAGAATCAGTTGTTGACGTCGGCGCTGACGTCGCTGCTACCGCCATCGCCCTCGCTCTTCGCTGCCGGTTCCCACATAATCTTTCCTTTTTTAACTGATTTAAGGAGCATCGATGTGCAAGTCTCGGTGTTGGGTAAAGGGATATTAATGATATAGAGTAAATGCCTACCATTGGTTGCTATTTTTATATTTGCAAATTCTAAAAGCTCTTCTATATTTCTGAATAACATTTGTTCTTTGTCTAATATCTTTTCTATTGTTGTTACTTCTGATTCGAATAAAATTATTGAATTTATTGTATCTGTTTTTGCCCAATCTATGGCATGGATTATGTTCGTTAAATCATCATTGAATATTTGAATTTTGAATTTTAAAATATTAATTTGCTCGTTTCTGAGTTTGTTACTTTCTAAAGACCTTTTTAGTATTGAATTAGTTAATTCGCTGATTTCGTTTATTCTGTTGGTTATCACCTTATTGATGACAATTTCTCTATTGTTGTTTGTAAATAGCTTATTAGTTTTTTGAATTAAAAATTCGTGGTCATTTCTGTCCGGCGTGCCGGCCAGCCATTTTCATGCTGTACCCAATAGATCTATGGAACGAGGTCGTCTCTTAAATGGATTGAGTCTACGCAGATCATTCTTAATTTTTGTTAATTCGAATTTCAGAAATGGATATATTTCATGGGTTTGACTAACATTTGTTAGTGTACTTTCTAAATCGTTGAACGCGATATCGTATTTTTCCAGTCTTTTATCAATTTTCCCCTTTGTTGAATCTTCGTACGGGCCTCCTATTTAAATTATGATAAGCAAGGTCTTCATCTTGTTTTTTCTGAAATTTTTCCTAAACCTGTTTTCGTGCTACCTCTACTTCCTGTGGGTCGGATGAAAATTTATTTCCAAGGAAAACTTCGATTGGCCTTTTCTTTGTGGTTGAGTGTACTGATTCATTATACTTCAGTACGGCCCTTATTATGTGATCTTCGAAATTCATTCATTCATTCATAATTCATTCATTATCGTTGTCTGTCTTAATACATCTCATTATTTCCGTGAGCATTGAATGAAAGCGCTCAACTTGGCCGTTGCTTGTGTAGACTTTTGCCTTTAGCTGCTCTTGCAGTAGAAAATTAATGGACTCCGCGTCCATAGCTTTTTCGTTATCCATGACAGTTAGCTTGCGTGCAACGAATGCTATCATAATCTCTCTTATGGGATGCTTTAGGTCTTCTGCTGCCTTGGATTTCAGTAACTTAATCTGAGCATATTTCGAGAATTTATCGATAGCTGTAAGTACTAATTTTTTCTGAGTGGTGTAAATGTCAATATGAACAATCTGACCAGGGTTTGTTGGAATGGGTGTCGATTGGAGCTTTCCCTTTGTTGGATGTCTGTCGAACTTTGCGTCCTTACAGGTTTCGCAACTCTTTGTTATTCTCTCGATTTTTTGCCTCATGCCGGGGAAAAGAAATTTCACGAGAATTTGTATCTTATTTTCGATAGAATTCCTATGAGCTCATGTATGCTCCGCGATTATGATGTTTTCCTGTTCCACCTTTTGAGTTTTCCATTGTGATTCTAATGGCGAAGGTTAATGTTGCTAAGGGCGAAGGTTAATGGCTGGTGATCCGTGAATATGATACCTTTAGAAGTACCGTACAGGTACATACACAAACTCTGAGTGCCAAGACTATAGCCAACATTTGGATAGTTGGATGCGTCTGTAGTCAAGTGGAATTCCTGTTCGAAGTCTGGGTAAGCTAGGACAACATCTTGGGATGTGAGGGCTCGTTTGAGCTTATTAAATGCATCGGCTACATCATTATTTAATTCGATTTTAACTTTGTTAGATATGATCTTTGAAAGCTTTCCATTTTCTCCTCTTAACAACGTAGTTAATGGTTTTGCCATTTTCGCGTTGTCGCGAATGAATCTCCTATAGTAGCTAGATAACCCGAGGAAAGATCGTAGATCTCTCAGGGTTTTTGGCTCCGGGAATTTTTGTATTGCTTCGAACTTTTGTGTATTGGTCTTAACTCCATTGGAAGAGATGGTAAACCCTAGAAAATCGACTTCCGATTTCAAAAACTCGCACTTGTCAATTTTGATCTTCATGTTGGCCTTGGTTAATGTTGAGAAAATATTCTCTAAGTCTCGAATCTGACTACTTTCGGACTGACTGAATACTATTATGTCGTCTATGTAGACATAACAAATTTTTCCTACATGATCCCTTTATATATGGTCTAGTGCCTTTGAAAAATAGAGGGAGAGTTTTTCAAACCAAATGGCAACCATGTGCTCTCGAATTTTTCGCCATTTATGGAAAAAGTGGTTTTTTCTATATCGGATTCCTTGAGAGGAATTTTGTGGAAGCCGCTTTTTAAATCAAGTACAGAGACGTACTTGTTGTTTCCTAACTGGGCAATGATGTCGCCCATTTCCGGTATCGGATAACGGTTTGAGATGGTCTGAGCGTTCAATTTACGATAATCTATGACTTTCCTATACTTTTTATTACAGTTAGTTATAGGGAGATCGTGAGGGCCGTATGATGCCATCTCGCAACAACTCCCCCATTTGTTCTTCCACCTCGGGTCTCAAAGACGCTGGATATGGGTAATGCTTACTGTGAACTGCTTGATCGGAGGTTGTTCTTATTTCACCTCTGACTTTTGTCGTGTAAGTGAGTTTTGCGTACGGTTCAGCGAATAGTGGCGAATGTTTCTGTGTCAATTTGTTTATGATTTCTTTTTGTTTGTCCGTCATGTAGTCTGTTCTAACTTTAATGTTGTTTACTGACTGTGTAACTAGTTGTTTTATCCTGATCCTGCTATTGCCGTATATCGTCAGAATGTCATTTTAACGTCTATGACAGCGTTCAGCTGCTTTAAGGTATCATTGGTTCAATTTAGGAAATGAGAAAGAAGGTTGGATATAATTCTGGTTGGAACCTGTATCTATCAAGAATTGCAAAATTTTGCCGTCCTTCATTGCGCATTCGAAATAGGGCAGCGAACCTAAAAAATATATGTACGTCCGAGGCGTCATTAGACGTTTGGTCACTTTCGGGCTCATCGTACCCGTAAGTTCCAGCTAGTTCATCTGTAAACTCCTCTTCCAAATATTCAAAATACAACTGCTCTTCGTTGTCTACTTGTTCAGTTGGTTCTATCTCGCTTTGCTCTGTTTGTGGCTCTGTAGTGGATGTGGCTATGTGGAATTGACGTTGAAATTTTTGAGTGGGACCTGTCTGATGAGGAGGCGGTGGGCGCTTGCCCATTAATTCCTTATTAGAGGGTCTATTCATGTAATTTAATTTAGCAGATCGGATGGATCTATCTACATTCATTGGCTCTGCTCGTGGCTGTGGTTTAGGAGCTTGTGGTCTAGATGGTGCTTGATAGTTTTGCCCAGCTGGGGCGTACTGCGGTCGTCCTTGAGTAGGTTGACCTCTTGATTGCTTGAGGCATCGGTCTGGGATTGTGCATCACTTGCCTCGGTGGGAATTGTGGTGGTTGTTGCACGAACTTAGGGGTAAAAGCGTTCCTATGTTCCTGATTTTCTACTAAGTCACAGAGGTGCACCGCATGACGAAGGTCTCTTGGCTCCTTGATAGCCAATAAGGGTGGCAAATCTCCGTTTAGTCCGCGAATAAAGACGTCCAAAGCTTTCTCACGGTAGCTTTGTGTTAATGTACTTGTGCTCTCGGCAGATTGTTCGCGTACACTTATCTGATTTAGGATGAGAGAGAGGTGATAGTAAACCGCTTGGTAGAATTCGTGGATAGTCAAGCGACGCTGAGACAGTGAGAACAATTGGTACTCAAGTGTCTTGAGATCGCATTTGTCGGCATAGTGGTCGGTGAGACACTTGGAGATGGCTTTCCAGTTCATGGGTGTATTATAAGATTGTAACACTGCATCTGTCTCACCAACTACTTTATTGCGAATCGCAAGAGTTATTGAATAGCACTTAAAAGTCCCTTAATGTCCCTCATAAATGCTCATAATGCGTTCTACGTTTTTCTTCCATGTTTTAGTTCATGGGGGTGGGTTGTTCACAACATCAATGACAAGAGTGCGAGAAGCATGGCGATATGAGATCTCTAATATGATTTCTCGCTCATTAGTTGTTGTTGTCTACGCTTCTAAAAGGCGTACATTCTTGCGCAATTCATGCTCTCTCAGCAGCAGTCCAGGTAAGAATGAAACGAAGAGTTCGGCTGCCTTCGGCTCTGCTGAGACGCTTCGTAACGACGTTCAACCTCTGCTGGGACCGCTCGCGTACGACGCTGAGCCTCTGCTGGGACCGCTCGCAAGAAAACGCGTATATGAAGTGGGGTATCTATATGTTATTTGGTCAGTGGTTCAACTCAGTGTTTTGCGACCTTCATACATATTGACGCCCATCGGACACAAAAATTTTAAACTTAAACTCGTCCGCAAATATAGCATCACTCCAATATATATTTGGGTGAATTCAAATCTGTATAACAAATTTTAAGCGATATTACTTATTTTTTTTTATTTATGATTGGCTTTTTTCGTACAACTCAACTATTATTATTAAAGTTATTTTCGTGCAAGACGTACCGTAATCAGCACTACAGTGTTAGCCGATTTCGGGCTCAATCTCTACGGCTAATTTTGGAGCCGATAGCTCTGAGATTTCTTTGAACATCCGGCAAAAGTAATGGGCTAAATCATTCAGCTCATTTCTCAATACATTTATTAAAAAATTTCACGCTATCGCTGAATTTATTATACAGTTAGCTGCTGTTATACATATACACGGCATGACATAGGCATTATAAGTTTCTTGACATAAAAATTTAATAAAAATTTATAAGCAAGCAGTACTTATTCTCAGTATTCTTATTTCCAAGTTACAAGTGCAAAAATCTTTTTTTAATATATGACAGTTAAGGTTCAGTTACGAAATGACCATACTCAACATCCCCCCTCAGTCCTATTTTCCCAATACTTTCACATCTTTTGCACTAACATGACCAAAAATAATTTATTTTTTCTCTTCAATCGCCCTACTTCATTTTTAACTTTATATACTATTTTGATTTGATATTTTTGTATATAATTCTTTACTGGGATACTTTACTGCAGGACGGTTCGATTGAGTTTGAAGAGTTTATCCGTGCATTGTCTGTTACATCAAAGGGAAATCTAGACGAGAAACTCCAGTGTAAGTCGCTCATCTATCTTTTTAAGACGTAAATTTTAATGTAACTAAAACATAAACAATTTTGTACTTTTTATCATGTCATTCTTAAATAAACGCATACATACATATATTTTGCAACTCTATCCCCTAAATTAAAATTTACGTAATATAGGGGCTTTCCGACTATATGATGTGGATAATGATGGTTACATAACTCGAGAAGAAATGTACAATATTGTGGATGCAATCTATCAGATGGTGGTAAGTAATATCATTCCATTTCAGTTTTCTTATTCTTCTGATTTTAATGTTTGCTTTTCTAAAACTATCCGCTTTTAAATAAAACCACTGACCATATGACATATAGATGGGACATTTTATACAACTAAAACGGCCACGAAATTTCTTATCGAGATACCCCAGTTCGATGCGACATACCCCGATCGGCTCACACGAAGAGCTTCCGACAAGTTCGATCTCTCAATGTGCGAACCTATACTGAGTTAATAGCGATTTGTACGTCGTCTAGGGCGGACGCTTCGTATATTAATTTAGCTCACAACACCACACCACGTACAGTCGCAAAGAGAATCAGAAAAGAAGTGAGAGACCACACTTTAAGTGTGGCCAGTTTAACATAATAACATAATCCATTATAGTGATATGCAGAGTATGACCAATTAACATAATGCATGATAGTGATGTACAATGTTAATTTTGATTGGAGGAATCGATAGATTTCAACACGCCCCCTCAAAAATAACATTCATATATACATCAACAACTTAAAAATACATAATTCATGTTTTGTTTCTCAAGCTTAAAATTCACACTTGTGAATAAAAATCTTAGCCAAAGAGCTTCTCTAACTGCTTCAAATATTGCCATATACTCGGCTTCAGTAGATGAGGCTGCTACTGAATTCTGTCCTTTTGTATTCCAACAAATTATATTATTATCAAACATTTTAAATACATAGCCAGTCGTTCTTTTTCTATCTATTTCATTCCCACCCCAATCTGAGTCTACATATCCAGCTAATGCGTCTTTATATAATGCAGTTTTCTTAAATATCAATTTAATTTCACTGCTTCCTTTTAAATATCTCAGAATTCTTTTTAGATATTGCCATAACTCAGAATTATTTTTGCTACTATATCTGCTAAGTATATTTACCGCAGTAGTTAAATCTGGGCGTGTACAAAGCATTATGTACATTAAACACCCAATCAGATTACGACATGGCGCATTGCAATCTTCATCTGAGTTAAGATTTTCATAATTTAATTTTGGTGGCAAAGGAGTACTGACTGCATTGCAATCATTCATATTGAATTTACTCAGAACTCTATTTATGTAAGCAGTTTGACTTAGGCATATTTTATCTTTATCCATTTCAATCCTTATACCGATGAAATGATGTATCTCCTTCATGTCTGTCATTCTAAACTTTTCCATTAAATAGTTCTTGAAACTATTTATTCTTGTCAGCTTAGCTGTGGCTATGACGACATCATCAACATACAGCAACACATATATGTTTTCTTTTATATCTCCTTTATCGAGAAAGTATATACAGCGATCAACCGGTGAGTTTACGAAACCACACCCTTTTAGTGTTTGCTCAAACACTTCAAACCAGCATCTAGCTGCTTGTTTGAGCCCGTAAATTGCTTTATTCAATTTACATACGTTTTCTTTGTTGCCTGATATGCCTTGAGGAAGTTTCATATATATTTCCTCATTCAACTTTCCATTTAGGAAAGCTGTTTTTACATCCATTTGATGTACTTTCAAGTCATATTGAACTGCTAATGATAATACAAACCGAAAACTTGAAATTCTGGCAACTGGGGCAAATGTTTCATCATAGTCTACTTGATACTTTTGTGTGAACCCTCTGGCAACTAATCTAGCCTTATATTTTATGGGATTTCCTAATTCATTATATTTTATAGAGAATATCCATCTACTATCAACTATATTCTTATTCTCAGGCCTTTTCGTAATTGTCCAAGTATCATTTATTTTATGAGCGCTCAACTCTGCTTGAATGGCCTCTTCCCAGAATGATTTATCATTTCTATATTTAATTTCTTCAAATGTACTAGGCACATCATTAAAAACTGTATGAGCGTTTAGCATAAAATGATTTAAATTATTATCGTCTTCATTATACGATACTTGAGGTTTTGCTTTCAACCTCTCACTTCTTCTATTTATTACTTCATTGTTTTTGTTGTAGTTGTCGATATCATTTCTTATCATTTCGTTCTTGTCAATTTCGAAATCATTAAGCTGTTTATCTATTTTACACTCCGTACTCTCATTCGGGATATTTGTTTCCTTACTTTCATTCAGGATATTTATTTCCCTACTTTCATTCAGGATATTTATTTCCCTACTTTCATTCAGGATATTTGTTTCCTTACTTTCATTCAGGATATTTATTTCCCTACTTTCATTCAGGATATTTGTTTCCTTACTTTCATTCAGGATATTTATTTCCCTACTTTCATTCAGGATATCTATTTCCTTACTTTCATTCAGGATATCTATTTGCTTTCTTTTTCTACTTTCATTCGGAGCAAATACATTATCAGAATCTTTACTGTCTTTCAAGAATTCTATTTCATCACATTCCTTACTCTCTTTCAGGATTTCTGTTTTCTTATTATCAGCTCTTGAATTGACCATATTGGTTTCATCAACAACAACATCTCTTGCAACAATGAATTTTTCATTTATAGCATCCCATAATTTAAAACCATTTGGTTCATAGCCGACAAGAACACTCTTATATGATTTATCATCAAATTTGCCCTTTTTGTTTTTATTGTGCACGTACACAGTTGAACCAAATACTTTCAAATGTTTTAAACTGGGTTTTCTATTGTGCCACATTTCGTATGGAGTTTTTGTATCATCACAAAGTGCTCTGCTTGGAATTCTATTAACTAAATAAGTTGCAGTTAACACAGCTTCGCCCCAGAAGCTTTTATCTAGTTTCGCACCACTCACCATGGCACGAGCCTTTTCAGTAAGAGTTCTTATCATTCGCTCAGATACACCATTTAATTGAGGTGTGTGTGGCACTGTCAAATGATAAGAGATTCCTTTCTCAACGCAGAAAGCACGCATCTCATTGGACAAATACTCTCTACCATTATCTATATATAGATTCACTATTTTGAGATTAAAATGAGCTTCAGCCTTTGCAACAAAATCTTTAAACATGTTAAATACATCTGACTTGTGTTGCATTAAATAAGTTACACAGTAATGTGTAAATTGGTCCACAAAAATTACATAGTAATTTTTATTGTTAAATGTAACAGGCGAAATTGGACCACATACATCTGAATGTATGACGAATAGGGGTCGTTTAATATGACTTTTTATCCTTTGCTTGTTTAAATGGTAATCTCGTTTGCTTTCCATTTAAACAGGGTTCACATATCTCATTACTAAATTCTAAATTTTTAAGAAAACTATTATCATTGAATAGATTTTACCGTTTAATTTCAAACAATTTGCCATTACTAATATGTCCTAACCTCTCATGCCATAATCGAAACATATTATTATTTTTATTATTAATTGTATATGCGTGGAGTTTAATAATAGGAATGTTATCTAACATACCTGCACCTTATATCAACGTTTGGCCATTTTTCTTTATGGTGACACCATCTTTGTCAAATTCAATTGACAATCCAGCCTCCTGCAGTCGTTTAATGGACATCAGATTACCTGCTGCTTCTTTACAAAATAGTACATCCTCCAGCGTGATGTTATATTTATTTTGCAGCCTGACAATGCCACGCTTTGTAGCATAAATGTATTCTCCCTGTTTTGCTACAGCAATTTTTATTGGACACTCCAATTCCACACTGTCAGCAAACAGGGTATCATCATTTATTAAATGATCGCTTGCTCCAGAATCGAGGATAAAGTCGTATTTATCCAATATTTTATTACTTTGATTAGTTTGCGTATTGAACATAAAAGCGAACCCGTGTTGTGTGGTTGCGACTTGAGCTTGTTTATTATTTCTCCTTGATTCTTTATTTTGATTATTTATTATTCTTTTATAATGGTAACAATCTTTCTTAATATGCCCCTCTTTGCCACAGTGGTGACATTTAATAGTAATTTTTGCTTTTGACTTGAAAAACTTCTTTTTAGGTTGAATCACCCTACTATGAAATATTTTACCTCTATTATTAGTATTTTCTACAACTGCATTTAAAACTTTTCTGCTTGTATCATTGCTGCTATCTTTAATTTTTATTTCATGGTCTAGCAATTTATTCTTAACGAAAGCCAAAGTTAAGTTTTCTTCTGATAGTGTCTCAATTGCTGTTACAATACCATCATACGATGGTGGCAACATCAAGTGAGCCACTTTGTCCATTTCCTCCATTTTTACACCTGCAGCTATTAATTTATTTATTTGTTCATCAAATGTATAAAAATGATTGAACAGTGCTGTATCATTTGCCAATTTAAGGGACAGTAAACGTTTGCGTATAGCCAATTGTGCATTCACACTCTTCCGTTCGTACACGGAATCCAAATTCTTGAGAATTTCACGTGCCGTTATGTCGCTCGTAGCAAAATGCAAAAATGAGTCACTGAGATATTCTATTAAAATGCTTTTCGCACAACGCTCTGCTTTAATCCAAACATCATCTATTTCATTTGGCCTGTCATTGTCTATCACTTTTAAAACGTCTAATTCGGCAAGTAGATCCCTAATACGAAACTTCCAGATGGAATAATTTTCGCCATCAAACGGTTTTATATTACGCTTTGCCTTCTCCATTCTATTTCTTTTTCACTCATACACACAGTATGCACGCCGCAATTCGGGGACAATTCGGGAAATTTTAATTTCACAATTATTGAAATTTTTTTATTAACTATTTTATTTTCAAATAACTAACTACAACTCTATGCATGGACTGGGCCCATAACCTGTTGGAAAAACTAACTAATTATTTATTCTATTTAATAAATCAAAACAACGATGTATTTTATATTGTAACTTTATATACACCCAATTCCAGAAGTCTGCGTACACCCTGAAAAAAATGCGGCATCAAACTTTCTACTTAAATTATTCAGCCATTTATTCATATATTTTCAAAATTCTTTTTTGTAAACATAACTATAATCAATTGTCTTTATTAACGTATTTTTTCCAATATTTTTTAGTGATGTCTTATAATATATTTTTAATTTTAAACTAAACCCTATTAAAAAGTGTACACGCAAAAGTCTGCGTACAGCTGTTTCAAGCTGCGTGGAATGCAAGAAACAACGATTACCGTTGGATTTTTTTGATGTAGATAATTTCAATATTGTGTTAGCAATTAGTATTTCACATTTGAAATGTAAATATAGCATAATATTTAGTAGAATCGCAATATGAACCAAAATGTGGAAGAAAATTTCTGTTTTCCACCAAAAATTATTTTAAAGTTATCTTTTCTGGCACAATTATGCAATAAAAATACTGTAATAGTTGGTGGAGCCTACTCCTATAATCAAAAAGTAATAAACAATAGCAATTTATTAGGCTGGATCTTCTCAAAGGCCCGATCGAAACGGGGGTGGATTGCTAACAACATTAATGACAAGAGTGCGAGAAGCATGGCGATATGCGGTCTCTATTATGCTTTCTCGCTCATATGCTGTTGTTATTAACGATCCTAAAAGACATACATTCCTGCGCATTTCATGTGCTCTCGGCAGCAGACCGAATGAGAATGATTGCTGCTAAGCGAAAACGTTCGGCAGCCTTCGGCTCTGCTGAGACACTTTGTAACGACGCCCAGCCTCTGCTGGGACGTCTCGCAACGACGACGAGCCTCTGCTGGGACGCCTCGCAAGAAAATTTTGTGTCAAAAACGCTTGTATGAAATGTCCGATCGCATGGAACTGGGGTATCTCGCTAAAGCGGCCCATCCACAGGCGAGCATGTTGGCCGAGCCGCTCGTCGAGCCAAAATTTTCTTGTCCACAAACTAGTGCGAACATGCTCGCGAACATCATTTGGTGGCAAATTTTGAGCAGTGAACATGGCAACGGAAGACGACAGCGCCACTGTAATTGCACTTTTTTTCAATTAATTTTTGCTTCAAAAATATATTAACATATAAATAATATATATAATATATACATAAACTATTGCATAAATTGTTTAGACATTTTTAGCAGCGCTCGCTAGCACGTGTTTTCACTTCAAATGTTTGGTTGAAGTGATGTTCGTGCCAGCATTGCCATCCATTGTCGAGCATGTTGTCGCGAACACAGGCAAGATAGAATCATTTCTATTTCGTGCGAGCGGCTCGACGAACACGAAATTTGTACGCGAGCAATACCACTAACGATGAAAATTCCGTCGAGCACAACATGCTCGGCCAACATGGTCGTCTGTGGATGGGCCGCTTAAATAATTTCGTGGCCGTTTTCGATGTATGACATGTCCCATCTATATGTTATATGGTCAGTGGTTGTATGAAATGTCCCATCAACACTATGCGGAGAAAGTGTGCGTTCAAATTTTAACCAAAACTTTGACGTTAAATAAAAACAGTTGTGTAGAAGATATTGCCCCAATTTCTTTTTATATTAACAACACATCTATTATCAATAATTATAGCTAGTCCTCATTTATTTAATTCAACTACTTCTGTAATTAAAATTAAAAAAAAATAAAAAAGTTTTTGGTTAAAATTTGTACGCACACTTTTTCTGCCTAGTGTATATGTTATATGGTCAGTGATAAAACCTATAGCTTGTAATGTATAAAGACAATACAAGAGACAACTTAAAATTAACTAAGTTATGTATTTAGGCCTGTGCTCAATTTCGGTTCCGTGTTGAAAGTAACACGAAAGCAAAACAAATCATTTTCGAATTCTCAATTTCGAATTAATATACAGAAGCTTTCATTTCGAAGCTCGAATTCGATTTAACTAGCGCTAAAGAACATTCGAAAATAAATACTTAAGCTGCAACCGAAATTCAGAAAAATGCTGTTTTGAATTTATTAGTACTCTCAAGTTGTATTGCTCCCAAATCATAAAAGCAGAGCAAGTATTTTTTTGAACACTCTGAGGTCTTCTCGTGCATAACGCAGAGGCCGCAACATTCTTACTTTTATAAACTGAATGACAATGTGATGCATTTTGATCTGATGTGCAAAACTTTTTATTTTATAAATAATTCATATGAAAGATATGAGAGTAACAAAGCTTCGCAAATTGTTGCTATCCAATGTGACAATATTTTTAAAATAGATTGTCTCCCAATAAATAGTTCATTAAAGAGAAAAAGTTCATTAAAATCTGAAGCTAAAAAGTTTGAAGTCGAATCGAGGTTGTCGAAAAGAATGGTAAGCAGGTGTAAAATATTTTCAATTAATCATCTACCATATCAATTAATGATTGTGCAAAGTTTGATTTGTTACTTCCCTTCGGAAATTAAAGTATTTAAATTTAGGATTCATTTTCCTTTGAAATTTAATATTTTACACAAACAATATCAAAATGAAATGCGTGTAACTAAAAATAGGCTCTCCAGGGCAAATTAATGAAATTGGGTTACATACATAAATATATGCTATATTCTTATATTTTATGGCGTATACATATGTATGTACGTATGCTATATATAGTCAATATCACTTTGCTTAGAGAAAATCTCAATAGCGAACATCCCCAGCAGCTCGGAAATCCTAGACTTCCACGAACATGTCCAACATGTGTTTGTATTTTGAAAACAATTAATTGAAACTTACATTTGTCTATAATAAAAAATATTCGATAAAGCTATATTCATTTTCATTGAAATGTACACCTAGCAGCAGAAGTCTGCGTACACTCTGAAAAAAATGCGGCATCAAACTTTCAACTTAAATTATTCAGCCATTTATTCATATATTTTCAAAATTCTTTTTGTAAACATAACTATAATCTATTGTCTTTATTAACGTATTTTTTCAATATTTTTTTTATTAATGTCTAACAATTTAAATTTTTATTTAAACTAAACCCTACTAAAAAGTGTACACGCAAAAGTCTGCGTACAGCAGTTTCAAGCTGCGTGGAATGCAAGAAACAACGATTACCGTTGGATTTTTTTTAATGTAGATAATTTCAATATTTTGTTAGCAATTAGTATTACACATTTGAAACATAAATATAGCATCATATTTAGTAGAATCGCAATATGGACCAAAATGGCAAGGATATTTGTGTTTTTCACCGAATTTTATTTTATTGTTATCCTTTGCGGCACAATTATGCAATAAAATTACAGACCTAGTTGCTGGAGCCCACTCCTCTATCCAAAAAGTAATAAATAATAGCAATTCGCTTGGCTGGATCTTCTCAAAGGACCGATCTAGCCAACCACCTTTAATCGCCCATCACGAGCAGACGGCTTTTGCTCATCTTCTAGTCCCAATGTAGTAGAGTTGTAATCCAAATTGTCTTTCCTTAATGTTGATATAATCCTTCTGTCCCATAATACACTCCATAAATTTCAAATTTCCCACTCCTCTTCCTGTAATGAATCCCAACAAACTAAATTATCTGTTTTTAGCGGTTACCTTTCGCTAATATATTAGTTTGAAAGATCTATGGCTTTTGAAATATTGTTATATATTCGAAAGAAATTAAATTTTTAATTTTTGCAATGTTTTGTATTTTCTCAGGCGAAGAATCGCTAAAAACAGATAATTTAGTTAATGCGCAGTAGTATGTATGAAGCGGAACATTTGAGTATGGGTCCATTGCAGGAAGAGGAGTGGGAAATTTGGCATTTATTGAGTGTATTATGGGGCAGGAGGACTATATCAACATCATGGAACTCAATTTGAATCACCCTATTAAATTGGGGCTAGAAGATTAACAATATTCCTCTGCTCCCGTTAGGTGACCGAAGTTGGTCGGACAGATCGGCCCTTTGAGAAAATCAAGCCACGTTGTTTATTACATTTTTGATAGAGAAGTGGGCTTTACCAACTAGAACAGCAATTTTCTTGCATAATTGCACCGCAAAGGATAAGTTGAAAGCCATTTTTGGTGAAAAACATGAATAACCTTGCCATATTGCTCCATATTGCGATTCTACTAAATATGATGCTATATTTATGTTTCAAATGTGCAATACTAATTGCTAACATAGTAAAAATATCTACATCAAGAAAATCCAACGGTAATCGCTGTTTATTGCATTCTAAATAGCTTGAAACAGCTTAACGCAGACTTTTGTGTGTACACTTTTTAATATTGTAAGGTTAAAAAATAGTATGAATTATAAGACATTAATAAAAAAATATTGAAAAAAAACCTTAATAAAGACATTTGAACATAGTTATATTTCCAAAAAAGATTTTTTTTTAAATATGTATATGAATATGGGGCTGAATAATTCAAGTTGAAAGTTTTAGGCTGCATTTTTTTCAGGGTGTATGCAGACTTCTGCGGCTAGGTGTATATAGTCAGTGGTAGAAGTATATTCAGGTTACTCGACTTTGTAAGTTATACTCCCCTGTTCATATTGAATTTTTAAAGTCGATGTTGGCTATATGACAACATCATCATCAAAATCTACATTATTATTTTTACCGTAATAAGATTCGTCGTTCGTCTTTGCCGTTGATCTCAGTGCTGCGATACCCATTTGTTGCTGGACACGAATTTAGCACACTTACAAGTTTAATCTAATTTTCCGTTATTTTATTGCAAAAAAATGTAATCTTTTTAATTAGAATCGATAAATCTAACGATAATCTGGGTTTAGAAAGAATAGTTTTTGATATTGTATTGAGACTTCAAGGATATCAAAAATTAGTATGCAGTGCTGTGAGCTATATACAGACACTTTGAGATAAAAAAAAAACATACATCAACACACTTAGCGATCTTTAAACTCTTGACAGGACTGATGTGATATAGGGGAGAGCGGCTTTAAAGGAGCCTTTTGTGATTATATAAAGTAAAAAAGTTTCATATTTAGAATAAAACGTGTCATTAGTAATATCACTGACCATATACAACGAAAACGGCCACGAAATTTCTTAGCGAGATACCCCAGTTTGATGCCACATACCCCGATCGGCTCACACGAACAGCTTCCGACAAGTTCTATCTCACAATGTGCGAACCTATACTGAGTTAATAGCGATTTGTACGTCGTCTAGGGCAGACGCTTTGTATAGAGCCCGCATGGGACTCTTATGATCGCAGGTAGAAACAGCAATTTATCTTGTCAGAGTCCCTCAGAACGTACAGAACGCTATTAATCCAGTATAGGTTCGCACATTGAGAGGTCGAACTTGTCGGAAGCTGTTCGTGTGTGCCGATCGGGGTATGTCTTATCTCGCTAAGAAATTTCGTGGTCGTTATCGTTGTATGAAATGTCCCATCTATATGTTATATCACTGACCATATAACATATAGATGGGACATTTCATACAACGAAAACGGCCACGAAATTTCTTAGCGAGATACCCCAGTTCGATTGCCGACATACCCCAGTTCGAAGCGAACAGCTTCCGACAAGTTCGATCTCTCAATGAGCGAACCTATACTGAGTTAATAGCGTTTTGTACGTCGTCTAGGGCGGACGCTTCGTATAGAGCCCGCATGTTACTCTCATGATCGCAGGTAGAAAGAGCAAATTTGCATGAGACTCTCACAGTGAGAGTCCCTCACAACCAATGCTGTTCGCTGTTGAGAGCTTCCTTCTTGCCTGCCTCTCTCATTCTGTTGCCCATTTTCATAGCTATGACAACAAATACACTCTCATCATCTTGTACGTACACATACTCATCGCTGTGTGTGGGTCCCCAGCCTATTTCATATTTTTGACTTTTGCTGCTGTTCGAGCTCAGCAAAGTTTTTTTCCACTACCTGCGACGGGTCCGACCCATCGCACTGCAAGACGTATCTTTACCCTGTGTTGCGTAGCACAAGTTTACAAGGCGGCATGCCATTATTTTTCTTACAGGGAATTTTTTATTTTGTCATTGCTTTGCATGTCACAGATTCTGAATTGGGCTATCCCACCAGATCAATGCCTGCCAGAATATACAAACACAAGCATAGCTTTTTGTGTGTACACACATGTCTACATGTATGCGTGACTTTGCTTGGGACTTCTTCTCGATTGCAAAATTATATTTCTAGCTCGAGAAAGACTTTTGATGCTTGGGAAGACAATTTGAAACCCTGACCATCCACAAATACATGAATTGCAATTTGTATGGAAGCGAGATACCCCAGTTCGATTGCCAAGAAATTTCGTGGCCGTTTTCGTTGTATGAAATGTCCCATCTATATGTATATATGGTCAGTGGTTGAAGTTAGATATCTTATTATTTTTGCAGTTATACGTCCTTAAAACTATTATTGCTAAAAACCGCAAATCACAAGTAAATGGCTGTGGTATACTCAATTTATTTAATTAAGTATCCAATGAATTTTTATTTTTATAACGACAATAGTAATTTAAAAATCTTGTTAAGTTCGTGAGCTCTTAATTGAAGACAACTAAAGTAGTATTATAGTCCATTGTGCAATGCATCATAATTGTTGGTTAGTAAGTAATTACTCCTAATCATTTTGATTTTATATATATCTATACTTTTAAAATATGTAAACATAATTTAAATTTTAATTTTTTTGCTGTAACCCAATTTCTATATCTATCTATATCAATCTATATATCTATAGGGACAACAACCACAGTCGGAAGATGAGAACACGCCACAGAAGCGTGTAGACAAGATCTTCGATCAAATGGATAAAAATCATGATGGCAAATTAACATTAGAAGAATTTCGTGAGGGTAGTAAAGCTGATCCACGTATAGTTCAGGCGTTAAGTTTAGGTGGTGGTTAAAAAATCTGAGCAAATCGTAAAAAATATAAGAATTATTGAAACAGAGCAACGACAAAAATTGCAGCAAAAAAACGACAGTGAATAATAAATACTATTTATAACCGCAATAAGAGAAATCGCTTTTTGTTTTTGGTGAAAAATACTTTTACGCTCTTAATATACAGAAATTCATTAGACAGTAGACAGTAACGGGAAAAAGTAAAAACAATACAAATTCATCAGGAAATTCAATAATAAAAATTAATACCGAAATAAACCCAGTTTTATTTAAAGCAGCGATTAGAATTCAAAATAATATTTTTTTATCATTATGATGGATTTTGTTATAGTGTGGCTCTAATTTAAATGTGTCGTAAATATAACGCTGTTCATAGCAATGAAATACTTTAACATACATATATGTATATTAAAACAAAAGTATTAAGAAATCGATAATGAATTAGTTAACAATTAATAATAGTAATTGAAATCAGCTTACACCAATTAATATGAAAAATATACAAATAAAGGACCGTAATAATCCCTTTAAATTATTAAAAATAAAGTAACTAAGAAATCGTAACAGAAAAAATAAAAATCATAAAAAAATATAACGACAAAAAGAAACGAATGAAGCCTTTGACATATTTATTAGCCATTTAATAATATATAATGTATTAATAATAAAAGAAAATAAGTTAAGATTTGTTGATATACTAAAAATCAAACTCAATAAAAATTAACAAAAATTAGATATATACATACTTTATATACTTATATATAGTAGGTATGTGGATTATATAACGTGGTGCATTGAAATCCGCAAGAAGAAAACACCAAGAGTAACTCCAAAATCAGTATGACAGTTGACTTATTGACGCATTAATAAGCGAGAAATATAACATTTCTTAACTCTCCCAGCTTTACATGCAAGCATCTTCATCAGCGACAAAATATACATGTACACTTTCAGTGGGATATATAAATTTAAAAAATCATGTATCTTATTTCAATTTTTTTTTTGCTAATTAACAATATTCTATAAAAAGAAACCATGGAGAAAAAAATTATAGCATAATAACTCTCAATGATACAAAATTAAGAGCGTTAAGAAACAGCAAAATTTATAATACAAACATGAACAACTACTACTTTAACAGTGAACTCTGGCTCTTTCCAAAACCTAATGGAAGGTGACATGAGACGAAAATCCATCATACGATTTAATTTCTATTCTATATGCGGTTCAGCTTTATTATTGCATTGATTCACTAAACAGTCAATAATTAATTACAATTTTTATCTTAAAAATAATACATATATTATACCTGCGAGAACATATACACAATTATTCTGATTTATAAAATTATTTAAAGAATTAATTTCTTTCTGGTACTTTATGGACGTGGGATAACGATCATCACATAACAATCTTAAAAATATTCAATAAAATCCATTTGCACATAATCTGTGCATAAATAAAATACATGAATACACCCAATTTTAATACTGCTTGGTTATTTCAACAAATAAAAAGTGTCCGTCTGTTCGTCTATATGTATACTTCATATGTTGTCTTCCGCATATTCCAGTTTTTCTTTTACGCCATGACTATTTGCCCACAAATGAAAATGATTTTAAGCTCCAACTTCGGGATCGTTGGCTTAGGTTCTACCACTGACCAAATAACATATAGATACCCCATTTCATATACTCGTTTTTTGGACAATCTACATGTTATTTGGTCAGTGGTTCTACCAAAGACATTAGAACACTAAGATGCGTAACGACCATACAATGTGATCTTATGGATTAAATATATTATGTGTCATTATGCGTGTATCCGGTCTTTACTACCAATAATACAATATTCGAATAAATATTATATAGAGGCAATATAAAATAAGAGTTGTTTAACATGGGAAGGTGCAAGCGACTTCCAAATAAATTCAGAACTTTTAACGTGAAGGGTATATTTATTTCGACAACGCGCTGTAGAAAAATAATACATGCAAGCAAATTTACAGTGCTCTCTCTCTCTCACTGGATTTTGTGCGAAATTTCAAGAGAGCCTAGCGCCAGCCCAAAAAAATTGTGTAGAAAAATTTTGTATGGCGTTACGCATCTCAATGTTCTAATGTCTTTGGTTCTACTTTAAGTCGAATTTACATTTACGGATGTCAAAATCAGTAGGTTCATAAATAAAACAATTAAGAATGTTATAGTCACGTAAACTCGACTTTGAGATACCCTGCCCCCTTGTCACAAGAATTGGTGTACATACATATGTATGTACATACATAAATGTATGTACCTCTCCCGCGGTCTTCATGTTTTGCTATGTGAATATGATTCATGATTTACTTCTTGTTTTTCTTTTCTGTTCACAGTAATATTTAGAAATACTCAGAATAAAGAAAAGAATATACTATATTGATTTCTCTAATGATCCTTTGGCAGAATATATATACTTTATGGGATGGGAAACGCCTCCTACCTGTTAC
Organism: Drosophila quadrilineata; assembly: GCA_018150725.1. NCBI lineage: Eukaryota > Metazoa > Arthropoda > Insecta > Diptera > Drosophilidae > Drosophila > Drosophila quadrilineata. The sequence continues at coordinate 747,570 of JAECWN010000432.1, read as the reverse complement.
ATTTTTTTTAAGTTTTTAAAATTCCCCTTCAATACGCTAACATTTCGAAAAATCGTGTAGCTTTAGTAATTGTAAAGATACTATTTTTATGTAATTGCAAGTATATTTATGTTTACACTTTTCAGTTAATTACATATTTACTTTACGGATGCCGTGCTTCCATCGCCCTCTATATAAAGAAAAAAAATCAATTAAAAAAAAAAACAACTTAACGACTCAATTTGCCTTCAAGATAGATTTTTTACATTTCGTGTATGTATAGTATTGTATATTCTGCCTAGCCATTGTACGTTTCAAATGTGCAATACCACTGACCAAATTATTTGGTCAGTGATAATACATACATACATATGTGTTCTCTCATATAATGAAAAATGACAGGGTATATATAGTTTATTTATATATGTACATATATAATTTATATATATTTCAAATCCATTCGTTGTTAGTTATCATATGAATATATATATTTCAATTTATATTACAAATTAAAACATGACCAGAAAATACTAATTTTTTTAGTTATTCAAATAAGTAATTCATATAGAAAATCCCCAATCGGTATGTACGATCGCGTAAAGTGAAGACATATTCATACATACATATTATACATGAAACAAATTTTCATGAGAAACCTCCTATTGACCGCAGATTACGCATTTACTTCTCAATAATAACAATTGTGAAGTAACAACAATTAATGAGCTGGCACAGAGTAGCTCTTAGTCGTGGATTATATAGCATTCATGTGAGTTTCTTTTCGTATAATATCAAAATCATTTTGAAGAAAACAAACCAGTACAATTGCTGCGTCAAGTAATGTTTGCTATATATATATAGCTATATATTATACACACTCACATATTTACATATATGAAAGTGTATATTATATTTATACAAAACCGAATCATGAAAGAGGAAATATTTTATACTGTAAATGTTTTTCAAACCATCATAATAGGATGTAATATAGCTCCAAGAATGTATTTATTGTTCTTCTTCTTCGATAATTGTCGCTGACGTTAATAGACAACTATCTTTGAAATGCGAAAAGTTGAGTGGAGAATCGTTTACTAATAATGATCTTAAGAACACTGCCTTTTTAAGTAGTTTCCTTTATTTCGTTCTGCAATATCTTTTAATTTATTTTTCATACTAAAAATTTAAGCTTACTTGTACTTATATCGAGCCCTATTTGCGATAATAAAATAAGCTCCAGGTAGCAAATTTAACAGGAGGGGTTTTTTCCCCGGCTACTAAATTGCCCGAAATCTCAACAAAAAGATGCAATTAGTATTTGATATTTTGGGAGCGAATGCGGCTGGTAAATATGTACACATTTGCATACAACATTTTTTCGGAAAAATGGCGCTTACGTTTGTTTTTTCGATATACATACATATATATCTGTAATTTATATACAATCTATGACATACACTCGCACCTTTATATAGATATTCAAATATAAATAAATTAATACATACATAGTTTAGATCGCAATTAAAATAATTCAACAACATGATTTATTTATCATTAATATAATATTGCGAATTAAACATAAACACTTTGTTTTATAGACAATTTAAATTCGAAGCTGTAAATAGCAAGATACAAAAAATTAATTATAACCGCCTCCCATAGAATCACAAAAAAAATACATATATATTTCATGAGTTTTTTATACAATTTATATATAGAAAAACAATATATAACATCGATCAAAAATCAGACGCAGTAATTGTTATTAACGCAATAAGTTTATTAGCTAAACGATATAGCGACTATAATTAAAATTTTTAAACATTTTTGTCATCATTTTATGGAAACTATTTTATTTATTGGCAAAACCTGTTTAAGTCAATTGTAAAATAAAAGATAATGGTTAAAAAAAGGTAAATATATAGAAACCAAAGAAAGAAATTTGCAGGCATCGCTCGAATGTGAAGTTAAGCGTTTCAAAAGCAATATTTTACAAATAAAATTTACAGAAATATATATATATATATATATATTTCTGTAAATTTTGTTTATATGTTTATATATGTAATAAGGCATTATAGTTTGGTGTCGCAAACAAAGAATGTTTTAATTTCGAACTTTGTGACAAGCCTCAAATTTGTAATATTACAAATAACTTTCATTGCTGACATAAACAATTATTTACGTTGGAAATTATATAAACTAAACATATTGAATTAATTGTTTTAATCAATTTGGATTAGTTCGTTTTATCTATCATTTAAGATAATAATAATAATAATATAAAATTATTATATTATCTTTTTATTACAGTGTATTATTATCCACTTTAAAATACAAATGTACAATCTAAAAATATATTAAACTACTTAATATGTTTGAATTCAAACTAAAGTGTTGGATAAAAATCATATATTAGTTGCTAATTCTGTATGGTATAATCTATTTATAGCTTTTATAATTACTACAATATTATTCTAATTATAAACATATTAAAAATTAAAACAAGAAATTAATATGATGAAAATAAATTTCGTTTTCGTTTTTAAATACGAAAGTCATGCAATATTGATATAGTAAAGCTACAGAAAATTGGAAATTAAATAAAAGTAAAAGAAGTCACAAAATGTATCTTGTTAATGCCAGAAATATTACTTACTTCAAATAAATATTTTAAAAGCGACACAAAGTCAAAGATTCTTTAAAATTATTTTAAATTTGTTCTTTTTAATCCCAGTATCTATTAAAGCATCGATAGCACTAAAAATAAATTATTTAATTATGCGAGTAAATGCTGATTTCTCACAATTTTAGAATATATGAATATTTCTAGAACACAATCATGTATCAGAAATGAAGAACTTTTCAAGCTTTCAGACTTCAGAAAGACTCCTATCCAAAAAAAAAATACCGCATACATAAAGATATGTAAATTAGAATTTTACAACTGCACTGTCCCAGTGTGCGGCAGAGAACTTTTTATCCGTTCCGCAACTACAGTTACACTACGGTATAGTTGCAAACGCGTTATCTTTTCCTCGGTCAGCGACTTCAGTTAGGCAACAACACTTGATGCTTGCGGTACTATTTTATTAGGGGGTATGTCTTGCTTCCCGATGAGTTCTAGTTGAGACTAACTTACTAATCTAAAATTAGTTTAACATAAACGGCCGACTCCGCTGCTGCTGTCGTCGCGCTGCCGCTCTCGTCGCGTCGCTCTGCTGTTACTTTCGCCGCGCTGCCGCTCTGCTGTTGCTTTCGCCGCGCTGCCGCTCTCGTTGTGTCGCTCTGCTGTTGCTGTCGTCGCGCTGCCGCTCTCATCGCATCGCTCTGCTGCTGTTGTCGTCGCGCTGCTGCTCTTGTCGCATCCCTCTGTGGCTGCGTCGCTGTAGCTGTCACTTCGACCATGCTAACACCGCGCCTCGTGCAAGGGCTCCAATGGCCCAGGGGGTATTAGGTAACGCTGTTGTTGAATGCACCGGCGCTGGCAGCTTCAAGTCCCAGAGTGCAGAGCCAGTTATTTTGGTAGTGAGCAGTCCACTGACGCTACACTGTGGCCGGAGTTACTTGTTAACTTGTATACGCACAAGAAGCTATGCATCTATTTGTCTATTGCCTGTCTGGACAGTGAACTACGCATACACACGAGCTCATAACAACGATCAAGGACATCATCAATAACAGTGGCAATAACCACAGAACAAATATCATAAATCATAGCAGGTACATATCATATGGTATACATAAAAAGGGTTACATTTCAAGCGACCATTGGCAAGCCACACATTCGGTAATATACCAGCGACAGCAAATTCTTTGCTTGCGGCAGGAAGTCCCATCGGCAGTCATGAAAACTACGCCAGCAGTTGTACTGTCGATGGAATTTACCAGGATTTTTAGCCTACCTAACAGAAAGTGGTTGTACTATTGCTGTAAATTACCAGAATTTTTTGCCTACCTAGCAGGAATAGATTGTGCTATCGCTGTAAATTACCAGAATTTGTATACATCCAATTTTCAATTAATTAAGCAAAGCTTTTCCGTTTATCTTTACAAGTGTTCACAAATGATTTCACAATGAACGAAATGAGATAGCTTAACTTGAGTTAAGTGATGATGGAGCAACAACCAAGGTTCGCTCATGAGTGAACGATATGAGTTTGATACAGATAAGTGATCAAACTAGGGTTTGCTCAAAAACAAGCATCATTGACAAATTAGCGAGGCAAAGGAGGCATTGTAGCATCCCTCACGCACCAATGTTATTCGCTTTTGAGACAGCTTGCTTATTGCCCGTCTTCCTATTTCTAAGTTGACCATTTTTATTGCTATGACAACAAACAAATACATACACAAATAGTACATACACATCAGTGTTGCCAGCGCAACAATGACAGATGATCAAAAAAAAAAAAAAAAAAAAAAAGGACAAAAAATATGACAAACATAGTTTTCTAATTTTTCAATTATTTCAAATAAAATTTCGTCGATTTCTTTATTAATTTCAATTTCGACCGTTGCAATTGAATGTATATGGCGCCAAAATGCGAACTGCACAGTTAAATAAGGCGCCCAACCGGATTGATTGCAGAATGTTGACAACAAAACATTGCAAGTGCCGCCGCCTGCCGGCAAGATTCCGATGTTCCGACTAGCTTAAACGGAATTTTATTTTCCTGCGCGAACGGCAATGCACTTTGTAAATGTTTTTTTGTATTTCCATGTGCACGCACCATGTCAATTTTTGAATTTAATGTACACTTGCAGTATTTGCAGTATGCCTTGTTAGAATCTGTGGCATCTCGGCACAACCAATTCATCAGCGACGGTTCTTGCAACAACGATGCCCGACATTTTTGTGTATATGTTTCCTTTGGCATGTTGAAACTTTATTCACAATTAACCGATGCTCAATACGTTTGACGTCGATTACACAAAAACACAAAACAGGGTTGCACTGCTTTTAAAAATGCTTATCGATTGCAGAAATTCGATATGAAAGCGATGCCACACAGTTTTAAATACATATACATACATATTTCATAAACATTTAAAAAATAAAAAATTGTTGAGAAAAGGGACAAAAAAATAAACAATAGGCTGTTTTTTCGGATAGAGGATGTTTTAAAATTTTTGCGGACAAAGCTGTTAGCTGTTTCTTTTTCTTTTTAAGTGGACTGTATGATTTAAAAAATTTAACAAAAAAATGTTTATTCGCTGCTCCCTTTAGATCCGGTATGTCCTAGTAGTTTGCTGCCCGGTTACGATGAGCATTGTTGGATTGTTTTTGAAATCTATTGATCCTCTTCCAACAAGTTGGTGAACCCTCATTAGCTGCTGCGAATTGCCGTGGTATTTGTTGTTGCAGCTCCCACTTCATCCTTGGGGTTTCCAACACACCACGACAATTGCATTTCTCCATGCATCTTGCACTTTTTTCATCCGATGTCAGCCTCGGATACGCTTTTCTTTAAGTCCGATGTAAGCCTCGGACACGCTACACAATGTGATTTTTTTCTTCCAGCCTGTAAGACAGGCTCTAGTTTAACTTTTTTTTTATGTTATATTGTGTAACAATTGGGACAGAACAAACGTTATAGGCTTCCGGCCTCTAGGGTAGCCACAGAATAATAACGATGCTCGGCCGAACATGGAGAGTCAGTGTATACTTCAAAAACTCCGACTATCCTGGGTGGTCCAAAATTAGCGGATAGCTTTAATTTTCCATAAAGGATAGAATCCCTAACTGAAACTACAAATGCTTAATCAGGCGGTATTCGCGAATTGCTAAACGTCTCTCTTCTTCGAGAGTACCCAAAGACGTTTATTAAATCAATTAACAACATCGTAGAACGATCAGAAAAAAGCAACGAGACGGCGAAAAAGATACTAGGTCAATAAAATCAATGGAGAAAACGAACTCGACCCGACGAGCAGAAGAGGCATGGGCTAGAGTCCTAGATGGTGAGGGACTCCAGCGGTCTATACCCTACCCTACCTATGACCCAATGATGATCACATCAATGGATTCCCTTACCTTCCCCCCTCCTCCTTTTAGATTAGCATGATCCCTAACATAGAAATTCTCTAGACACGAATCATTTCCTGAGCTCAATCATCTCACCAACCCAGCATGGCTTTGTGAGATCCAAATCTACTACCACAAACTTATTGGAACTCTCCTCTATTGTCATTAGTGGGTTTCATAGTACGATGCAAACGGATGTTATCTACACTGACTTCAGTAAAGCATTTGATTCTGTAAACCATACTCTCCTAATGCACAAGTTATCGCTTCTTGGTTTTCCTCATACTCTTATGAACTGGATTTCCAATTATCTTAAAAATAGAACTCAAAGAGTTATGTTCAATTTTGCCCTTTCTAAGCAGATCTTTGTTTATTCAGGAGTGCCCCAAGGTAGCCACCTCGGACCATTGCTTTTCAATTTATTTATTAATGACCTTCCGTCTATTATTAAGAATAGTGCTGTTTTGATGTATGCAGATGACGTTAAATTATGCCTCTCTTATAAGGATCCTATTTCTGCTTCTTTGTTGCAAGCTGATCTAAATATTCTCAATTCATGGTGTAAAACCAATCTTATTGCCCTCAATTGCTCAAAGTGCAAAGCCATGACTTTTTGCAGAACATAACCTGTGCACGCTGAATACTTATTAGACGGCCATCTTCTTGAGAATATATCTCAAATCAATGACCTAGGCATCTTACTTGATCGTAAACTCGCCTTCAATGGTCACATTGAGTTCATGGTAAATAAAGCCATGAAGGTCTTAGGTTTCATTAAGCGTTGGTCTAAGGAATTCAATGACCCTTATACGACTAAACAGCTTTATGTCTCTCTGGTACGTCCCATTCTCGAGTATGGGTCCTGTTTGTGGTCACCACAGTATCAGACTCACAAAGACAAAATCGAGTCGGTGCAAAAGAAGTTTCTAATTTTCGCACTAAGAAACTTAAACTGGTCACCACAGCTTAACCTACCGCCATATCCTAGTAGATTACTATTAATTAATCTTCCTTCTCTTTCTCACCGTCGCACTATGCTGGGTGTTACTTTCATTCTGAAACTTATCAATGGTGATATTAACTCTCCTTTCTTGCTTAACAAATTAAACTTTTCAATTCCTATCAGATCTACCCGTTTCTTTTCCTTATTAAAAATTAGCACTTGCACTACTAATTACCTTATGCATGAACCTTTTAGAGTACTATGTTCTGAGTTTAACAGACTTTACGGGGTTATTAGATTAGAGTCGTCTGTTTCTACTAATAAAGCCTTAATCTTAGAACATTTACTCACACATTAATCACATAATCTCTGGTGGTGGTCATTGATTTGATTGGGTTTTCCTGGGATTCCCCAATCCTAGCAACAAATGTTGAATCAATTTACATTTATTCACCCCAGAACTATTTATTTATTATTTTTATTTTAATTTAATTCTAATTTTTAATTTTTAAACATATATATAATTTATTTTATATATTTAATTTAATCATTTTTAAATTTGATTGTAATGTTACATATTAATTAATTTCTGTCGACTGTTTATAGTTGACATTAAATAAATAAATAAATAAAAAAAAAAAATAAACGGCAGTATCAAACCCTTCAGGGCAACAAAATAAACTTAGGCAATTGCTTTCATTGATATTATAGACGAGATTTATATAGTCGCAATTTATTTACCGAATGATAATCTTACAAGCAAACTTAAGCATAGCAAATTTGGTTTTCGTAATCTATTTCCAGTAGGGAATGTATTTCGATATTTTAACATTTGGAGTAATTCGCGAAAGAATAGATTTAAACTACAGCATTACTTTTCCATATCATCAACTTTCTTTATAAACATTATCAATTTCGATTCATTTACATTTTATTTAGTTCGTGACCGCAAAATAATTCGAGAAAAGAAACAAAAATATCATTAGATTATCACTTTTACAGGGTATGACCTAGTGTCATACTCAGGCTATTTAAAATTTAAGCTTTAGGTAGGAAATGGAAAAATATCTGTGTGTGTGTGCGCGAGATAGATATTCTAAGAGAAGAATAATATAATAATAGAATGCAGCCTGCCAGTGCAGGCGTTCAATGGGCATACGCGAAACAGCACAAGTATATATGATGATTTTATTAATATTTCTTTGCGATATTGCTGAAGGCAATACGGGTGGGATCGCAACTCAAACCAGTCACTTTGCTATCGTGTCGGACTATCCGGACCCGATACCGGGCCCCCGAGACGAACGCAATTAGAGTGGGAGGAATAATTAATAGAGACAGTGTATGTGCACTTACCCTGCAACTCCTGGACGAAGGCCTTCTCCTGGGTGCGCGGCACTCAACGATTACGTTCGCGATAAGATTTTTATCTAATTCTCTTTCTTACGTATTCGCTTGAGCTCTTATCGCGAATGTCTGTTGGATTTCAAAAATTTAAAAAAATTCTGCAACGGTCCCGTCCGTTACAATTGACAACCTTAAGGTATCATTATAAGGTGCCATTTTATTATAATCCTGTGTTTCTTACCTTTTTCCCGGAGAAACGACGGGAATTTATTTTAGAAACCTGACTGTAAGGCAGGCACTATTTTAATATCTGTGTCTCTTACCTCTGGTGGGGCAGAACAACAGATTTTTATAAAATAATCAGTGAGCACACCATGGCTACACTGATGAGTTCAGTCTAATAATTGAACTAAAACTGAATCCAAACCGGATTGAACTGACGACTCTAGGTCGTACTCCGCTCTCCTCAAAATGTTGCAGAGTCGCGGTATTCAGGACTTTTAGATGCTCTTTGGCGAATCCTTGTCCTTTATCCGTTGCTAGTTATTTGAAAACTCTTGGTAGTGCTATCGGATCCTTTTAATCCTCCTTTAACTAGCGGGAGATCCCATATACTTGGCCAGGTTTCTCCGTACTTTGTTGTAGATGCTGGTCGTAACGTCCTGATTGCAGCTTCCAACTGTTTATGTGCAGAAGGCACTTTTTATTTACGCCTTACACTTTTTAATAATTTATTCGATGTTAGCCTCGGATACGCTTTTCTTAGTCCGATGTAAGCCCCGGACAAGCTACAAAATGTGACTTTTTTGAATAACCAGACTGTTTGTAAGGCAGCTACTGGGTTTATTTTCTGCGTTTTTATTTAAACGACAGAACTTAGGCAATCTTAAGTTATAACAAAAACTAATAGATGCCATTTTCACCCCGACTCTATCCACTGAGAACAAGGTAAATGTTAATCATAATCCTGCGTTTCTTACCTCTGGTGGGGGAACAAGGATTATTTTTAACCGCCTATTTGTAAGACAGGCGCATGATTCTTCATCTGTGTCTCTTACCACTGGTGGGGGAAAACAACAGATTGCTCGAAGGGCCAAATGATAATCAGAGTCTCGAAATAATGAAACTGATGAGTTGAGTTGTTGTACTGAACTGAACTGCCGATTCAGGATCGGCTCTCCTTTTATTTCATTTTTTATATAGTTATTGCTATGTACAAATTATGTGCTTAGAACTAGTATAGAGGCTAATAGTCACGTAGTATCGAGCATATATAATGTGATCCTCGGACTTATATTTTCTCACATAGCATATTTATATAATATTATCTTATACGCTGATAGGCCCTATACAGTGTCACATAACATTATTTTAGGACTAGGTCGACGAGACCCATGAACCCTATGTCAATCGTACATGTTTTTATTGATCTTTGTGTTAGTACCAGCGGTCGTAAATAGTACCCTTTGTCAACTCAAGTGGCTCAGGCCTTACATAATTTGTGTGAGTTGAGGATACAAGTACTTGACTTGGCTATTGACAGCATATGTTTCTTATCTTATTTAATATGTTCCTAGTGTCCTAAGATCGTACATATTTATTATACAATGCATGTTCATGCTTGAACATTCTGCCAAGGGCCGAAAGAAAGGTGTGAGCGAAATAAGGTGTGAGTTTTATGTTTACATTAATTATTTAAAATATGTTCATGCTTGAACATCAAGTGTTTGAAGTCGTTGTGATGCCATCGTATTTAAATGTCAAAGTGAGAGTTCTACCGAGTACAATTTTGTTAATAAGTTTTTTTCATTTTCAAAAAGGTTTAAAATCCGCTGTAACCTATTGTAAGTCGTACAGTAATTAATTGTTGTTTTATTGCATATAGTCAGAATTGCCAGGTTCAACTCAATTTCTTTTTAAATTTGAACTTTTAAAGTATAACCTCGAATTCAACAGCTCAGAATTGGTTAACATTTGGAATGCAATAAGTACACATGTATTCTTTATATTTATTATTTTTTTTATTAATAATTTGAAATATTATTACTTTTAATTTTGCCAATATTAAATTTAACTTAAAAAAAATAAATAAATAAAAAAAAGTTTAGGTGTTCCACCGCAAATTTTTTTTAAATTCTGCTTTCTATTGAATACATCTACAATATAAAAATACTAAATCTAAATAGCTTGTCTCATTCATGAGATCTCAATATAAAACACAAAAAGTGAATAAAGGACTATAGTGCATTGCTCTGCTGGACAGCCTAATTCAAAATCAGCGACAGGCAATACAACTAAATAGAAATATACTATTATAATAATTCAGATGTTCCAACATTGGTGGATCGAACTTGTTGGATGCTGTTCGTGTTAGCCGATCGGGGTATGTTGCATCGAACTGAAGTATCTCGCTAAGAAATTTCGTGGCCTTATATATTTTATAGTTAGTGCTTTTACGTAATTGAAAAGGATAAACAATCACTCAACGTTCTTAAACTGGGTTTAGCCGAAAATCGAGTTGGGAGGACTGTTCCATTCCCGAAAGGGCACAGTGTCGTAGTTTAACTCTCAGTTGTCGAGTCGGTAATCTCGGTACAACAACCCAAAAGACGAGTCCAACATCGTTGGATTACTGAAAAGCTGGACAAGCAAGAAGAGACATTCCAAAGGTTGAAGTCTAAATTGCTAAAATGCCAATGCTGTCATACTTTAATTTACACGATAAGACATGCCTAACGTCAGATACATTACGGGCCGTATTATTACAGTTTGACGAGGCGGAAATCCCATCATTCACAAGTAAGAGTTTGCCACCGGTGGAAAAAGCGTAGCGAAAAAGCTGGCCTGAAGTTTGATCTCATAACGGACCGCAAGCCCCTTAAAGCCTTAGTATATAAAGCAGGTAAAGAGAACATTGCCGACGCACTATAGAGACTGTGCCTGTTCACTGACATCGAACCTTTAGACTGAGCTGATGAGAAGCATACGGGAGACCCAAGAGAGAGCTCTTCTAAAATGAATAGAAGGGATGTGGAGACCTGTACCAGTAGCGGTTCATATGCAGAGAGATAGAGGGAGACAGTTAGTTGATTAATGGACGCTGACCAAGCCGGACAAATAAAGAACGACACACCACTACACCTGTGTTGTAATAAATTTAATATTGTTGTTTTAATTAATCCAAGGATTTTCAGCGTTATTACAATATATTTCTAATTATTTTACTTATCTTCATAAGGTACACATATGTAAAATGTATGAAAATTACTAAATCCCTATTGACTAAAAGCTGGTTCCTTGTTCCACAAAACTCAATTGAAAGTTTGTGCGAGAAAATTATACCTCAGACAATAGCCGATTTCGGGAAAATATAATATATATATAATTGAAAAATGTTATCAAGACATATGCTCGTAGTATATAAATATATATCTGAGTTCGCAAATAAAAATAATTGTGACACAAATCTTCTGGCACATACTGCAGCAGTCTCTGCAAAGAAATAAACAAGACGGGCACGGCTTTTGATCTTAAAAAAGCCTTAACAACATCCGAATGCTCAACTGAATCTAGAAAGCAATTTGATATAAAACCCCATTCCACTTACACCCGATGAAGCATTTTCTTATCTCCTGGGAATTATCTTATGTAACATTTGGGGACAGAACAAACGTTATAGGCTTCCGGCCTCTAGGGTAGCCACAGAATAATAACGATGCTTGGCCGAACATGGAGAGTCAGTGTATACTTCAAATACTCCGACCATCCTGGGTGGTCCAAAATTAGCGGAATGGGATCCTCTAGCCCCTTAGCTCTTTCGGGATGGGTGTGGGTTTGCTAATTCGGACAGCTCCCTGTTACAGATAGCTTTAATTTTCCATAAAGCATAGGATCCCTAACTGAAACTACAAATGCTTAATCAGGCGGTATTCGCAAATGGCTAAACGACTCTCTTCTTCGAGAGTACCCAAAGACGTTTATTAAATCAATTAACAACATCGTAAAACGATCTAAAAAAAAAAAAACAACGAGACGGCGAAAAAGATACTAGGTCAATAAAATCAATGGAGAAAACGAACTCGACCCGACGAGCAGAAGAGGCATGGGCTAGAGTCCTAGATGGTGAGGGACTCCAGCGGTCTATACCCTACCTTACCTATGACCACTGACCATATAACATATAGATGGGACATTTCATACAACGAAAACGGCCACGAAATTTCTTAGCGAGATACCCCAGTTCGATTGCCGACATACCCCAGTTCGAAGCGAACAGCTTCCGACAAGTTCGATCTCTCAATGAGCGAACCTATACTGAGTTAATAGCGTTTTGTACGTCGTCTAGGGCGGACGCTTCGTATAGAGCCCGCATGTGACTCTCATGATCGCAGGTAGAAAGAGCAAATTTGCATGAGACTCTCACAGTGAGAGTCCCTCACAACCAATGCTGTTCGCTGCTGAGAGCTTCCTTCTTGCCTGCCTCTCTCATTCTGTTGCCCATTTTCATAGCTATGACAACAAATACACTCTCATCATCTTGTACGTACACATACTCATCGCTGTGTGTGGGTACCCAGCCTATTTCATATTTTCGACTTTTGCTGCTGTTCGAGCTCAGCAAAGTTTTTTTCCACTACCTGCGACGGGTCCGACCCATCGCACTGCAAGACGGATCTTTACCCTGTGTTGCGTAGCACAAGTTTACAAGGCGGCATGCCATTATTTTCTTACAGGGAATTTTTTATTTTGTCATTGCTTTGCATGTCGCAGATTCTGAATTGGGCTATCCCACCAGATCAATGCCTGCCAGAATATACAAACACAAGCATAGCTTTTTGTGTGTACACACATGTCTACATGTATGCGTGACTTTGCTTGGGACTTCTTCTCGATTGCCAAATTATATTTCTAGCTCGAGAAAGACTTTTGATGCTTGGGCAGACAATTTGATACCCTGACCTTCCACAAATACATGAATTGCCATTTGTATGGAATTACTAGTATTGCCGATTATTGTTATCGGATGGAAAGGAAAGTTGAAGCATGATGAGATTTATAGTATAGCCAATACATTTAAATTTGATTTTCCATATTTTTATTTTTTTTTTTCAAAAATATAACACCATATAATTATTATTGAGCGACATAACGAAACTACGAATCTCTGCACTCATGCGATAACAAAGTGCAGCTGCAATACTAGTAATTCCATACAAATTGCAATTCATGTATTTATGGAAGGTCAGGGTATCAAATTGTCTTCCCAAGCATCAAAAGTCTTTCTCGAGCTAGAAATATAATTTGGTACTCGAGAAGAAGTCCCAAGCAAATTCACGCATACATGTAGACATGTGTGTACACACAAAAAGCTATGCTTGTGTTTGTATATTCTGGCAGGCATTGATCTGGTGGGATAGCCCAATTCAGAATCTGCGACATGCAAAGCAATGACAAAATAAAAAATTCCCTGTAAGAAAAATAATGGCATGCCGCCTTGTAAACTTGTGCTACGCAACACAGGGTAAAGATCCGTCTTGCAGTGCGATGGGTCGGACCCGTCGCAGGTAGTGGAAAAAAAACTTTGCTGAGCTCGAACAGCAGCAAAAGTCAAAAATATGAAATAGGCTGGGGACCCACACACAGCGACGTTCAAGATGATGAGAGTGTATTTGTTGTCATAGCTATGAAAATGGGCAACAGAATGAGAGAGGCAGGCAAGAAGGAAGCTCTCAGCAGCTGTCATAGCTATGAAAATGGGCAACAGAATGAGAGAGGCAGGCAAGAAGGAAGCTCTCAGCAGCGAACAGCAGCATGCAAATTTGCTCTTTCTACCTGCGATCATGAGAGTCACATGCGGGCTCTATACGAAGCGTCCGCCCTAGACGACGTACAAAACGCTATTAACTCAGTATAGGTTCGCTCATTGAGAGATCGAACTTGTCGGAAGCTGTTCGCTTCGAACTGGGGTATGTCGGCAATCGAACTGGGGTATCTCGCTAAGAAATTTCGTGGCCGTTTTCGTTGTATGAAATGTCCCATCTATATGTTATATGGTCAGTGCTATGACCCAATGATGATCACATCAATGGATCCCCTTACCTTCCCCCCCTCTTCCTGTTAGATTAGCATGATCCCTAACTTAGAAATTCTCTAGACACGAATCATTTCCTGAGCTCAATTTGTAAACGGCAGTATCAAACCCTTCAGGGCAACAAAATAAACTTAGGCAATTGCTTTCATTGATATTATAGACGAGATTTCCATAGTCGCAATTTATTTACCGAATGATAATCTTACAAGCACTTATACATAGCAAATTTGGTTTTCGTAATTTATTTCCAGTAGGGGATGTATTTCGATATTTAAACATTTGAGTTAATTCGCGAAAGAATAGATTTAAACTACAACATTACTTTTCCTTATCATCAACTTTCTTTATAAACATTATCAATTTCGATTCATTTACATTTTATTTAGTTCGTGACCGCAAAATAATTCGAGAAAAGAAACAAAAATATCATTTGATTATCACTTTTACAGGGTATGACCTAGTGTCATACCCAGGCTATTTAAAATTTAAGCTTTAGGTATGGAATGGAAAAATATCTGTGTGTGTGTGTGCGCGAGATAGATATTCTAAGAGAAGAATAATATAATAATAGAATGCAGCCTGCCAGTGCAGGCGTTAACTGGGCATAAGCGAAACAGCACAAGTATATATGATGATTTTATTAATATTTCTTTGCGATATTGCTGAAGGCAATACGGGTGGGATCGCAACTCAAACCAGTCACTTTGCTATCGTGTCGGACTATCCGGACCCGATACCGGGAACTCAATCGAGTTCTTCGAGACCAGGACCCCCGAGACGAACACAATGAGAGTGGGAGGAATAATTAATAGAGACAGTGTATGTGCACTTACCCTGCAACTCCTGGACGAAGGCCTTCTCCTGGGTGCGCGGCACTCAACGATGACACTGTTACTACCCGCAAGAGGGTGAGCATCAAAAGAAAGAAATATTAAAAAAATCACTTGCTGTCGCGGGCATTCACTTGCACCCACACTCATACACACATTTTTCCATTTTTTTCACCAAAAAGAAACTAAAAATTTTTGACTGACGGTATCCTAATATAAGCACCAATAAAATCGATCATATTTTAAATCTGCTATATTAATATCTGCTTGTGCGTGGCGGCGGCGGCTCCGTGCATTAGGTACGGCGGCGGAGGCGCTTGCGCTGCTGACGCTGCTTGTGCGCGGCGGCGGCGGATCCGTGTATTAGGTGCGGCGGCAGCGGCGCTTGTGCGGCTGATGCTGCTTGTGCGCGGCGGCGGCGGCTCCGTGGATTAGGTGCGGCGGCGGCGGCGCTTGTGCTGCTGAGGCTGGTGGAGGTTTAACGATCGAGTCGCGGGCCTTGCCGAAATTTCACAGCCCGGCACAACTGTGACGACGAGGTCATTTTATTGTATTTTATAAATTTTTATTTTTATTTTATTGGTATATATATGTCGGAGATTATTTGATAATTTGAACTGCGCGCTCGACTTTTGAGGCAAAACAGTTAGTGTGGAAAAGGAGATGTCCTTTTCGACGTTATATAGCACTATGTAAAAGAGTGGGACGACCCTTTAGAGTCGTCAGTGTGGCCCAATGTTAGGTTGAGTGAAAGAGACAACACGAGAACGCGTGTTGGGTTGTGAAATAGACGTACGTCACTTTTGTTTTTCCACTCGTTCGACTCAACACGTACGTTGGGACTCGCTCTGCTCAATTACACAAAAGAATGGACCAAAATATAAATCCGCAAACATCGGGCTCAATTGCTGATAATAATAGTTCTTCGATATCAGAAGTGGGATATAATCCGTCGTCTTCGATGTTTCAAGACCAATTTCGTGTGTTATTGGAGCAACAGAACCAGAACTTTTTGCAACTTGCACGCGTGCTCAAACCATCGCCAGCGGAGCCTCAGAAAAATGGTGAAATTGTGTTGCCGAAGTTTAACTCGGACGTTGCCGGAGCGGATGCTGTGCAGTGGTGTGCGACTGTATAAATAATTTTTGGCGAAAAACCGTTGGAAGGCGGTGCATTGATTTTAGCACTAACGAAGTCTCTAGAAGGAAGCGCATCACAGTGGCTTTCGGAGGTATGTTACCCTGGCATAACGTGGCAGCAATTTAGGCAATTGCTTGAGCAGCGGTTCGATGACAGAGAGTCACCAGCGGCGACAATTTTAAATATGCTAAACACTCGTCCAAACGATGACGAGAGTTTAGCTGTGTATGCAAGCAGAAAGGTGACGTCACTTATTACTAAGTGGCGTAACTTGGATAAAGAAGAAATCGCTGCTTCCGTTGTACTGGGACTTTTGGCGAATCACGACCGTCGACTATAGCGTTTAGCCTGCACTGCAAGTATCAAAACCAGACGCGATTTGCAGTCAGAGCTTCATGTTTTTTCGTTGGAGAAAAAGCGCGTTAGTATCCAAGATGAAGAGCCCATCGCCAAACGTGCTAAGATTTTTGGATCAATCTGTCATAACTGTGGACAACTTGGGCACAAGAAGACCGAGTGCAAAGTAAATAAGCAGGCATTTTCTGGAGCGAAACGTGGACAAGATCAGGGGCGTTCACAGCGTGATAAGAACACTCTAACATGCTATCGCTGTCATGAGCTTGGGCATATTTCTACTCAATGTCCCAAGAATGCTGGAGAAGGAGAATCGAGAGCTCGGGTACATAAACGCGTTGAGTTATGTACGGTGGATGAGCCGAAAACTATCATGATGCAACGAGGTGAGAAGTTTCCAATTACTTTTGATTCGGGGCAGAGTGCTCTTTGGTTAAGGAGACTATATCGCAAAAGACTGACTGGGAAGAGAATTAACAACGTCGTATCCTTAAGCGGTTTGGGTAATGCTAATTTTGTTAGTACCATACAGATTTTAAGTAATGTTATGATTGACGGAAATTGTATCGAAATTATGTTTCACGTGGTTAATGACGATTGTATGAAAAACCAAATTGTAATTGGGCGTGAAATCTTGGCTCAAGGATTTTCTGCAGTAATATCGAGCAAGGGTGTAGAATTAGTTAAAGATAAATCAATTAACGTTTGTGATGTATCAGAAGTATCAGAAAGTGAGTATAACTTTGATCAAGTAGAGACAGTATTGTATGGTGCGGAGAAAAATCAATTAATACAGTTATTGAAAAAGTACTCAAAGTCGTTTATTCGGGGAACTCCTCTTACTCGAGTAAGCACTGGAGAAATGGTCATTCGTTTAACTGAGCCAACAAAGACAGTTCAAAGGCGTCCATATCGATTTAGTCCGAGCGAAAGAGAAATATTAAGAGCAAAAATTAAAGAATTGATCGAGCACAAAGTAATTAGACCCAGCTGTTCACCCTTTGCAAGCCCCGCACTGTTGGTAAAAAAAAAAAAATGGATCTGCCAGACTTTGTGTAGATTATAGGGAACTAAACAGAAACACTGTTGCTGACAAGTTTCCATTACCTTTAATATCTGATCAGATTGCAAGATTACGAGGAGCCAAGTATTTCACTTGCTTAGACATGGCGTCTGGGTATCATCAAGTGCCAGTTCACGCTGACTCAATCGAATACACTGCCTTCGTGACCCCAGACGGTCAATATGAATATTTGGCGATGCCATATGGTCTGAAAAATGCTCCTTCGGTTTTTCAAAGAGCTGTAATAAAGGCACTAGGTGAACTAGCATATTCTTTTGTTATCGTCTATATGGACGACATAATGATTGTGGCATCCACCAAGGAAGAAGCACTTGAGAGACTAGAAAGTGTATTAAAAGTTTTAACAGAAGCTGGTTTTTCCTTCAACGTAGAAAAATGTTCTTTCTTGAGAGAAACTGTGCAGTATTTGGGTTATGAAGTACAAGCTGGCGAGATTCGTCCAAATTTGCGGAAGATTGAAGCATTATGTGCGTTGCCATCACCTAGGTCCGTTACTACATTACGTCAATTCATAGGATTAGCTTCATATTTTCGACAGTTCATCCCTGGATTTTCTCAGCTTATGAAGTCTCTCTATTCTCTCACATCTGAGAAAAATAAATTTGTTTGGAAAAATGAGCATGAGGTAATACGTAAACGAGTTGTCAATATTCTCACAAGCAAGCCAGTTCTAACGATATTTGATCCACAACATCCCATTGAGCTGCATACGGATGCGAGCTCCATTGGATATGGCGCTATACTTTTGCATCGCATCGCAAGCAAACCCTATGTAGTGGAATATTTCAGCAAAGCTACTAGTCCTTGTGAATCAAGATACACATCGTATGAGTTAGAAACACTTGCTGTTGTGAATGCTGTAAAACATTTCAAGCACTTTTTGTATGGTAGAAAGTTTGTTCTCTTTACTGACTGCAATTCATTGAAAGCGTCAAGAACAAAAATTGAATTATCATCGAGAGTATACCGTTGGTGGGCATTTTTACAGTCTTTTGATTTTGACATAGAGTACCGAGAGGGAAAGCGCATGGCACTTGTAGATTTCTTTTCACGAAATCCCTTAAACAAAATAAATAAACCAATACAGGACAAAGTAGAAGAAAAACGTGTAGAGCTGATGAGCATCACAGAGAACTGGATTCAGGCAGAACAACATCGTGATCAGGACATATCGAGTACAATAAGAAAACTGAATGAAGGCGAACTTTCGGAAGATTTCCTTACAACATATGAGATGAGAGCCAATGTGTTATACAGAAAGATTCAAAGAAACGGAAAAACTCGTTGTCTGCCAGTCATACCCAGGTCTTTCAGATGGTCAATTATCAATCAGGTTCACGAGTCGATTCTGCACTTGGGTTGGGAAAAGACACTTGAAAAAGTGTATGAGCATTATTGGTTTGCGGGAATGTCAAAATATGTGCGAAAATTTGTCGAAAACTGCATAACCTGCAGAGTGACAAAATCGGCGTCGGGAAAAGTTCAAGCCGAATTACACCCAATTCCGAAAATCAGTATACCGTGGCACACGTTGCATATAGATATCACAGGAAAACTAAGTGGCAAGAACGACCGAAAGGCATACATAATAGTTCAGATTGATGGTTTTACAAAGTATGTTCACTTGTATCATACTTTTAAACTCGATGCAAACAGTTGCATAGACGCATTAAAATCTTCTATTGCTTTGTTTGGCGTGCCTAATCGTCTAGTGGCTGACCAGGGTAGAAGTTTTACTGGAACCAAATTTGTCGAGTTTTGTGCTTCTCAGAAAATGCAACTTCATTTGATAGCAACTGGCGCTAGTCGTGCTAATGGACAGGTCGAAAGAGTAATGAGTACCTTGAAAAATTTGTTGACTGTGGTCGAATCTAGTGAAAGGTCATGGCAGGATGCTTTGGGTGAAGTACAGCTATCATTGAATTGTACAATTAATAGAGTTACGAAATCTAGTCCGTTAGAACTGCTAATCGGCAAGTGCTCACGACCCCTTGGGTTAGTACCTATTTGTGATGAGGAGAGTGAGGTTGATTTAAGTAAACAGAGAATAGAAGCGGTAAAGAATATGGAAGAAGCAGCTCAATACGAGAAAACAAGATTTGACAAAGGTAGAGCTAAAGTCGTTAAGTTTACTGTAGGTGATTATGTCCTTCTTAAAAACAGTGAGCGACAACAAACTAAGTTAGACCCAAAGTTTCGTGGACCTTTCATAGTAACAGAAGTGTTAGACGGTGATCGATACAATTTAAAATCTTTAACAAGCAAGAGACAGTATAAATATCCCCATGAGAGCTTACGTAGAATGCCGGAGGGGCAGGTACCACATGAGCTAGACATAAATGGAGGTGAATAAAGTTCACTTGTTGAAGCGGTCAAGGACCGTAGTTACCAGTGTGGCATTGGTCTAGCAAATGAAACGGGTGAAAAGACCGTAGAAGTCCAGTGTGGCACTGGCAGTAGACGGATGAAACAGGCCGTAAAGTCTAGTGTGGCACTAGCAAATGAGACGGGTGAAAAGACCGTAGAAGTCCAGTGTGGCACTGGCAATAGACGGATGAAACAGGCCGTAAAGTCTAGTGTGGCACTAGCAAATGAGACGGGTGAAAAAGACCGTAGAAGTCCAGTGTGGCACTGGCAGAAGACGGATGAAACAGGCCGTAAAGTCTAGTGTGGCACTAGCATGAATTCAAGACCAATGTGACACTGGTGTATTGTAATGTGAAGTTGTCGATGCAATGTGGCGGTGCCAGGCCCGAAGGTTATTTAAAATAGAAATTAATGTAAGATTACTAAATAATTAAGAGAATTGTAAAAAAAAAAAATGAAAAAAAAGGGGTTTGTAATTAAAAATTAAGGAAATTTATGTTAAATAAAGTTGGAAACGAAAGCTGTGGAAGGGTTCAGTGATAGTTTGTGTGACACGAGGACGTGTTAGTTGCCAATATGGCCGTGGTGGAGATAGTTTATCTTTTTTTTCCTGTCTCACAATGCATAAGTGGTCAGAATGACCGAGTGGGAGAAAATCTTGTCTTCTGTATTACACGAGGACGTGTAAGTTGTCAGTCTGGCCGTGTCGGAGATTATTTGATAATTTGAACTGCGCGCTCGACTTTTGAGGCAAAACAGTTAGTGTGGAAAAGGAGATGTCCTTTTCGACGTTATATAGCACTATGTAAAAGAGTGGGACGACCCTTTAGAGTCGTCAGTGTGGCCCAATGTTAGGTTGAGTGAAAGAGACAACACGAGAACGCGTGTTGGGTTGTGAAATAGACGTACGTCACTTTTGTTTCTCCACTCGTTCGACTCAACACGTACATTGGGACTCGCTCTGCTCAATTACACAAAAGAATGGACCAAAATATAAATCCGCAAACATCGGGCTCAATTGCTGATAATAATAGTTCTTCGATATATATATTTTTTTTTTTGTACGGTTTACGAAGAACATGTTATTAGACCCGGTGGCTACTCGAACGAAAGCAGCAAGAAAAAAAGAGCGTATTTTTTCCGAAGCGGCCCTTATATACCCAAATTTTGGGCTTACGGATTTGCGTGACGTACGCCGCGGTTAATGAGCTTTTCTAATCGCTGCATTGCATTTTATCGATCTTATCAATGTGCAAGCCTGACCTTGAGCGCTCAATTGTGCGTGCGACGAGCTTTGCGTTCGCGATAAGATTTTTATCTAATTCTCTTTCATACGTTTTCGCTTGAACTCTTATCGCGAATGTCCGTTGTATTTCAAAAATTTAAAAAAAATTCTGCAACGTCCCGTCCGTTACAACCCCCGATAATCATACACCCTTGCGTAGTAACGATTAGCGGGAATCTAGACCCGTATGTCTTTCGCATGGTAAGTTCCCAGTTCTTTACCCGACAAATCTTCAATTTAGTTTACTTCTACACTATTCGTTTGGGATCATGCTACTTCGAGAGAAGGGGTTCTTGATGCCTATTTTACTTCTTGTCGGTCAAACCGTCGGTTAAGATCTATTTATTCTACTATTCTGCGCAGAGCGTTTTAAGGAAATGTTACAGCCTTCCTCGGTAGATCAGGGCCAGTTTCACTGCCACGGCTATTCCAGAGGAGACGTTCCCATTACCAACACCCTTGCGCGGATCCTTGGACAGGAAACTCCCAAGACCAGTTCCAAAAACCGTTACGGGTTACTTGAGCTGGTCACTGAGTCAGGCTATCGGCAAAACACTCGCTCCCAGCAAATATTAAGATTCCAGATACCCCTCAGCTACAACCCCTCAAATACTCCCTGACAAAATCTCTTCCTGGCTTAGAGTTGAAAACAACTGAGCAGTAGATGCTACAAGCGCAGAGTGCCTCGACTATCTGGACATAACGTATTTCATCCCCTATCGGCAAGATAACAGTATTCGCACCATAATCCAGATTCCAGATAGAGACTGATAACCATGTCCCACAACCATACAGGGTTACATGAGTAGAACGCTGAGACAGGCTATCGGCAGGATACTCGCACCAGCAAGTATCCAGATTCCAGATACCCTCAGTGAACTGTTCACGCCCTTCCTGAATGTCGAGTGCATGCCTGTCTTGTTACACCTTCGGGTTTGGACTCGCGATATTAGTATTGGTCACTAACTTCGGGCCCCACGTTGGGCGCCAAAAACTTATATAACAATTGGGGACAGAACAAACGTTATAGGCTTCCGGCCTCTAGGGTAGCCACAGAATAATAACGATGCTTGGCCGAACATGGAGAGTCAGTGTATACTTCAAATACTCCGACTATCCTGGGTAGTCAAAAATTAGCGGAATGGGATCCTCTGGCCCCTTAGCTCTTTCGGGATGGGTGTGGGTTTGCTAATTCGGACAACTCCCTGTTACAGATAGCTTTAATTTTCCATAAAGGATAGGATCCTTAACTGAAACTACAAATGATTAATCAGGCGGTATTCGCAAATGGCTAATTGTCTCTCTTATTCGAGAGTACCCAAAGACGTTTATTAAATCAATTAAGAACATCGTAAAACGATCTAAAAAAAAAAACAACGAGACGGCGAAAAAGATACTAGGTCAATAAAATCAATGGAGAAAACGAACTCGACCCGACGAGCAGAAGAGGCATGGGCTAGAGTCCTAGATGGTGAGGGACTCCAGCGGTCTATACCCTACCCTACCTATGACCCAATGATGATCACATCAATGGATCCCCTTACCTTCCCCCCTCCTCCTTATAGATTAGCATGATCCCTAACTTAGAAATTCTCTAGACACGAATCATTTCCTGAGCTCAATTTGTAAACGGTAGTATCAAACCTTTCAGGGCAACAAAATAAAACTTAGGCAATTGCTTTCATTGGTATTATAGACGAGATTTCCATAGTCGCAATTTATTTACCGAATGATAATCTTACAAGCACTTAAACATAGCAAATTTGGTTTTCGTAATTTATTTCCAGTAGGGGATGTATTTCGATATTTAAACATTTGAGGTAATTCGCGATAGAATAGATTTAAACTACAACATTAGTTTTCCTTATCATCAACTTTCTTTATACACCTTAGCAATTTCGATTTATTTACATTTGGTTTAATTCGTGACCGAAAATTAATTCGAGAAAAGAAACAAAAATTCATTTGATTATCACTTTTACAGGGTATGACCTAGTGTCATACTCAGGCTATTTAAAATTTAAGCTTTAGGTATGGAATGGAAAAATATCTGTGCGTGTGTGCACGAGATAGGTATTCTAAGAGAAGAATAATATAATAATAGAATGCAGCCAGCCAGTGCAGGCGTTAACTGGGCAAAGGCGAAACAGCACAAGTATATATGATTTTATTAATATTTCTTTGCGATATTGCTGAAGGCAATACGGGTGGGATCGCAACTCAAACCAGTCACTTTGCTATCGTGTCGGACTATCCGGACCCGATACCGGGAACTCAATCGAGTTCTTCGAGACCAGGACCCCCGAGACGAACACAATGAGAGTGGGAGGAATAATTAATAGAGACAGTGTATGTGCACTTACCCTGCAACTCCTGGACGAAGGCCTTCTCCTGGGTGCGCGGCACTCAACGATGACACTGTTACTACCCGCAAGAGGGTGAGCATCAAAAGAAAGAAATATTAAAAAAATCACTTGCTGTCGCGGGCATTCACTTGCACCCACACTCATACACACATTTTTCCATTTTTTTCACCAAAAAGAAACTAAAAATTTTTGACTGACGGTATCCTAATATAAGCACCAATAAAATCGATCATATTTTAAATCTGCGGCGGCGGTGGTGCTACAGAGGCTGCACGTGCGCGGCGGCAAAGATGAGGTGCGGCGGCGGCGGCGGCAAAGATGCGGTGTGGCGGCGGCGGCGCTGGTGCTGCTGAGGCTGCACGTGCGTGGCGGCTCCGAGGAGGTTTAACGATCGAGTCGCGGGCCTTGCCGAAATTTCACAGCCCGGCACAACTGTGCCGACGAGGTCATTTTATTGTATTTTATAAATTTTTATTTTTATTTTATTGGTATATATATATATTTTTTTTTTGTACGGTTTACGAAGAACATGTTATTTGACCCGGTGACTACTCGAACGAAAGCAGCAAGAAAAAAAGAGCGTATTTTTTCCGAAGCGGCCCTTATATACCCAAATATTGGGCTTACGGATGTGCGTGACGTACGCCGCGGTTAATGAGCTTTTCTAATCGCTGCATTGCATTTTATCGATCTTATCAATGTGCAAGCCTGACCTTGAGCGCTCAATTGTGCGTGCGACGAGCTTTGCGTTCGCGATAAGATTTTTATCTAATTCTCTTTCATACGTATTCGCTTGGACTCTTATCGCGAATGTCCGTTGTATTTCAAAAACTTAAAAAAATTCTGCAACGGTCCCGTCTGTTACACCTACAAAAAAGCAACACATATACACTAAACTTATTAATAAAAGTCGCCACAGTGACATTTATCTAACCTATAGTCTAATAATGGAATCTAAATTAAATCGCCGTCCTGGAGATATAAAAGTAACGGCAACGGCCGCCTAAGTATCATTCTAAAACCTATTTATCAGGCAGTTTGCAGAGGCGGCAAGCATAGGCGTAATCGGACTCAGGGTTTGAAAAATAGTCAGCGCTAAAAATTGCTGCGCAGTTCGCTCTGTCTTGATTTTTCAAAAAATTCTCAGCAGCAGTAACAGCAAAAAGCATAGAACGAAAGTTGGATCATTGCGCAGTTCGTAATTTTACACGACTGTCGACCGAATGAAATTTCTGGCGACTGGCTGTTTAACTGCTGTCACTGACCAAATAACATATAGATACCCCACTTCATATACACGTTTTGTTCACAAAAATTTCTTGCGAGCGGTCCCAGCAGAGGCTCAGCGTCGTACGCGAGCGGTCCCAGCAGAGGCTGAGCGTCGTTACGAAGTGTCTCAGCAGAGCCGAAGGCAGCCGAACTCTTCGTTTCATTCTTACTTGGGCTGCTGCTGAGAGAGCATCAATTGCGCAAGGATGTACGCCTTTTAGAAGCGTAGACAACCACAACTAATGAGCGAGAAAACATGATAGAGATCGCATATCGCCATGCTACTCCCACTCTTGTCATTGATGTTGTGAGCAACCCACCCCCGTTTCTATTGCTTGCCACTGTCATTGATGATGTTCTTTGTTTTTGTTTTGAGCTCGTGTGTATGCGTAGTTCACTGTCCAGACAGGCAATAAACAAATACATGCATAGCTTCTTGTGCGTATACATATGTTTATGTGTATGCGTGATTTTCGTTTGGAAGTCTTTCTGAAGTCTGAAATCTTATTTCTGGCTTGCCAGAGAATTTTCGTTCAAGCGAGGGCTGCTTGAAAAGTTCTTCATTTGCTATGAAATAATATTTGTATATACAGTTTTTATGGGAATTATTTTAAATATTTTTTTTTGGTGGTTTATGCATAGGAAGAGCTATAAATTCTTTTGCATGTTCATTAAAAATTATAATAAATGTTTAGAAAATTAATTTCTAAAACTTAACATTAAATAATTATTATTGGTGGACATTTTCTGTAATTTAAATAAATTGATAAAACTATCACCCATCCAATAATAATAATGAAGCTATAAAATAGTAATTCAATACGAATGACATTTGAAATTATAGTTGCGAATGAAGAACTTTTCAAGCTACCCCCGCTTGAACGAAAATTCTCTGGCAAGCCAGAAATAAGATTTCAGACTTCAGAAAGACTTCCAAACGAAAATCACGCATACACATAAACATATGTATACGCACAAGAAGCTATGCATGTATTTGTCTATTGCCTGTCTGGACAGTGAACTACGCATACACACGAGCTCAAAACAAAAACAAAGAACATCATCAATGACAGTGGCAAGCAATAGAAACGGGGGTGGGTTGCTCACAACATCAATGACAAGAGTGGGAGTAGCATGGCGATATGCGATCTCTATCATGTTTTCTCGCTCATTAGTTGTGGTTGTCTACGCTTCTAAAAGGCGTACATCCTTGCGCAATTGATGCTCTCTCAGCAGCAGCCCAAGTAAGAATGAAACGAAGAGTTCGGCTGCCTTCGGCTCTGCTGAGACACTTCGTAACGACGCTCAGCCTCTGGGACCGCTCGCGTACGACGCTGAGCCTCTGCTGGGACCGCTCGCAAGAAATTTTTGTGAACAAAACGTGTATATGAAGTGGGGTATCTATATGTTATTTGGTCAGTGCTGCTGTGCTGTTGAGGCGAATGCCGATCGACAGAAAAAACTTCCACGTATTTAGTAAGTGTCGGCAGCAACAGTCATGTTGACACTCTATTAGTTAGATAGATAGATAGACACTCTATTGCTAAATTCTAGCGACAGTTAACAACCGCTCTCTGTTAGTTAGGCTCAAAATTCTGGTAAATTAAAGCGACATCACAATTGCTGGCGTACTATTTTTGACTGCCGATGGGAACTGCTGCCGCAAACAAAGAATTTGCTGTCGTATAAAATTACGAGCTGCGAAATAACCCAACTTTAGTTCTATGATTTGTGCTGTTGCTGTGTTAGGAACCGATTTTTCCTGGTGGGCAACCTCAGCTAGCTCAGTGTACCCAGGGATGGGTTGCTGGGTCCCAATGCCCTCAGTTCGTAGCCAGATCCCGAACAAGTTCCGTTTCGTTCGCTACAACATCGATTACAAACATAGATAACAACACAACATCAACAGTAACAAACATAAGCATGCATACAAACGACAAACTACAGCTGAGTGGAATTACTGCTGGTCTGGTGTTGATGACCAGAGACGCGCCCACCCTACCATACGATGGACCAAAGCGTAATATTTGTGGTCCATCGCCCTTAGAGGAAAGTCACAGCTGACTATTCCAGGCTTTCACAGCCTTCTCTTCCCCCCCCACCCTCCTGCGGAACTAACAAATCATTTTAATTTTCTGGTGCGCACTAACAATATTTATTGAAATTGATTTAAATTATGTTGTGGTGCCCTAGGTGACGGATGACCGTGGCAGCAAGCCTGCTGTCTGCCAGGGCTAATCCTCACGCGCTGTGTGCGACAAAATACGAGCTGCAAATAGCCTCGCACACTCTCTACGACGGTCAATAAGAAGGGTCCTGTCCTACCTAGAAGAGCTCCTCTGGGATTCGGGGTGGGACACCTAACCGTAACCGGACTATTGTTCGGCTGCAATGCGCGCTGGCTTGCCCGCAAGCAGCAAGATTGCTACTCGGCAATGCGCCTACCTTCAACAAATCTAAAAAAAATCACTATATATCTAACAAAACTTAATATAACGGACTTCACATATAAATAAATAATAATAATAATAAATAATAACTAAATAAATAAATAACAAAATAAATATTATATAAAAAAAATAACGTGACGGGGACGATAGGGGGGTCTGCAAGGGGCAGACCGCGCCAAAATAGCGCCGTCCTGACGCTGCGTGCCCCTCAGGGCCATGGAGGGTTCTGTACGTCCCAACCGGGCTGCTGCTGTGCCTCCGCATGGTTGGAGGATGAACCCCACTTCGGGGCATGCAGTGGACTTCGCGGAGCTGGAGGAGAAGACGCACCTTTGCTGCGCCTGGCACGGGGCCAACGTTGGCACTAACGCGACGCCAAATGGGCCGGACTCACCCGAATGTTCATTATTAAAAATCTTGCCCCTCAGGGCGGCGGTGACGTGACGGCAGCGGCGTCGTCAGCGTCCATCTTGATGTGGCGGCATCATCGCTTTTCCAACGTTGGCCTTGGAGACTCCTACAGCGCAGGCTCACGGAGTGTGTGTGGCAGCTCCGGACTTTCCATGACACCCAAATATCCAATAATTTGGCCGACGCCGGACTCCATCCATGATCCGGTCGTCGGCCTGCTGCCACACCAAAAAATTACACTCTTTAGAAATCTCAAGCTTAATTGGCCTAACTCCGCTCACCTGGTTTTTTTTAAAGCTCCCGCTTATCATTGGCATATTCTACCAGCCATGGTCTCGTCGTTAGCGCCTTGGCCTGGTCTTCAGCGCCCGGTCTTCATTCTATTTAAATTTTATTGACCGGGCGCCCCCCAGCACGTGCATTCACTTGCAGATTTTCTTTGCCACACTCTCGTGGTCAATCGACTGCTCGTGACTTTTAAAATCGGGGTTATCGATGTCCCAGATTTATGGCAACGCCGGTCATATCGTTGACCCAGCCCTGAGATCATCGATAACCCTACAGCCGGCCCCACGAGAATGCAACATCACCCGGAAATTCCGAGCGAGCAAACCTGCAAGCGCTGCAAATTGCCGGGCGCATCGTGGGCCCTAGAGACAGGGTTGCCCACAATCCGCGCCCAACGTAGGCCACACCCACGACCCTGATTCTAAACTAAACTAACTAAACCTAACATGCACCTAACTAATTATCCTAAAACCGGAGACCAGATGTCAGAGAAACGACGACCCCGGCATCCCGTGAGAGCAGTTCCCTTAAATCATGGTAGGAGATGACCCGGATCATCGGAAACGCTCTCCGGGCGCCGATACTGCGTCCTCCTTCCATCCCATCTCCGTCTCGGGTAGATGCCCTCTCCTCAGAGCCGGAGATCCACCTTGGAGGCACCACCCAATGGTCCGCAACCATCCGCACAGCCACTGCTTGAAATAATACGGATCAATGGACATCTCCACGGCTGCCACAGGCGCATTCGTGGCCATCGAAAGCCCATGCGACCATTGATCCCCCCACGTCAACCACTTTGTGATTCCACGATCTCCTGCTCTGCCGGCATCACCCCTATGCCTACTTAAAACTATCGCATGCACTATTTACAACCTAATACTACCTATTTCTATCAGCATGCTCCTTACAACTTTGATAAAATTAAATAAATAAATAAAAAGAAAATAAATAAAAAAAAACAACTACCTAACAAATAAATCTAATAAATAAATTTAAAAATAAATGACTAACTACCTAACATTAGAAAAATAACTAATGATGAAAATAAATAAATAATAACTAGAAAAAAAAAATAACAACCTAATAAATAAATAAATATATTATAAATAATCATAAATAAATAAATAAGGCTACCAAAACTAAATAAAAAAAACTATCTCCTAACCTGAAGGGGAAAAGTATTTTGTTTCCGCCAGAGTCAGCTGTATCTTCCTACGTCTCATGACAGTAACTCCGCTCACATACAAAAGACAAACAAATATTACTTCCTCCAACTGGCGAATCATCAGCTTCACTGACGATCCCCAGTTAGGGATTTTCCACCAAGACTGCGTTTCCTAATCCACTTGCGGCCGCCAACAAACCTTCTTGGCGCTGCATCGCATGGTGGCTTGCTTCTGCCCCATGGGTCACCAGCAGGGTGACCGTTTATGGTATTTTTAATACTTTTTGGTATTTTATCAGCTCAAATTTAGCTCAAGAGTATTTTAATGGTATATACTTATTTAGTAGTATTTTTCATAGATTTTATGGTATTAAATGGTATTCTCGGTTTGGCCACACTTTAACAATGTCATGCTCTCTTTTTATTGAATAAAAATCGAGGCAAGTCATAGTTTTGTGATAATATATTAAAATAAAGAATAAAATAGTGAAAATGAGTAATAAACAAAAATATAGAGCTGAGTGGGAGAGTATGCAGGATAATCAAAAATCGCTATGCAGGAGCGAAAATATGATGGATGCGCACTGCAAAGCGTGCAAAACGGACATTTTGAGTAGGCTGGCGTCAATTAAGCAGCACGCTGCTACGCAAAAACATAAAGATAATATGAAATACTTCTGTGGAAAAACAAAGGTGAGTTTTTAAATGCTTTTAAATTATATGTAAATAATA
The DNA here is from genome assembly GCA_018150725.1 of Drosophila quadrilineata. Lineage (NCBI taxonomy): Eukaryota > Metazoa > Arthropoda > Insecta > Diptera > Drosophilidae > Drosophila > Drosophila quadrilineata. The sequence continues at coordinate 717,441 of JAECWN010000432.1, read as the reverse complement.
ACTACTCTTTTTACAGATTGTACCGTTTTTAAAAGAGTCCAACAACACTTCAGTTGCCTCTATCAAAAAGACAGAAATGATTTTCGCTGCAGTGATGGCTGAACACAACATACCAATGAGAGTAATGGATCATATTAGCGATGCGGTTAAGAATGCGTTCCCCGATATATATTTGAATATGGAATTGAATACGACTGCATACTGATGGTTTTAGTTTTATTTGGACTGAAATATTATTAATCTTGTAATATGAAATAAAAACAAACATTTTTTGCAATGGGAAAACCTTTTTTTTTCTATATATTCAATATATTTGTTATGGTATTTTATGTGGTATTTTGTAAAACATGAAAAAGTATTTTATTGTATATTTCTGACCCCAAATTGGTATTTTCCGTTTGGCCCGGCGCGGTCACCCTGGTCACCAGACCCAAGGCAATCCATCGATGGCAACAAGTGGAGGGAAAACACACATACAAATCTACGTTACAATTAAGCGTGCTCGTCCCTACACTGCTGCCGCCCTCGTCGTATCGTCCGTCGCAAACCGAGTCGCAAACGTCACTGCTCGTCGTCGAGCGTGCGTGTCATACACGGATGCTAAGGAGCAACACACTCGAGTGGTCAGCTCTTGGGCCGCTCTTGCCACGCTTTCTCATCCCATGCGACGTCGCAAACGTCACTGTTCCTCGGGGAACGTGCGTGTCATACGTGCATGGTCAGGTCAAACTTGGTTAAGAACAGCTCTGGTGCAGTTGCTCGTGGCGAAACGCCAGACAAAGACACCAGACAAACTAACATTTACGTTACAACTCTACGTCCCATTGGATCATACAGGTGGCCCTAAGGTCTCAATTCGTCGCGCAATTCCACTCCGATTACGGATATATAAATAAATAATAATAATAATAAATAATAACTAAATAAATAAATAACAAAATAAATATATATAAAAAAAATAACGTGACGGGGACGATAGGGGGGTCTGCAAGGGGCAGACCGCTCCAAAATAGCGGCGTCCTGACGCTGCGTGCCCCTCAGGGCCATGGAGGGTTCTGTACGCCCCAACCTGGGCTGCTGCTGTGCCTCCGCATGGTTGGAGGATGAACCCCACTTCGGGGCATGCAGTGGACTTCGCGGAGCTGGAGGAGAAGACGCACCTTTGCTGCGCCTGGCACGGGGCCAACGTTGGCACTAACGCGACGCCAAATGGGCCGGACTCACCCGAATGTTCATTATTAAAATTCTTGCCCCTCAGGGCGGCGGTGACGTGACGGCAGCGGCGTCGTCGGCGTCCATCTTGATGTGGCGGCATCATCGCTTTTCCAACGTTGGCCTTGGAGACTCCTACAGCGCAGGCTCACGGAGTGTGTGTGGCAGCTCCGGACTTTCCATGACACCCAAATATCCAATAATTTGGCCGACGCCGGACTCCATCCATGATCCGGTCGTCGGCCTGCTGCCACACCAAAAAATTTCACTCTTTAGTGAAGCTTAATTGGCCTAACTCCGCTCACCTGGCTTTTTTTTAAAGCTCCCGCTTATCATTGGCATATTCAACCAGCCATGGTCTCGTCGTTAGCGACTTGGCCTGGTCTTCAGCGCCCGGTCTTCATTCTATTTAAATTATATTAACCGGGCGCCCCCCAGCACGTGCATTCACTTGCAGATTTTCTTTGCCACACTCTAGTGGTCAATCGACTGCTCGTGACTTTTAAAATCGGGGTTATCGATGTCCCAGATTTATGGCAACGCCTGTCATATCGTTGACCCAGCCCTGAGATCATCGATAACCCTACAGCCGGCCCAACGAGAATGCAACAGCTGCTAGAGGTTGGCAAACATAGAATTTTGGAAACATCGATATCTTCAACATCGATGTTTTGTAGTAAAAATATCGATATATCGCAATACATCTTCATTTAATTTAGATGAAAATAACAAACAAACAAATCTCAATCTATGAGATCAAAGTTCTTATTTAAAAATAGTAAACTTATCTACGACCGCTGGTTTTAAGGCACATCGGCGGTCCGAGATAAGCTGTCTGCCTTATTGAACATTCGTTCAGAATAACAAGATGTTACAAGAAATGTTAAGGCGTCTTCGTTAGTATTCTAAATAAAATAAAAAAAAAATATATTTTTAAAATTATTATCAATAGTAATGGTATTACCTCCCAATAAAATAATGGAACCTCATCCATTATTTTGGTGGGTACGCAGCATACGCATGCATGGCCCACACCAGCAAGCATTTGACCGCACATACACCCAATTCCAGAAGTCTGCGTACACCCTGAAAAAAATGCGGCATCAAACTTTCTACTTAAATTATTCAGCCATTTATTCATATATTTTCAAAATTCTTTTTTGTAAACATAACTATAATCAATTGTCTTTATTAACGTATTTTTTCCAATATTTTTTATTGATGTCTTATAATTTATTTTTAATTTTAAACTAAACCCTACTAAAAAGTGTACACGCAAAAGTCTGCGTACAGCTGTTTCAAGCTGCGTGAAATGCAAGAAACAACGATTACCGTTGGATTTTTTTGATGTAGATAATTTCAATATTGTGTTAGCAATTAGTATTGCACATTTGAAATGTAAATATAGCATAATATTTAGTAATATCACAATTTGGATCACAACTCCAGTACATTGGGGCTATAAGTTGAGCAAAAGCCGTCCGCTCGCGATGGGTGACCGAAGTTAGTTGGCCAGATCGGGCCTTTGAGAAGATCCAGCCAAATGAATTACTATTATTTATTACTTTTTGGATAGAGGAGTGGTCTCCGCCAACTATTACGGTATTTTTATTGCATAATTGTGCCAGAAAAGATAACTTTAAAATAATTTTTGGTGGAAAACAGAAATTTTCTTGCCAATTTTGGTCCATATTGCGATTCTACTAAATATTATGCAATATTTATGTTTCAAATGCGCAATACTAATTGCTAACACAATATTGAAATTATCTACATCAAAAAAATCCAACGGTAATCGTTGTTTCTTGCATTCCACGCAGCTTGAAACAGCTGTACGCAGACTTTGCGTGTACACTTTTAGTAGGGTTTAGTTTAAAATTAAAAATAAATTATAAGACATCAATAAAAAAATATTGGAAAAATACGTTAATAAAGACAATTGATTATAGCTATGTTTACAAAAAAGAATTTTGAAAATATATGAATAAATGGTTGAGAAATTTAAGTTGAAAGTTTGATGCCGCATTTTTTTCAGGGTGTACGCAGACTTCTGGAATTGGGTGTACATATACACCCAATTGCAGAAGTCTGCGTACACCCTGAAAAAAATGTGGCATCAAACTTTCCACTTAAATTATTCAGCCATTTATTTAAGAAGATCCAGCCAAATAAATTGCTATTATTTATTACTTTTTGGATAGAGGGGTGGTCTCCGCCAACTATTACAGTATTTTTATTGCATAATTGTGCCAGAAAGGATAACTTTAAAATAATTTTTGGTGGAAAACAGAAATTTTCTTCCACATTTTGGTCCATATTGCGATTCTACTAAATATTATGCTATATTTACATTTCAAATGTGCAATACTAATTACTAACACAATATTGAAATTATGTACATCAAAAAAATCCAACGGTAATCGTTGTTTCTTGCATTCCACGAAGCTTGAAACAGCTGTACGCAGACTTTTGCGTGTACACTTTTTAGTATGGTTTAGTTTAAAATTAAAAATAAATTATAAGACATTAATAAAAAATATTGGAAAAAATACGTTAATAAAGATAATTGATTATAGTTATGTTTACAAAAAAGAATTTTGAAAATATATGAATAAATGGCTGAACAATTTAGGTGGAAAGTTTGATGCCGCATTTTTTTCAGGGTGTACGCAGACTTCTGCTATTGGGTGTATATATGTACAGTGGCTCTGTCGCTAGTATTGAATGCATATTATTTTTATATAGTAATCAAATGATTCGTGTCAAAAATTGACGTCTGTCAGTCAATTAGTTTGTGAGATAAAGCGTCTTTTGTGAAGCAACTTTTGTTATTGTAAAAAAAATGAAAAAAAAAGGAATTTCGTGTTTTGATAAAATACTGTTTTCTGAAGGGAAAAAATACAGTAGAAGCGAAAACTTGACTTGATAATGAGTTTCCGGAGTCTGCCCCAGGGAAATCAACAATAATTGATTGGTATGCAAAATTCAAGCGTGGTGAAATGAACACACAAAATGATTTTGAATGACCGTAAAATAAAGTTGGTCATGATAGCAGAGGTCTTAAAGATATCAAAGGAACGTGTTGGTCATTTCATTCATCAACATTTGTATATGCGGAAGCTTTGTGCAAAATGGGTGCCGCGCGAGCTCACATTTGACCAAAAACAACAGCGTGTTGATGATTCTGAGCGGTGTTTGCAGCTGTTAACTCGTAATACACCAGAGTTTTTACGTCGATATGTGACAATGGATGAAACATTTCTCCATCACTTCACTCCTGAGTCCAATCGACAGTCGGCTGAGTGGACAGCGACCGGTGAACCGACTCCGAAGCGTGGAAAGACTCAAAAGTCCGCTGGCAAAGTAATGGCCTCTGTTTTTTGGCATGCGCGTGGAATAATTTTTATCGATTATCTTGAGAAGGGAAAAACCATCAACAGTGACTATTATATGGCGTTATTAGAGCTTTTGAAGGTCGAAATAGCGGCAAAATTGACCCATATGAAGAAGAAAAAGTGTGATGGCAAAAATTCATGACAAAAATTCATGAATTGGGTATTGAATTCGAATTGCTTCCCCACCCCCCGTATTCTCCAGATCTGGCCCCCAGCGACTTTTCTTGTTCGCAGACCTCAAAAGAATGCTCGCAGGGAAAAAATTTGGCTGCAATGAAGAGGTGATCGCCGAAACTGAGGCCTATTTTGAGGCAAAACCGAAAGAGTACTACCTAAATAGTTTCAAAAAATTGGAAGGTCGTTATAATCGTTGTGTCGCTCTTACATATGTTGAATAATCAAAACGAATTTTGACAAAAACATGTGTTTTTCTTTGTTAGACCGGGGACTTATCAGTCAACCTGTTACATCGTTCCGTAATCTTCGAACTTCCATAGCGTTGAAAGTATTAGGCGTACTGGAACATATGTGGTGTCAAATAAAAGAAACAAACAATGTTTAGATTTACTTATTTTTATTTTATTTTATTTCATTCTTATTAACAAAACATAACAAAATACACTCCGTTTCACTTGAATAGCACACTTTACATAGGGAATTTCAAATCTCGAAATCTTTTAAACAAAAAGAAAACTCGTTGATGTTTTTGTTTCTATTTATAGAGTAATCAATTTTAATTATAACAAAAGTAACAAAACTTAAATTAAATTAACAATTAACAAAGGTTAACAAAAAGAAACTTAAAAACTTGAAAAATTCCACAACAATTTTGTTTCACATGAATACCACTTTTTTTAAAAAAAAAAAATTTTTTTTAATGAACTTAAGTATAAGGAAATGTCTTTTTATTCAATAGTAAGTATTAATGTAATTATATTTGTTAATTTAATAATGGGTCGAGCCCCGCTTATTCAATATAACCTCGTAGATCCTGTTGGGCAGCGAATCATATAGACTTTTAATGTAGTCTAGGGATATTGTAGCCCAGGCCTTCTGAATGGCGTCAATTAGTTCGTTTTTTGTTGAAAATTGTTTGCCATACTCATAAACCTTTCTGGCCAGCCATCCCCAAACATTTTCAACTATATTCAGATCCGGCGAGTATGGTGGCCAGTTCAGAGTTCCAACATTTTTATCTTTTAAAAAAGATTTTACAACACGTGCAGTATGTATTGGGGCATTGTCGTGCTGGAATGTCCAAGGCAAATGATTGAAAAAAATGTTCCAATGGTGGAAAAGCTTTTTCAAGGACGTTTAGATACGTTTTTGCGATCATGTTTGAGGATAAGAGTTGGAGTTCACAAGTCCCATAGTAAGATGTGGCTCCCCAAACCATAACTCCGCTTACCCGACTATTTAAACGCTCCAATTGATGCGTCTCTTTCCTAAGATCATGAAAATAATAATTATAGCCATATGTTCCACTCGTTAAACCATGACATATTGAAGCGGCTAAAGATCAACCGTGCTTCCTTTCGTTTGGGGACAAGCGATGGTTTTTTTTTTTAAGTTTCAAACGTTTAAGATGTTTAGCTTTTGAAATAACTCGCCAAACAGTAGTTTTGCTCGCGTCAACACCTGCTTTTGCCCTTATCTTGCTCACAGAGTCATGAGAATTTGAGGCTTCCCGCAGAATTGCACTCTTATCTGTGTCACTAAGGACACTACTTTGGCGACCTTTCATATTTTTTCGATAGTTTTGTTTGTTCTTGATAAAATTTTGTACGATTTTTCTGCTTCTTCCAATTTTTTTCGCTATATTAGTTACAGAATGGTCACAATCAATATAGCTTTGTATTTGGATCTGTTCCTTGTGATTTAGTGACGTTCCACGACCCATAATTGCACAAAATGATGAAACTATGTTTGAAATTCACAAATTAATCAAAGAACGTTTATGATTCAATCTTCTTGGCTGCTGAAATGACACTAAATCTAAAATGTGCTATTCAAGTGAAACAAAAAGTACCAGCTATTGAAGCAAGTTGAAAAGAAAATTAGGGTAAATTTAAACGGTACATTTTCACACTTCCAATTTTTGTTAGAAGAGAGTAGATAAAAAAAAACAGCAACAATCATTGCATTAGATCAAGCAATTGCTGAGAGATGAACAAGTAATTATGAAAAATTGAAACGGAGTGAAACGGAGTGTACTGCTAATTTCAATATAGCACCTTATTTTATGCAGCACCGAAAATGTGAAAATATTTGGAAAATATTATTCTCCACTAGTTTTTTGGTCAGATCGGCCGATATAATGCTCCACTCTTTGACAAGATCATCATTCAGCTGGTTTTTGTTCGTAATAGAATATTTTCGAACATTATTCTTCAAAATTGACCACAAATTTCCGATGACTTTAATGTCTGGAGACTGAGCTGGCGGAATCATAACATTGGGACAGTTGTATAATAGACAAGACTGCACAATACTCACCTTGTGTTTTGGAACGTTGTCCTGATAAAAACGGAAATTTGACCTTATTCCCAGATCCTCGGCACTTTGCAACAAGTTGTCCTTCAAAATATTGAGATAATTCATTTTGTCCATTGTAGACTAAATAAAGGCCAGTTTTCCGGCATGAGCAGCTGACATACAGGCCCAAACCATAACGTTTCCACCACCGTGCTTTACTGTGGCTTTTAGGTTCATCTTTTGTAGCTCCTTATTAGCTTTTCGCCAAACATAAACATTTCCGTCTGATCCAAATATATTGAACTTGGACTCATCTGCAAAAATGACAGTGTTCCAAAAGTCTAGTGTCATCGATAGGTGAGCTTTAGCAAATGTAACCGGGACAGCTTATTTTTGGGACTAATAAATGGCTTGTTACGAGCAACTCTGGCATTTAAGTCGTGCGAAGACCAGCAGTAACTTCAGATGCCAGTTTTGGAACCGATAGTCCCGGGTTTGCCTTTATCTTCCGTACTATCACTGACCATACAATATATAGATGGGACATTTCATAGAACGAAATTTCTCGAAATTTCTTAGCGAGATACCCCAGTGTGATGCGAGATACCCCAGTTCAATGCGACATACCCCGATCGGCTCACACGAACAGCTTCCGACAAGTTCGATCTCTTAATGTGCGAACCTATACGGAGTTAATAGCGTTTTGTACGTCGTTGTTCTTATGATCGCAGCAAATTAGCACGTGACAGTCCCTCACAACCAATGCTGAGAGAGCTCGCTTCTCTCTGGCTTTTCATACGCAAGCATCAACGACAAATCAGCGAGAGAGAGTGAAAAAGAAGATATTGTGCCATCCCTCACACCATTGCTGTTCGCTGTTGAGAACTTGCTTCTTGCCTGTCTCTCTCATTCTGTTGCCCATTTTCATAGCTATGACAACAAATACACTCTCATCATCTTGTACGTACACATACTCATCGCTGTGTGTGGGTACCCAGCCTATTTCATATTTTCGACTTTTGCTGCTGTTCGAGCTCAGCAAAGTTTTTTTTCCACTACCTGCGACGGGTCCGACCCATCGCACTGCAAGACGGATCTTTACCCTGTGTTGCGTAGCACAAGTTTACAAGGCGGCATGCCATTATTTTTCTTACAGGGAATTTTTTATTTTGTCATTGCTTTGCATGTCGCAGATTCTGAATTGGGCTATACCACCAGATCAATGCCTGACAGAATATACAAACACAAGCATAGCTTCTTGTGTGTACACACATGTTTACATGTTTGCGTGAATTTACTTGGGACTTCTTCTCGAGTGCCAAATTATATTTCTAGCTCGAGAAAGATTTTTGATGCTTGGGAAAACAATTTGAAACCCTGACCTTCCACAAATGCATGAATTGAATTGGTTGACATATGAGGACGTTATGGCCCATCAAGGTTTTGAAAGACCGAATTTCTTTATAATTCTGGGCTTGTAGATGGGTCCAAAAATTATGGTATTAATTTGGACGATCTTTGAATGCAGTTTTGTTCAATATGCCGAAACTTGGATAAATTGGCATCGGACTTGAAAATTGGTTGACATGTTACGAAGTTATGGCCCATCAAAGTTTTAAAAGACCCGAAACCCCGATTTTCATTATAATACTGAACTTGTACAATATGCCGAAACTTGGAAAAATTTGCATCGAACTTGAAAATCGGGTGACATATGACGAAGTTATGGCCAATGGAAGCTTTGAAATAACCGAAACACCGATTTTCTTTATAATTCTGGGCTTGCACAGGGGTCCAAAAATTATGGTCTTAATTTGGACAATCTTTGAATGCAGTTTTGCTCAATATGCCGAAACTTAGAAAAATTGGAATCAAACTTGAAAATCGGTTGACATATGACGAAGTTATGGCAAATGGAAGTTTTGAAAGACCCGAAACACCGAATAACAGATACAGTTCTGGGCTTGTGAAGGGGTCCAAAAATGATTGTCTTAAATTGGACAATCTTTGAATGCAGTTTTGTTCAATATGCCGAAACTTGGAAAAATTGGCATCAAACTTTGAAATCGGTTGACATATGACGAAGTTATGGCAAATGGAAGTTTTGAAATACCGGGAACACGGAATTTCTTTATAATTCTGAACTTGTACAGGGATCCAAAAATGAAGGTCTTAATTTGGACAATCTTTGAATGCAGTTTTGTTCAATATGCCGAAACTTGGAAAAATTGGCATCAAACTTTGAAATCGGTTGACATATGACGAAGTTATGGCAAATGGAAGTTTTGAAAGATCCGAAACACTGATTTGTAGATACAGATCTGGGCTTGTGGAGGGGTCCAAAAATGATGGTTTTAGCTTGGACAATCTTTGAATGCAGTTTTGTTCAATATGGCGAAACTTGGAAAAATTGGCATCAAACTTGAAAATCGGTTGACATATGACGAAGTTATGGCCAATGGAAGTTTTGAAATACCCGAAACACCGATTTTCTTTATAATTCTGGACTTACACAGGGGTCCAAAAAATCTTTGATTGCAGTATTATTCAATATGCCAAAACTTGGAAAAATTCACATTAACTTGAAAATCGCTTAAGATTTGACGCAGTTTTGAAAGATCCGAAACACCGATTTTCTTTATAATTCTGAACTTGTACAGGGGTCCAAAAATGATGGTCTTAATTTGGACAATCTTTGAATGCAGTTTTGTTCAATAAGCCAAAACTTGGAAAAATTGGCATCAAACTTGAAAATCGGTTGACATATGAAGAAGTTATGGCAAATGGAAGTTTTGAAAGACCCGAAACACCGAATTTCAGATACAGTTCTGGGCTTGTGGAGGGATACAAAAATTATGGTCTTAATGTGGATACACTTTAAATGCAGTTTTATTTGAAATGCCGAAGATTGGTAAAATTGGCATCAAACTTGAAAATCGGTAGACATATGACGAAGTTATGGCCAATGGAAGTTTTGAAATACTAGAAACACAAATTTTCTTTATAATTCTGGGCTTACACAGGGGTCCAAAAATTTAGGTCTTAATTTGGACAATCTTTGAATGCAGTTTTGATCAATATGCCGAAACTTGGAAAATTGGTATCAAACTTGAAAATCGGTTGACATATGACGAAGTTATGGCTAATGGAAGTTTTGAAATACCCGAAACACCGATTTTCATTATAATTCTGAAATTGTACAGGGATCCAAAAATGATGGTCTTAATTTGGACAATCTTTAATTGCAGTTTTGTTCTATATGCCGAAACTTGGAAAAATTAGCATCAAACTTGGAAATCGGTTGACATATGACGAAGTTATGGCCAATGGAAGTTTTGAAATACCCGAAACACCGATTTTCTTTATAATTCTGAAATTGTACAGGGATCCAAAAATGATGGTCTTAATTTGGGCAATCTTTGAATGCAGTTTTGTTCAATAAGCCAAAACTTGGAAAAATTGGCATCAAACTTGGAAATCGGTTGACATATGACGAAGTTTTGGCCAACGGAAGTTTTGAAATACCCGAAACACCGATTTTCTTTATAATTCAAGGCTTGCACAGGGGTCAAAAATGATGGTCTTAATTTAGACAATCTTTGAATGTAGTTTTGTTCAATATGCCGAAACTTGGAAAAATTGGCATCAAACTTGAAAATCGGTTGTTATATGACGAAGTTATGGCCAATGGAAGATTTGAAAGACCCGAAACACCGGTTTTCTTTATAATTCTGAAATTGTACAGGGATCCAAAAATGATATTCTTAATTTGGATAATCTTTGATTGCAGTTTTATTCAATATGCCAAAACTTGGAAAAATTCACATTAACTTGAAAATCGCTTGAGATTTGACGAAGTTATGGCCCATGAGTTTTGAAAGATCCGAAACACCGATTTTCTTTATAATTCTGAACTTGTACAGGGGTCCAAAAATGATTGTCTTAATTTGTACGAACTTTGAATGCAGTTTTGTTCAAAATGACGAAACTTGGATAAATTGGCATCAAACTTAAAAATCGGTTGACATATCACGAACTTTTGGCCATTGGAAGTTTTGAAAGACCTGAAACAGTGGTTTTCTTTATAATTCTGGGCTTGCTCAGGGGTCCAAAAATGATGGTCTTAATTTGGACAATTTTTGAATGCAGTTTTGTTAAATATGCCGAAACTTGGAAAAATTTGCATCAAACTTGAAAATCGGTTGACATGTCACGAAGTTTTGTCCCATCAAAGCTTGGAAAGACTCGAAACACCGATTTTATTTATAATTCTGGACTTGTAGATGGGTCCAAAAATTATGGTACTAATTTGGATGATCTTTGAATGCAGTTTTGTTCAATATGCCTACACTTGGAAAAATTGGCATCAAACTTGAAAATCGGTTGACATGTCACGAAGTTTTGGCCCATCAAAGTTTTGAAAGACTCGAAACACCGATTTTATTTATAATTCTGGACTTGTACAGGGGTCTAAAAATTATAGTCTTAATTTGTACAATCTTTGAATGCAGTTTTGTTCAATATGCTGAGACTTGGATAAATTGGCATTAAACTTGAAAATCGGTTGACATATGACGCCGATATGGCCCACCAATGTTTTGAAAGACCCGAAACACCGATTTTCTTTGTAATTGTGAACTCGTACAGGGGTCCAAAAATGATAGTCTTAATTTTGGCAATCGTTGAATGCAGTTTTGTTTAATATGCCGAAACTTGGAAAAATTGGAATCAAACTTGAAAATCGGTTGACATGTCACGAAGTTTTGGCCCATCAAAGTTTTGAAAGACTCGAAACACCGATTTTATTTATAATTCTGGATTTGTACAGGGGTTCAAAAATTATGGTACTAATTTGTACGATCTTTGAATGCAGTTTTGTTTAATATGCCGAAACTTTGAAAAATTGGCATCAAACTTGAAAATCGATTGACATATCACGAAGTTTTGGCCAACGGAAGTTTTGAAAGACCCGAAACACCGAATTTCAGATACAGTTCTGGGCTTGTGGAAGGGTACAAAAATTATGGTCTTAATGTGGATACACTTTAAATGCAGTTTTATTTGAAATGCCGAAGATTGGTAAAATTGGCATCAAACTTGAAAATCGGTAGACATATGACGAAGTTATGGCCAATGGAAGTTTTGAAATACTAGAAACACAGATTTTCTTTATAATTTTGGGCTTACACAGGGGACCAAAAATTTAGGTCTTATTTTGGACAATCTTTGAATGCAGTTTTGTTCAATATGCCGAAACTTGGAAAAATTTGCATCAAACTTGAAAATCGGTTGACATATGACGAAGTTATGGCAAATGGAAGTTTTGAAAGACCCGAAACACCGAATTTCAGATACAGTTCTGGGCTTGTGGAAGGGTACAAAAATTATGGTCTTAATGTGGATACACTTTAAATGCAGTTTTATTTGAAATGCCGAAGATTGGAAAAATTGGCATCAAACTTAATAATCGGTTGACATAAGACGAAGTTATGGCCAATGGAAGTTTTGAAATACTAGAAACACAGATTTTCTTTATAATTCTGGGCTTACACAGGGGACCAAAAATTTAGGTCTTAATTTGGACAATCTTTGAATGCAGTTTTGTTCAATATGCCGAAACTTGGAAAAATTGGCAAAAAAAACTTGAAAATCGGTTGACATATGACGAAGATATGGCCAATGGAAGTTTTGAAATACCCGAAACACCGATTTTCTTTATAATTCTGAAATTGTACAGGGATCCAAAAATGATGGTCTTAATTTGGACAATCTTTGATTGCAGTTTTGTTCTATATGCCGAAACTTGGAAAAATTGGCATCAAACTTGGAAATCGGTTGACATATGACGAAGTTATGGCCAATGGATGTTTTGAAATACCCGAAACACCGATTTTCTTTATAATTCTGAAATTGTACAGGGATCCACAAATGATGGTCTTAATTTGGACAATCTTTGAATGCAGTTTTGTTTAATATGCCGAAACTTGGAAAAATTGGAATCAAACTTGGAAATCGGTTGACATATGACGAAGTTATGGCCAATGGAAGTTTTGAAATACCCGAAACACCGATTTTCTTTATAATTCTGAAATTGTACAGGGATCCAAAATTGATGGTCTTAATTTGGACAATCTTTGATTGCAGTTTTGTTCTATATGCCGAAACTTGGAAGAATTAGCATCAAACTTGGAAATCGGTTGACATATGGCCAATGGAAGTTTTGAAATACCCGAAACACCGATTTTCTTTATAATTCTGAAATTGTACAGGGATCCAAAAATGATGGTCTTAATTTGTACGAACTTTGAATGCAGTTTTGTTCAAAATGACGAAACTTGGATAAATTGGCACAAAACTTAAAAATTGGTTGACATATCACGAAGTTTTGGCCATTGGAAGTTTTGAAATACCTGAAACACCGATTTTCTTCATAATTCTGGGCTTGCACAGGGGTCCAAAAATGATGGTCTTAATTTGGACAATCTTTGAATGCAGTTTTGTTTAATATGCCGAAACTCGGAAAAATTGGCATCAAACTTGAAAATCGGTTGTTATACAACGAAGTTATCGCAAATGCAAGTTTTGAAAGACCCGAAACACCGATTTTCATTATAATTCAAGGCTTGCACAGGGGATAAAAATGATGGTCTTAATTTGGACAATCTTTGAATGCAGTTTTGTTTAATATGCCGAAACTTGGAAAAATTGGAATCAAACTTGAAAATCGGTTGACATATGACGAAGTTATGGCCAATGGAAGTTTTGAAATACCCGAATCACCGATTTTCTTTATAATTCTGGGCTTGCACAGGGGTCCAAAAATGATGGTCTTAATTTGGACAAGTTTTGAATTCAATATGTCGAAACTTGGAAAAATTGGCATCAAACTTAAAAATCGGTTGACATATGACGAAGTTATGGCCAATGGAAGATTTGAAAGACCCGAAACACCGGTTTTCTTTATAATTCTGAAATTGTACAGGGATCCAAAAATGATATTCTTAATTTGGACAATCTTTGATTGCGGTTTTATTCAATAAGCCAAAACTTAGAAAAAATCATATTAACTTGAAAATCGCTTGAGATTTGACGAAGTTATGGCCCATCAAAATTTTGAAAGACCCGAAACACCGATTTTCTTTATAATTCTGGACTTGTACAGGGGTCCAAAAATGATGGTCTTAATTTGGACAATCTTTGAATGCAGTTTTGTTTAATATGCCGAAACTTGGAAAAATTGGAATCAAACTTGAAAATCGGTTGACATATGAAGAAGTTATGGCCAATGGAAGTTTTGAAATACCCGAATCACCGATTTTCTTTATAATTCTGGGCTTGCACAGGGGTCCAAAAATGATGGTCTTAATTTGGACAAGTTTTGAATTCAATATGTCGAAACTTGGAAAATTTGGCATCAAACTTAAAAATCGGTTGACATATGACGAAGTTATGGCCAATGGAAGATTTGAAAGACCCGAAACACCGGTTTTCTTTATAATTCTGAAATTGTACAGGGATCCAAAAACGATATTCTTAATTTGGACAATCTTTGATTGCGGTTTTATTCAATAAGACAAATCTTAGAAAAAATCATATTAACTTGAAAATCGCTTGAGATTTGACGAAGTTATGGCCCATCAAAATTTTGAAAGACCCGAAACACCGATTTTCTTTATAATTCTGGACTTGTTCAGGGGTCCAAAAATGATGGTCTTAATTTGGACAATCTTTGAATGCAGTTTTGTTCAATAAGCCGAAACTTGGAAAAATTGGAATCAAACTTGAAAATCGGTTGACATATGACGAAGTTATGGCCAATGGAAGTTTTGAAAGACCCGAAACACCGAATTTCAGATACAGTTCTGGGCTTGTGGAGGGGTCCAAAAATGATGGTCTTAATTTGGACAATCTTTGATTGCAGTTTTGTTCTATATGCCGAAACTTGGAAGAATTAGCATCAAACTTGGAAATCGGTTGACATATGGCCAATGGAAGTTTTGAAATACCCGAAACACCGATTTTCTTTATAATTCTGAAATTGTACAGGGATCCAAAAATGATGGTCTTAATTTGTACGAACTTTGAATGCAGTTTTGTTCAAAATGACGAAACTTGGATAAATTGGCACAAAACTTAAAAATTGGTTGACATATCACGAAGTTTTGGCCATTGGAAGTTTTGAAATACCTGAAACACCGATTTTCTTCATAATTCTGGGCTTGCACAGGGGTCCAAAAATGATGGTCTTAATTTGGACAAGTTTTGAATTCAATATGTCGAAACTTGGAAAATTTGGCATCAAACTTAAAAATCGGTTGACATATGACGAAGTTATGGCCAATGGAAGTTTTGAAAGACCCGAAACACCGAATTTCAGATACAGTTCTGGGCTTGTGGAGGGGTCCAAAAATGATGGTCTTAATTTGTACGAACTTTGAATGCAGTTTTGTTCAAAATGACGAAACTTGGATAAATTGGCATCAAACTTGAAAATCGGTTGACATTTCACGAAGTTTTGGCCCATCAAAGTTTGGAAAGACTCGAAACACCGATTTTATTTATAATTCTGGACTTGTAGATGGGTCGAAAAATATTGGTACTAATTTGGACGATCTTTGAATGCAGTTTTGTTCAATATGCCGAAACTTGGAAAAATTGGCATCAAACTTGAAAATCGGTTGACATATGACGAAGATATGGCCAATGGAACTTTGAAATACCCGAAACACCGATTTTCTTTATAATTCTGAAATTGTACAGGGATCCAAAAATGATGGTCTTAATTTGGACAATCTTTGATTGCAGTTTGGTTCTATATGCCGAAACTTGGAAAAATTGGCATCAAACTTGGAAATCGGTTGACATATGACGAAGTTATGGCCAATGGAAGTTTTGAATGACCCGAAACACAAAATTTCAGATACAGTTCTGGGCTTGTGGAAGGGTACAAAACTTATGGTCTTAATGTGGATACACTTTAAATGCAGTTTTATTTGAAATGCCGAAGATTGGAAAAATTGGCATCAAACTTGAAAATCGGTAGACATATGACGAAGCTATGGCCAATGGAAGTTTTGAAATACTAGAAACACAGATTTTCTTTATAATTCTGGGCTTACACAGGGGACCAAAAATTTAGGTCTTAATTTGGACAATCTTTGAATGCAGTTTTGTTCAATATGCCGAAACTTGGAAAAATTGGCATCAAACTTGAAAATCGGTTGACATATGACGAAGATATGGCCAATGGAACTTTGAAATACCCGAAACACCGATTTTCTTTATAATTCTGAAATTGTACAGGGATCCAAAAATGATGGTCTTAATTTGGACAATCTTTGATTGCAGTTTGGTTATATATGCCGAAACTTGGAAAAATTGGCATCAAACTTGGAAATCGGTTGACATATGACGAAGTTATGGCCAATGGAAGTTTTGAAATACCCGAAACACCGATTTTCTTTATAATTCTGAAATTATACAGGGATCCAAAAATTTAGGTCTTAATTTGGACAATCTTTGAATGCAGTTTTGTTCAATATGCCGAAACTTGCAAAAATTGGCATCAAACTTGAAAATCGATTGACATATGACGAAGATATGGCCAATGGAAGTTTTGAAATACCCGAAACACCGATTTTCTTTATAATTCTGAAATTGTACAGGGATCCAAAAATGATGGTCTTAATTTGGACAATCTTTGATTGCAGTTTGGTTCTATATGCCGAAACTTGGAAAAATTGGCATCAAACTTGGAAATCGGTTGACGTATGACGAAGTTATGGCCAATGGAAGTTTTGAAATACCCGAAACACCGATTTTCTTTATAATTCTGAAATTGTACAGGGATCCAAAAATGATGGTCTTAATTTGAACAATCTTTGAATGCAGTTTTGTTTAATATGCCGAAACTTTGAAAAATTGGAATCAAACTTGGAAATCGGTTGACATATGACGAAGTTATGGCCAATGGAAGTTTTGAAATACCCGAAACACCGATTTTCTTTATAGTTCTGAAATTGTACAGAGATCTAAAAATTTTGGTCTTAATTTGGACAATCTTTGAATGCAGTTTTGTTCAATATGCCGAAACTTGGAAAAATTGGCATCAAACTTGAAAATCGGTTGACATATGACGAAGATATGGCCAATGGAACTTTGAAATACCCGAAACACCGATTTTCTTTATAATTCTGAAATTGTACAGGGATCCAAAAATGGTGGTCTTAATTTGGACAATCTTTGAATGCAGATTTTTTCAATATGCCGAAGCGTGGAAAAATTTGCATCAAACTTGAAAATCGGTTGACATATGACGAAGTTATGGCAAATGGAAGTTTTGAAAGACCCGAATCACCGAATTTCAGATACAGTTCTGGGCTTGTGGAAGGGTACAAAAATTATGGTCTTAATGTGGATACACTTTAAATGCAGTTTTATTTGAAATGCCGAAGATTGGAAAAATTGCCATCAAACTTGAAAATCGGTTGACATATGACGAAGTTATGGCCAATGGAAGTTTTGAAATACTAGAAACACAGATTTTCTTTATAA
Organism: Drosophila quadrilineata; assembly: GCA_018150725.1. Taxonomy (NCBI): domain Eukaryota; kingdom Metazoa; phylum Arthropoda; class Insecta; order Diptera; family Drosophilidae; genus Drosophila; species Drosophila quadrilineata. The sequence continues at coordinate 699,805 of JAECWN010000432.1, read as the reverse complement.
TTCTGGGCTTACACAGGGAACCAAAAATTTAGGTCTTTATTTGGACAATCTTTGAATGCAGTTCTGTTCAATATGCCGAAACTTGCAAAAATTGGCATCAAACTTGAAAATCGATTGACATATGACGAAGATATGGCCAATGGAAATTTTGAAATACCCGAAACACCGATTTTCTTTATAATTCTGAAATTGTACAGGGATCCAAAAATGATGGTCTTAATTTGGACAATCTTTGTTTGCAGTTTGGTTCTATATGCCGAAACTTGGAAAAATTGGCATCAAACTTGGAAATCGGTTGACATATGACGAAGTTATGGCCAATGGAAGTTTTGAAATACCCGAAACACCGATTTTCTTTATAATTCTGAAATTGTACAGGGATCCAAAAATGATGGTCTTAATTTGGACAATCTTTGAATGCAGTTTTGTTTAATATGCCGAAACTTTGAAAAATTGGAATCAAACTTGGAAATCGGTTGACATATGACGAAGTTATGGCCAATGGAAGTTTTGAAAGACCCGAAACACCGAATTTCAGATAGAGTTCTGGGCTTGTGGAGGGGTCCAAAAATGATGGCCTTAATTTGGACGAACTTTGAATGCAGTTTTGTTCAATATGCCGAAACTTGGATAAATTGGCATCAAACTTAAAAATCGGTTGACATATCACGAAGTTTTGGCCAATGGAAGGTTTGAAATACCTGAAACACCGATTTTCTTTATAATTCTGGGCTTGCACAGGGATCCAAAAATGATGGTCTTAATTTGGACAATCTTTGATTGCAGTTTTGTTCTATATGCCGAAACTTGGAAAAATTGGCATCAAACTTGAAAATCGGTTGACATATGACGAAGATATGGCCAATGGAAGTTTTAAAATACCCGAAACACCGATTTTCTTTATAATTCTGAAATTGTACAGGGATCCAAAAATGATGGTCTTAATTTGGACAATCTTTGATTGCAGTTTGGTTCTATATGCCGAAACTTGGAAAAATTGGCATCAAACTTGGAAATCGGTTGACATATGACAAGGTTATGGCCAATGGAAGTTTTGAAATACCCGAAACACCGATTTTCTTTATAATTCTGAAATTGTACAGGGATCCAAAAATGATGGTCTTAATTTGGACAATCTTTGAATGCAGTTTTGTTTAATATGCCGAAACTTTGAAGAAGTGGAATCAAACTTGGAAATCGGTTGACATATGACGAAGTTATGGCCAATGGAAGTTTTGAAATACCCGAAAACCGATTTTCCTTATAATTCTGAAATTGTACAGGGATCCAAAATTGATGGTCTTAATTTGGAGAATCTTTGAATGCAGTTTTGTTTAATATGCCGAAACTTGGAAAAATTGGCATCAAACTTGAAAATCGGTTGACATATCACGAAGTTTTGGCCAATGGAAGGTTTGAAATACCTGAAACACCGATTTTCTTTATAATTCTGGGCTTGCACAGGGATCCAAAAATGATGGTCTTAATTTGGACAATCTTTGATTGCAGTTTTGTTCTATATGCCGAAACTTGGAAAAATTAGCATCAAACTTGGAAATCGGTTGACATATGACGAAGTTATGGCCAATGGAAGTTTTGAAATACCCGAAACACCGATTTTCTTTATAATTCTGAAATTGTACAGGGATCCAAAAATGATGGTCTTAATTTGGACAATCTTTGAATGCAGTTTTGTTTAATATGCCGGAAACTTTGAAAAATTGGCATCAAACTTGAAAATCGGTTGACATATCACGAAGTTTTGGCCAACGGAAGTTTTGAAAGACTCGAAACAGCGGTTTTCTTTATAATTCTGGGCTTACACAGGGGTCCAAAAATGAAGGTCTTAATTTGGACAATCTTTGATTGCAGTTTTATTCTATATGCCAAATTGTAAAAATTCACATTAACTTGAAAATCGCTTGAGATTTGACGAAGTTATGGCCCATCAAAATTTTGAAAGACCCGAAACACCGATTTTCTTTATAATTCTGAACTTGTACAGGGGTCCAAAAATGATGGTCTTAATTTGGACAATCTTTGAATGCAGTTTTGTTTAATATGCCGAAACTTTGAAAAATTGGAATCAAACTTGGAAATCGGTTGACATATGACGAAGTTATGGCCAATGGAAGTTTTGAAATACTAGAAACACAGATTTTCTTTATAATTCTGGGCTTACACAGGGAACCAAAAATTTAGGTCTTTATTTGGACAATCTTTGAATGCAGTTCTGTTCAATATGCCGAAACTTGCAAAAATTGGCATCAAACTTGAAAATCGATTGACATATGACGAAGATATGGCCAATGGAAGTTTTGAAATACCCGAAACACCGATTTTCTTTATAATTCTGAAATTGTACAGGGATCCAAAAATGATGGTCTTAATTTGGACAATCTTTGTTTGCAGTTTGGTTCTATATGCCGAAACTTGGAAAAATTGGCATCAAACTTGGAAATCGGTTGACATATGACGAAGTTATGGCCAATGGAAGTTTTGAAATACCCGAAACACCGATTTTCTTTATAATTCTGAAATTGTACAGGGATCCAAAAATGATGGTCTTAATTTGGACAATCTTTGAATGCAGTTTTGTTTAATATGCCGAAACTTTGAAAAATTGGAATCAAACTTGGAAATCGGTTGACATATGACGAAGTTATGGCCAATGGAAGTTTTGAAAGACCCGAAACACCGAATTTCAGATAGAGTTCTGGGCTTGTGGAGGGGTCCAAAAATGATGGCCTTAATTTGGACGAACTTTGAATGCAGTTTTGTTCAATATGCCGAAACTTGGATAAATTGGCATCAAACTTAAAAATCGGTTGACATATCACGAAGTTTTGGCCAATGGAAGGTTTGAAATACCTGAAACACCGATTTTCTTTATAATTCTGGGCTTGCACAGGGATCCAAAAATGATGGTCTTAATTTGGACAATCTTTGATTGCAGTTTTGTTCTATATGCCGAAACTTGGAAAAATTGGCATCAAACTTGAAAATCGGTTGACATATGACGAAGATATGGCCAATGGAAGTTTTAAAATACCCGAAACACCGATTTTCTTTATAATTCTGAAATTGTACAGGGATCCAAAAATGATGGTCTTAATTTGGACAATCTTTGATTGCAGTTTGGTTCTATATGCCGAAACTTGGAAAAATTGGCATCAAACTTGGAAATCGGTTGACATATGACAAGGTTATGGCCAATGGAAGTTTTGAAATACCCGAAACACCGATTTTCTTTATAATTCTGAAATTGTACAGGGATCCAAAATGATGGTCTTAATTTGGACAATCTTTGAATGCAGTTTTGTTTAATATGCCGAAACTTTGAAGAAGTGGAATCAAACTTGGAAATCGGTTGACATATCACGAAGTTTTGGCCAACGGAAGTTTTGAAAGACTCGAAACAGCGGTTTTCTTTATAATTCTGGGCTTGCACAGGGATCCAAAAATGATGGTCTTAATTTGGACAATCTTTGATTGCAGTTTGGTTTAATATGCCGAAACTTTGAAGAAGTGGAATCAAACTTGGAAATCGGTTGACATATGACGAAGTTATGGCCAATGGAAGTTTTGAAATACCCGAAACACCGATTTTCTTTATAGTTCTGAAATTGTACTGGGATCCAAAATTGATGGTCTTAATTTGGACAATCTTTGAATGCAGTTTTGTTTAATATGCCGAAACTTTGAAAAATTGGCATCAAACTTGAAAATCGGTTGACATATCACGAAGTTTTGGCCAATGGAAGTTTTGAAATACCTGAAACACCGATTTTCTTTATAATTCTGGGCTTGCACAGGGATCCAAAAATGATGGTCTTAATTTGGACAATCTTTGATTGCAGTTTTGTTCAATATGCCAAAACTTGGAAAAATTGGCATCAAACTTAAAAATCGGTTGACATATCACGAAGTTTTGGCCAATGGAAGGTTTGAAATACCTGAAACACCGATTTTCTTTATAATTCTGGGCTTGCACAGGGATCCAAAAATGATGGTCTTAATTTGGACAATCTTTGATTGCAGTTTTGTTTAATATGCCGAAACTTTGAAGAAGTGGAATCAAACTTGGAAATCGGTTGACATATGACGAAGTTATGGCCAATGGAAGTTTTAAAATACCCGAAACACCGATTTTCTTTATAGTTCTGAAATTGTACTGGGATCCAAAAATGATGGTCTTAATTTGGACAATCTTTGAATGCAGTTTTGTTTAATATGCCGAAACTTTGAAAAATTGGCATCAAACTTGAAAATCGGTTGACATATCACGAAGTTTTGGCCAACGGAAGTTTTGAAAGACTCGAAACAGCGGTTTTCTTTATAATTCTGGGCTTACACAGGGGTCCAAAAATGAAGGTCTTAATTTGGACAATCTTTGATTGCAGTTTTATTCAATATGTCAAAACTTGTAAAAATTCACATTAACTTGAAAATCGCTTGAGATTTGACGAAGTTATGGCCCATCAGTTTTGAAAGATCCGAAACACCGATTTTCTTTATAATTCTGAACTTGTACAGGGGTCCAAAAATGATGGTCTTAATTTGGACAATCTTTGAATGCAGTTTTGTTCAATATGCCAAAACTTGGAAAATTTGGAATCAAACTTGAAAATCGGTTGACATATGAAGAAGTTATGGCAAATGGAAGTTTTGAAAGACCCGAAACACCGAATTTCAGATAGAGTTCTGGGCTTGTGGAGGGGTCCAAAAATGATGGCCTTGATTTGGACGAACTTTGAATGCAGTTTTGTTCAATATGCCGAAACTTGGATAAATTGGCATCAAACTTAAAAATCGGTTGACATATCACGAAGTTTTGGCCAATGGAAGGTTTGAAATACCTGAAACACCGATTTTCTTTATAATTGTGGGCTTGCACAGGGATCCAAAAATGATGGTCTTAATTTGGACAATCTTTGATTGCAGTTTTGTTCTATATGTCGAAACTTGGAAAAATTGGCATCAAACTTGAAAATCGGTTGACATATGACGAAGATATGGCCAATGGAAGTTTTAAAATACCCGAAACACCGATTTTCTTTATAATTCTGAAATTGTACAGGGATCCAAAAATGATGGTCTTAATTTGGACAATCTTTGATTGCAGTTTGGTTCTATATGCCGAAACTTGGAAAAATTGGCATCAAACTTGGAAATCGGTTGACATATGACGAAGTTATGGCCAATGGAAGTTTTGAAATACCCGAAACACCGATTTTCTTTATAATTCTGAAATTGTACAGGGATCCAAAAATGATGGTCTTAATTTGGACAATCTTTGAATGCAGTTTTGTTTAATATGCCGAAACTTTGAAGAAGTGGAATCAAACTTGGAAATCGGTTGACATATGACGAAGTTATGGCCAATGGAAGTTTTGAAATACCCGAAACACCGATTTTCTTTATAATTCTGAAATTGTACAGGGATCCAAAATTAATGGTCTTAATTTGGAGAATCTTTGAATGCAGTTTTGTTTAATATGCCGAAACTTGGAAAAATTGGCATCAAACTTGAAAATCGGTTGACATATCACGAAGTTTTGGCCAATGGAAGGTTTGAAATACCTGAAACACCGATTTTCTTTATAATTCTGGGCTTGCACAGGGATCCAAAAATGATGGTCTTAATTTGGACAATCTTTGATTGCAGTTTTGTTCTATATGCCGAAACTTGGAAAAATTAGCATCAAACTTGGAAATCGGTTGACATATGACGAAGTTATGGCCAATGGAAGTTTTGAAATACCCGAAACACCGATTTTCTTTAAAATTCTGAAATTGTACAGGGATCCAAAAATGATGGTCTTAATTTGGACAATCTTTGAATGCAGTTTTGTTTAATATGCCGAAACTTTGAAAAATTGGCATCAAACTTGAAAATCGGTTGACATATCACGAAGTTATGGCCAACGGAAGTTTTGAAAGACTCGAAACAGCGGTTTTCTTTATAATTCTGGGCTTACACAGGGGTCCAAAAATGAAGGTCTTAATTTGGACAATCTTTAATTGCAGTTTTATTCAATATGCCAAAACTTGTAAAAATTCACATTAACTTGAAAATCGCTTGAGATTTGACGAAGTTATGGCCCATCAAAATTTTGAAAGACCCGAAACACCGATTTTCTTTATAATTCTGAACTTGTACAGGGGTCCAAAAATGATGGTCTTAATTTGGACAATCTTTGCATACAGTTTTGTTCAATATGCCAAAACTTGGAAAAATTGGAATCAAACTTGAAAATCGGTTGACATATGAAGAAGTTATGGCAAATGGAAGTTCTGAAAGACCCGAAACACCGAATTTCAGATAGAGTTCTGGGCTTGTGGAGGGGTCCAAAAATGATGGCCTTGATTTGGACGAACTTTGAATGCAGTTTTGTTCAATATGCCGAAACTTCGATAAATTGGCATCAAACTTAAAAATCGGTTGACATATCACGAAGTTTTGGCCAATGGAAGGTTTGAAATACCTGAAACACCGATTTTCTTTATAATTGTGGGCTTGCACAGGGATCCAAAAATGATGGTCTTAATTTGGACAATCTTTGATTGCAGTTTTGTTCTATATGTCGAAACTTGGAAAAATTGGCATCGAACTTGAAAATCGGTTGACATATGACGAAGATATGGCCAATGGAAGTTTTAAAATACCCGAAACACCGATTTTCTTTATAATTCTGAAATTGTACAGGGATCCAAAAATGATGGTCTTAATTTGGACAATCTTTGATTGCAGTTTGGTTCTATATGCCGAAACTTGGAAAAATTGGCATCAAACTTGGAAATCGGTTGACATATGACGAAGTTATGGCCAATGGAAGTTTTGAAATACCCGAAACACCGATTTTCTTTATAATTCTGAAATTGTACAGGGATCCAAAAATGATGGTCTTAATTTGGACAATCTTTGAATGCAGTTTTGTTTAATATGCCGAAACTTTGAAGAAGTGGAATCAAACTTGGAAATCGGTTGACATATGACGAAGTTATGGCCAATGGAAGTTTTGAAATACCCGAAACACCGATTTTCTTTATAATTCTGAAATTGTACAGGGATCCAAAATTAATGGTCTTAATTTGGAGAATCTTTGAATGCAGTTTTGTTTAATATGCCGAAACTTGGAAAAATTGGCATCAAACTTGAAAATCGGTTGACATATCACGAAGTTTTGGCCAATGGAAGGTTTGAAATACCTGAAACACCGATTTTCTTTATAATTCTGGGCTTGCACAGGGATCCAAAAATGATGGTCTTAATTTGGACAATCTTTGATTGCAGTTTTGTTCTATATGCCGAAACTTGGAAAAATTAGCATCAAACTTGGAAATCGGTTGACATATGACGAAGTTATGGCCAATGGAAGTTTTGAAATACCCGAAACACCGATTTTCTTTAAAATTCTGAAATTGTACAGGGATCCAAAAATGATGGTCTTAATTTGGACAATCTTTGAATGCAGTTTTGTTTAATATGCCGAAACTTTGAAAATTGGCATCAAACTTGAAAATCGGTTGACATATCACGAAGTTATGGCCAACGGAAGTTTTGAAAGACTCGAAACAGCGGTTTTCTTTATAATTCTGGGCTTACACAGGGGTCCAAAAATGAAGGTCTTAATTTGGACAATCTTTAATTGCAGTTTTATTCAATATGCCAAAACTTGTAAAAATTCACATTAACTTGAAAATCGCTTGAGATTTGACGAAGTTATGGCCCATCAAAATTTTGAAAGACCCGAAACACCGATTTTCTTTATAATTCTGAACTTGTACAGGGGTCCAAAAATGATGGTCTTAATTTGGACAATCTTTGCATACAGTTTTGTTCAATATGCCAAAACTTGGAAAAATTGGAATCAAACTTGAAAATCGGTTGACATATGAAGAAGTTATGGCAAATGGAAGTTCTGAAAGACCCGAAACACCGAATTTCAGATAGAGTTCTGGGCTTGTGGAGGGGTCCAAAAATGATGGCCTTAATTTGGACGAACTTTGAATGCAGTTTTGTTCAATATGCCGAAACTTGGATAAATTGGCATCAAACTTAAAAATCGGTTGACATATCACGAAGTTTTGGCCAATGGAAGGTTTGAAATACCTGAAACACCGATTTTCTTTATAATTCTGGGCTTGCACAGGGGTACAAAAATGAAGATCTTAATTTGGACAATCTTTGAATGCAATTTTGTTCAATATGCCGAAACTTGGAAAAATTGGTATCAAACTTGAAAATCGGTTGACATATGACGAAGTTATGGCAAATGCAAGTTTTGAAAGACCCGAAACACAGATTTTCTTTATAATTCTGATCTTGTAGAGGGGTCCAAAAATTATGGTCTTAATTTGGACAATCTTTGAATGCAGTTTTGTTCAATATGCCGAAATTTGGATAAATTGGCATCAAACTTAAAAATTGGTTGACATATGTTGAAGTTATGGCAATTGGAAGGTTTGAAATACCTCAAACACCGATTTTCTTTATAATTCTGGGCTTGCACAGGGGTCCAAAAATGATGGTCTTAATTTGGACAATCTTTGAATGCAGTTTTGTTCTATATTCCGAAAAATTGGCATCAAACTTAAAAATCGGTTGACATATGACGAAGTTATGGCCAATGGAAGTTTTGAAATACCCGAAACACCGATGTTCTTTATAATTCTGGGCTTGCACAGGGGTCCACAAATGAAGGTCTTAATTTGGACAAGTTTTGAATTCAATATGCCGAAACTTGGAAAAATTGGCATCAAACTTAAAAATCGGTTGACATATGACGAAGTTATGGCCAATGGAAGATTTGAAAGACCCGAAACACCGGTTTTCTTTATAATTCTGAAATTGTACAGGGATCCAAAAATGATATTCTTAATTTGGACAATCGTTTATTGCAGTTTTATTCAATATGCCAAAACTTGGAAAAATGCACATTAACTTGAAAATCGCTTGAAATTTGACGAAGTTATGGCCCATCAAAATTTTGAAAGACCCGAAACACCGATTTTCTTTATAATTCTGAACTTGTGCAGGGATCCAAAAATGATGGTCTTAATTTTGGACAATCTTTGAATGCAGTTTTGTTCAATAAGCCGAAACTTGGAAAAATTGGAATCAAACTTGAAAATCGGTTGACATATGAAGAAGTTATGGCAAATGGAAGTTTTGAAAGACCCGAAACACCTAATTTCAGATACAGTTCTGGGCTTGTGGAGGGGTCCAAAAATGATGGTCTTAATTTGTACGAACTTTGAATGCAGTTTTGTTCAAAATGACGAAACTTGGATAAATTGGCATCAAACTTAAAAATCGGTTGACATATCACGAAGTTTTGGCCAATGGAAGGTTTGAAATACCTGAAACACCGATTTTCTTTATAATTCTGGGCTTGCACAGGGATCCAAAAATGATGGTCTTAATTTGGACAATCTTTGATTGCAGTTTTGTTCAATATGCCGAAACTTGGAAAAATTAGCATCAAACTTGGAAATCGGTTGACATATCACGAAGTTTTGGCCATTGGAAGTTTTGAAAGACCCGAAACAGTGGATTTCTTTATAATTCTCCAACGATTTCCAAAACTTCCATTTGCCATAACTTCGTCATATAACAACCGATTTTCAAGTTTGATGCCAATTTTTCCAAGTTTCGGCATATTGAACAAAATTGCATTCAAAGATTGTCCAAATTAAGATCTTCATTTTTGTACCCCTGTGCAAGCCCAGAATTATAAAGAAATCCACTGTTTCGGGTCTTTCAAAACTTCCAATGGCCAAAACTTCGTGATATGTCAACCGATTTCCAAATCGGTGAATGCAGATTTTTTCAAAATGCCGAAACTTGGAAAAATTGGCATCAAACTTAAAAATCGGTTGACATATGACGAAGTTATGGCCAATGGAAGATTTGAAAGACCCGAAACACCGGTTTTCTTTATAATTCTGAAATTGTACAGGGATCCAAAAATGATATTCTTAATTTGGACAATCTTTGATTGCAGTTTTATTCAATATGCCAAAACTTGGAAAAATGCACATTAACTTGAAAATCGCTTGAAATTTGACGAAGTTATGGCCCATCAAACTTTTGAAAGACCCGAAACACCGATTTTCTTTATAATTCTGAACTTGTGCAGGGATCCAAAAATGATGGTCTTAATTTTGGACAATCTTTGAATGCAGTTTTGTTCAATAAGCCGAAACTTGGAAAAATTGGAATCAAACTTGAAAATCGGTTGAAATATGAAGAAGTTATGGCAAATGGAAGTTTTGAAAGACCCGAAACACCTAATTTCAGATACAGTTCTGGGCTTGTGGAGGGGTCCAAAAATGATGGTCTTAATTTGTACGAACTTTGAATGCAGTTTTGTTCAAAATGACGAAACTTGGATAAATTGGCATCAAACTTAAAAATCGGTTGACATATCACGAAGTTTTGGCCATTGGAAGTTTTGAAAGACCTGAAACAGTGGTTTTCTTTATAATTCTGGGCTTGCTCAGGGGTCCAAAAATGATGGTCTTAATTTGGACAATCTTTGAATGCAGTTTTGTTAAATATGCCGAAACTTGGAAAAATTGGCATCAAACTTGAAAATCGGTTGACATATGACGAAGTTATGGCCAATGGAAGATTTGAAAGACCCGAAACACCGGTTTTCTTTATAATTCTGAAATTGTACAGGGATCCAAAAATGATGGTCTTAATTTGGACAATCTTTGAATGCAGTTTTGTTCAATAAGCCGAAACTTGGAAAAATTGGAATCAAATTTGAAAATCGGTTGACATATGAAGAAGTTATGGCAAATGGAAGTTTTGAAAGACCCGAAACACCGAATTTCAGATACAGTTCTGGGCTTGTGGAGGAGTGCAAAAATGATGGTCTTAATTTGTACGAACTTTGAATGCAGTTTTGTTCAAAATGACGAAACTTGGATAAATTGGCATCAAACTTAAAAATCGGTTGACATATCACGAAGTTTTGGCCATTGGAAGTTTTGAAAGACCTGAAACAGTGGTTTTCTTTATAATTCTGGGCTTGCTCAAGAGTCCAAAAATGATGGTCTTAATTTGGACAATCTTTGAATGCAGTTTTGTTAAATATGCCGAAACTTGGAAAAATTTGCATCAAACTTGAAAATCGGTTGACATATGACGAAGTTATGGCCAATGGAAGATTTGAAAGACCCGAAACACCGGTTTTCTTTATAATTCTGAAATTGTACAGAGATCCAAAAATGATGGTCTTAATTTGGACAATCTTTGAATGCAGTTTTGTTCAATAAGCCGAAACTTGGAAAAGTTGGAATCATATTTGAAAATCGGTTGACATATGACGAAGTTATGGCAAATGGAAGTTTTGAAAGACCCGAAACACCGAATTTCAGATACAGTTCTTGGCTTGTGGAGGGGTCCAAAAATGATGGTCTTAATTTGTACGAACTTTGAATGCAGTTTTGTTCAAAATGACGAAACTTGGATAAATTGGCATCAAACTCGAAAATCGGTTGTTATATCACGAAGTTATGGCAAATGCAAGTTTTGAAATACAAGAAACACAGATTTTCTTTATAATTCTGGGCTTGCACAGGGGTCCATAAATAATGGTTTTAGTTCGGACAATCTTTGAATGCAGTTTTATCCAATATGCCGAAACCTGGAAAAATTGGCATGAAAATTGAAAATCGGTTGACATATGACGAAGTTATAACCAATGGAAGTTTTGAAATACCCAAAACAGCAATTTTCTTTATAATTCTGGGGTTGCTCAGGGGTTCAAAAATGAAGATCTTCATTTGCACAATCTTTGAATGCAATTTTGTTCAATATGCCAAAACTTGGAAAAATTCTCATTAACTTGAAAATCGGTTGACATATGAAGAAGTTATGGCAAATGGAAGTTTTGAAAGACCCGAAACACCGAATTTCAGATACAGTTCTTGGCTTGTGGAGGGGTCCAAAAATGATGGTCTTAATTTGTACGAACTTTGAATGCAGTTTTGTTCAAAATGACGAAACTTGGATAAATTGGCATCAAACTTAAAAATCGGTTGACATATCACGAAGTTTTGGCCATTGGAAGTTTTGAAAGACCTGAAACAGTGGTTTTCTTTATAATTCTGGGCTTGCTCAAGAGTCCAAAAATGATGGTCTTAATTTGGACAATCTTTGAATGCAGTTTTGTTCAATAAGCCGAAACTTGGAAAAATTGGAATCAAATTTGAAAATCGGTTGACATATGAAGAAGTTATTTCAATTGAAAGTTTTGAAAGACCCGAAACACCGATTTTCTTTATAATTCTGGGCTTGCACAGGGGTCCAAAAATGATGGTCTTAATTTGGACAATTTTTGAATGCGGTTTTGTTCAATATGCCGAAACTTGGAAAAATTGGAATCAAACTTGAAAATCGGTTGACATATGAAGAAGTTATGGAAAATGGAAGTTTTGAAAGACCCGAAACACCGATTTTCTTTATAATTCTGAACTTATACAGGGGTCCAAATATGATGGTCTTAATTTGGACAATCTTTGAATGCAGTTTTGTTAAATATGCCGAAACTTGGATAAATTGGCATCAAACTTGAAAATCGGTTGACATATGATGAAGTTATGGCCCATCAAAGTTTTGAAAGACCCGAAACACCGATTTTCTTTATAATACTGAACATGTACAATATGCCGAAACTTGGAAAATTTGCATCGAACTTGAAAATCGGTTGACATATGAAGAAGTTATGGCTTATTAAAGTTTTGAAAGACCCGAAACACCGATTTTCTTTATAATTCTGAACTTTTACAGGGGTCCAAATATGATGGTCTTAATTTTGACAATCTTTGAATGCAGTTTTGTTCAATATGCCGAAACTTGGGAAAATTGGAATCAAACTTGAAAATCGGTTGACATATGAAGAAGTTATGGAAAATGGAAGTTTTGAAAGACCCGAAACACCGAATTTCAGATACAGTTCTGGGCTTGTGGAGGGGTCCAAAAATTATGGTCTTAATGTGAATACACTTTAAATGCAGTTTTATTTGAAATGCCGAAGATTGGAAAAATTTTCATCAAACTTGAAAATCGGTTGACATATGAAGAAGTTATGGCAATTGGAAGGTTTGAAATACCTGAAACACCGATTTTCTTTATAATTCAAGGCTTGCACAGGGGTCCAAAAATGATGGTCTTAATTTGGACAATCTTTGAATGCAGTTTTGTTCTATATGCCGAAACTAGGAAAAATTGGCATCAAACTTAAAAATCGGTTGACATATGACGAAGTTATGGCCAATGGAAGTTTTGAAATACCCGAAACACCGATTTTCTTTATTATTCATGGCTTGCACAGGGGTCCAAAAATGAAGGTCTTAATTTGGACAAATTTTGATTTCAATATGCCGAAACTTGGAAAAATTGGCATCAAACTTGAAAATCGGTTGACATATGACGAAGTTATGGCTAATGGAAGTTTCGAAAGACCCGAAACAGTGGTTTTCTTTATAATTCTGGGCTTGTGGAAGGGTCCAAAAATGATGGTCTTAATTTGGACAATCTTTGAATGCAGTGTTGTTCAATATGCCGAAACTTGGAAAAATTGGCATCGAACTTAAAAACTGGTTGACATATGTTGAGGTTATGGCAATTGCAAGTTTTGAAATACTAGAAACACAGATTTTTTTTATAACTCTGGGCTTGCACAGGGGTCCAAAAATGATGGTTGTAGTTCGGACAATCTTTGAATGCAGTTTTGTTCAATATGCCGAAACCTGGAAAAATTGGCATCAAAATTGAAAATAGGTTGACATATGACGAACTTATAACCAATGATAGATTTGAAATACCCGAAACAGCGATTTTCTTTATAATTCTGGGCTTGTGGAAGGGTCCAAAAATTATGGTCTTAATTTGGACAATCTTTGAATGCAGTTTTGTTTAATATGCCAAAACTTGGAAAAATTGGCATCAAACTTGAAAATCGGTTGACATATGACGAAGTTTTAGCCAATGGAAGTTTTGAAAGACCCGAAACAGTGGTTTTCTTTATAATTCTGGGATTGCACAGGGAACCAAAAATTAAAGTCTTAATTTGGACAGTCTTTGGTTGCAGTTTTGTTTAATATGCCGAAACTTGGAAAAATTTTCATCAAACTTGAAAATCGGTTTACATATGACGAAGTTATGGCCAAAGGAAGTTTTAAAATACCCGAAACACTGATTTTCTTTATAATTCAAGGCTTGCACAGGGGTCCAAAAATGAAGGTCTTAATTTGGACAAGTTTTGATTTCAATATGCCGAAACTTGGAAAAATTGGCATCAAAATTTAAAATAGGTTGACATATGACGAACTTATAACCAATGAAAGTTTTGAAATACCAAAAACGATGGTCTTAATTTAGACAATCTTTGAATGTAGTTTTTTTCAATATGCCGAAACTTGGAAAAATTGGCATCAAACTTGAAAATCGGTTGACATATGACGAAGTTATGGCTAATGGAAATTTTGAAAGACCCGAAACAGTGATTTTCTTTATAATTCTGAACTTGTAGAGGGGTCCAAACATGATGGTCTTAATTCGGACAATCTTTGAATGTAGTTTTGTTCAATATGCCGAAACTTGGAAAAATTGGCATCAAACTTGAAAATCGGTTGACATATGATGAAGTTATGGCCCATCAAAGTTTTGAAAGACCCGAAACACCGAATTTCTTTATAATACATGATGGTCTTAATTCGGACAATCTTTGAATGTAGTTTTGTACAATATGCCGAAACTTGGAAAATTTGCATCGAACTTGAAAATCGGTTGACATATGAAGAAGGTATGGCAAATGGAAGTTTTGAAAAACACAAAACACCGATTTTAAGATACAGTTCTGGGCTTGTGGAGGGGTCCAAAAATTATGGTGTTCATGAGGACAAACTTTAAAGGCAGTTTTGTTTGAAATGCCGAAGCTTGCAAAAATTGGCATCAAACTTGAAAATCGGTTGACATATAACGAAGTTATGGCCAATGGAAGTTTTGAAATACCCGAAACACCGATTTTCTTTTTGGTCCTAATTTGGATAATCTTTGAATGCAGTTTTGTTTAATATGCCGAAACTTGGAAAAATTGGCATCAAACTTGAAAATCGGTTGACATATGACGAAGTTATGGCAAATGGAAGTTTCGAAAGACCTGAAACAGTGGTTTTCTTTATAATTCTGGGCTTGTGGAAGGGTCCAAAAATGATGGTCTTAATTTGGACAATCTTTGAATGCAGTTTTGTTTAATATGCCAAAACTTGGAAAAATTGGCATCAAACTTGAAAATCGGTTGACATATGACGAAGTTTTGGCCAATGGAAGTTTTGAAAGACCCGAAACAGTGGTTTTCTTTATAATTCTGGGATTGCACAGGGAACCAAAAATGAAGGTCTTAATTTGGACAATCTTTGGTTGCAGTTTTGTTTAATATGCCGAAACTTGGAATAATTGGCATCAAACTTGAAAATCGGTTGACATATGACAAAGTTATGGCCAATGGAAGTTTTAAAATACCCGAAACACCGATTTTCTTTATAATTTTGGGCTTGTGGAGAGGTTCAAAAAATTATGGTCTTAATTTGGACAATCTTTGAATGCAGTTTTGTTCAATATGCCTAAACTTGGAAAAATTGGCATCAAACTTGAAAATTGTTTGACATATGACGAAGTTATGGCAAATGGAAGTTTGAAAGACCTGAAACACCGAATTTCAGATAAAGTTCTGGGCTTGTAAAGTGGTCCAAAAATGGTGGTCTTAATTTGGACAATCTTTGAATGCAGTTTTGTTCAATAGCCGAAACTTGGAAAAATTGGTATCAAGCTGGGAAATCGGTTGACATATGAGGAAGTTATGTCAAATGGAAGTTTTGGAAGACCCGAAACACCGATTTTCTTTATAATTCTGGGCTTGTGGAGGGGTCCAAAAATGATGGTCTTAATTTGGACAATCTTTGAATGCAGTTTTGTTCAATATGCCGAAGCTTGAAAAATTGGCATCAAAATTGAAAATAGGTTGACATATGACGAACTTAAAACCAATGAAAGATTTGAAATACCCGAAACAGCGATTTTCTTTATAATTCTGGGCTTGTGGAAGGGTCCAAAAATTATGGTCTTAATTTGGACAATCTTTGATTGCAGTTTTGTTCAATATGCCGAAACTTGGATAAATTGGCATCGAACTTAAAAATTGGTTGACATATGTTGAAGTTATGGCAATTGGAAGGTTCGAAATACCTGAAACACCGATTTTCTTTATAATTCTGGGCTTGCACAGGGGTCCAAAAATGATGGTCTTAATTTGGACAATCTTTGAATGCAGTTTTGTTCTATATGCCGAAACTAGGAAAAATTGGCATCAAACTAGAAAATCGGTTGTGATATGACGAAGTTATGGCAAATGCAAGTTTTGAAATACTAGAAACACAGATTTTCTTTATAACTCTGGGCTTGCACTGGGGTCCAAAAATGATGGCTTTAGTTTGGACAATCTTTGAATGCAGTTTTGTTCAATATGCCGAAACCTGGAAAAATTGGCATCAAAATTGAAAATAGGTTGACATATGACGAACTTATAACCAATGAAAGATTTGAAATACCCGAAACAGCGATTTTCTTTATAATTCTGAGCTTGTGGAAGGGTCCAAAAATGATGGTCTTAATTCGGACAATCTTTGATTGCAGTTTTGTTCAATAGCCGAAACTTGGAAAAATTGGTATCAAGCTGGGAAATCGGTTGACATATGAGGAAGTTATGTCAAATGGAAGTTTTGGAAGACCCGAAACACCGATTTTCTTTATAATTCTGGGCTTGTGGAGGGGTCCAAAAATGATGGTCTTAATTTGGACAATCTTTGAATGCAGTTTTGTTCAATATGCCGAAGCTTGAAAAATTGGCATCAAAATTGAAAATAGGTTGACATATGACGAACTTAAAACCAATGAAAGATTTGAAATACCCGAAACAGCGATTTTCTTTATAATTCTGGGCTTGTGGAAGGGTCCAAAAATTATGGTCTTAATTTGGACAATCTTTGAATGCAGTTTTGTTTAATATGCCGAAACTTGGAAAAATTGGCATCAAACTTGAAAATCGGTTGACATATGATGAAGTTATGGCCCATCAAAGTTTTGAAAGACCCGAAACACCGATTTTCTTTATAATACTGAACATGTACAATATGCCGAAACTTGGAAAATTTGCATCGAACTTGAAAATCGGTTGACATATGAAGAAGTTATGGCAAATGGAAGTTTTGAAAAACACAAAACACCGATTTTAAGATACAGTTCTGGGCTTGTGGAGGGGTCCAAAAATTATGGTGTTCATGAGGACAAACTTTAATGGCAGTTTTGTTTGAAATGCCGAAGCTTGCAAAAATTGGCATCAAACTTGAAAATCGGTTGACATATAACGAAGTTATGGCCAATGGAAGTTTTGAAATACCCGAAACACCGATTTTCTTTTTGGTCTTAATTTGGATAATCTTTGAATGCAGTTTTGTTTAATATGCCGAAACTTGGAAAAATTGGCATCAAACTTGAAAATCGGTTGACATATGACGAAGTTATGGCAAATGGAAGTTTTGAAATACCCGAAACACCGATTTACTTTTTGGTCTTAATTTGGATAATCTTTGAATGCAGTTTTGTTTAATATGCCGAAACTTGGAAAAATTGGCATCAAACTTGAAAATCGGTTGACATATGACGAAGTTATGGCAATTGGAAGGTTCGAAATACCTGAAACACCGATTTTCTTTATAATTCTGGGCTTGTGGAAGGGTCCAAAAATGATGGTCTTAATTCGGTCAAGCTTTGATTGCAGTTTTGTTCAATAGCCGAAACTTGGAAAAATTGGTATCAAGCTGGGAAATCGGTTGACATATGAGGAAGTTATGTCAAATGGAAGTTTTGGAAGACCCGAAACACCGATTTTCTTTATAATTCTGGGCTTGTGGAGGGGTCCAAAAATTATGGTGTTCATGAGGACAAACTTTAAAGGCAGTTTTGTTTGAAATGCCGAAGCTTGCAAAAATTGGCATCAAACTTGAAAATCGGTTGACATATAACGAAGTTATGGCCAATGGAAGTTTTGAAATACCCGAAACACCGATTTTCTTTTTGGTCTTAATTTGGATAATCTTTGAATGCAGTTTTGTTTAATATGCCGAAACTTGGAAAAATTGGCATCAAACTTGAAAATCGGTTGACATATGACGAAGTTATGGCAATTGGAAGGTTCGAAATACCTGAAACACCGATTTTCTTTATAATTCTGGGCTTGCACAGGGGTCCAAAAATGATGGTCTTAGTTTGGACAATCTTTGAATGCAGTTTTGTTCTATATGCCGAAACTAGGAAAAATTGGCATCAAACTTGAAAATCGATTGTTATATGACGAAGTTATGGCAAATGCAAGTTTTGAAATACTAGAAACACAGATTTTCTTTATAACTCTGGGCTTGCACAGGGGTCCAAAAATGATGGCTTTAGTTTGGACAATCTTTGAATGCAGTTTTGTTCAATATGCCGAAACCTGGAAAAATTGGCATCAAAATTGAAAATAGGTTGACATATGACGAACTTATAACCAATGAAAGATTTGAAATACCCGAAACAGCGATTTTCTTTATAATTCTGAGCTTGTGGAAGGGTCCAAAAATGATGGTCTTAATTCGGACAATCTTTGATTGCAGTTTTGTTCAATATGCCGAAACTTGGAAAAATTGGCATCAAACTTGAAAATCGGTTGACATATGATGAAGTTATGGCCCATCAAAGTTTTGAAAGACCCGAAACACCGATTTTCTTTATAATACTGAACATGTACAATATGCCGAAACTTGGAAAATTTGCATCGAACTTGAAAATCGGTTGACATATGAAGAAGTTATGGCAAATGGAAGTTTTGAAAAACACAAAACACCGATTTTAAGATACAGTTCTGGGCTTGTGGAGGGGTCCAAAAATTATGGTGTTCATGAGGACAAACTTTAAAGGCAGTTTTGTTTGAAATGCCGAAGCTTGCAAAAATTGGCATCAAACTTGAAAATCGGTTGACATATAACGAAGCTATGGCCAATGGAAGTTTTGAAATACCCGAAACACCGATTTTCTTTTTGGTCTTAATTTGGATAATCTTTGAATGCAGTTTTGTTTAATATGCCGAAACTTGGAAAAATTGGCATCAAACTTGAAAATCGGTTGACATATGACGAAGTTATTGCAAATGGAAGTTTCGAAAGACCTGAAACAGTGGTTTTCTTTATAATTCTGGGCTTGTGGAAGGGTCCAAAAATGATGGTCTTAATTTGGACAATCTTTGAATGCAGTTTTGTTTAATATGCCAAAACTTGGAAAAATTGGCATCAAACTTGAAAATCGGTAGACATATGACGAACTTATAACCAATGATAGATTTGAAATACCCGAAACAGCGATTTTCTTTATAATTCTGGGCTTGTGGAAGGGTCCAAAAATTATGGTCTTAATTCGGACAATCTTTGATTGCAGTTTTGTTCAATATGCCGAAACTTGGAAAAATTGGCATCAAACTTGAAAATCGGTTGACATATGATGAAGTTATGGCCCATCAAAGTTTTGAAAGACCCGAAACACCGATTTTCTTTATAATACTGAACATGTACAATATGCCGAAACTTGGAAAATTTGCATCGAACTTGAAAATCGGTTGACATATGAAGAAGTTATGGCAAATGGAAGTTTTGAAAAACACAAAACACCGATTTTAAGATACAGTTCTGGGCTTGTGGAGGGGTCCAAAAATTATGGTGTTCATGAGGACAAACTTTAAAGGCAGTTTTGTTTGAAATGCCGAAGCTTGCAAAATTGGCATCAAACTTGAAAATCGGTTGACATATAACGAAGTTATGGCCAATGGAAGTTTTGAAATACCCGAAACACCGATTTTCTTTTTGGTCTTAATTTGGATAATCTTTGAATGCAGTTTTGTTTAATATGCCGAAACTTGGAAAAATTGGCATCAAACTTGAAAATCGGTTGACATATGACGAAGTTATGGCAATTGGAAGGTTCGAAATACCTGAAACACCGATTTTCTTTATAATTCTGGGCTTGCACAGGGGTCCAAAAATGATGGTCTTAGTTTGGACAATCTTTGAATGCAGTTTTGTTCTATATGCCGAAACTAGGAAAAATTGGCATCAAACTTGAAAATCGATTGTTATATGACGAAGTTATGGCAAATGCAAGTTTTGAAATACTAGAAACACAGATTTTCTTTATAACTCTGGGCTTGCACAGGGGTCCAAAAATGATGGCTTTAGTTTGGACAATCTTTGAATGCAGTTTTGTTCAATATGCCGAAACCTGGAAAAATTGGCATCAAAATTGAAAATAGGTTGACATATGACGAACTTATAACCAATGAAAGATTTGAAATACCCGAAACAGCGATTTTCTTTATAATTCTGAGCTTGTGGAAGGGTCCAAAAATGATGGTCTTAATTCGGACAATCTTTGATTGCAGTTTTTTTCAATATGCCGAAACTTGGAAAAATTGGCATCAAACTTGAAAATCGGTTGACATATGATGAAGTTATGGCCCATCAAAGTTTTGAAAGACCCGAAACACCGATTTTCTTTATAATACTGAACATGTACAATATGCTGAAACTTGGAAAATTTGCATCGAACTTGAAAATCGGTTGACATATGAAGAAGTTATGGCAAATGGAAGTTTTGAAAAACACAAAACACCGATTTTAAGATACAGTTCTGGGCTTGTGGAGGGGTCCAAAAATTATGGTGTTCATGAGGACAAACTTTAAAGGCAGTTTTGTTTGAAATGCCGAAGCTTGCAAAAATTGGCATCAAACTTGAAAATCGGTTGACATATAACGAAGTTATGGCCAATGGAAGTTTTGAAATACCCGAAACACCGATTTTCTTTTTGGTCTTAATTTGGATAATCTTTGAATGCAGTTTTGTTTAATATGCCGAAACTTGGAAAAATTGGCATCAAACTTGAAAATCGGTTGACATATGACGAAGTTATTGCAAATGGAAGTTTCGAAAGACCTGAAACAGTGGTTTTCTTTATAATTCTGGGCTTGTGGAAGGGTCCAAAAATGATGGTCTTAATTTGGACAATCTTTGAATGCAGTTTTGTTTAATATGCCAAAACTTGGAAAAATTGGCATCAAACTTGAAAATCGGTAGACATATGACGAACTTATAACCAATGATAGATTTGAAATACCCGAAACAGCGATTTTCTTTATAATTCTGGGCTTGTGGAAGGGTCCAAAAATTATGGTCTTAATTCGGACAATCTTTGATTGCAGTTTTGTTCAATATGCCGAAACTTGGAAAAATTGGCATCAAACTTGAAAATCGGTTGACATATGATGAAGTTATGGCCCATCAAAGTTTTGAAAGACCCGAAACACCGATTTTCTTTATAATACTGAACATGTACAATATGCCGAAACTTGGAAAATTTGCATCGAACTTGAAAATCGGTTGACATATGAAGAAGTTATGGCAAATGGAAGTTTTGAAAAACACAAAACACCGATTTTAAGATACAGTTCTGGGCTTGTGGAGGGGTCCAAAAATTATGGTGTTCATGAGGACAAACTTTAAAGGCAGTTTTGTTTGAAATGCCGAAGCTTGCAAAAATTGGCATCAAACTTGAAAATCGGTTGACATATAACGAAGTTATGGCCAATGGAAGTTTTGAAATACCCGAAACACCGATTTTCTTTTTTGGTCTTAATTTGGATAATCTTTGAATGCAGTTTTGTTTAATATGCCGAAACTTGGAAAAATTGGCATCAAACTTGAAAATCGGTTGACATATGACGAAGTTATTGCAAATGGAAGTTTCGAAAGACCTGAAACAGTGGTTTTCTTTATAATTCTGGGCTTGTGGAAGGGTCCAAAAATGATGGTCTTAATTTGGACAATCTTTGAATGCAGTTTTGTTTAATATGCCAAAACTTGGAAAAATTGGCATCAAACTTGAAAATCGGTAGACATATGACGAACTTATAACCAATGATAGATTTGAAATACCCGAAACAGCGATTTTCTTTATAATTCTGGGCTTGTGGAAGGGTCCAAAAATTATGGTCTTAATTTGGACAATCTTTGAATGCAGTTTTGTTTAATATGCCACAACTTGGAAAAATTGGCATCAAACTTGAAAATCGGTTGACATATGACGAAGTTTTGGCCAATGGAAGTTTTGAAAGACCTGAAACAGTGGATTTCTTTATAATTCTGGGATTGCACAGGGAACCAAAAATGAAGGTCTTAATTTGGACAATCTTTGGTTGCAGTTTTGTTTAATATGCCGAAACTTGGAAAAATTGGCATCAAACTTGAAAATCGGTTGACATATGACGAACTTATAACCAATGATAGATTTGAAATACCCGAAACAGCGATTTTCTTTATAATTCTGGGCTTGTGGAAGGGTCCAAAAATGATGGTCTTAATTTGGACAATCTTTGAATGCAGTTTTGTTTAATATGCCAAAACTTGGAAAAATTGGCATCAAACTTGAAAATCGGTAGACATATGACGAACTTATAACCAATGATAGATTTGAAATACCCGAAACAGCGATTTTCTTTATAATTCTGGGCTTGTGGAAGGGTCCAAAAATTATGGTCTTAATTCGGACAATCTTTGATTGCAGTTTTGTTCAATATGCCGAAACTTGGAAAAATTGGCATCAAACTTGAAAATCGGTTGACATATGATGAAGTTATGGCCCATCAAAGTTTTGAAAGACCCGAAACACCGATTTTCTTTATAATACTGAACATGTACAATATGCCGAAACTTGGAAAATTTGCATCGAACTTGAAAATCGGTTGACATATGAAGAAGTTATGGCAAATGGAAGTTTTGAAAAACACAAAACACCGATTTTAAGATACAGTTCTGGGCTTGTGGAGGGGTCCAAAAATTATGGTGTTCATGAGGACAAACTTTAAAGGCAGTTTTGTTTGAAATGCCGAAGCTTGCAAAAATTGGCATCAAACTTGAAAATCGGTTGACATATAACGAAGTTATGGCCAATGGAAGTTTTGAAATACCCGAAACACCGATTTTCTTTTGGTCTTAATTTGGATAATCTTTGAATGCAGTTTTGTTTAATATGCCGAAACTTGGAAAAATTGGCATCAAACTTGAAAATCGGTTGACATATGACGAAGTTATGGCAATTGGAAGGTTCGAAATACCTGAAACACCGATTTTCTTTATAATTCTGGGCTTGCACAGGGGTCCAAAAATGATGGTCTTAGTTTGGACAATCTTTGAATGCAGTTTTGTTCTATATGCCGAAACTAGGAAAAATTGGCATCAAACTTGAAAATCGATTGTTATATGACGAAGTTATGGCAAATGCAAGTTTTGAAATACTAGAAACACAGATTTTCTTTATAACTCTGGGCTTGCACAGGGGTCCAAAAATGATGGCTTTAGTTTGGACAATCTTTGAATGCAGTTTTGTTCAATATGCCGAAACCTGGAAAAATTGGCATCAAAATTGAAAATAGGTTGACATATGACGAACTTATAACCAATGAAAGATTTGAAATACCCGAAACAGCGATTTTCTTTATAATTCTGAGCTTGTGGAAGGGTCCAAAAATGATGGTCTTAATTCGGACAATCTTTGATTGCAGTTTTTTTCAATATGCCGAAACTTGGAAAAATTGGCATCAAACTTGAAAATCGGTTGACATATGACGAAGTTATTGCAAATGGAAGTTTCGAAAGACCTGAAACAGTGGTTTTCTTTATAATTCTGGGCTTGTGGAAGGGTCCAAAAATGATGGTCTTAATTTGGACAATCTTTGAATGCAGTTTTGTTTAATATGCCAAAACTTGGAAAAATTGGCATCAAACTTGAAAATCGGTAGACATATGACGAACTTATAACCAATGATAGATTTGAAATACCCGAAACAGCGATTTTCTTTATAATTCTGGGCTTGTGGAAGGGTCCAAAAATTATGGTCTTAATTCGGACAATCTTTGATTGCAGTTTTGTTCAATATGCCGAAACTTGGAAAAATTGGCATCAAACTTGAAAATCGGTTGACATATGATGAAGTTATGGCCCATCAAAGTTTTGAAAGACCCGAAACACCGATTTTCTTTATAATACTGAACATGTACAATATGCCGAAACTTGGAAAATTTGCATCGAACTTGAAAATCGGTTGACATATGAAGAAGTTATGGCAAATGGAAGTTTTGAAAACACAAAACACCGATTTTAAGATACAGTTCTGGGCTTGTGGAGGGGTCCAAAAATTATGGTGTTCATGAGGACAAACTTTAAAGGCAGTTTTGTTTGAAATGCCGAAGCTTGCAAAAATTGGCATCAAACTTGAAAATCGGTTGACATATAACGAAGTTATGGCCAATGGAAGTTTTGAAATACCCGAAACACCGATTTTCTTTTTGGTCTTAATTTGGATAATCTTTGAATGCAGTTTTGTTTAATATGCCGAAACTTGGAAAAATTGGCATCAAACTTGAAAATCGGTTGACATATGACGAAGTTATTGCAAATGGAAGTTTCGAAAGACCTGAAACAGTGGTTTTCTTTATAATTCTGGGCTTGTGGAAGGGTCCAAAAATGATGGTCTTAATTTGGACAATCTTTGAATGCAGTTTTGTTTAATATGCCAAAACTTGGAAAAATTGGCATCAAACTTGAAAATCGGTAGACATATGACGAACTTATAACCAATGATAGATTTGAAATACCCGAAACAGCGATTTTCTTTATAATTCTGGGCTTGTGGAAGGGTCCAAAAATTATGGTCTTAATTTGGACAATCTTTGAATGCAGTTTTGTTTAATATGCCACAACTTGGAAAAATTGGCATCAAACTTGAAAATCGGTTGACATATGACGAAGTTTTGGCCAATGGAAGTTTTGAAAGACCTGAAACAGTGGATTTCTTTATAATTCTGGGATTGCACAGGGAACCAAAAATGAAGGTCTTAATTTGGACAATCTTTGGTTGCAGTTTTGTTTAATATGCCGAAACTTGGAAAAATTGGCATCAAACTTGAAAATCGGTTGACATATGACAAAGTTATGGCCATTGGAAGTTTTAAAATACCCGAAACACCGATTTTCTTTATAATTTTGGGCTTGTGGAGAGGTTCAAAAATTATGGTCTTAATTTGGACAATCTTTGAATGCAGTTTTGTTCAATATGCCTAAACTTGGAAAAATTGGCATCAAACTTGAAAATCGTTTGACATATGACGAAGTTATGGCAAATGGAAGTTTGAAAGACCTGAAACACCGAATTTCAGATAAAGTTCTGGGCTTGTAAAGTGGTCCAAAAATGGTGGTCTTAATTTGGACAATCTTTGAATGCAGTTTTGTTCAATAGCCGAAACTTGGAAAAATTGGTATCAAGCTGGGAAATCGGTTGACATATGAGGAACATATGTCAAATGGAAGTTTTGGAAGACCCGAAACACCGATTTTCCAAAAATGATGGTCTTAATTTGGACAATCTTTGAATGCAGTTTTGTTCAATATGCCGAAGCTTGAAAAATTGGCATCAAAATTGAAAATAGGTTGACATATGACGAACTTAAAACCAATGAAAGATTTGAAATACCCGAAACAGCGATTTTCTTTATAATTCTGGGCTTGTGGAAGGGTCCAAAAATTATGGTCTTAATTTGGACAATCTTTGAATGCAGTTTTGTTTAATATGCCGAAACTTGGAAAAATTGGCATCAAACTTGAAAATCGGTTGACATATGATGAAGTTATGGCCCATCAAAGTTTTGAAAGACCCGAAACACCGATTTTCTTTATAATACTGAACATGTACAATATGCCGAAACTTGGAAAATTTGCATCGAACTTGAAAATCGGTTGACATATGAAGAAGTTATGGCAAATGGAAGTTTTGAAAAACACAAAACACCGATTTTAAGATACAGTTCTGGGCTTGTGGAGGGGTCCAAAAATTATGGTGTTCATGAGGACAAACTTTAATGGCAGTTTTGTTTGAAATGCCGAAGCTTGCAAAAATTGGCATCAAACTTGAAAATCGGTTGACATATAACGAAGTTATGGCCAATGGAAGTTTTGAAATACCCGAAACACCGATTTTCTTTTGGTCTTAATTTGGATAATCTTTGAATGCAGTTTTGTTTAATATGCCGAAACTTGGAAAAATTGGCATCAAACTTGAAAATCGGTTGACATATGACGAAGTTATGGCAAATGGAAGTTTTGAAATACCCGAAACACCGATTTACTTTTTGGTCTTAATTTGGATAATCTTTGAATGCAGTTTTGTTTAATATGCCGAAACTTGGAAAAATTGGCATCAAACTTGAAAATCGGTTGACATATGACGAAGTTATGGCAATTGGAAGGTTCGAAATACCTGAAACACCGATTTTCTTTATAATTCTGGGCTTGTGGAAGGGTCCAAAAATGATGGTCTTAATTCGGACAAGCTTTGATTGCAGTTTTGTTCAATAGCCGAAACTTGGAAAAATTGGTATCAAGCTGGGAAATCGGTTGACATATGAGGAAGTTATGTCAAATGGAAGTTTTGGAAGACCCGAAACACCGATTTTCTTTATAATTTTGGGCTTGTGGAGGGGTCCAAAAATTATGGTGTTCATGAGGACAAACTTTAAAGGCAGTTTTGTTTGAAATGCCGAAGCTTGCAAAAATTGGCATCAAACTTGAAAATCGGTTGACATATAACGAAGTTATGGCCAATGGAAGTTTTGAAATACCCGAAACACCGATTTTCTTTTTGGTCTTAATTTGGATAATCTTTGAATGCAGTTTTGTTTAATATGCCGAAACTTGGAAAAATTGGCATCAAACTTGAAAATCGGTTGACATATGACGAAGTTATGGCAATTGGAAGGTTCGAAATACCTGAAACACCGATTTTCTTTATAATTCTGGGCTTGCACAGGGGTCCAAAAATGATGGTCTTAGTTTGGACAATCTTTGAATGCAGTTTTGTTCTATATGCCGAAACTAGGAAAAATTGGCATCAAACTTGAAAATCGATTGTTATATGACGAAGTTATGGCAAATGCAAGTTTTGAAATACTAGAAACACAGATTTTCTTTATAACTCTGGGCTTGCACAGGGGTCCAAAAATGATGGCTTTAGTTTGGACAATCTTTGAATGCAGTTTTGTTCAATATGCCGAAACCTGGAAAAATTGGCATCAAAATTGAAAATAGGTTGACATATGACGAACTTATAACCAATGAAAGATTTGAAATACCCGAAACAGCGATTTTCTTTATAATTCTGAGCTTGTGGAAGGGTCCAAAAATGATGGTCTTAATTCGGACAATCTTTGATTGCAGTTTTGTTCAATATGCCGAAACTTGGAAAAATTGGCATCAAACTTGAAAATCGGTTGACATATGATGAAGTTATGGCCCATCAAAGTTTTGAAAGACCCGAAACACCGATTTTCTTTATAATACTGAACATGTACAATATGCCGAAACTTGGAAAATTTGCATCGAACTTGAAAATCGGTTGACATATGAAGAAGTTATGGCAAATGGAAGTTTTGAAAAACACAAAACACCGATTTTAAGATACAGTTCTGGGCTTGTGGAGGGGTCCAAAAATTATGGTGTTCATGAGGACAAACTTTAAAGGCAGTTTTGTTTGAAATGCCGAAGCTTGCAAAAATTGGCATCAAACTTGAAAATCGGTTGACATATAACGAAGTTATGGCCAATGGAAGTTTTGAAATACCCGAAACACCGATTTTCTTTTGGTCTTAATTTGGATAATCTTTGAATGCAGTTTTGTTTAATATGCCGAAACTTGGAAAAATTGGCATCAAACTTGAAAATCGGTTGACATATGACGAAGTTATTGCAAATGGAAGTTTCGAAAGACCTGAAACAGTGGTTTTCTTTATAATTCTGGGCTTGTGGAAGGGTCCAAAAATGATGGTCTTAATTTGGACAATCTTTGAATGCAGTTTTGTTTAATATGCCAAAACTTGGAAAAATTGGCATCAAACTTGAAAATCGGTAGACATATGACGAACTTATAACCAATGATAGATTTGAAATACCCGAAACAGCGATTTTCTTTATAATTCTGGGCTTGTGGAAGGGTCCAAAAATTATGGTCTTAATTCGGACAATCTTTGATTGCAGTTTTGTTCAATATGCCGAAACTTGGAAAAATTGGCATCAAACTTGAAAATCGGTTGACATATGATGAAGTTATGGCCCATCAAAGTTTTGAAAGACCCGAAACACCGATTTTCTTTATAATACTGAACATGTACAATATGCCGAAACTTGGAAAATTTGCATCGAACTTGAAAATCGGTTGACATATGAAGAAGTTATGGCAAATGGAAGTTTTGAAAAACACAAAACACCGATTTTAAGATACAGTTCTGGGCTTGTGGAGGGGTCCAAAAATTATGGTGTTCATGAGGACAAACTTTAAAGGCAGTTTTGTTTGAAATGCCGAAGCTTGCAAAAATTGGCATCAAACTTGAAAATCGGTTGACATATAACGAAGTTATGGCCAATGGAAGTTTTGAAATACCCGAAACACCGATTTTCTTTTTGGTCTTAATTTGGATAATCTTTGAATGCAGTTTTGTTTAATATGCCGAAACTTGGAAAAATTGGCATCAAACTTGAAAATCGGTTGACATATGACGAAGTTATGGCAATTGGAAGGTTCGAAATACCTGAAACACCGATTTTCTTTATAATTCTGGGCTTGCACAGGGGTCCAAAAATGATGGTCTTAGTTTGGACAATCTTTGAATGCAGTTTTGTTCTATATGCCGAAACTAGGAAAAATTGGCATCAAACTTGAAAATCGATTGTTATATGACGAAGTTATGGCAAATGCAAGTTTTGAAATACTAGAAACACAGATTTTCTTTATAACTCTGGGCTTGCACAGGGGTCCAAAAATGATGGCTTTAGTTTGGACAATCTTTGAATGCAGTTTTGTTCAATATGCCGAAACCTGGAAAAATTGGCATCAAAATTGAAAATAGGTTGACATATGACGAACTTATAACCAATGAAAGATTTGAAATACCCGAAACAGCGATTTTCTTTATAATTCTGAGCTTGTGGAAGGGTCCAAAAATGATGGTCTTAATTCGGACAATCTTTGATTGCAGTTTTGTTCAATATGCCGAAACTTGGAAAAATTGGCATCAAACTTGAAAATCGGTTGACATATGATGAAGTTATGGCCCATCAAAGTTTTGAAAGACCCGAAACACCGATTTTCTTTATAATACTGAACATGTACAATATGCCGAAACTTGGAAAATTTGCATCGAACTTGAAAATCGGTTGACATATGAAGAAGTTATGGCAAATGGAAGTTTTGAAAAACACAAAACACCGATTTTAAGATACAGTTCTGGGCTTGTGGAGGGGTCCAAAAATTATGGTGTTCATGAGGACAAACTTTAAAGGCAGTTTTGTTTGAAATGCCGAAGCTTGCAAAAATTGGCATCAAACTTGAAAATCGGTTGACATATAACGAAGTTATGGCCAATGGAAGTTTTGAAATACCCGAAACACCGATTTTCTTTTTGGTCTTAATTTGGATAATCTTTGAATGCAGTTTTGTTTAATATGCCGAAACTTGGAAAAATTGGCATCAAACTTGAAAATCGGTTGACATATGACGAAGTTATTGCAAATGGAAGTTTCGAAAGACCTGAAACAGTGGTTTTCTTTATAATTCTGGGCTTGTGGAAGGGTCCAAAAATGATGGTCTTAATTTGGACAATCTTTGAATGCAGTTTTGTTTAATATGCCAAAACTTGGAAAAATTGGCATCAAACTTGAAAATCGGTAGACATATGACGAACTTATAACCAATGATAGATTTGAAATACCCGAAACAGCGATTTTCTTTATAATTCTGGGCTTGTGGAAGGGTCCAAAAATTATGGTCTTAATTCGGACAATCTTTGATTGCAGTTTTGTTCAATATGCCGAAACTTGGAAAAATTGGCATCAAACTTGAAAATCGGTTGACATATGATGAAGTTATGGCCCATCAAAGTTTTGAAAGACCCGAAACACCGATTTTCTTTATAATACTGAACATGTACAATATGCCGAAACTTGGAAAATTTGCATCGAACTTGAAAATCGGTTGACATATGAAGAAGTTATGGCAAATGGAAGTTTTGAAAAACACAAAACACCGATTTTAAGATACAGTTCTGGGCTTGTGGAGGGGTCCAAAAATTATGGTGTTCATGAGGACAAACTTTAAAGGCAGTTTTGTTTGAAATGCCGAAGCTTGCAAAAATTGGCATCAAACTTGAAAATCGGTTGACATATAACGAAGTTATGGCCAATGGAAGTTTTGAAATACCCGAAACACCGATTTTCTTTTTGGTCTTAATTTGGATAATCTTTGAATGCAGTTTTGTTTAATATGCCGAAACTTGGAAAAATTGGCATCAAACTTGAAAATCGGTTGACATATGACGAAGTTATTGCAAATGGAAGTTTCGAAAGACCTGAAACAGTGGTTTTCTTTATAATTCTGGGCTTGTGGAAGGGTCCAAAAATGATGGTCTTAATTTGGACAATCTTTGAATGCAGTTTTGTTTAATATGCCAAAACTTGGAAAAATTGGCATCAAACTTGAAAATCGGTAGACATATGACGAACTTATAACCAATGATAGATTTGAAATACCCGAAACAGCGATTTTCTTTATAATTCTGGGCTTGTGGAAGGGTCCAAAAATTATGGTCTTAATTTGGACAATCTTTGAATGCAGTTTTGTTTAATATGCCAAAACTTGGAAAAATTGGCATCAAACTTGAAAATCGGTTGACATATGACGAAGTTTTGGCCAATGGAAGTTTTGAAAGACCTGAAACAGTGGATTTCTTTATAATTCTGGGATTGCACAGGGAACCAAAAATGAAGGTCTTAATTTGGACAATCTTTGGTTGCAGTTTTGTTTAATATGCCGAAACTTGGAAAAATTGGCATCAAACTTGAAAATCGGTTGACATATGACAAAGTTATGGCCAATGGAAGTTTTAAAATACCCGAAACACCGATTTTCTTTATAATTTTGGGCTTGTGGAGAGGTTCAAAAATTATGGTCTTAATTTGGACAATCTTTGAATGCAGTTTTGTTCAATATGCCTAAACTTGGAAAAATTGGCATCAAACTTGAAAATCGTTTGACATATGACGAAGTTATGGCAAATGGAAGTTTGAAAGACCTGAAACACCGAATTTCAGATAAAGTTCTGGGCTTGTAAAGTGGTCCAAAAATGGTGGTCTTAATTTGGACAATCTTTGAATGCAGTTTTGTTCAATAGCCGAAACTTGGAAAAATTGGTATCAAGCTGGGAAATCGGTTGACATATGAGGAACATATGTCAAATGGAAGTTTTGGAAGACCCGAAACACCGATTTTCTTTATAATTCTGGGCTTGTGGAGGGGTCCAAAAATGATGGTCTTAATTTGGACAATCTTTGAATGCAGTTTTGTTCAATATGCCGAAGCTTGAAAAATTGGCATCAAAATTGAAAATAGGTTGAAATATGACGAACTTAAAACCAATGAAAGATTTGAAATACCCGAAACAGCGATTTTCTTCATAATTCTGGGCTTGTGGAAGGGTCCAAAAATTATGGTCTTAATTTGGACAATCTTTGAATGCAGTTTTGTTCAATATGCCGAAACTTGGATAAATTGGCATCGAACTTAAAAATTGGTTGACATATGTTGAAATTATGGCAATTGGAAGGTTCGAAATACCTGAAACACCGATTTTCTTTATAATTCTGGGCTTGCACAGGGGTCCAAAAATGATGGTCTTCATTTGGACAATCTTTGAATGCAGTTTTGTTCTATATGCCGAAACTAGGAAAAATTGGCATCAAACTAGAAAATCGGTTGTGATATGACGAAGTTATGGCAAATGCAAGTTTTGAAATACTAGAAACACAGATTTTCTTTATAACTCTGGGCTTGCACAGGGGTCCAAAAATGATGGCTTTAGTTTGGACAATCTTTGAATGCAGTTTTGTTCAATATGCCGAAACCTGGAAAAATTGGCATCAAAATTGAAAATAGGTTGACATATGACGAACTTATAACCAATGAAAGATTTGAAATACCCGAAACAGCGATTTTCTTTATAATTCTGAGCTTGTGGAAGGGTCCAAAAATGATGGTCTTAATTCGGACAATCTTTGATTGCAGTTTTGTTCAATATGCCGAAACTTGGAAAAATTGGCATCAAACTTGAAAATCGGTTGACATATGACGAAGTTATGGCCAATGGAAGTTTTAAAATACCCGAAACACCGATTTTCTTTATAATTTTGGGCTTGTGGAGAGGTTCAAAAATTATGGTCTTAATTTGGACAATCTTTGAATGCAGTTTTGTTCAATATGCCGAAACTTGGAAAAATTGGCATCAAACTTGAAAATCGGTTGACATATGATGAAGTTATGAACTTGAAAATCGGTTGACATATGAAGAAGTTATGGCAAATGGAAGTTTTGAAAAACACAGAACACCGATTTTAAGATACAGTTCTGGGCTTGTGGAGGGGTCCAAAAATTATGGTGTTCATGAGGACAAACTTTAAAGGCAGTTTTGTTTGAAATGCCGAAGCTTGCAAAAATTGGCATCAAACTTGAAAATCGGTTGACATATAACGAACTTATGGCCAATGGAAGTTTTGAAATACCCGAAACACCGATTTTCTTTTTGGTCTTAATTTGGATAATCTTTGAATGCAGTTTTGTTTAATATGCCGAAACTTGGAAAAATTGGCATCAAACTTGAAAATCGGTTGACATATGACGAAGTTATGGCTAATGGAAGTTTTGAAATACCCGAAACAGTGGTTTTCTTTATAATTCTGGGCTTGCACAGGGGTCCAAAAATGAAGGTCTTAATTTGGACAATCTTTGAATGCAGTTTTGTTCAATATGCCGAAACTTGGAAAAATTGGCATCAAACTTGAAAATCGGGTGCTACATGACGAAGTTATGGCAAATGCAAGTTTTGAAAGACCCAAAACACAGATTTTCTTTATACTTCTGAACTTGTAGAGGGGTCCAAAAATGATGATCTTAATTTGGACAATATTTGAATGTAGTTTTGTTCAATATGCCGAAACTTGGAAAAATTGACATTAAACTTGAAAATCGGTTGACATATGACGAAGTTATGGCCCATCAAAGTTTTGAAAGACCCGAAACACAGATTTTCTTTATAATACTGAACATGTACAATATGCCGAAACTTGGAAAATTTGCATCGAACTTGAAAATCGTTTGACATATGACGAAGTTATGGCAAATGAAAGTTTGAAAGACCTGAATCACCGAATTTCAGATACAGTTCTGGGCTTGTAGAGGGTTCCAAAAATGATGGTCTTAATTTGGACAATCTTTGAATGCAGTTTTGTTCTATATGCCGAAACTAGGAAAAATTGGCATCAAACTTAAAAATCGGTTGACATATGACGAAGTTATGGCCAATGGAAGTTTTGAAATATCCGAAACACCGATTTTCTTTATAATTCTGGGCTTGCAGAGGGGTCCAAAAATGAAGATCTTAATTTGGACAAGTGTTGAATTCAATATGCCGAAACTTGGAAAAATTGGCATCAAAATTGAAAATAGGTTGACATATGACGAACTTATAACCAATAAAAGTTTTGAAATACCAAAAATGATGGTCTTAATTTGGACAATCTTTGAATGTAGTTTTGTTCAATATGCCGAAACTTGGAAAAATTGGCATCAAACTTGAAAATCGATTGTTATATGACGAAGTTATGGCAAATGCAAGTTTTGAAATACTAGAAACACAGATTTTCTTTATAACTCTGGGCTTGCACAGGGGTCCAAAAATGATGGCTTTAGTTCGGACAATCTTTGAATGCAGTTTTGTTCCATATGCCGAAACCTGGAAAAATTGGCATCAAAAATTGAAAATAGGTTGACATATGACGAACTTATAACCAATGAAAGATTTGAAATACCCGAAACAGCGATTTTCTTTATAATTCTGGGCTTGTGGAAGGGTCCAAAAATTATGGTCTTAATTTGGACAATCTTTGAATGCAGTTTTGTTTAATATGCCGAAACTTGGAAAAATTGGCATCAAACTTGAAAATCGGTTGACATATGACGAAGTTTTGGCCAATGGAAGTTTTGAAAGACCCGAAACAGTGGTTTTCTTTATAATTCTGGGATTGCACAGGGGTCCAAAAATGAAGGTCTTAATTTGGACAATCTTTGATTGCAGTTTTGTTCAATATGCCGAAACTTGGAAAAATTGGCATCAAACTTGAAAATCGGTTGACATATGACGAAGTTATGGCCAATGGAAGTTTTAAAATACCCGAAACACCGATTTTCTTTATAATTTTGGGCTTGTGGAGAGGTTCAAAAATTATGGTCTTAATTTGGACAATCTTTGAATGCAGTTTTGTTCAATATGCCTAAACTTGGAAAAATTGGCATCAAACTTGAAAATCGTTTGACATATGACGAAGTTATGGCCAATGGAAGTTTTAAAATACCCGAAACACCGATTTTCTTTATAATTTTGGGCTTGTGGAGAGGTTCAAAAATTATGGTCTTTGGACAATCTTTGAATGCAGTTTTGTTCAATATGCCTAAACTTGGAAAAATTGGCATCAAACTTGAAAATCGTTTGACATATGACGAAGTTATGGCAAATGGAAGTTTGAAAGACCTGAAACACCGAATTTCAGATAAAGTTCTGGGCTTGTAAAGTGGTCCAAAAATGGTGGTCTTATTTTGGACAATCTTTGAATGTAGTTTTGTTCAATATGCCGAATTTTGGAAAAATTTGCATCAAACTTGAAAATCGGTTGATATATGACGACGTTATGGCCCATCAAAGTTTTGAAATACCCGGAACACCGATTTTATTAATAGTTCTGAACTTGTACAGGGGTCCAAAAGTGATAGTCTTAATTTGGACAATCTTTGAATGCAGTTTTGTTCAATAGCCGAAACTTGGAAAAATTGGTATCAAGCTGGGAAATCGGTTGACATATGAGGAACTTATGTCAAATGGAAGTTTTGGAAGACCCGAAACACCGATTTTCTTTATAATTCTGGGCTTGTGGAGGGGTCCAAAAATGATGGTCTTAATTTGGACAATCTTTGAATGCAGTTTTGTTCAATATGCCGAAGCGCCGAAGCTTGAAAAATTGGCATCGAACTTGCAAATCGGCATATGACGAAGTTTTGGCCAATGGAAGTTTTGAAAGACCCGAAACAGTGGTTTTCTTTATAATTCTGGGATTGCACAGGGGTCCAAAAATGAAGGTCTTAATTTGGACAATCTTTGATTGAAGTTTTGTTCAATATGCCGAAACTTGGAAAAATTGGCATCAAACTTGAAAATCGGTTGACATATGACGAAGTTATGGCCAATGGAAGTTTTAAAATACCCGAAACACCGATTTTCTTTATAATTTTGGGCTTGTGGAGAGGTTCAAAAATTATGGTCTTAATTTGGACAATCTTTGAATGCAGTTTTGTTCAATATGCCTACACTTGGAAAAATTGGCATCAAACTTGAAAATCGTTTGACATATGACGAAGTTTTGGCCAATGGAAGTTTTGAAAGACCCGAAACAGTGGTTTTCTTTATAATTCTGGGATTGCACAGGGGTCCAAAAATGAAGGTCTTAATTTGGACAATCTTTGATTGCAGTTTTGTTCAATATGCCGAAACTTGGAAAAATTGGCATCAAACTTGAAAATAGGTTGACATATGACGAAGTTATGGCCAATGGAAGTTTTAAAATACCCGAAACACCGATTTTCTTTATAATTTTGGGCTTGTGGAGAGGTTCAAAAATTAGGGTCTTAATTTGGACAATCTTTGAATGCAGTTTTGTTCAATATGCCTAAACTTGGAAAAATTGGCATCAAACTTGAAAATCGTTTGACATATGACGAAGTTATGGCAAATGGAAGTTTGAAAGACCTGAAACACCGAATTTCAGATAAAGTTCTGGGCTTGTAAAGTGGTCCAAAAATGGTGGTCTTATTTTGGACAATCTTTGAATGTAGTTTTGTTCAATATGCCGAATTTTGGAAAAATTTGCATCAAACTTGAAAATCGGTTGATATATGACGACGTTATGGCCCATCAAAGTTTTGAAATACCCGGAACACCGATTTTATTAATAGTTCTGAACTTGTACAGGGGTCCAAAAGTGATAGTCTTAATTTGGACAATCTTTGAATGCAGTTTTGTTCAATAGCCGAAACTTGGAAAAATTGGTATCAAGCTGGGAAATCGGTTGACATATGAGGAACTTATGTCAAATGGAAGTTTTGGAAGACCCGAAACACCGATTTTCTTTATAATTCTGGGCTTGTGGAGGGGTCCAAAAATGATGGTCTTAATTTGGACAATCTTTGAATGCAGTTTTGTTCAATATGCCGAAGCATGAAAAATTGGCATCGAACTTGCAAATCGGCATATGACGAAGTTTTGGCCAATGGAAGTTTTGAAAGACCCGAAACAGTGGTTTTCTTTATAATTCTGGGATTGCACAGGGGTCCAAAAATGATGGTCTTAATTTGGACAATCTTTGATTGCAATTTTGTTTAATATGCCGAAACTTGGAAAAATTGGCATCAAAAATTGAAAATAGGTTGACATATGACGAACTTATAACCAATGAAAGATTTGAAATACCCGAAACAGCGATTTTCTTTATAATTCTGGGCTTGTGGAAGGGTCCAAAAATTATGGTCTTAATTTGGACAATCTTTGAATGCAGTTTTGTTTAATATGCCAAAACTTGGAAAAATTGGCATCAAACTTGAAAATCGGTTGACATATGACGAAGTTTAGGCCAATGGAAGTTTTGAAAGACCCGAAACAGTGGTTTTCTTTATAATTCTGGGATTGCACAGGGGTCCAAAAATGAAGGTCTTAATTTGGACAATCTTTGATTGCAGTTTTGTTCAATATGCCGAAACTTGGAAAAATTGGCATCAAACTTGAAAATCGGTTGACATATGACGAAGTTATGGCCAATGGAAGTTTTAAAATACCCGAAACACCGATTTTCTTTATAATTTTGGGCTTGTGGAGAGGTTCAAAAATTATGGTCTTAATTTGGACAATCTTTGAATGCAGTTTTGTTCAATATGCCTACACTTGGAAAAATTGGCATCAAACTTGAAAATCGTTTAACATATGACGAAGTTATGGCAAATGGAAGTTTGAAAGACCTGAAACACCTAATTTCAGATAAAGTTCTGGGCTTGTAAAGTGGTTCAAATATGGTGGTCTTAATTTGGACAATCTTTGAATGCAGTTTTGTTCAATATGCCGAAACTTGGAAAAATTTGCATCAAACTTGAAAATCGGTTGATATATGACGACGTTATGGCCCATCAAAGTTTTGAAATACCCGGAACACCGATTTTATTAATAGTTCTGAACTTGTACAAGGGTCCAAAAGTGATAGTCTTAATTTGGACAATCTTTGAATGCAGTTATGTTCAATAGCCGAAACTTGGAAAAATTGGCATCAAAATAGAAAATAGGTTGACATATGAGGAAGTTATGTCAAATGGAAGTTTTGGAAGACCCGATACACCGATTTTCTTTATAATTCTGGGCTTGTGGAGGGGTCCAAAAATGATGGTCTTAATTTGGACAATCTTTGAATGCAGTTTTGTTCAATATGCCGAAACTTGGAAAAATTTGCATCAAACTTGAAAGTCGGTTGACATATGACGAAGTTATGGCTAATGAAAATTTTGAAAGACCCGAAACAGTGGTTTTCTTTATAATTCTGAACTTGTAGAGGGGTCCAAAAATGATGGTCTTAATTCGGACTATCTTTGAATGTAGTTTTGTTCAATATGCCGAAACTTGGAAAAATGGGCATCAAACTTGAAAATCGGTTGACATATGATGAAGTTATGGCCCATCAAAGTTTTGAAAGACCCGAAAGACCGATTTTTTTTATAATTCTGAACATGTACAATATGCCGAAACTTGGAAAATTTGCACCGAACTTGAAAATCGGTTGACATATAAAGAAGTTATGGCAAATGGAAGTTTTCAAAAACACAAAACACCGATTTTAAGATACAGTTCTGGGCTTGTGGAGGGGTCCAAAAATTATGGTGTTCATGAGGACAAACTTTAAAGGCAGTTTTGTTTAAAATGACGAAATGACGAAATGAAGTTATGGCTAATGCAAGTTTTGAAAGACCCGAAACAGTGGTTTTCTTTATAGTTCTGAACATGTACAGGGGTCCAAAAATGATTGTTTTAATTCGGACAATCCTTAAATGTAGTTTTGTTCAATATGCCAAAACTTGGAAAAATTGACATCAAACTTGAAAATCGGTTGACATATGACGAAGTTATGGAAAAATTGGCATCAAAATAGAAAATAGGTTGACATATGAGGAAGTTATGTCAAATGGAAGTTTTGGAAGACCCGATACACCGATTTTCTTTATAATTCTGGGCTTGTGGAGGGGTCCAAAAATGATGGTCTTAATTTGGACAATCTTTGAATGCAGTTTTGTTCAATATGCCGAAACTTGGAAAAATTTGCATCAAACTTGAAAGTCGGTTGACATATGACGAAGTTATGGCTAATGAAAATTTTGAAAGACCCGAAACAGTGGTTTTCTTTATAATTCTGAACTTGTAGAGGGGTCCAAAAATGATGGTCTTAATTCGGACTATCTTTGAATGTAGTTTTGTTCAATATGCCGAAACTTGGAAAAATGGGCATCAAACTTGAAAATCGGTTGACATATGACGAAGTTATAGCCAATTGAAGTTTTGAAATACCCGAAACACCGATTTTCTTTATAATTCTAGGCTTGCACAGGGGTCCAAAAATGAAGGTCTTAATTTGGACAAGTTTTGAATTCAATATGCCGAAACTTGGAAAAATTGGCATCAAAATTGAAAATAGGTTTACATATGAAGAACTTATAACCAATGAAAGTATTGAAATACCAAAATTGATGGTCTTAATTTAGACAATCTTTGAATGTAGTTTTTTTCAATATGCCGAAACTTTGAAGAATTGGCATCAAACTTGAAAATCGATTGTTATATGACGAAGTTATGGCAAATGCAAGTTTTGAAATACTAGAAACACAGATTTTCTTTATAACTCTGGGCTTGCACAGGGGTCCAAAAATGATGGCTTTAGTTCGGACAATCTTTGAATGCAGTTATGTTCAATAGCCGAATCTTGGAAAAATTGGCATCAAAATAGAAAATAGGTTGACATATGAGGAAGTTATGTCAAATGGAAGTTTTGGAAGACCCGATACACCGATTTTCTTTATAATTCTGGGCTTGTGGAGGGGTCCAAAAATGATGGTCTTAATTTGGACAATCTTTGAATGCAGTTTTGTTCAATATGCCGAAACTTGGAAAAATTTGCATCAAACTTGAAAGTCGGTTGACATATGACGAAGTTATGGCTAATGGAAATTTTGAAAGACCCGAAACAGTGGTTTTCTTTATAATTCTGAACTTGTAGAGGGGTCCAAAAATGATGGTCTTAATACGGACTATCTTTGAATGTAGTTTTGTTCAATATGCCGAAACTTGAAAAAATTGGGCATCAAACTTGAAAATCGGTTGACATATGATGAAGTTATGGCCCATCAAGGTTTTGAAAGACCCGAAAGACCGATTTTTTTAATAATTCTGAACTTTACATGTAAATATTCAATCAATATGCCGAAACTTGGAAAATTTGCACCAAACTTGAAAATCGGTTGACATATAAAGAAGTTATGGCTAATGGAAGTTTTGAAAGACCCGAAACAGTGGTTTTCTTTATAGTTCTGAACATGTGGAAGGGTCCAAAAATGATTGTTTTAATTCGGACAATCCTTAAATGTAGTTTTGTTTAATATGCCAAAACTTGGAAAAATTGACATCAAACTTTAAAATCGGTTGACATATGACGAAGTTATGGCCCATCAAAGTTTTGAAAGACCCGAAACACCGATTTTCTTTATAATACTGAACATGTACAATATGCCGAAACTTGGAAAATTTGAATCGAACTTGAAAATCGTTTGACATATGACGAAGTTATGGCAAATGGAAGTTTGAAAGACCTGAAACACCGAATTTCAGATAAAGTTCTGGGCTTGTAAAGTGGTCCAAAAATGATGGTCTTAATTTGGACAATCTTTGAATGCAGTTTTGTTCTATATGCCGAAACTAGGAAAAATTGGCATCAAACTTAAAAATCGGTTGACATATGACGAAGTTATAGCCAATGGAAGTTTTGAAATACCCGAAACACCGATTTTCTTTATAATTCTGGGCTTGCACAGGGTTCCAAAAATGAAGGTCTTAATTTAGACAATCTTTGAATGTAGTTTTTTTCAATATGCCGAAACTTGGAAAAATTGGCATCAAACTTGAAAATATCGGTTGTTATATGACGAAGTTATGGCCAATGAAAGTTTTGAAATACCAGAAACATAGATGTTCTTTATAACTCTGGTTTTAGGTCCAAAATTTGAATGTGCTTTTTCAATATGCCGACAATCTTTGAATGCAGTTTGGCATCAAACTTCCGAAACCGATTGTTAAAAATTGGCATGGCAAATG
This sequence comes from Drosophila quadrilineata, assembly GCA_018150725.1. Lineage (NCBI taxonomy): Eukaryota > Metazoa > Arthropoda > Insecta > Diptera > Drosophilidae > Drosophila > Drosophila quadrilineata. The sequence goes on along the minus strand of JAECWN010000432.1, from coordinate 659,052 downwards.
CAAGTTTTGAAATACTAGAAACACAGATTTTCTTTATAACTCATGAAAGTTTTGAAAGGGTCCAAAAATGATGGTCTTAATTTCGGACAATCTTTGAATGCAGTTTTTTTCAATATGCCGAAACCTGTAAAAATTGGCATCAAAAATTGAAAATAGGTTGACATATGACGAACTTATAACCAATGAAAGATTTGAAATACCCGAAACAGCGATTTTCTTTATAATTCTGGGTTTGTGGAAGGGTCCAAAATTATGGTCTTAATTTGGACAATCATTGAATGCAGTTTTGTTTAATATGCCGAAACTTGGAAAAATTGGCATCAAACTTGAAAATCGGTTGACATATGACGAAGTTTTGGCCAATGGAAATTTTGAAAGACCCGAAACAGTGGTTTTCTTTATAATTCTGGGATTGCACAGGGGTCCAAAAATGAAGGTCTTAATTTGGACAATCTTTGACTGCAGTTGTGTTCAATATGCCGAAACTTGGAAAAATTGGCATCAAACTTGAAAATCGGTTGACATGTGACGAAGTTATGGCCAATGGAAGTTTTAAAATACCCGAAACACCGATTTTCTTTATAATTTTGGGCTTGTGGAGAGGTTCAAAAATGATGGTCTTAATTTGGACAATCTTTGACTGCAGTTTTGTTCAATATGCCTAAACTTGGAAAAATTGGCATCAAACTTGAAAATCGGTTGACATATGACAAAGTTATGGCAAATGGAAGTTTTGAAAGACCCGAAACACCGATTTTCAGATACAGTTCTGGGCTTGTGGAGGGGTCCAAAAATGATGGTTTTAATTTGGACAATCGTTGAATGCAGTTTTGTTCAATATGCCGAAACTTGGAAAAAGTGGCATAAAACTTGAAAATCGGTTGACATGTGACGAAGTTATGGCCAATGGAAGTTTTAAAAGACCCGAAACACCGGCTTTCTTTATAACTCTGGGCTTACACAGGGGTCCAAAAATGAAGGTCTTAATTTGGACAATCTTTGATTGCAGTTTTATTCAATATGCTAAAACTTGGAGAAATTTGAAAATCGGTTGAGATTTGACTAAGTTAAGGCAAATGGAAGATCTGAATGACCCGATTTTCAGATACAGTTCTGGGCTTGTGGAGGAGTCCAAAAATTATGGTCTTAATTTGGACAATCTTTGAATGCAGTTTTGTTCAATATGCCGAAACTTGAAAAAAGTGGCATAAAACTTGAAAATCGGTTGACATGTGACGAAGTTATGGCTAATGGAAGTTTTAAAAGACCAGAAACACCGGCTTTCTGTATAATTCTGGGCTTACACAGGGGTCCAAAGATGAAGGTCTTAATTTGGACAATCTTTGATTTCAGTTTTATTCAATATGCCAAAACTTGGAAAAATTGACATTAAACTTGAAAATCGGTTGACATAAGACGCCGTTATGGCCCATCAAAGTTTTGAAATACCCGAAACACCGATTTTCTTAATAATTCTGAACTTCTACAGGGGTCCAAGATGATGGTCTTCTTTTGGACAATCTTTGAATGCAGTTTTGTTCAATATGCCGAAACTTGGAAAAATTGGCATCAAATTTGAAAATCGGATGGCGAAGTTATGGCAAATGGAAGTTTTGAAAGACCCGAAACACCGATTTTCAGATACAGTTCTGGGCTTGTGGAGGGGTCCAAAAATGATGGTCTTAATTTGGACGATCCTTAAATGCGGTTTTGTTCAATATGCGGAAACTTGGAAAAATTGGCATCAAATTTGAAAATCGGTTGACATATGAAGAAGTTATGGCAAATGGAAGTTTTAAAATACCCGAAACACAAATTTTCTTTATAATTCTGGGCTTGCACAGGGGTCCAAAATTGATGGTCTTAATTTGAACAATCTTTGAATGCAGTTTTGTTCAAAGTGCGGAAACTTGGAAAAATTGGCATCAAACTTGAAAATCGGTTGAGATATGAAGAAGTTATGGCAAATGGAAGTTTTGAAAGACCCGAAACACCGATTTTCTTTATAATTCTGAACTTGTACAGGGGTCCAAAATTGATGATCTTAATTTGAACAATCTTTGAATGCAGTTTTGTTCAATATGCCGAAACTTAGAAAAATTGGAATCAAACTTGAAAATCGGTTGACATATGAAGAAGTTATGGCAAATGCAAGTTTTCAAAAACCCGAAACACCGATTTTCTGATACAGTTCTGGGCTTGTGGAGGGGTCCAAAAATTATGGTCTTAATGCGGACAATTTTTAAATGCAGTTTTGTTTGAAATGCCGAAACTTGGAAAAATTGGCATCAAACATGAAAATCGGTTGAGATTTGACGAAGTTATGGCAAATGCAAGTTTTGAAAGACCTGAAACACCGATTTTCTATATAATTCTAATCTTGTTCAGGGGTCCAAAAATGATGGTCTTAATTTGGACAATCTTTGAATGCAGTTTTGTTCTATATGCAGAAACTTGCAAATCGGTTGACATATGACGAAGTTATGGCAAATGGAAGTTTTGAAAGACCCGAAACATACTGGGCCAAATTAGCTTTGGTAAAGTTTTTTATACCTATGTTGATACCATAAATCAATTCGGCTCGAAAAATTTCTTTTAAAATATTTTCGAATTTTTTCGACTTTTTAGCAAGGTATGGAAAAATGGTCAAAAAAATTTTAAATATTCAAAACTTGCTTAAGGTAGACAAAAAGTGACAAAAGTGCAAAAATTATGAACATCGTATGATTTTTCGCAAAGTTATGGCTATTGAAACGTCTAATTCTAATTAAAAGTGCGTATTTAGAACCTTTCATAGTTGAATGAATTTATTTTGTATTCTTACGGAAAAATTTTATAGAAAGTCATCTGCGCAAAACAAGAAGATTTTAAGATATGAAAATTTATGAAAAACCCAGATGATCTTAACTTTTTTTAAAACTTTCGAATCAGTTCAAGTTCATCACCCTCTTTTATACTTCTTTTCGAAGAGAATAGGGGAATCTAATAAAGTATGCGCTCTAGTTTATTTCAAAATTTTGTGCTGCTGATAAAAAAAATATTGCGTTTTTATAAGTGTACATATATTTTGTGTATGTGATTTTATATACTTTTTGAATTCTGTATTCAAAGTTTGCTATTGCTGCTTCCGCTTAGGTTCTGGCCCTATTCTTCAATGTACATATATACATATATGTATGTATATGTACGATATGCGGTCTCTATTATGCTTTCTCGCTCATATGTTGTTGTTGTTAACGATCCTAAAAGACATACATTCCTGCGAAGACATACAGACCGAATGAGAATGATCGAGAAAGCATTATAGAGACCGCATATCGCCATGCTTCTCGCACTCTTGTCATTAATGTTGTTAGCAATCCACCCCCGTTTCGTTTGCTTGCCACTGTCATTGATGATGTCCCTTGATCTTTGTTTTGAGCTCGTGTGTATGCGTAGTTCGCTGTCCAGACAGGCAATAGACAAATACACGCATAGACGGAACTTGTTCGGGATCTGGCTATGAACTGAGGGCATTGGGACCCAGCAACCCATCCCTGGGTACACTGAGCTAGCTGAGGTTGCCCACCGGGAAAAATCGGTTCATAACACCATGAACTCGATGTGATCATTAAAGGAGAGTTTACGAACAAGTAAGATGCCTAGGTCATTGATTTGACTTATATTCTCAAGAAGATGGCCGTCTAATAAGTATTCAGCGTGCACAGGTTATGTTCTGCAAAAAGTCATGGCTTTGCACTTTGAGCAATTGAGGGCAATAAGATTGGTTTTACACCATGAATTGAAAATGTTAAGATCAGCTTGCAACAAAGAAGCAGAAATAGGATCCTTAAAAGAGAGGCATAATTTAACGTCATCTGCATACATCAAAACAGCACTACTATTCTTAATAATAGAGGGAAGGGCATTAATAAATAAATTGAAAAGCAATGGTCCAAGGTGGCTACCTTGGGGCACTCCTGAATAAACAAAGATCTGCTTAGAAATGGCAGAATTGAACATAGCTCTCTGAGTTCTATTTTTAAGATAATTGGAAATCCAGTTAATAATAGTATGAGGAAAACCAACAAGAGACAACTTGTGCATTAGGAGAGTATGGTTTACATAATCAAATGCTTTACTGAAGTCAGTGTAGATAACGTCCGTTTGCATCGAGCTATGAACCCCACTAGGAGAGTTCCAATAAATTTGTGGTAGTAGATTTGGATCTCACAAAGCCATGCTGGGTTGGTGAGATGATTGAGCTACATAAGTGTTGGAGTTGAGAAGTAATGATTTTCTCGAATAACTTAGGAATAGAAGACAACTTAGAAATAGCTCTATAGTTCATGACATCAGATTTAGAGCCTTGTATATGTAAGGGAATAACATAAGATTCTTTCCATATCTCAGGAAATAATCCGGTCGAATCGGACAAACAAAAAAGTTTAAGAATTGGCTTACAGAGCGAATTAGCACAGTATCTGAGAACACAGCCAGGCACCCCATCTGGCCCAGGAGAAAAAGATGGCTTGACCAAACTCAGTTAGATGGATAAATTCTATAAGGATAAGGAGACTTATAATCGTAAATCTTAGATGAATAAGTATCCTGGAAAAAACTGCAAATAAGTCCGAAATACATTGATCGGTACTAGCTGTTTTCTCGTTTAGAATTAGAGAAGAAGGATATGTAGCAGCTCGCCGTTTTAGATTTACAAAATTATAAACCTGCTTAGGGTATTTGGCAAATTGTAATCTACAGCGAATTAAATATGCACTATAGCAACGGTGGTTCAGAGTATCAAAGCCAGACTTAGCGCTAACATACCTTGGAAAATCAATAAGCCTACCAGATAATTTGAACTTTTTGTAAAGTTTGCATTTAAAATTTTTAAGTCTACAAAGTTTCCTAGAGAACCAAGGTAGTTTTGTAGACTTAGAAAGATACACCCTAGGAACACTCGATTCAAAAATAGAGTTAATAGCTCTATAAAAATGTCAATCGCACATTCTAAATTATTAGAAGAGTACAATTCCGACCAATCGTAGTTATTAAATAATATATTGAGATCACTAAAGTTTACTTTACGAAAGCATTAGTGTTTGCTGCCCGGGTGGTCACAGCAAAATAGCGAGCTCTAAAGTGGGGTGGAACGCATCTTCAGGTGAAACTAAAGGATCAATCCTTACAACAGTATCGCATACCTGATCTGATACAAAGACAAGATCAAGTATTCGGTTCCTGCTATTTCGAATTGACTTGACCTGAGATAGATTAAGTTCAAGAAGTCCCGACATAAACTCGTTAGAAGTCATAAAGTCGGTGTAATCCGACCAAATAACATCGGGCAAGTTAAAGTCACCAACAACTACCAAACAGTCATTATCCAAAAGCATGCTGGACAAAGATTGAATTACCGTTAAGTGAGCTAGGTATACAGATAAATCAGACTGGGGAGGAATATAAGAGCAGGAAATATATAAGTTAATGTTATGAATTCGCACTTTCACACATACAATTTCTATATTAGTGGGGGAGTTATTTACTAATTGTGATGTAAGATTAGATTTTATCGCAATAAGGACACCACCACCTTTTCTATCCATTCTATCACATCTATAAATAACATAAAGAGGTGAAAGTATAGATGCATCAAGAATATCAGGTTTAAGCCAGGTCTCTGTAAATGCCAAAATGTTATGTTCAAAGGAAAAACTATCTACATAGAGGTTAGAAAGTTTTGACTTAAGGCCTCTAACATTCTGATAATCAAACAAAATGAAAGAATTTATGAGTTTTTTGACGGAACATTAGTAGGAAGAGACGGGGGTACTGAAGACGTATGTCTCTTTTCGGACTGTACTCCTTTATAACCATATCATCCAGCCAAAAAGCATTAGTACAAATAGTACTAAATGCACTTGTGGGGACAGATATTTTGAAGGAGGAAATTTCTCTATGATGCTTAAATTTGAATTTCTCAACGGTCATGTTGGGACAATTATTATTAAGCTTATTTAAAATAGACGCCTTTACATCTTCGGTTGAAGTGTCAGATGCCAGGCGAGAAATAAAAATTTGGCATCTATTAGGTACAGAATTAAGAGGTCTAGCAGTCTCCACTAGGCTAGGAAGAACATTTGCAGGCGCGGGATGCTTAGATGAATTAAACACCCAAAGATGATTAACCTCGGATGATACAAGAGGCATATTATTGGAAGGCCTATCTTTTTTGGATCTATTGGGTTTAGAGCTACGCGGGTTTGAAGTAGCTGCAGAAGGATTTGTTGCAGGAATATTTTCAGTAGTAGTCAAAACCGGAGTAATAATTACCTCTGGTAATGAGCTCCTAGAAGAAGGCACAGACACATTAGACGACTCAGTAAAAATTTTATTATTAATTATATTAATTATATAATTATATTATAATTATTAAACTTAAATTCCATTGCCTGGATTTCCTTATGAAGAAGGTCAAAGTTTTTTTTTAACGCAAAGAAATTATTGCGCGTATGCCTTGCAAATGATTGCATATCAATCTCCGTCTCACGGCAAGCTTCACAACACCATTTAAAACCCGTCTTATTGGCGATGAAATCTTTTACACGCACTGTGAAACCTGCACATTTAACATGCGCTAGATTGTCACACAACCAGCAGCTAATAAAATCTGCCTTAGGATCGGACATTCCCTTACAGACTTTAATCACTGACCATATAACATATAGATGGGACATTTCATACAACGAAAACGGCCACGAAATTTCTTAGCGAGATACCCCAGTTCGATGCGAGATACCCCAGTTCGATGCGACATACCCCGATCGGCTCACACGAACAGCTTCCGACAAGTTCGATCTCTCAATGTGCGAACCTATACTAAGTTAATAGCGTTTTGTACGTCGTCTAGGGATATCAAAAAATATTGATTAATCGATTAATGACATCAAATGATTATTTTCGAATTTTCGATTAATAATTGCAATTAATCAAAAAGATAGTAAAAACCCGATTAATTAATCGATTATTTTCGTTTATTTTCTTCGTTTGTTTTGATTATTATATACATATTTATTTGTTAAGAATAGAGTTTAAAAATAGTAGTTTTGATAAATGTTTCGTCGTCAATTTGTTCCTGTTTTTGGTAGCTGTTGCTCCTGCCTTTGAAAATAGCCTGTCAGATGGAACTGATGTTCCTATCAAGAAACAATACTTTTTTGAAATAGTGTACAGCTTGGGGTAAACTGATTTCATTTCTTCCCGTGCTTTCCACGGCGAGTTGAATGTTAAATGCAACATATGCCATAAGGTGTTAAAGTGTTCAAATAACACAACAAACATGATGCAACACTTGAAGCTAAAGCATAACCGTGGCACCAAATCTGCAGTCTGCCAGGGCGATTCATAACGCGCTACGGCAATATGTCAGCTGTAAAGCACGTAAGCTAACTAAAGCATTCATAGGATCCTAACCTGTCTAGTGGAGCTCCCCTGGGTTTCGGTTACCTATCTATAACCAGACCTGCGTCTGGTTGCAAAGTGCCTTGGCTTGCCCGCAAGCAGCAAGGTTGCAGCTCGGCAATGCGCCTACCTTCACAAGATCAAAATAACTAATATAAAACAGATCTATCTAACGATAAACTTAATATGATTGGACATACATATACAATAAATATATAAATAAATAAATAAATTGAATGGATCCCGGGGGAGGCTCGTGCTACAATGTGACCGTGGGACCTGTGGCGGGTTCACTTCACCCACTACAGGGCAATGCATCGTGCCTCTACGGGTCTAGAGATGGCATGTTCACCGATCCGCAAGATACCATCGGACTTCGGCACACCTTGGAGTGGCCTTGACACAGAAATTCGCGGGGCTGGATGCCACTGGACTTCGAGGGGCTGAAGGTACATATCAGTGTGCCTGACACGGGGCTGATATTGCCGCAACCACGAGGCCAAATGAGCGGAACTCACCCGAATGTTCACCTGAACCTTGCCCCTCATAGCGGTGGTGACGGGAAGGCGGCGGCGACGTCGGTCTCCACATTGAGGTGGCGGCATCATCGCTTCTCTAACGTTAGCAATGAGACTCCTGCAGCGCAGGCTCACGGAGTGTGTGGCAAAGCACAATATTTCCAACAAAGATGGGCCGACGCCCGATTCAAGACTCAGCTGATACGGTGGTCGGCCTGCTGCCACAAAATTCACCATTTAGAATTTTTTTCATTATCAAAATCACTCCGCTTACCTGGCTTATTCGAAAGCTCCCGCTTGTCATTGGCATATTTTATGCATTCATCCCCAGCTGTGGCCTAGTCGTCAGCGCGCGGTCTTTATTTTATTTAACTTCATTTGACCGGGCGCCCACCGGCACGTGCAGAATTTTTAATACCACACTCTCGTGATCAATCAGCTGTCCGTTACTTTCAATTTCAGGGGTCATCGATGTCCCAGAATAATGGCAACGCCGGTCATATCGCCGACCCAGCCCTGAGATCATCGATAACCCTACAGCCGGCCCATCGAGAATGCAACATAAAAAAGTGAAACCAGAGTCTGCCTTACAAGCAGGCTAAATAATAAAAATCACATTTTGTAGCGTGTCCGAGGCTTACATCGGTCTTAAAGAAAAGCGTATCCGAGGCTGACATCGGATGGAAAAAATGTAAAAGTTGCCTGGAGCAAGTAATCAACGCAATGGTGTGTCGGAAGCCCTAAACATGAAGTGCGAGCTGCAACAACAAATTCTACGGAAATACGCAGCAGCAGATGATGGTTAACCTTCTAGTTGATAGATATTCAATAGAAATCAACAACAATCCAACAATGCTCATCATAACCGGCGAGGACTGAGACCCGTGGGAACTAAAAGGAGCAGCCAATCAAGATTTTTTATTTCTTATTCATACAGATCATTAAAAAAAAACAACAGTTATAATCATATATTCTACTTTAAACAAAATACAGCTAACATTTTTAAAGATTTTGGCACTTGAAGGATGCTGAAGCAATGGCAATAATTAAATTAAAAAGAAATTAAAAAGCTATTCCTATCTTTGGCAGAATGGTCATGTATGAACAAAAATAGTTAGTCAATAGTTAATTTTAATATTGTACAAATCTATACCACTGCCATAATTGTCCCTAAGCGAAATGTTCAAGCACGAACATAGATCATTGCAAAGCTAACTCAATACATTATGTTTACACAATATCATTAAAAAAATAATAAAATTATCAAAATTTATCCATATGTTCTAAGGAGCTCGGCAGAATGTTGAAGCATGAACACACATACATACATATCTTACTAACAGAACGTTTTATATTAATAGTCAAGTCAAATATCCATGTCCTTAAACTTACGTATGTCCCTTAAATTGACAAAGGGATCTTTTACGACCACATAAATAACATAGAATATATGTAAATGTACTCTTAACATAGCTCAGAATGGGACCTAATCGCTTATACCAGGCGGCGCACGAGACACCCCGATCGACTCACAGGGACAGCTTTCGAAAAGTGCGATCCACCGATGTTCGAACAGCTTGAGTTAACAGCGTTTGGTACGTCGTCTACATAGCCTGCATTTTACCCTTATGATCGCAAGCAGCAACAACATATTAGCATGAGAGAGTGAGAAAGGAGGCATAACAACGTCCACAGATTGTGTAGCGTGTCCGAGGCTTTCAACGGACTAAAAGAATAGCGTATCCGAGGCTAACACCGGGTAAAATAAAAAAAAATTTGCAAAGCGTAAAAAAATGCTTTTTACTTCACTTTCGCAATCAACGCTTTACGAAGATGGCCCATCATTGTCAGTGGATCAATCATTGCGGCAGATATCGCTGCGATTATCTCACCCATGGACCAGTCCATTTGACCAGCGTTTACTTCGTGTTAGTCAGCATTATCTTACGTATAATGGATAATGAGCTTTTTGATCATTCAGCTCAAAACGAAAGTGAAGCGTGCCACACACGCTCCCATACACTGGCTTTCCAGTTGCGATGTTAAAATCATCCAAGCTTCTGACTCTGGAAGTGTCGACGAGTATAAATGTAGCGATCACGGTCACAGTCATAGGCAACAGAAAGAGGATTTTTTATTATTAAGGATATACAATCCACTAAAACAGAAAACATAATAATTGTTACAGATAGGCAATTCACACAAAAAAAAAAAACAGATTTTTATAATATTTCCACCGTTCTTGGCCCTGGCAGGGTGCTGAAGCGTGGGTATTTATAAATTATATATATTATACTGCCATGTTGGGACCTTTTCAGAATGTTCAAGCACGAACTTAAATAAACTATTTTAACAAAATTTGTATACTAATGGTAAAACAGCAATATTATAATAATTCTAATTCACCCGCAATATCTTAGGGCCTTAGCATGAAAATGCATAAATTAAGAACATAAGTTCATTTTAAATAATAAAAAAGGTTTATTATGAGCGAGCTCATCTTTTTTGGTTCTATGCTTTTTAAAAAATTAGTGTTGTACCGCAATTGTTACATCTGCTATTAGTCAAGTATCCTTAGACCTATGCTACTTGAATGGACAAAGGGATATTTTACGACCACAAAAACAACATAGAATATATGTACTGTAAACATAGCTCCGCATGAGATCTGATGGCTTATGTACTATGTTTACGATTGCACTTGTACAGAGAAATAAGTTGTAGAAAAAATGATTAAAAGGAGAGCTAGTCTTAGAGTCGGCGGTTCATTTATTAGACTCAATTTATCAGTAGTACTTCATTAGAGTCTCTCTCATCAAAATAATTTAATGTGTATTTAACAAAAGCTAACTTCATGTAAGTGTACTTGTACATTGTCTCTCTCACTCATCCTAACATTGGGGAACACTGACGACTCCAATTTCGTCCCACTCTTTTATATAGTGCTACATAATTTCAAAAAGGATATCTCCTTTTCCACACTAACTGTTTTGCCTCGAAAGTTGAGCGCGCAGTTCAAATATCAAATAATCGCCGACACGGCCAGACTGACAACTTACGCGTCCTCGTGTAATACACAAGACAACATTTTCTCCCACTCGGTCATTCTGACCACTTATGCATTGTGAGACAGAAAAAAAAAAGAAAAACTATCTTCACCACGGTCATATTGACAACTTACACATCCGCGTATCACACAAAACATCATCAAAAATATCCACAGCTATCGTTTCCATCTTTATTTAACATCAATTCCCTTAATTTATAATTATAATCCTCTTTTTTTTAATTCTCTTAATTCTTCAATGATTTTACATAAATTTCTATCTTAAATAATCTTCGGGCCGTGTACCGCCACATTGCATCGACAACTTAACATTACAATACACCAGTGTCACATTTGTCTTGAATTCATGCAAGTGCCACACTAGACTTTACGGCCTGTTTCATCTGTCTTCTGCCAGTGAGCCACACTGGACTTCTACGGTTCACCCGTTTCGTTCTAAACGAATCCCACACTAATAATCAGGGTCATCGACTGCTTCAACAAGTGAACTTTACCTTCATCTATGTCTAACTCGTGTGGTACCTGCCCCTCTGACATTCTACGTAAGCTTTAATGGGGATATTTATACTGTCTCTTGCTTGTTAAAGGTCCACGAAACTTTGGGTCTAACTTAGTTTGTTGTCGCTCACTTTTTTAAGAAGGTCGTAAGAAGGACACCTAATGTTAATCAGAGACTCGAAATGAAGAAACTGATGAGTTGAGTTGTTGTACTGAACTGAACTGAACTGACGTCTCTAGGTCGCCCTCTCCTTTTATTCACTTTTTCGTCATTTAACTTTATATACAAAATCAGTTCTTAGGACTGATACATATATAATGCAACGTGACCCCTGCCGAGTTTACATATGTACTTATCTTATTTGGCATTCACAATGGGTCGCAAACGCATCATACCTAAAGCATATACTTTACATAACACGATCTTTTGTTGACAGATAAGGATTCGTATTGTGTCTATTAATAGAACACTATCCTTTCGGTACAATTCTGTTCATGCTTGAACATCTACAGTAAACTTAACAACTTTAGCTTTACCTTTGTCAAATCTTGTTTTGTCGTATTGGACTGCATCTTCCATATTCTTTACAGCTTCTATTCTCTGTTTATTTAAATCAACCTCGTGTGCACTTGCCGATCAACAGTTCTAATGGACTAGATTTTGTAACTCTATTAATAGTACAATTAAATGACAGCTGTACTTCACCCAAAGCATCCTGCCATGAATTTATCAAAGTATTCATTACTCATTCGACCTGTCCATTAGCACGACTAGCAACAGTTTCTATCAAATGAAAATGCATTTTCTGAGAAGCACAAAACTATACAAATTTTGTTCTAGTAAAACTTCTGCCCTGGTCAGCCACTAGACGATTAGGCACGCCGAACAAAGCTATAGTCTGTGCAGCTGTTTGCATCTAATTTAAAAGTATGGTACTGGTGAACATACTTTGTAAAGCTATCAATCTGATCTATTATGCATTCCTTTCGGTCGTTCTTGCCACTTAGTTTTCAGCCGTCAAGAAAAAACGCGAAAATTCTGGACGAAAACAAGTCCTGGCCCCGCAGAACGCCATTTACTTGATGGTCGGGGTGATAATACTGGAATGCACTCTGTAGAGCTTAGCAAATGTAAAATTATCGAGGAACTTTGAAAATATATTAGAGCTCAAAACTTATAACCCTACATATTCAAAAAGAATTCACTCTTGCAAGCGACAGCAATCACTAAGCATCTTAGGATTGCTTAAGGGCGTGTAAATTGGTAGAAAAAGAAATCTACGAATATTTTAGAATCAGAATATTTTAATATCGAAGCTTTTGATGGTAATGATTTTCCTTGATATGTTAGATTCTAGTTTTGAGGCCAATCCACCAGAGAGATCAAAAATAGTGCAAATCGTGTGTGAAGAAATGGTCATGTTCTTCATACTATGGAGAAGGATCAATATATTGCATAAAATCCGTAGTGGGCGGCAACGCCTAATTCCACTGAAAAAGTAATGATTCCATTACAGATTATGAAATACATCTTGTTTGCGTATTCCAGAAGGATGTTGGCCTCAAAAATGCAAGTAGAAATTCAAGATGTCGTATCACAGCAGCTCACTGATTGATTTGGAGACTATCCAGACTATAATCCTATAAACAACTTGTTAGCAGGCACAAAGAAGGCAGTGTCTACTCCAACTAGAATGACCATGATGGCCCCTGGAGTAAAATTACCTCAAATACATGAAAGGACTTGAATAATTCGATTCAAAGCCTTTGTACTGTGAATACCAAAAATAGATAGGTACACCTCGAACTACAACATTTTAAAAAATATTAAATTTAGTACACTACTAATATTAAATAGTGATTTTATTGAATTTTTATCCCACCACTCAATTTGTACCCGGCCCGACATATTGGGGGCAGTAGTAAGCAAACATTGTAATTTTTTAAACGATAGTGTCGAATATCAAAAGCTGTTCAAGCATGAACATGCATTGAATAATAAATATGTATGAACTTAGGACAGTATGAACAGGTTAAATAAGATAAGAAACATATGCTGCCAATAGCCAAGTCAAGTATGTATGCATCCTCAACTCACATAAATTATGTAAGGCCTAAGCCACTTGAGTTGACAAAGGGTACTCATTACGACCGCTGGGACCAACATGGGTCTCGTCGACCTAGGTAGTAGTCCTAAAATAATATTATGTGAAACTGTATGAGGGCCTATCAGCATATAAGATAATCTTATATAAATATGCTATGTGAGAATATATCAGTCCGAGGATCACATTATATATGCTCGATACTACGTGACTATAATGGAATAAATGGAATAAAAGGAGAGCCGCTCCTGAATCGACAGTTGGAAGACCTTCTTATTTTGAATCTCTGATTAACATAAGCTCGGTGTAAAAAATTTACAACTCTGCGACTTCGTGTTGTAAATTTTAAAGTGAAACTACCCAGGGTTTGAAAAATAGTCAGCGCTAAAAATTGCTGTGCAGTTTGCTCTGCCTTGCATTTTCAAAAAATGCTCAGCAGCAGAAACAGCAAAAAGCATAGAGCGAAAGTTGGATCATTGCGCAGTTCGTAATTTTACACGACTGTCGCCCGAATGAATTTTTTGCCGGCTGGCTGTTTAACTGCTGTGCTGTTAATTCGACTGCCGATCGACAGAAAAAGTTGGACTCTCGTATTTAGTAAGTGTCGGTAGCAACAGCTATGTTGCCACTCTGTTAGTTAGACTCTGAATTCTGGTAAATTCCAGCGACAGTAAAACCGCTGTCTGTTAGTTAGGCTCAAAATTCTGGTAAAATTCCAGCGACATTACAACTGCTGTCGTAGTTTACATGACTGCCGAAGGGACGTGCTGCCGCAAGCAAAGAATTTGATGTCGCTTGTACATTGCCGTATGCTCGGCCGTCAATGGCCGCTTGAAATGTAATCCTTTTTTATGGTATGTACCTGCTATGATTTATGATATATGAATTAAAACATTTAGTTGTTTTAGAGTTTAAAAAAAATATTTTACAAGCGAAGCTCGACTTATTTATTGGTTCGATATGATTTTATAACTAACTTAAAACAATGTTAAGACTTAAAGAGGAAAACTCTCTCGCGCGATGGTGATGGTATTTTGCTAACACAGGGCACGTGGTGGATATGCTCCATCGATGTTAGCTGTTGGTGATGGTTTCGCAAGTATCCCCACGATCGATGTTCTGCTGACATAGGGCACGTGGCGGATTTTGCAGAGTTTGCAGAGTTAGCTGGGTGCATTGCAGATGTAGAGTTTTGAAACTGTATTATGTAGGTTCCTTCCAGCTCCATTTCTTCTATATCTATTTTGATCTATGTCTATTTTGATTTTGAAGCTATTGAGAAGAATGCACTATAGGTTTTTTGGCCAAAAAGGTGCTAAAAACCCCTTTTATAAAAGTTAAACTAACAAAATAGTTTTGATCGCTCTGTATCAAAAAAAGAGTGACCATCAATGTTGCATACCAAAAATTTTCATAGGTGGCGCCACAGTGGCGAAATCAGGTTTGAAATTCGGCTGTTTTTATCCATGGGCACAAGCAGTGCAGAAGTGCATTTTTTTGTCTAATTGTCTATATCAAATAACTAGGTCTAAAACTATATATCTGATCAAATTTTTGTGATGGAATCGAATCAGTGGGGTTCGTTCTGCATGTTTTCATATCTGAAGTGATTAAAGTCGTTGTGGTGTCTTTGTAGTTAAATGTCAAAGTGAGTGTTCTAACAAGTACAGTTTTGTTAATAAGTTTCATTTTTAAAAATGTTTAAAAAGTGTACCGTACATTGAAATACGCTGTAAACTATTGTAAGTCGTAGAGTAAGTCAAAATAGTCAAAATTGCCAGGTTCAACCTGATTTTTTGGAATTTTAACTTTTAGAGCATAACCTTAAATTCAACAGCTCAGAGTTGGCTATCATTTGAAATGCAGTAAATACACATGTAGTGTTCAATTTTACAAATTCTTTTTGTTGAATTAATAATTATAAATATTATTACTTATAATTTTGCCATTTCGCAACATATTTTAATAGTATCAATGTGAGAAAATTGGTTATCAAATTAAACCTCAAATAAAAAATATAAAATAAAATAAAAAGATATGCGGTGCCACACCCATATTTTTTTTCTTAATTTTGCTTTCTATTGCTTATATCTATCATATAAAAAAAAACGAAATCTAAATATCTAGTTTCATTCATGAGATATTAATATAAAACACGAGAATTTAAAAAAGGGCTATAGTGGAATGGTGCCGCTCACTATCTCTCGATAGTCTAGGATATGTTGATTGTTGATGACTTTGCAATGTGGTTGTCTGTTCTGGAGAAGAGGTGCTACGTTGTAGTCGTTACTAAGGCCAATGATAATATTTTTATTACAAATTGATTTATCGCTAAATGTTTCATATTCTTGAATTATACTGTATATGGTTCTGTTACACATTATTATAATTTCGTATTTGATTTAATTTATTACGTTATTTTGCTTAACTACCTTGGTTATTATTGAATTACAAGGATGTGTTCCAACTAAAGGTATACTTACCATTTAGAGCATACTATTTTCGTTTGTTGTTATCTCTATTTTTGCAAACTCAAGTAGTTCTATATTGATAAACATTCCTTCCTCTTTATTTAATATTTTTTCTATTTTATTTCCTTTAATTTCGGATAATATAATTGAGTTTATAGTATTAGTTTTTGTCCAACTTATTGCATTTATTAGATTGTTTCGGCCGTTACGGATACAAAATTTTTGTTATTATCTTTACCATCTAAAGTGTGTTCCAATATTGCGTTTGTTACGCGACTCATTTCATTAATTCCAGCAGTTAATTTTTTATTGACTATTACCTGTCTGTTTGTTGTTTTCTAATTGTTCATTTAACGTTGCTATTAAAATTTCATGATCGTTTCTCTCCGGTGTATCGGCCAGCTATTTCAATGCTGTTCCCAAAGCATCGATGGATCTTATTTTTCGATTGCTCGGTCTTAGCTTTCGTAAATGGTTTTTAGATTTAGTTCGTATTCTAAGTATGGGAATAATTGATTTGAGACGCTAACATTTTTTAATGTTTCCCCTAATTTTCTCGATATTCTTTTATATCGAAAACATGGATTAGTTTAAATGTGCTTTCTTGAATTGCGGCGATTCCTGTTTTGATCGGGATTGACTGTTAATGTGAGTAGTCTAATACGGTTGCCAAGCCATGGCATAGTGGCAACAGAAACCTGTGAACGGACATTAAGATTTAATATTATTTTTATGGATGGTTTTACCGGATTGTGTTAAGATGGTAGTATTTTTGTCTTCTCGCACTATTTCCCTATTTTATCGATTTTGACGTACACTACGTCCTCTTTGTTGAATTTTCGTACGGACTTCCTACTTGCATTATGATAGACAAGGTCTTCGTCTTGTTTTTTTCTCAATTTTTTCCTGAACCTGTTTCTTGTTACCTCTAGTTTCTATGGGTCGGATGAAAATTTGCTTCCTAAGAAAACTTCGATTGGCCTTTTCTTTGTGGTCGAGTGTACAGATTCATTATACTTCTTCTACAGCCCTAAATATGAGGTCTTCAAAACATTCAGTATCGTTGTCTGTCTTGATACATCACATTATTTCCGTGAGCGTTGAGTGGAAGCGCTCAACTTGGCGGTTGCTTTTTAAAGGGTATGGCGGTGTCGTGTAGACTTTTGCCTTTAGCTGCTCTTGTAGTAGAAATTTAATGGACGCGGAATTCATAGCTTTTTCGTTATCCATGACAATTAGCTTGGGTGCACCGAATGCTATCATAATCTCTCTTAAGGGATGCTTTAGATCTTCTGCTGCCTTGGATCTCAGTAACTTAATCTGAGCATATTTCGAGTATTCGTCGATGGCTGTAAGTATGTACAAGTTTTTTCTGCGTGGTGTAAATGACAATATGAACAAAGTGAAGTGGATAAATTTTTTGTATTCGGCCCATTATGTGTTTTCTTTCTTTTAGAATATTTATTAAATCTTGGTCGGAGTAGTACTTTCTTGGTGTACTTTCTGGTGTTGTTTATTTGCGACTCGTGTTGTATTCTGGACAGGGCGTCCGCTACGACATTTATCTTTCCAGGTTTGTGACGAAGCCCATGGTATTACTCTTCAAGGTGGCTTTTCCACCTTTTGAGTTTTCCATTGTGATTCTTTTTGCTAAGGGCGAAGGTTAATGGTTGGTGATCCGTGATTATAATAACATTAGGAGAACCGTACAGGTACATAAACAAACTCTGAAGCACCCAGTCTATAGCCAGCATTTCTTTTTCGTTTGCTGCATTGTTCTCTTAGAGACTGTGCGTGAAATGAAAGATATGGGCCTGCCATTTTGTTCTAACACTGCCCCGATCGCATAATTAGATGCGTCTGTGGTCAAATAGAATTCTTTTCAGGGGTTGGCTCCGGGAATTTTTGTATTGCTTCGATCTTTTGTGTGTTGGTCTTATTTCCATTAGAAGAAATGGTGAAGCCTAGGAAATCGACTTCCGATTTGAAAGACTCGCACTTGTCAATTTGGATCTTCATGTTGGCCTTGGTTAATGTTGAAAAAATATTTTCTAAGTCTCGAGACTGACTACTTTCGTACTGACTGACTGTCGTCTTTGTAGACATAACTTATTTTACCTACATGATCCCTTAAGATATCGTCTAGTGCCCATTGAAAAATAGAGGGAGAGTTTTTAAACCAAATGGCACTTTAAACCGAGTGAACTCGAATTTTCCGCCATTTATGGAAAAATCCGTTTTTTTTTGATGTATCGAATTCCTTGAGATGAATTTGGTGGAAGCCGCTTTTTAAATCAAGTACAGAGAAGTACTTGTTGTTTCCTAACTGGGCAATGATCTCGCTGATTTTAGGTATCGTATAACGGTTTGAGATGGTCTGAGCATTCAATTTACGATAATCTATAACTACCCTATACTTTTTATTACCGGATGAATCGCTTTTCTTGGGTACTACGGGCGCGTTGTAAGGAGACCGTGAGGGCCGTATGATGCCATTTCGCAACAAATCACCCATTTGTTTTTCCACCTCGGGTCTCAATGACGCTGGATATGAGTAATGTGTAATGAACAACGAAGATCGCTCTTCGTTTTACTGAATCGGATGGACTTGCAACTGTAGAAGGAGTACGCGTTAGCTGACGGCTACTTTCTGGTCGGCTGGGTGTGGGTAAACTAAAGTAACCTTCTAGATGCATTGCTTTGCGAGAATAATTACATTATTAAATACTCGCGTACTATTTTTATGAATAAACAGAAGGGAAAGAAAGGAAGGATGGGAAATGGGAAGGAAAGTGAGCCCTAGAGAGAGAAATAGCACAGGGGATAGAAGAGGGATTTATCTTTGAAGAGGAGCTTTCTCTATTATATGCACTGGTTTTCGTGCACATGTCCCCACCCTACCATGATCCTGGTTGTCCTGTGAACAAATTTAGTCCAGGATCCCTACAAGAAAAGGTCCTAGTTGACCAACCTAATTTCTCCTAAAGACTTCATCGTTCCAAAAAGACAGAAGACTTAGTACATGAGGGACATTATAAACAATTTATTAAATACTAACATTATACATTATAATAAAGATAGGGGAGATATTGAAATGATTTAACTTATTTCTATAAAAAAATATTAAATAAAGGTAAATTAATATAAATATAGCTATAACTTAATATTTTAGTCGTATCATACCGCGACACAATTAGATATCTTTTATATTCTCTATTTATTTAATATAAGGGATCAATTGATTAGCGGTATGAGACACACAGCCAAAAGCAAGCTCCCGCGTCGACAGATCTTTCTCGGCTTGATGTACTTGTGGGCATGGGTGTTAAAATTCACTAATGTACCCTATCAATAGCTGACTGTCACAAAGCTATAAGACTATATGTTTAAGTGCCTAACTTTGTACGTAAACACGACCAAAGTTAATTACAAAAATATAATTGTATCAATAAATGGAACTTAAATTGGATATTTCAGTGGAGAACCACCATCGACTGTCCCTGAAGATCGATAGGAATCGGCTTCAGAGGCATCAGTAGACAGGACCCAGTCGGGATGGTATATATCACCATACCAAAAAATCTCACTGTCCACTGGATGCTATACTAATTTAACTAATTCACATATTTAGATTACAAAAATAATTAAATAACAACTTAACATATAAATGGCAGAAGGCCCTAAATTGAATTTATACATATAAAATTAACAATTAACATAAGAGAAAAAAAATCTAATCAATTGTCACTGCACAAATTTTTGTCACTGCACACGTATCCATATTGGCACGATGTAAATTCTGTGAGGTGATAGGCGTGTCGAATTCTATCTTATCGCCATGGTGCTGGATGGATGGGGCAGTGCTCAACCTTGAAGTTGGTGCGGCTCACACATACGCTATGAAATTCCTGGTGATGTCACTGGAGCGCATGCGGGAACGACATCCAACCTAGCTGCTGCACAATATTATGCTGCTGTGATGTGCAAACAGCTAATCCGCTAAAAGCTCTTGACACTTTTAACTGTTGTCGAAGTTACATAATGTGCATGGTACATCTGGCCTAGCACAGCTTTTGGCCAAGAAGATCTTAGCTCCAACAGCTGACAGGTGAATGTGGGGGCGGACGGACAGAATGGCTAGCACAGTGGAACGAAATCAATCTGGTGCTAAGTGTCGATCTATCGAACAATATAAACGTTAATTGACAATCGAATTTTTTTTTATTGTACCCAATTATAATTACCCTTTTGGAGTATTCGGCACTAATAAAATGATTTAATTAATTTTTGATAAATTCTTTGCATACTATTCGATAAACCACTGTATACAAATATTTTAGCGGCGATATGAGATGTTGTTTGATTTGATATTATTTAACTTTTTTTTTTTTAATTTTTTTTTTATTTTCGGACCGACACGTCTAACCATGTGTGCACCCACGAGTTGAATAGACAGAAAAATCTAATGTCACTGTCATTAGGGCAATTTCCTCTACATTGTAATTCACTAAGTACAAAACTAACTAAGGTACAAAACCTAAGCTTAGACACTAACCTAGGTACAATCGGGGAAGACAAAAGAAAAGCTCGCGTGTACAAACAAAAATGTATTGCATACTTTTTAGCCTCTTTTGTTTTTCGGCATACCAAGCGACCACTACAAATGTTTACTATGAACTGCTTGGTCGGAGGTTGTTCTTAGTTCGCCTCTGACTTTTGTTGTGTAAGTGAATTTTTCGTCCAGTTCAGCAAATTGTCGCGAAAGTTTCTGTGTCAGCTTGTCTATGATCTCTTTCTGTTTGTCTGTCATATAGTCTATCCTAGCTTTGATGTTGCTGACTGACTGTGTATTTTGTTGTTTTATCCTGATCCTGCTATTGCCGTTTATCGGCAGAATGTCGTTTTTAACGTCTATGACAAATTTCAGCTGTTCATTACCAAGGATACCATGAAATGTCTTCAATGTCGGCAATAGGAAAAATTTTTTTGGGGTATCTTTACAGCCGAATAGGCCAAGGAATGTGTGTTTGGTTATTTTTATTTTTCCTCAAACGGAATTAGCGAAAAAAAATTTTGTTTAATTTAGGAACTGATACTAGAGAAGATTGGATATAATTCTGGTTGGAACCTGAATCTGAAGATTTGCAAAATTGTGCCGTCCTTCGTTGCGCATTCGAAATATGGCAGCGAACAACTCTTTAATCTAAAAAATATACGTCCAAAGCGTCATTAGTCGTTTGGTCACTTTCACACTCATTGTACCCATAAGCTCCAGCTAGTTCATCTCTAAACTTATCTTCCAAATATTCAAAATTCAGCTGCTCTTCGTTGTCTACTTGTTCAGTTGGTTCTATCTCGCTCTGCTCTGTATTTGGCTCTGTAGTGGATGTGGCTGTATGGAATTGACGTTGAAATTTTTGAGGGGGACATGCCTGATGAGGAGGCGGCGGTCGCTTGCCCATTAACTCGTTATTAGAGGGTCTGTTCATGTATTTTAGTTTAGCAGATCGGATGGATCTATCTACATCCATTGGCTCTGGTCGCGGCTGTGGTTTAGGAGCTTGTGGTCTAGATGGTGCTTGATAGTTTTGCCCAGCTGGGGCGTACTGCGGTCGTCCTTGAGTAGGTTGACCTCTTGATTTTGCGACAGGATTAACCCTCATTGATCATTGCTACCTTTTTGATCGGGTTGAAAATATAATCTAGGATCAAAGCGTCTTCAGTTATTATCGGTGTTCGGCGATGATTGCTTTTGAAGCATTGGTCTGGGATTATACATCGATTGCCTCGGTGTCAATTGTGGTGGCTGTTGCGCGAACATACGGGGTAAAAGCGTTCCTATGTTCCTGATTCTCTACTAAGTCACAGAGATGCACCGCATGACGAAGGTCTCTTGGCTCCTTGATAGCCAATAAGGGTGGCAAATCTCCGTTTAGTCCGCGAATAAACACGTCCAAAGCTTTCTCACGGTAGCTTTGTGTTAACGTACTTATGCTCTCGGCAGATTGTTCGCGAACATTTATCTGATTTAGGATGAGAGAGAGGTGATAGTAAACCGCTTGGTAGAATTCGTGGATAGTCAAGCGACCCTGAGACAGTGAGAACAATTGGTGCTCAAGTGTCATGAGATCGCGTTTGTCGGCATAGTAAATGGAAATAGCTTCCAATTCATGGGTGTATTATAAGATTCTAATACTGCATCTGCCTCACCTACTACTTTATTGCGAATCGCAAGAGTTATTGAATAGCACTTGAAAGTCCCTTCATGTCCCTCATAAATGATCATAATGCTTTCTACGTTTTTCTTCCATGAACTAAATGAGGCACGATCGCCGGAGAAATCTGTTATTAATTTAGCTATCTCTGGTACCTTATCCGATTCATCGGCTTTTGTTTTAAGCATAGGTATGTCGCGTAGTATGAGTTGATTGTCATTCGCTCTGAGAGAATCCCTAATCATAGCTCTGATAATTTCTCTTAATTCGAGTGTCACTACCGGTGTGCTGGTGGACATCCTCGCACCACGTTCGGGAATTATATTGTTATGGGCATTATTGCCTAAATTAAAAGCAGTCATTGCGTCTATTATCTCGTCGGTACTCGTCGTTTGTTATGATATATTCTGTTCGACTTCGGGTTAGCTAACTATCAACGGTGTACGCCTTTGCTTACACTTTGTACACTAAAGCAACCGGCTGAAAAACAATTCGATGCTGCAGGACTACGGATATCACTCGATTGTACTTTGAAATGGAACACTGTTATTGTTACTATATAACGAAATATTTTAATGACCAATGTTGGGGAAATCGTATTTCTTTTTAATTCGAAGCAGAGTAAACGAATTTAGCGGATTGTTACTTAAAGCTAATTTATTTTCCGAAAAATTGCGATTTCATTTTGAATCCGTTGATAACAGTTCAAGTTAAACTTTTTCTTATTATATATTTGCCAATCTCTTTAATTTCTTAGAGATGAAGTTTTATGCTGTCGATTGATTTGTTTTGAAAAATTTTTGCCTTTCTTTTTAATTTGTTTTCAATTGATTTCATTGATTTGTCTTTTGAATTTGTTAATAACTTAATATCTAACGCTTACAAAATAATATACATTCGTCGAATCTTCCGTGCTGATCTTCTGGATTTTGTCCTTTTTCTCCCGCTGTGTAAAGTGGCAACTTTCTTTGGCACGGCAACGACAACGGGTAACTGGGGATCCTCGAGACACTTTAATTCACGGTGTCCTGCGGACGGACACTACAGGACGTCGAAGATTAGTTTTTAGGGTGACCTGACAGAAAAATGCTGCACTACTTATGGAAACTTGATCCTGGGAACCATCATTGTGAAGCAATGTGTGATGCCTTTCCTTACATTTCCGACAATGGCCGGCATTACACCTCCGAGCAGGATGCCCGAATTTGAGACAATTGATGCACCTTCCGAGTCGACAAGCCTCCTTATAACGCTGTGATGCCGTCATGTCCAAAAACCGAGGACACGAATAAATTCCATGCCCATCAGCTTCGCAGCATGTGCAGACGTGAGGGTTACCTTGAGTAACGACTAGCGCCTTCCTACTTGACTTACTTGGACTGCCAGCCGATAACGCGGCCATGGCATGCTGCACACTTTCAAGGCGCTGGCATCGAGTGTCCAAAAAATTAAGGAACCCGTCGGTGGTGGGCACTTGGTCGATGGCAGATCTTTACTCCCAGTCAGATTGTGTTGCCCTGGGCTATGGGCTCCAGGTGTGAATCTTCATCCACCAATGTTCGGAAAACCGACGCAAAATCTGCATATTCAGTGTACCCACCAGAAAACGTTGGAAGCTTAAGCTCAGGCAGTCGAATTTGACGAGACCTTTCGGAGGCAGTACTTGACTGCCCAAAACTGTCATCAGGTCTCATGGTGGATGAAGGTGGGGCACGCAACTGACGACGCTCAAGCTGGACACGAAGCCTACTTTTAAGTGACAAAATTAGCTCATCAAATTTGTCCCGCAATTCACTGCCGATCTCATCATAGTCTAGCTCCTCTAGACTGTTGTCAGTTAAATTAAAGGTGGCTTGCATTTGTTCGATGAGTTCAAGTCGAACCATGATCTCTGCTGCACTATACGCCTGGACACACTCATCATGCAACGTTTGGTCCAACCGCATTGCACTGTCAAAAATTGACGACGCCTTTCGCCTTAAATATGGAACCCTGTTTAAAGGTGTACCAATGTCTCCGGACGCGATTGTGCTTGGCAGCTCGTTTTGCATATTGCAAGTAAGTTCAAAGGCAATTGCTTAAACGGTTCAATCAAAGAATACAGCACAAAGAGAGCGCGCGATAACGGTCAAGCTCGGTATACGGAAGTGCTTGTGTGTGCGCACAAGATCAAACGTTTAACTGTCGCAGCACACTGGTTCGCGGCACTCGTAAACTTTGTGAAATATTTAATGCTTGTCTAGCGCGAATATTGTTTTTTTCACTTTATTTAGATCTCACCGGGGCCTCCAAATGTTGAACCACTAAGGTTTTTTAGCGGCGTTAATGATATAAACCACGAATGAAGAAATGCACGGTATGAAGTTTGTGTTTGTGTGTAGTTTATTTGTGCACTGTACAACTGCGAAGAACGTCGGTGTCTTGACGCGGGTTGACAAGCGACCAATATGTAACAGATGGAAACCGAGTGTGACAGTAATAATTTGAAATGCAGACAATGTGTAGAAAGCCGCTGCCGACCAGCGAGGCTGCAGAGCAGTTACAGAGAGAGAGAGAGAGCAGCGCAGACGCTGCCGGCAGCCTGACCATTACAGTTTAACAGCTACTGAACCTTATGCTGCTCCCGACATCCCTCATAAATGCTCATAATGCGTTCTACATTTTTCTTCCATGAACTAAATGAGGCACGATCGCCGGAGAAAACTCTTATTAATTTCGCTATCTCTGGTACTTTATCCGATTCATCGGGTTTTGGTTTGACCATAGGTATGTCGCGTAGTACGACTTGATTATCATTAGCTCTGAGCGAGTCCCTAATCATGTCTCCGATGATTTCTCTTAATTCGGGTGTCACTACCGGTGTACTGGTGGACATCCTAGCAACACGATCGGGAATTATATTGTTATGGGCATTATTGCCTAAATTAAAAGCAGCCATTGCGTTTGTTATCTCGTCGGTACTCATTGTTTGTTTGATGTAATTTGTTTGACTTTGGGTTGGCTCACTGTTAACGGTGTATGCCTTTGCTTACACTTTGTACACGCAAGCAACCGGTTGAAAAACAATTTGATGCTGTGGGACTACGGATATAACCCGATTGTACTTTGAAACGGACCACTGTTATTGTTATTATGTCACAAAATATTTAATTTTTAATGACTAATGTTAGAAAATTCGAAATTCTTTTTAGGTTGAAACAGAGTAAACGAATTTAGCGGATTGTTACTTATAGCTAGTTTATTTTCCGAAAAATTAGGAGTTTTATGCTGTCGATTTGTTTCTTAGATTTGCTTTTTCTTTTTAATTTGTTTTCAGTTGATTTCTTTGATTTGTTGTTTCACTTTGTTAATAACTTATTATCTAACGCTTACAAAATAAAATACATTCGTCGAATCTTCCGTGCTGATCTTCTGGATTTTGTCCTTTTTGTCCCGCGGCGTAATGTGGCAACTTTCTTTGGCACGGCTACGACAACGGGTGACTGGGACACTTTAATTCACGGTGTCCTGCGGACGGGCACTGCAGGACGTCTACGATTAGTTTTTAGGGGGACCTCACAGAAAAACACTACACTACTTATTTCGTTGTAATGTCTGTCGCGATTACCGATTTTGGCTTTTTGTAAGTTAACTTTTAAGGATAACTCGCGAATTTTAACTGGCAGGCGCCAATTAAAATATTTATTTGTTTTAAAGTTTTAAAAACATATTTTACGAACGAAGCTCGAGTTATTTTTTGTTTCTCACAATTTTATTACTAAACTTAAAACAATGCTAAGACTTAAAGAGAAAAACTCGTTGCTGCTGCTACTGCTCTCGTCGCTGTTCCCGGCGTTCCCGCTTTGGTGATGGTTCCGCAAGTGTCCCATGATCGGTATTCTGTTAACCCAGGGCACATGGCGGATATGCTCCATCGATGTTAGCTGTTGGTGATGGTTTCGCAAATATCCCACGATCGATGTTCTGCTGACATAGGGTACGTGGCGGATATGTTGCAGACTTTACAGAGTTTGCAGAGTTAGCTGGGTGCATTGCAGATGTCAATGCACTTAGCGATATTTTGACTTCTTGTCATCATTGTTGTTAACTTATGTTCTTGCAGTTAAAAATTGAGGATTTAAAGTGGGTTTTTGTATTAATAATAAACATTTTTGTTTTGTAAATAATGCAAAAGCGGTAGATTATTTTTTCATATACACTAGGCAGAAAGTGTGCGTACGAATCTAAGCCGATTATTACAATTGCTAAAAAAATAAAAGTATCTAAAAAAAACTGCAACGAGAGTATAAATAAAGTTCATGACTGGCTCAACGAGGCAGGGTTGGGACTGCACATATCAAAGTCGGTAACATCACGATTGCAGTCAAGCGGGCAATCAGATATCTAGACGTCATGATAGACACTAGACTTTGTTATAGAGAACACCTCGCACATGTTCACCGGAATGCGGAGATCCTGAATGTTGATGAACACACGAGGTCCGAAGCCACAGCAACGTCTGCTGGTCATGAGCGTAGTAAGATGTATAATACTCTATGCTGCTCCTATCTGGTATAAATCATTCAATGTTAGCATGTCGAACCGCCAGTACAGTGAGATGGCAAGCTAGATGGGATGCCTCATTAAAGGGTCGCTGGATGCACAATATTTATTTATTTATTTATTTAATGTCAACTTTTAGCAGTCGACAGAAGTTAATTAATAAGTTTCATTAAAATTAAATTTAAAAATCAATAAATTAAATATAATTATTTTTAAAAATAAAAACTAAGAATTAATTAAAAAGAAATAAAAAATAAAAAAAAATAAATAATTAAATAATTCTGGGGTGAGTAAATTGTAAATTGATTCAACATTTGTTGCTAGGATTGGGGAAACCCAGAAAAACCCAATCAAATCAATAGCCACCATCAGAGATTATGTGATTAATGTGTGAGTAAATGTTCGAAGATTATGGCTTTATTAGTGGAAATAGAAGACTCTAATCTAATAACCCCGTTAAGTCTGTTAAACTGAGAACATAGTACTCTAAATGGTTCATGCATAAGGTAATTAATAGGGCAAGTGCTAATTGTTAATAAGGAAAAGAAAAGGGCAGATCTGATAGGAATTAAAAAGTTTAATTTGTTAAGCAAGAAAGGAGAGTTAATATCACCATTATAAGATTAAGAATGAAAGTTACACCCAGCATAGTGCGACGGTGAGAAAGAGAAGGAAGATTAATTAATAGTTATCTACTAGGATATGGCGGTAGGTTAAGCTGTGGTGACCAGTTTAAGTTTCTTAGTGCTAAAAAAATGAAACTTCTTTTGCACCGACTCGATTTTGTCTTTGTAAGTCTGATACTGTGGTGACCACAAACAGGACCCATACTCGAGGATGGGACGTACCAGAGAGACGTAAAGCTGTTTAGTCGTATAAGTCGTAGGTCATTGATTTGAGATATATTCTCAAGAAGATGACCGTCCGAAAGTCATGGCTTTGCACTTTGAACAATTTAGGGCTATTAGATTGGTTTTACACCATGAATTGAAAATGTCAAGATCAGCTTGTAGCAAAGAAACTGAAATAGAATCCTTATAAGAGAGGCATAACTTAATGTCATCTGCATACATTAATAAATAAATTGAAAAGCAATGGTCCGAGGTGGCTACCTTGGGGCACTCCTGAATAAACAAAGATCTGCTTAGAAATGGCAGAATTAAACATTACCCTCTGAGTTATATTTTTAAGATAATTGGAAATCCAGTTCATAGGAATATGAGGAAAGCCAACAAGAGACAACTTGTGCATTAGGAGAGTATGGTTTACATAATCAAATGCTTTACTGAAGTCAGTGTAGATAACGTCCGTTTGCATCGAGCTATGAACCCCACTAGGAGAGTTCCAATAATTTTGTGGTAGTAGATTTGGATCTCACAAAGCCATGCTGGGTTGGTGAGATGATTGAGGTACATAAGTGTTGGAGTTGAGAAGTAATGATTTTCTCGAATAACTTAGGAATAGAAGTCAACTTAGAAATAGCTCTATAGTTCATGACATCAGATTTAGAGCCTTGTATATGTAAGGGAATAACATAAGATTCTTTCCATATCTCAGGAAATAATCCGGTCGAATCGGACAAACAAAAAAGTTTAAGAATTGGCTTACAGAGCGAATTAGCACAGCATCTGAGAACACAGGCACCCCATCTGGCCCAGGAGAAAAATATGGCTTGACCAAACTCAGCTCACAACCTAACGAACTTTCCGTAATCTGCGGACCGAAAACAGAGTTAGATGGATAAATTCTATAAGGATAAGGACACTTAGAATCGAAAATCTTAGACGAATAAATATACTGGAAAAAAATTGCAAATAAGTCCGAAATATATTGATCGGTACGAGCTGTTTACGAAGATTTACGAAGTTGGAAAACTGCTTAGTGTCTTTTGCAAATTGTAATCTACAGCGAGTTAAGTATGCACTACACATAGCAACGGTGGTTCATGGTATCAAAGCCAGACTTAGCGCTAACATACCTTGAAAAATCAGTAAGCCTACCAGATAATTTGAACTTTTTGTAAAGTTTGCATTTAAAATTTTAAAGTCTACAAAGTTCCCTCGAGAACCAAGGTAGTTACTTAGACTTAGTATGATACACCCTAGGAACATTTAAAAATAGAGTTAATATCTCTATAAAAAATATCAATCGCACATTCTAAATTATTAGAAGAGTAAAATTTCGACCAATCGTGGTTATTAAATAAAATATTGAGATCTCTAAAAGTTACTTTACGAAAGCAGTAGTGTTTAGTCGTAGGAAGTGTTTTATTATGCTGCCCGGATGGTGACAGCAAAATATCGAGCTCATAAATGGGGTGAAACGCATCTTCAGGTGAAACTAAAGGATCAATTCTTACAACAGTATCGCACACCTGATCTGATACAAAGACAAGATTAAGTATTCGGTTCCTGCTATTTCGAATGGAGTTGACCTGAGATAGATTTAGTTCGAGAAGTCCCGAACGAAACTCGTTAGAAGTTGTTTGCGTCAGATGACAACGCCGAGCAGCTGATCCGGCTGATCCACACGATACTCCCCATCGATAGTATCGATTACCCGACGATCGGTTTTCGTGGAGTTGACCTTCACTAATTAATACACTCAAGCAAAAGAAATCTCGCAAGTCACCCCCGGCTAGCTATTGTTTTCAACATATAAAAGCAAAAGCTTGCACATACTCTTGTGCCCCACAAAGCAAGTGTCAAAATAAAGTGACAAAATATTAAAACAAGTGCAACCCAGCGTATTGTTTTACCAACTCCACTACCCCCTCACTCCGCAGCTCATCAACGTATGTACATACGTACATACAACAGCAGCGGACATATAACAGCAGCTGACCACTCAACTCAACAGCGACGAGCAGCGGATTCTTCGCCACTCATTATCACAGAAATCACACACCCTAGGACCCCAGGAATACATTCCCGCCCACTACAACATTTGGTCCTTCGAGCCCCAGCGAATATCTTTTCGATAGAATATCCTTTCGGGACGAATATCCTTTCGTCTTTACCGGCTCGCACCGCGGGAATTTCAAAGCTTATATCCAGATAAGTACATGTGTGATTCTTTATAAAAGTTCGACTGTCTCGCGTTTGTTTCTTAAATCCATAAAAACAACACGAAACGCAAGGTTGAACGTCCTCGGCAAGAAGTTACAGCTGAACCGAGTTACAGCTATACATACATACATATATACAAGCATACGTCCCAATACGTGTGTGTGTGGTTTTGTATGTGTAGTTGCTGACCGGCCGTCCGTTATCAGCTTGTCTTCTTTGCGCTGTTCACTCACATTCACGCACTAACGTTTAAAGATAAGCAAGCATTTGTTTGTGTTTTTGCGGACTTAATCTTGATCCAACTGTGTTCGGCAGTGTGCGGTATTCTACACCTGTGGATATCTAATTAGATCCACCTGTGTACTGTGAATCGTGACACACTGTTTTTTCGATCGTGCTAGCACCAGATGCCCACCGGTGAGGAATCTTCACACCGACGAACTTCATCTGTTGCAGCACCACACAGTGTCAGGCGATCCTCCATATCGCCCATTCCAGCAGGCCTCAATTTGCCTGTCCCAAGCCCGTCGTCTTCTCGTCTTAACGACAAGACCCATCCCGCTGCTGCGCCCTTAAGTCACTCCACATCTGTCATGGCCCTTTCCGACTTCAATTCCATCGCAAGAAAACTTATTCAGTTTAATGATCGACTCAACAGTCCCTCGAGAGGAACTCCTACTCTCTACACCCTCCAAGTCCGTCGTGACCACATTAACTCCTTGTGGCACAAAGTTGAGTCTGAATACGAGCCTTGCTCTCGGGTTCTTAATCCTAAAGAACTGAGCGATGATGTTTTGGCCGATCTCCGCGTACTAACGACGGCTTCTGTTCAGCGTGGGCCGCTCTCTCTGAGAGGTTTGAAAACAAGCGGCTATTTGTTAATAGTCAGCTTAAAGCCCTGTTCAACCTATCTCCAGTTACCTCAGAGACTGCAGATGCCCTCAAAGGACTACAGAGCACAATCAACGGTTGTCTGACAGCGTTAGAACACTCTAACGTCTCCACAGACAACTGGGATTGTCTCCTTATCTTCCTTTGCTCCTCCAAGCTTCCTAAGGCGACCCATGCCCTTTGGGAGCACAGCTTATTAAAGAAATATGACATCCCCACGCAAGAGATGGACAGATTCCTCGGAGAACGATATCTCACTCATGAAGCCATGGAGGATGTCATATCGCCCGTCTCGAACCGTCAGCACCTAGGAGCCAGCCATTCCAAGGCCACTCCAAGAAGCTCAGGACCGAATCGGATTCACTCCTACAGATCCATCATCAGCTTAGCGGCTCCAAAATGTGATCTCTGCTCCAAAGAGAATCACCCCGCGCGTGTCTGCACCAAGTTGCTGCAGATGTCGATCGATCAGAGGTCGACATACATAACTCAAAGTGGGTTAAGTACTAATTGTTTGGCCCGCAGTCACCAAGTCCGTGAGTGTTCAAGTCAGCATAGCTGTTATGTCTGTACCCTTCTGCATCGCGACGTCTCAGCTCCGAGACGCGAGGCCCCTTCCACTTCAACCGCTCTCGCTGCCTCAAGCGCTCCGGATATTAGTCTGTCCAACATACCCACCGCTCCTTCCAACACTGCGCAAAGCTTTTTTGCCTTTTTGACAGAAACAATCCAGTTGCCTTTCCAGCTAATTCTGGCTCAAGTGTCTGGCTTGAGTCAGAGGACAGAGGCCCAATCACACAAAGTGTGTGGCTTCCAGATTGGGTCCCCTCTTAAGTCCAATGTGCTCATTGATGCAACAGCCTATGTGCTCCCACACCTCGCTGGAGACCTTCCGTCAACGAGGATACCCATAATAATAATAATTTTCCATAATCTGCCACACCTCAAGTGGGCAGACCAATCCTTCTGCCGTAGCTCAAAGATTGATCTCCTGATAGGATCGGATATCCTTCCGTCTATCCTATTGGGAGGATTCAAACCTAATCTCTGCGGAACTCTGCTCGGCCAAGAAACTATTTTACGCTGGGTTCTTACGGGTCCGATCCCCCGTTCCACGGCAAAGTCGATCGCATCGCTCTCCGCTCGCATCACTCTTATCAATGCGAGTTTTCGACAGCAGCGGCCCACCAAGACTGGACCCCATCCTAAAGTCTGCTTTCCAATGTCCGGAGATGCTCTCGCATCTGAGGAATTCCTGCCTCCAGCGATTCCAAGAGTAAATCAGACGATTTCTACGACCGAAAGGAATCGGCGCTGTCGTCGCCAGGAAGGTGTTTCCAAGGACAACCGCTGTACAACCCTCGCGCAGCTGCCTTTGGAAGATGGCCCACTAGACCCTAATATGGCGCCTGATTCTAATGACAGTGAGGACCAGCCCAACACCTTTCGATGTCGAGCCTCTAAAGGATTCCACGCTCTCCGTCAATGTCAGCGATTCCTCCAGCTGACTGCGGAGAAGAGGCTTCGGGTTGTACTCGCCAACCGGTACTGCCCGAATTGTCTTGCCCATCAGCATTCAGGGACATCATGCCGGACTCTCCAAGGATGTTGCAGGTGTGGAGGAGATCACCACTCATTATTGCACCTCGAGTCGGTAGAGTCCCATCTGCGGCCGCCTAGGCCTCGGCATCCGCCCCGATGCCGATCGCACTGCCAGTGGAAGACTGCTGCGAAGCTTACTGCTTCCCCCGTACCCCAAAGTATAAGGACTAAGATGGCGGCAACTACACTCAACATCGATCGCTCCCAATCCAGGAGGGTCATTCTTTGCAACAACGTTGCAAGGCGGCCGGGATGTTTGCGTCAGATGGCAACGCCGAGCAGCTGATCCGGCTGCTCCACACGATACTCCCCATCGATAGTATCGATTACCCGACGATCGGTTTTCGTGGAGTTGACCTTCACTAATTAATACCCTCAAGCAAAATAAATCTCGCAAGTCACCCCCGACTAGCTATTGTTTTCTACATATAAAACCAAAAACTTGCACATACTCTTGTGCCCCACAAAGAAAGTGTCAAAAGAAAGTGACAAAATATTAAAACAAATGCTACCCCGCGTATTGTTTTACCAACTCCATTACCCCCTCACTCCGCAGCTCATCAACGTATGTACGAGGTGTGTTCAAAAAGTAAGGTGACTTTGTATTTTCAAGAAAAACTATTAATTTATTTATTAATATTTATGTTGTCCCCTTCAAAGTAATCCCCCTCAGATACAATACACTTATGCCAACGGTTTTTCCAATCCTCAAAGCACTTCCCATAAGCACTTTTCGGTATAGCCATGAGCTCTTGCAGCGATGCAGTCTTTATCTCTTCAATCGTTGCAAATCTCCGTCCTTTCCTTTGGTTTCGATATCATAACCATATACCCATGATTCGTCACCAGTTATGACCCTTTTGAGTAAATCTGGGTCGTCGTTGACGTCATTCAACAGCTCTTGAGCGATGCTCATGCGACGGTTCTTTTGGTCAAAATTCAGCAATTTCGGAACAAACTTCGCTGACACACGACTCATACCCAAAACGTTTGAAAAAATTTCATGGCACGAGCCAAGCGATATACCGACATCTTCAGCAACTTCTCTGATAGTGATTCGACGATTTTCCAAAACAATTTTCGTCACTGCTTGAACGTTTTCATCAGTTGTTGACGTGCTTGGGCGTCCAGAGCGAGGCTGGTCATTGGCATCTTCCCGGCCATCTTGGAAGAGTTTGTACCACTTGTACACATTTTTTTTACTCAGAACAGTTTCACCGTATGCCACTGTCAACATTTCAAGTGTTTCAGAGCACTTAATTTTATTTTTTACACAAAATTTGATGCAAATCCTTTGATCCATATTTTTCGATAGCAAAAAATCGCCGAGCTCGCAAAATAACTTGTAACTTTACGCCTCTCACAACCAAACAAAAGAGGATGTTCCATTGAAACTTAGTACAGATGTTAGGGAAGAGTGTACCAATATAACAAAACAAAAAAATCGATAATCGAAAATATGTTGCCCGCGAAATTTGAAAAGTCACCTTACTTTTTGAACACACCTCGTACATAACAGCAGCTGACCACTCAACTCAACAGCGACGAGCAGCGGATTCTTCGCCACTCATTATCACAGAAATCACACACCCTAGGACCCCAGGAATACATTCCCGCCCACTACAACAGAAGTCATTAAGTCATTGTTATCCGACCAAATAACTTCGGGCAAGTTAAAGTCACCAACAACTACAAACAGTCTTTATCCAAAAGCATGCTGGACACAGATTAAATTACCGTTAGATGTGTTAGATATACGAACAAATCATGGGGTGGAATATATGAGCAGGTAATATATAAATCAATGTTAATAATAAATAAATATTAAGGAAAGCGGGGATGTTGATTCCGATCAAGAATCACTGGTAGCAAATCTTGTAGCAATAATGAATGGAGTTCATGTCAGGCCAAGTCCTTGGCTGAGCACAAGTTGTACTGATCTATTGGTTTTTAAACAACATCTTGAAAGATCGTTTCAGCTGAATTCTTCTCTATACT
The DNA here is from genome assembly GCA_018150725.1 of Drosophila quadrilineata. NCBI lineage: Eukaryota > Metazoa > Arthropoda > Insecta > Diptera > Drosophilidae > Drosophila > Drosophila quadrilineata. Next base: position 624,634 of record JAECWN010000432.1, on the reverse strand, counting down.
CTAAAGAAGATATCGAGAATGCAGTCGACATTCTGACTGATAATATCCATAGAGATACTTCAGCCTCAGCTCCACCAGAGCCTGATCTTCGAACCATAAGTCATGGAATTATTCTTACTAAAGACGCCACGGAACTTATAAAAAGAAAAAGGCCCCTCTGAAAAGAGCAATTCACTCTCAAGATCCTGTGGACCCTAGTTTGATCTTTTATCTGTATCAAACTCAGATCGTTCACTCATGAGGGAAACTTGGTTGCTCCCTCATCAGTTAACTCAAGTTAAGCTATCTCATTTCGTTCATTGGGAATCATTTCTGAATACTTGTAAAGAAAAACGAAAAAGCTTTGCTTAATTATTTAAAAATTGGATGTATAAAATATCCCATCTATATGTTATTTGGTAAATCGTTTTATCACTGACCATATAACACATACATCGGACCATACCATACCATAAGAGTGACATACGGGTTCTATACGAAGCGTCCGCCCTAGACGATGTACAAAGCGCAATTAACTCGGTATAGGTTCGCACATTGAGAGATCGAACTTGTCGGAAGCTGTTCGTGTGAGCCGATCGGGGTATGTCGCATCGAACTGGGATATCTGGCATCGAACTGGGGTATATCGCTAAGAAATTTCGTGGCCGATTTCGTTTTATGATATGACCCAACTATATGTTATATGGTCAGTGGTTAGACGCAACAACGTTTTTTTTTAACATAAAATGCTATATCTATAATGATGCTTTTGCTACTGGTCCAAAATGATGTTCTTAATCAAAGTTCGAATCTTCTTCGAAAAATATGCGATCACAGTTGGTTGATTTGCGAAAATCGTGGGTTTTCGGTTGGTCATGGAATAAACGCACTTTACATTTATTCGCCTTTTCGTAAAAAAGTGGGTATTTTTGTGTTGCAAAAATAATAAAAATAATCAAATATATTGTTTACGAAGTTAATCTGATGTAAAAATGTGATAAGCTTATTGGAACGTCAAAAAATAAACTTGTTCACTCCCAAGGATTATCAAATCGAAACATTGCAAAACAGATAAATCGCAGCTCCATGACTCCATGTTGATAGATATTTAAAGGATTCAGAGGCATATGGAATAAACTTCAAAGGCAAGAAAAGAGCACTATCTAGACGTGCAGTTAGCAAAATTGTTAGAATTACTTTAAACTCGACCAAGTCAATCAGAAAAGCAGAACACCTAAAGCATCTAAAAATCAAGAAAAATCCTACTCTCAATGAAATGCGAAAAGAAACACGGCTTCAATTCGCTAAACAATACATGACGTGGACTGTTCAATCTGAGACTCGGCTTAACAATTGGCGTTCAGTTGTCTTTACTGATGAAAACCGCTATATTTAAGTCGCCATCACAGCCGAGAAGATGGAGTAATGGTGTGGGGTGCTATCACGTTTTATGGAACAATTGATTTGATTTTTATCGACCAGAAAATGAACGGAGATCGATTCACAACTTTGTTGGAGTCCGTATTTCCAATGTTATATGATCGTTTTGGACCTATTCCATGGATTTTTTAACAAGACAATGGCTCCAATTCATAACGCTGGAGTAGTAAAGTTGTTTATTTCCGGTCAAAACGTCAATGTCATGACCTGGCCACCATATTCTCCTAAACTTAACGTAACTAAAAATGTATGGGGATGGCTAACACGGAAAGAATAAGAAGGGGGATATCAATACGAAGATAAGGCGAGATTTCCTTGAACTACATAGATTCACTGTATCATCCCATGAAGGACCGGCTATTTGAAGTTATTACCAACAAAGGAGACAGTACCCATTACTGAAATATTTTTTTTTTATTAAAAATATAAGAGATAGTTTTAGTTTTTGTTTAGTTTAGTTGTTACTAAATATTAGTTAGAATATTATAAGTTAGAAAAGTAATATTTTTCTCATTATAAATTAACAGCCTAAGTGCGTCTATTCTATTGATCAAGAAAAATTCACGTTATTTTGGGTAGCTTTAAGAAAATGTTTGAAAAACATAATTTTGTTAAATTTGAAAAATAATTTGAATTTTACATTTACAGTATCATTAAATACCTCAGTCGCGATTGCACACTCGTTGAGTGCAGACGTGCCTAATTAAGCACTGTTATCAGTTCAAAGTCTCCCCGACTACAACAAAAACATTTCTTATCAGCGGTGCGCTGCTGTTATTGGTTAATAAAATCGCTCGACCCTGAGCAAACAAGTAAATAACTGTTCTGGTGCGCGTGCGCAAAAACAAGTAGCTCTGCATAAAGCACTTTTCGGTGTCTCACCAACGGGTGAGATGTGTGACGAAAGCGTGGGTGGTGTCAGAGACACTGGCCGCGTTTCATGGCAAATAGTTGCATCCAAACGTAAAGGCAGAAGTCCATCGATAAACGAATGAAGAAAAATTGCAAAACATCTTAGTAGCCACTCATCAACGATCTCAATAACGGACAATGAAGATTTATCATCCGAACCTAATTGCTCAAAAGCCAAGCTAGCACTGGCCGGGAAGAGGGTCTCCACACAGATAAATTCATCCAACAGATTTGCTATATTGGGAACTCAGGACATCGTCCCGGATCAAGCTGCCCCATCATCAAAGCGCTAGTCGTTTCGCCCATACCCAAGCCGCCGCAAATATTTATACCGGCTGTTGCCAACATTACAGAAATGCAAAATAGTTTAACCGATCTTGTGGATGGCGATGGCTTTACTTACAAAGCTGGTCGGGACGGTCAACTCCGAATAATGGTTAACAGCGAAGCAAACTATAGAAGCATAGTCAGAATGCTAACGGTAAAGAATGTGGAGTTTCACACTTACCAGTTCAAGCAAGAAAGAGCATACAGAGCAGTCATAAGAAACTCTATTCGCCACATAACCAACGCCAAGAATCATATGACCAAGGCCCCGATGGCTATGTTCTTTATTGATTTGTAGCCAGCCACCAACAACAAATCTATATTCGAAGTTAAAAGACTATGCAATGCAATTGTCACCATTGAACGCCAAAGAAATTCAACGACATCATACAATGCCACAGGTGTCAAGAGTTCGGACACACTCAAAGATACTGTCACAAATCGTACCGATGCGTTAAATGCGGTAGCAACCACAAAACCTCTGACTGCACCAAACCTCGTGAAGATCCAGCTAAATGCGTCCACTGCGGAGACAGCCATACCGCCTCCTACAGGGGTTGCAGGATTTACAAAGCTGCTATACAAATGCGGGAACAGGGAAACCCCAGACAAACCTACGTAATTATGTTATCATTCTCGGCCTGCTCCTTCAGGCATGGCAAAAGCTAACCCACAAACCAACAATGAAACCTTCAGCTACGCTAATATAGCAGGTGGTCATACTAACAAACCAAATCACTTGTTAAGTAAGTCAGATCCAATCAATGATGCAACTCATGCAAGCACAAATTGCGCAGATGACGCAAATGATGAGTGCGATTCTAGCTTCATTATGTAAATAGGTCTCAAGCTTATTCTCTGGAATGCTAACGGACTATGTAAAAGTAGGACCGAAGTTGAAATGTATATGAAAAGGAACAACATTGACGTATTACTAGTCTCAGAAACCCATTTTACTAACAGATCTTACTTTAAAATCAATGGATATAATACTATTCACGATAACCATCCAAGTGACAGAGCAAGAGGTGGTGCAGCAGTACTCATAAAATCTCATATCAAACATCACTCGGAGCGAGCCCCTATTCTTGAGCATTGGTTTCAAGCAGCAGTGATTTCGATCGTTACTACAACTGGATGTCTGGTACTGGCAGCAGTTTATGCACCACCAAGGCACAACATAACGTCAGACATGTTTACTCAAATTTTCACACAAATGGGACGCAGGTTCGTAATTAGAGGGGATTTCAATGCAAAAAACACTTGGTGGGAATTTAGACTATGTAATCCAAAAGACAACGCGCTTCTGACCTGCATCAATTCAATGCAACACTTTCGTCCCACATACTGGACAACGGACCCTATCAAGGTACCCGATGTTTTAGATTTTGCAGTGAGTTGCGGGGTAAACAGAAATCTAATACATATTGAAAATGATCTAGACCTGCTATCCGACCGCTGTACTGCTGAAAATGAATGAACCCATACTGGACAAGAATCGAACTAACAGGCTGCTAAGGAATAGCTCGAATGTCAAAATTTTCAAAGCTACTCTAGAGGAGAGGCTGAGTCCCAACCTTGTGCTCAACTCGGGTGAAGACATTGAAGAAGCTGTGGAAATATTTACGCGTTGCATCCATGACGCAGCAAACATCTGCACTGCTCCGCATCACACTAGCTTAGTGCACCCGCAGAGAACGAGAGGAGACAGACACCTGCACTCTGAAGACATCACAGAGCAGCTAAGAATAAAACGTCGTCTACGAAGAGTTTGGCAACTGAGTCGAAATCCACGTGACAAGGCTGCCCTCAACCGTGCAAGCAAAGACTTGAAATTCCTCCTCTATGAACTGCGAAATGAAGCACTAGCCGAATACCTTCAACACGCTGAGCCTCATGGGGTGGAGCACAATCTCCAAATACCTCAAGAGGCCAAACGGATTCCAGCTATTATAAGCCCAACTGGTTCCTTTCTGCTCTACATCTGCAGAAAACATTCACGTGGTTTAACTTATGCTCAGCCATGGATGTCATCAATACACAATCATTCATTGAATCGCCCTGTCAAATGGATCTGCCGATTCGTACAATTCAGGAAGATGAAGTCAAAAGCATAGTGTCCAGCCTGAAAACAACCAAAAGCCCCGGTTATAATTCTATTGATGCATCTACTATAAAATGTCTACCTCCACGTGCAAATGCCTTTCTAACGGTCATCTACAATGGTATCATTGAGCTCCATCACTTTCCCCTCAAAATGAAAGTGTGTGGAGATCATAATAATACCAAAACCTGGGAAACCAGAAAAGGATCCCGCCTCCTACCGTCCAATCAGCTTACTGGCAATACTGTCCAAAATTTTTGAACGAATATTTTAGACCAGGCTTTTGCCGGTGCTAGAAGACAGCAACTATTAAGTTGCACCAGAGCACCAATTTGGTTTTGGAACTCATAATGGAACCCCAGAACAATGCCACAGAATCGCTTAAACCATATTGAGTGCTTTTGAAGACAGGAAGTACTGTTCCGCTGCGTTTCTTGACATAAAACAGGCGTTTGATCGTGTCTGGTACTTGGGATTGCTTTACAAGCTGAAGTCCATGCTACCAGCACTATTCTTCCTGCTGCTTAAATCATACTTACATAGGCGCCTGTTCTACGTCAAATGCGAATGGGCCAAATCTGAAATCATCGAAGTACAAGCAAGTGTACCCCAGGGAAGCGTGCTAGGCCCTTTATTGTACACACTTTTCACTGCAGACATTCCAGTGATTGAAAGAGAAGATCTGGTTATTGCAACATATGCCGACGACACAGCATTTTTAGCCACTTCACGGGACCATGCAGATGCGTCAGCAAACCTGCAACTACAACTGACACATCTAGAACTGTGGTTGCTAAGATGGAATATTGTAGTCAACGAAAGTAAGTCAGCTCACATAATCTTCGCATCTCGCCTTAAAAGCTGGCCGGATGTCCGACTGAATGGCACTACTCTGCGTGTAGTTCAAAAAGTTAAATGTCTCGTCTTAACACTTGTCAGAAGATTAACCTGGGCAAATGAGGTGGCTGCTGGGCTACAGATTCCAACTGAGCCCTAGAAACAAACATTACCTTGAGAAGACTAGTCAAAGCACCGTACTATGTTAGAAATCAGGTGATCCACAAGGAACTTGAGATTCCTAGTGCAAACGAAGGGGTTAAAAGTTACGCACTAAAATATCAGGAGAGACTGGATCGACACTGCAACCCGCTGGCCGTTAACCTCCTTGACAACAGTCAACACCGCCAACGACTGAAAAGGCACCACCCCCTTGACCATTCCTTTAGACCACCCAAGGAGTGGTAGAAACCCCTTTTTGTAAATATCACCTATATGTTAAAAAAAATATATATAATTTCACTGTCATTCCCTTTGTCATAATATTTACTTATTATCTTTAGATAGATAGATAGTAAATTTAAAAACAAAAAAAAATAAATACCAAATATTTCTGCATATCAATTTCATTTCTATTATTATTAAAATAATAATTATTAGACAAACTTTAATGTAACTGCATGTGCGTCTAACCTATTGACCAGCAGTGTATATAGCATTAATTTTGAATGCTATTCTTCGAGTCCAAGAGTTCCCAAACCAATGGAAATTAGCAGCGATTCTCATGATTCACAATCCAGGTAAGCCAGAGGCTGAGCCTGAGTCATATCGACCAATCGTCTCTTAACAGCCTTATCGATATTGTGGAAGAAATTAAAGAGATATTAAAAGAAGAAATTAATGAGAAAGTATTACTGTGATAGTGAATCAAAATAACATCTTGCCTGATCATCAATTTGGCTTTCGAGGTTGACATGGTACTATTGAACAACTGCACAGATTCTTAAAGCATATCCAACAAGCCGTTGATGATCTGGAGTACTCCAACGCGGTCTTTATTTATATGCAAAAAGCTTTCGAAAAGGTTCGGAATGTTGGCCTACTGTGTAAAATCAAAAACTTCTTACCAGCTCCCTAAATTGCACTTTTAAAATCATATATGGAAGGTCGGGAGTTTAAAGTCAAAGTTAGGAATACATACTCTAAGAGCTATCCAATGAACGCAGGAGTACCAAATGGCAGTGTGCTTGGGCCGTTGCTATATTCGCTGTATACTGCTGATATACCCAGGCCCAATAGCCAACATATGGAGACTCTCTCTAAGGCCCTCATTGCGATCTATGCAGATGAGATCGCAGTAATTTACAATTCCAGAAGTTGAATAGAAGCAGCTATTGGATTGCAGGAGTATCTTCTTGCTCTAACAGCTTTGTGCAAACGGTGGAACATAAGGTCAATCCGCTAAAAACAACAAACCCATGCTTCACAGTGAAGAGCCTGATAATGAGAACTGAAATGCAGCTGACTTATCAATAGAAGCAGTACAATGCCGCTTAGATGCAAAAGAGCGGTATACGTGCATTGTATCTTGGCACAGGCTTTCAGCAACAAGAGGCAAGTGTAAGCACGAAGTAAATGAATTGCTAGCTTTAAGTATTTTGCGCTGTCATCTTGGAATTTCTTCCAGAGCTACGCTTCACAGCATATTCATATGGATTTTTAATAAATATGGAGATAAAACAATGTGTTCGACCGTTTCTCCGCGATATTTCAATATAGCCTTTTATTCTTCCTTTTGTTCCTCAGATAACAAAGGTCCATCCTGAATTTGATTAAAATATCAAAAAATTGTTAACAGAATTGTTTATTGAAACCAGTCCTGCCTCTTTTGGCGCAATATTTGAAATTTGTCCCATAGATTTGTTACACTTTCAGACATAACAAATACCAACAGTTTGTTTTTTTTTTTATCGCTACTTGAAATTGCGAGATACAACTATAGATAAGAGCATTAAAATTGAAGCGAAATTCATAAAGCTTGCATTCTGCATACTTGTTTTTTTTTGTATTCTGCTTTCCCATTCTCCTACGAGGGTCGAAACTAAGAGGTGTCTCATAATTTTGAGATGGCGTTAGTTGGAAATTACGCTGTCCAGACAGGCAATAGTAGATTTTCATAGAACTATTTCTCCATTTGCAACTATTTCGTTTATATTGAATTACAATTTTGTAGCTTAATTATTATTATTATTGGGTGATAATATTATCAATTTGTTTCAATTACATAAAATGTCATAATAATAATCATTCAAAGTTAAATTTCAGTGCCGTTTTGGGCTTACACTACGGACAAACCTCGCTGAATCTCTGGTTAGACACCAGCCTATTCAGCTCATGGGCTGATGGTTTGCGGATGATTGCATCAATTCGGTTTAGTTCACACACCTCGTTAACTCTCACTACCATATGCGGATAGAAGTATGCAAATGTAACAGTGAGTCTTGAACATTTTTCCGTTCTGTCGCCTTTCTGAGACATACTTCATCGGAACTAATTCTAGGTGAATGATGTCGGTTATCCATCACTGCATTTGTCGGGAGCAAGCAGGCAGACGCTGCATATTTAGAGCGGCCGCTATGAAACTAACGGAATTGTAGTGTGCACATATTTTATATATTAACATATATAGATATTACATCTATACTGTATCAATACATAACAATATGATACGAATAAATATCACATGCCATGTACGTACTGTAGTGTACACATATCTCGAATGTTTACTGTAGTTATATGCACACAACAACTCCACTCAGCATAGTCTAAAGTGGCCCATCCACAGTCGAACATGTTGGCCGAGCCGCTCGTCGAGACAAAATTTTCTTGTCCACCAACTAGTGCCAACATGCTCGCAAACATCATTTGGTGGCAAATTTTGAGCAGTGAACATGGCAACGGAAGACGACAGCGCCACTGTAATTGCACTTTTTTTCAATTAATTTTTGCTTCAAAAATACACTAGGCAGAAAAGTGTGCGTACAAATTTTAACCGAAACTTTGACGTTAAATAAAAACAGTTGTGTAGAAGATATTTGATGTAGATTATTTTAGTATTATATTAGCAATTAGTATTACTCATTTAAAACGTAATCATCGCATCATATTTAGTAAAATCACAACATGAAGCAAAATGTGCAGGAAAATTTCTGTTTAATACCAAAAATGGTTTTAAAGTTATCCTTAGCTGCGCTATTATGCAAGAAAATTGATGTCCTAGTTGTAAGAGATCACTCATCTATCCAAAAAGTAATAAACAATAGCAAATTATTTGGTTGGATCTTCTCAAACTCCGGATCTGGCCAACCACCTTTGGTCACCCATCGCGAGCAGAGGATTGTAATTCATCCAGGAGTCCGTATTTAGTTGGGTTGTGATCCAAATTGTGTTACAATATGTTGATATCGTCCTCCTGACTCATGATAGATCCAATAAATAAAAGAATTTCCACTCCGCATTCAGTAATGCATACCTACTAAAAGATTGCACTTCATACATTTAGTATCATGCAGACTACATTTTTGGATTTTTGTGATTCTTCGCATGATTCAACCCATGATCTCCGTTGATCTCTTTCTTCAGCGTCCAGTGAAAGGGTTTTCCTTAGTTCATTGACAGAATTTAACTCTTATCGTACTTATTCTCAGCGCATGGTCGTAAAATCTATTTTTGTTTGCTCTTGGACTTCGTGTGACAATATTACAAAATTTTGGTGCACAGTAGTACATTTCGTTTTTAATCTATGTTCATGCTTGAACATTCTGCCAGGGGCCAGAATACAATTTTGAGCGACCATCATTTTTCTTAAAATATGTTTGATTAAAAGTAATACATTAATTATTTAAAATATGTTCATGCTTGAACATTCTGCCGAGGGGCAAGCAATTTCTTATTAATTGTATCTTTTTTTTATAAATGTATTTCCTTCTTTTAGTGGACTGTATTTAACATGTTTTTTTTTTAAGTTGTATATTAATTTTTTACTTGGTGAACTGTTTAATTCTTCTTTTTTATAATGTATGTATGTATTTACGTATATATATATTAAGTTCCGGGAAAGACTAAGGCTCTTAACTGTCTTTGAACATTACATTTTCTTATTGTATACAATATTATTAGCATGAGCAATACAATTTGTGTTCGAGTTACAGATGCATGCCCAGAAAGATGATGAAACTCAGGATCTTTTGAATCAAATCTAGGTTCCTTCAATTTATTTAATTTTTTACTTGAGAAAATATTATTAATTGAGTGGTTTTCAGGCGATAGTTCAAGGTATTTTGTGGTACTTTGGATTCTGCATTATCTACCTCGATGTGATCGGATTTTTTTCTTTTAAATGTAATCGTACTTACTAATACCTTTCCTTCATTTTTTATTTTATTAATTTTAATTTTGACTTTATTTTCATAATCCTTTGGTCTTATACGACTCGATATTACCCACCCGAACTCAGTATTCTGTCCGAGTAATCCGTCAATTTTTCGAATCCCGCCTTTCATTATACAAGCATATATATCCGCTCCCAGAATAACATCTATTCTACTTGTTTCGTTGAATCCCGGGTCTGCTAATTTATATTTCTCCCATTTGGACATGTCTATATAATGCGACTTAATGTCCGGTGTTTTCATTAATTTAGGCAGAATAATTGCCTCATTTTTTAATGGCTTTTAAGAATAGCCCTCAGTTTTTATATTTAAACCTTCTTTATATTCTGATGTACAACCGTTTTGGATCGATACACCAGTTATTTTTCTCTTAGATTTGGTTTTCGATAGATTGAGTATCTGGGCAGCTTCTTCCGAAATCATAGTACATTGTGACCCAGTGTCAATCAATGTGTTTAATAATTCGTACTGCCCAGTACTTGTTTTAACTTTAATTAGCGCAGTTGCTAATAAAGTTTCGCTCTTGACCACACACGTATTTACTACCTCTCTTTGTATGTTAGGGAGATGCAGCATCGTATTATGGCCTTTATGGCAGAGTGGACATTGTTGCTCACAAGAGCATCCCTTGCTATTTTTCAAGCATAGCCCAAGAGCCCGAGGGCTATCATATCGCTATTCTGGTCTCATTGCCCTAAATTTGTAACAATAAATTATTTGATGGCCGGGAATCTTGCAAATCGGACAACAATCTGTATAATTTTAAGTGTCCTTCCAGCACTTTTTACTTTTCCCAATTTTGCTCAGAATATTTTAAATATTTTTTGTTCTTTATACATGATTTTCGTATAGCTGCAACGCTTCCGGCTTAAATTTGCGTAATATTAGCTGTGCGAAAATTATATCCATTTCATCGGATAGGTTGCCTTTTAATTTTATTATATACGTTGCGTCGTTTATTATATCAATGAAACTTTTTATTTGTTTCATTGAATGGTTATCGAGGCTTGGTAACTCGATCAATCTATTTAGTTCATCCGAGAATACCTTCCTAATATTGTCATACCGTTTGGTTAGCAACTCCCAAACGGTACTGTAGTTCTCTAAAGAACCTTTCAATAAATGAGTGACCATCTCTCTAGCTTCAACTTTTAATGACATTTTAAGGTAATGAAATTTATATGCTAAACTAAGATACTCTCTGTTGTGTACTATTTCTGTGAACATACTGATCCCACTCCTTAGCTGAACCAGAAAATTCCGGGATCTCCAATTTTGGTAGTGAAGGTAGATCCTCCGATCTTTCCCTCGTTACGACCGTTTTAATTGGACTCTCTATTTCTAACGCTGCTTTCCAATTATCTTTGTCAATCTCTAACTCACTCAAATCCCTTTCGAACGCTGAGTCATTTGACTTTATTTGTTATAGAATTAAAATTTTTTCCCACAAGAAATTTATTTCATTTTTGCGCACTTGGCGCATCATTGACCCTTCAAGCTCGTTTTTTTCTGTGTATCTAGATTATATTCTCGAAATCTGTCCTCTAATTTATCTAACTCTGCAATTAATATTGGACTCTTTTCTTGAACTATCACCATAGTTCCAGGGTCTATCTTGACTTCTGAGCATGCATATTTTTCTAATATTTGTTTAATTTTGGTGCACAGTAGTACATTTCGTTTTTAATCTATGTTCATGCTTGAACATTCTGCCAGGGGCCAGAATACAATTTTGAGCGACCATCATTTTTCTTAAAATATGTTTGATTAAAAGTAATACATTAATTATTTAAAATATGTTCATGCTTGAACATTCTGCCGAGGGGCAAGTAAGTTCTTATTCATTATATCTATTTTTTATGAATGAATTTTCTTCTTTTAGTGGCCTGTATTTTAAGTGTTTTTTTTTTAAGTTGTACATATTTCTTAGTTTTATACTCAATGGACTGTATAATTCTTTTTTTTAGTTTACAATGTATGTATATTGTATTGTATTTCTTTTATATATATTCATTTATGTTCCGGGAAAGACTAATGCTTTTAATATGATTAGAGATATGCATGCCCAGAAACATAATAAAAGCGGAGACCTTTTGAAAAAAAATTAGGTTCCTTCAATTATTTTAATTTCTTTTTACGTATTAAGTCAATGTCTATTGAGTGGTATTCAGGCGATAGTTCAAAAGGGATCTGTGTTACGTTGGATACTGCGTTATCTACCCCGCCGTGTTCTGATTTCTTTCTTTTAAATGGAATCGGACTTACTAGTACCTTTCATCAATTTTCGCTTTCTTCATTTTAATTTTTACTTTACTTTATACGGCAAGGGTATATATATCCGCTCCCAGAATAACATCTATTCTACTTGATTCGTTGAATCCCGGGTCTGCCATTTAGACATGTCTATATTATGCGATTTAATGTCCGGTGTCTTTATTAATTTAGGCAGAATAATTGCCTCATTTTTTAATGGCTTTTAAGAATAGCCCTCAGTTTTTATATTTAAACCTTCTTTATATTCTGATGTACAACCGTTTTGGATCGATACACCAGTTATTTTTCTCTTAGATTTCGTTTTCGTTAGTTTGAGTATCTGGGCAGCTTCTTCCGAAATCATCGTACATTGTGACCCAGTGTCAATCAATGCTTTTAATGTTTCGTACTGCCCAGTACTTGTTTTAACTTTAATTAGCGCAGTTGCTAATAAAGTTTCGCTTTTGACCACACACGTATTTACTACTTCTCCTTGTATGTTAGGGCGATGCAGCATCGTATTATGGCCTTTATGGCAGAGTGAACATTGTTGTTCACAAGAGCATCCCTTGCTATTTTTCAAGCATTTGAAGCATAACCCAAGAGCCCGAGAGCTATCATATCTCTCTTCTGGAGTCATTGCCCTAAATTTGTGACAGTAAATTATCGGGTGCCCAGGTATTCTGCAAAGCGGACAACTTTCTGTATCAATAGCAGGAATCTTAAAATTCTTTTTCTTTTCGAAACCAATGGAACTTAATGAACTAAGTCTTTGTTCCAAATAATTTAAAACGTCGGACAACTGCTGGATATTATTAGTTTTTTTTACATGAATTTCATACAGCTGCAACGCCTCAGGATTAAACTTGCGTAGTATCAGCTGTGCGAAAATTATATCCGTTTCATCGGATAGATTACCTTTTGACTTTATTATATATGTTGCCTCGTTTATTATATCAATGAAACTTTTTACTTGTTTCATTGAATTGTTATCGAGGCTCGGTAACTCGATCAACATATTTAGTTGATCTGAGAAAACCTTCCTAATATTGTCATACCGTTTGATTAGCAACTCCCAAACGGTACTGTAGTTCTCTAAAGATCCTTTCAATAAATGAGAGACCATCTCTTTAGCTTCACCTTTTAATGACATTTTAAGGTAATGAAATTTATAGGCTAAGCTGAGGTCCTCCCTGTTGTGAACTATTTCTGTGAATAATTCTACATACTGATCCCATTCCTTAGCTGAACCAGAAAATTCTGGGATCTCCAACTTTGGTAGTGAAGGTAGTTCCTCCGATCTTTCCTTCGACACTACCATTTTAATTGGACTCTCTATTTCTAACGCTGCTATCCAATTATCTTTGTCAAACTCTAACTCACTCAAATCCCTTTCGAATGCTGAGTCATTTGACTTTATTTGTTTAAAAAGATCTATAATTTTTTTCCATAAGAAATTGATTTTATTTTTGCGTACTTGGCGCATCATTGACCCTTTTACCTCGCAATTTTTCTGCGTATCTAGAATGTATTCTCGAAATTTGTCCTCTAATTTATCTAGTTCTGCAATTAATATTGGACTCTTTTCTTGAACTATCGCCATAGTTCCAGGGTCTATCTTCACTTCTAAGCATGCATATTTCTCTAAAATTTGTTTAATTTTAAGAAGAGTGCCATCATAATATTTCTCAGTGAAATATTGATGTTGCACTGCTCCTATTTTTAACAAATTTTCATGATTTACCATGAATTCAGACTTAATATCCTCAAGTTTTTTGATAGAACTATTGGTAACTATACTCGACCTAATTAAATTTACCTCTCCTACCAACTCGCTCTGCTTTTTTAGCAGTTGAATTGTCACTTCCGACAACATCTTACAATTCTTTTTATTTCTTAAGTTAATGAAAAGAAAAAAAAAATTGATATAGCTGCGAGCACCCTTCTTACTTTGACGGTGTCAATGGCTCTTCGTCTAGGTTGACCGTTGTCGCACGTGATCCCTCGAAGTACCTGGGTCTCTCTGTAGTCGTCCTCTCCGTTGCAGTCCTCTTTGTTGCAACTCGTGTAGGCACCTCCTGTGGATATACTTCGCCGGCAATATTTTTTGTCCGTTTTGGATGTGTCCCACTTCGTCCTCGTACACGCTCTTCCTTTTTTTAAAGTCCGATGTAAGCCTCGGACACGCTGCACAATGTGATTTTTTTTATTTATTTATACCAGCCTGTTTGTAAGGCAGACACTGGTTTTATTTTCCGTGAGTGATTTTCTTTTATCACTGCAGAGAATATATTTAATCGGCAACCTTTAGTTTAATCAAACTATTAGGTGCTTTTTATTGATTATATATTTACTTGCCTCTTTAACATTGAGCGCAAGAAATTTGTTATAATTGTCCTTTGCTTCTTACCTCTGGTGGGGGAAACAATAAGGACTTATTTTTATTTTTAGCAGCCTGTTTGTAATGCAGGCGCTGGTTTATAATCTGTGTTTCTTACCACTGGTGGGGGATAACAACAGATTGTCTCGAAGGACCAAATGTTAATCAGAGTCTTGAAATAAAGAGACTGATGAGTTGAGTTGTTGTACTGAACTGAACTACCGACACTGGGCCGGTCTCCCTTTTATTTGGTTTTTGTAATCTTATTTTCTATATACAGAATTTATTAATAGACTAGTATCTAAGCTAGGTAGGACCTATGCTGAGTTGTACATATGCGAGTATTCTATGATAATCTATTTTAACCCATGATCTCCGTTGATCTCTTTCTTCAGCGTCCAGTGAAAGGGTTTTCCTTAGTTCATTGACAGAATTGAACTCTTATCGTACTTATTCTCAGCGCATGGTCGTAAAATCTATTTTTGTTTGCTCTTGGACTTCGTGTGACAATATTACAAAATTTTGGTGCACAGTAATACATTTCGTTTTTAATCTATGTTCATGCTTGAACACTGGGAGTGAAAGCAGGAAAAGCCAAATTCAATTATGTGCGCCAAAAGAAGTGGAGTGGTTCTTCGCCTTAAAGCTCGAAAGGCCGAGCTACTGAAATTATTAAATGAGACAAGAGTGCCGCGGACTACGTCGGTCAAACTACACATCGAGCTAGAAGACATAAAATTGAAGCTCGCATCTCGACAAAAGAATGAAAACGAAAATACACAAAAAATTATAAAAATCATCGCAAAAGACGTCCTAGCAACAGCTCCACCGACAGTGAAGATAATCACAAAGCAGAAGAAGGTCTGCCCTAAGGATTGTGGAGGACCCTTCACACCGCATTGTGTGCTCACCTGTGCTGCCCGCACCGGTGCCCCATCAAAGCCCGACAGCGCTTAAAAGAGCGTACACCGATTTTTTTTTTACTTATAATAATACATAATAATTATTGTTAAATTGAGCAACATATATGGTTGCCCGATTAGGGTGAGGCCTGTGAAGCCACACAAACTATAGGAATAGAAAATGTATATATTGAAGAAAAAACTAGAAAACTAGATATTTAGGACTCGTACTTGAAAAATAAAATTAGGTAGAAAATAAGACATACATACAAATACATATACACATAATACAATTAGAAATAAGACATACAAACAAATACATATATATAAAATACAATTAGAATTACAAAATAACAATTAGAAAAAACATAGAAATAAATTAATAAATAATACTCACTAAAGAAAAACGAAATTTTTTTTTTTCATATATATTTGCATTATGAATAAAATTTCTTTTAAATGGAAGAAATATTATCAAATATTTTAGAAATCAGACAGAGATTTGATAAATCATTTAAATGCCTAACGCAAAATAGGGAAATACAGCCGCAGACAATTAAAAAACACGCGAGTATATTAATCGAATGTTTCAATGAAACCAGTCAATTAATATACGAGCATAAAGAAAGAATAACAAGCAATAATTGGTCACAAATTTCTGCAGTACTAATCAGGTTTAGAGCAAATTTAATTTCGGTTAAAAATAACTTTACCGAATATACTAAACACTCCATTTGACGAACCAACATTTGCAGAATCAACTAAGATTGACTTATCTGAAGCAGCTGAGTTTGAGTTCGCAAACTCAGATATGGAGGAAAAAGATTTAAGAAATCTGACCATCCCAGCTGTTTTTAGCAATTTTTTTTTAGTAGATCTATATGCAGAATTAGCTAACACGTCAAATAAAGAAAAAACAAGCATAATGGAAGTAACCGCTCAAAGGTCATACAAAAAGGACATTTCTCAAGCAGTATCTGAATTTGATGGAAAAAAAATCCATCCATCATAACTGCAATTAAATTAGTCGATTTTACCAAGGGAGGTTATAGGTTCAACATTATATAAAATACAAAATGAGACAACAATCATAGGAATAATTGCTAAGCTTCAAACCACAATTGTAGGAGAGTCCTCGGACGTTATCAAAGCCATATTGGCAGATATGCATCAAAAGGGAAAAACAGCAACTCAGTTTACGAATGAGATAGAGTCTCTGCGTAAACTGTTAGAAGCCTCATACTTCGACGAAGGTATAAGCCCTGAAAATGCTGACTCTTTTATTACCAAAGAAGCCATTAACACAATCATTAAAAATTGTGAAAATGACAGATTACAAACCATTTTAGAAGCAGGCTCATTCAAAACTATGAACGAAGCTATTACAAAATATATACACTGCAGCACCCAAATGACAGGAAGTGCAAGCACTGTACTATATGCAAATAAACGACAACCATATAGAAACAATTTCCGTGGAAGTTACCGAGGTAGGGGAACTGGACGTGGAGGTTACAATAACTATCATGACCAATATAACAACCCCAGTAGTATTTCAGGCAGAGGAGGTTATAGGCGTAGTCATATGGGACAAAACTCTAGTAGAGGACAGAATAATCCTAATAGCCAAAATAACCGGCACAGCAATGTCCGAGTTGCTCAGGATAACTCGGGAAACTCGCAACGACCTTTAGATACACAGCAGTAAGAAAAAAGAAAGTTCACACCATCAATCTTAGCCAAAATATATTCGTGTCATTTACTCATATAGCTACAGGGAAACAGTTGACATATTTAATCGATACAGGAGCAGACATCTCAATACTAAAAGAAAACTCTGATTGTTTCTGCAATATAGAAAAAAATAATACCATAAATATTCAAGGTATAAGCCAAGAAATTATTAAATCTATGGGATTAATTCACATTGAGATACAGACAGATAAATATATCATTCTACACAGTTTTCATTTAGTAACTCAAAAATTTGCAATCCCGTGTGATGGAATAATCGGTATTGCCTTTATAAGGAAATTTATCTGTCAACTGGACTTTCAGCCGACAGAAGATTGGCTTATAATCAGACCAAACAAATTAACCTTTCCGATCTACGTTCCAATAGTACACAACTCCGATAACAATAAGATTATTGTACCAGCAAGATCGCAAGTAGTTCGAAAAATTGAGCTGAATCCAAACGAAGAGAGCATTCTGATTCCGAATCAGGAAATTAAATCCGGAATTTATATCGCAAACTCAGTTGCAAGCACTAATAACGCATTTGTTCGATTATTGAACACAACTAATACCGATCAAATAGTTAATATAAGCAATGTCAAATTGAGTCACTTTCGAACTATGATATAGTTCAAACAGCTAATGAAAGCAGGAAAGAAGAAGACATGACCCGATTTCTTAAAAATTTCCCACCACAAGCTAAAAGAGCTATGCACGAAATATACAGACATATTCAGATTAGAAACCGAACCAACAACGACGAATGATTTTTATAAACAAAAACTAAGATTGAATATATAATATATATGAATCAGTATACATAAAAAACTATTGAAGTCCTCAAAGTCAAAGAAACGAAATTAAATATCAGGTTTAAAAATTAATTAACGACAAAATAGTAGAGCCATCAGTATCATAGTATAATAGCCCACTCCTACTAGTTCCAAAGAAATCCAATCCAGAATCTAATATAAAAAAAAATGGAGATTAGTGATAGATTATCGCCAAGTTAATAAAAACTGCTATCTGATAAATTCTCACTTCCAAGAATCGATGACATTTTTGATCAATTAGGAAAAGCAAAATATTTTTCTTGCCTTGACCTAATGTCAGGTTTTCATCGAATTGAACCACTGACCATATAACACATTGATCGGACATTTCATACAAGCGTTTTTGACACAAAATTTTCTTTTCTTCGGCGTCGTTGCGAGACGTCCCAGCAGAGGCTGAGCGTCGTTACGAACTTTTCAAGCTGCCCTCGCTTGAACTAAAATTCTCTGTCAAGCCAGAAATAAGATTTCAGACTTCAAAAAGACTACCAAACGAAAATCACGCATACGTGTAAAGATATGTATACGCACAAGAAGCTATGCAAGTATTTGTCTATAGCGGCCCATCCACAGACGAGCATGTTGGCCGAGCATGTTGTGCTCGACGGAATTTTCATCGTTAGTTGTAGTGCTCTCGTACAAATTTCGTGTTCGTCGAGCCGCTCGCACGAAATAGAAATGATTCTATCTTGCCTGTGTTCGCGACAACATGCTCGACAATGGATGGCAATGATGGCACGAACATCACTTCAACCAAACATTTGAAGTGAAAACACGTGCTAGCGAGCGCTGCTAAAAATGTCTAAACAATTTATGAAAGAGTTTATATATATATTATGTATATTATTTATATATTAATATATTTTTGAAGCAAAAATTAATTGAAAAAAAAATTCAATTACAGTGGCGCTGTCGTCTTCCGTTGCCATGTTCACTGCTCAAAATTTGCCAGCAAATGATGTTTGCGAGCATGTTCGCACTAGTTGGTGGACAAGAAAATTTTGGCTCGACGAGCGGCTCGGCCAACATGCTCGTCTGTGGATGGGCCGCTTAAGTCGAGAATTCCATTGGTGTACATATCGCTAACATCAATTCTTGCTATAATTTTTCTACTATGTTTAAATAAACATTTCGAATCTGTTATTCGCAAGGTCACTACTTTTCGTACCTCGTTATTAACTATGACTTCGTATACGTTGGGCTGAGAAGCTTTATTTCTAGTTTGCCTAGGCAAATCTAGTTTTTCTGATCCTGCGCAGGAATTTTGCTGCTTACTTTGATTTCGTGCAGTGACTTTTTTAATAAAATTAGTTATTTCTTTCAAATCTTTAATAGTTATTCTGGATAATGCATCAGCTACGTAATTGTCTTTACCCTTTAGATACTCTACTGTGAAATTACATTCCTCTAATTCGAGCCTTATACGTGTCAGTTTAGAACTAGGATTGACCATAGAAAATAGATATGTTAACGGTCTGTGATCTGTTTTAACAGTAAAATGCTTCCCATAAGTGTATGGTCTGAAGTGCGTTATTGCCCAATGCATTGCTGCTAATTCCTGTTCAGTTGTACCACTGACCATATAACACATAGATCGGACATTTCATACAAGCGTTTTTGACACAAATTTTTCTTGCGAGGCGTCCCAGCAGAGGCTCGGCGTCGTTGCGAGACGTCCCAGCAGAGGCTGAGCGTCGTTACGAAGTGTCTCAGCAGAGCCGAAGGCAGACGAACTCTTCGTTTCATTCTTACTTGGGCTGCTGCTGAGAGAGCATGAATTGCGCAAGAATGTACGCCTTTTAGAAGCGTAGACAACAACAACTAATGAGCGAGAAAACATGATAGAGATTGCATATCGCCATGCTTCTCGCACTCTTGTCATTAATCTTGTTAGCAATCCACCCCCGTTTCGTTTGCTTGCCACTGTCATTGATGATGTTCCTTGATCTTTGTTTTGAGCTCGTGTGTATGCGTAGTTCACTGTCCAGACAAGCAATAAGCGGCCCATCCACAGACGAGCATGTTGGCCGAGCCGCTCGTCGAGCCAAAATTTTCTTGTCCACCAACTAGTGCGAACATGCTCTCGAACATCATTTGCTGGCAAATTTTGAGCAGTGAACATGGCAACGGAAGACGACAGCGCCACTGTAATTGCACTTTTTTTCGATTAATTTTTGCTTCAAAAATATATTAATATATAAATAATATATATAATATATATATAAACTCTTTCATAAATTGTTTAGACATTTTTAGCAGCGCTCGCTAGCACGTGTTTTCACTTCAAATGTTTGGTTGAAGTGATGTTCGTGCCATCATTGCCATCCATTGTCGAGCATGTTGTCGCGAACACAGGCAAGATAGAATCATTTCTATTTCGTGCGAGCGGATCGACGAACACGAAATTTGTACGAGAGCACTATCACTAACGATGAAAATTCCGTCGAGCACAACATGCTCGGCCAACATGTGGATGGGCCGCTTTAGGTCAGTTCTTCCAAAGGCTTAAAAAGACAGCCGGTATACTCAATATCAGCCAACTCAAAGTGGCAACGAGCGAAAGGATCTTTGAAAATATATCAATAGAATCTTTTAAATTAATGGGCAATAAAATATTAAAAGAATTAAGAGTAGCGCTACTCAAGCCGGTGACCAAATTAGATAATAAAGAAGAAAAAGAAGCAGCCCTGTTTAAATTCCATGACGATCCAACACATGGAGGTCACACAGGTATAGCTAGGACACTAACCAAAATAAAAAGGCATTATTATTGGAAACACATGACACGTTAAAAAACGAATTATATTTAAAAATGTCCAAAGTGTCAAATGTCAAAAACGACTAAAAATACTAAGACTCCACTAACACTGACTGAAACACGAATGAAAGCATTTGATAGGGTAATAGTGGATACTATAGGTTCACTACCAAAATCAGAACAAGGAAACGAGTACGCAGTAACCTTAATTTGCGATTTAACAAAATTCCTTGTAGCAATCCCAATACCGAACAAAAGTGCAAAAACTGCAGCAAAAGCTATATTTGAAGATTTTATTCTAAAGTACGGTCCGATGAAGACGTTCATTACGGACATGGGAACGGAATACAAAAATTCAGTAATAAAAGATTTATGCAAATATTTAAACATAATAAAAATTACATCAACCGCACATCATCACCAAACCGTAGAATCCGTGGAGCAAAGCCACAGAAAGTTTAATGAGTTCATCCGTTCATACAGCTGATAAAGCATATTGGGATGTATGGATAAGATACTTTAATATTGTTTTAACACAACACCCTCTATGGCACATAGCTACTGTCCGTACGAGCTGGTTTACGGAAGGACTTCAAACCTACCGAACAATTTTAATAAAATTGATAAAATAGAACCGTTATATAATATAGATAATTATGCGAAAGAAACTAAATTTAGGCTAGAACAAGCATACAAAAGATCTAGAACAATGTTAGAACTAAACAAACAGAAAAAAAAAGATAAATATGATAAGAATTGTTTAAATTTTGAATTAAAATTAGGGGATAAGGAATGAAATAGGACATAAGTTAGTGCATAAGGATAGACTTAAAATTTTGTATTCATAAAGCAAATAAATTTAAAAATACTCCAAACAAACACGAAAAAAAACATTAAAAGCACATATGTATGCTCAAAATTATTATAGAGACACCAGAACGAAGATAAAAATTTAATTTAATTTTTTTATCGACTAAAAATAACTACAATAATTACGTTATTTTTCAAAAGGAGGGAGATGTAGTGTGCGCATATTTTATATATTAATATATATAGATATTACATCTATACTGTATCACTACATAATAATATGATACTAATAAATAACAGTCGAGCAGTCGTAGCGTCAACATCAACAAATTTTTTTTTACAAATCCGAAAATCTGTAAAATATTTATTTCAAATATTTGTGCTTTAAATGCCTTTAATATTCTCTCGTTGAGAATAATACTGTCGCGTGAGCAAAAAAAATTGTTTATCTTCGTGCACTGGTGTAGTGTCTGCAGTTGGACAGTAATAAGATCGCTTCAACAGTGAAACAGTGCAACAGTGCGATAGCTGCCTTTGGGCAGAGGATCTCCCCTGGCTGGGCGCAAGCCGCAAATAAGGGACATCGTCTATACTTATTTGTTATAAAGATTAAAAAAATGAATCAATAAGATTGGATATATGCATAAAATGTATAAAATTAATGATAAAGTAGTTAACAAAGGGATTGAAAAGCTTGTAAAGCATAATCAGATTAAAAAAATGATTAATTTTGAAGAAATGCGAAAAGTTGCTGGTAAAACTCCATCTGAAATTAGAGCAGATGTCAGAAAGTCATTATCAGCCATTACTGCAACTGCATCAACCAGCAGTGCATGTAATGGAGGTAATCGTGATTTAACTCCAATTATAAGTGAAGCTGCACACACAGCACTGAGTGGAGCCGCTCTCAGAATAATAGATGCTCAAAAGCATCAAGTATGTAAGTGCAAGAAGCCGATATCTCCTATGATGAGCCCCAAAAGAGCAAATAAAGAGTCTTTCATATTGTCGGAGAATAATAATGTAAATAACCGTAACCGTTTCGCCCTGCTGGATATGGAATTTGATGATCGTGATAAGTTGACCCCTGTAGAAACAGCTGATGTCCCAACAGAGATATTTACAGAGGAGCCTTCATCAAAAAGCCACCGCAAATTGTGGTAAATATTGCAAATCTCAATGATTTATTTGAAATAATTGGTGATGTTGCTGATTTGGGTGATGTAACTGTCAAAGTGAATCAAGGCACAACAGCAAGAGTCTATCCCAAAAATGTGGATGCATATAGAGGAATTGTTAATCACTTTGATAATATGGGAATACAATTCCATACTTATCAATTGAAGGAAGAAAAACCTTGCAAGATTGTAGTGAAGGGGCTACATCATAGCATTCCTATTAACCAAATAATATCCAATTTTGAAACGATTGGTTTTGAAGGTGCATAATCCGAGATCGAGGGCAAATAAGGACCAAAAATTAAACATATTTTTCATAAATATTAAAAAATGCAAAAATATCAAAGAAATTTATGACATTAAAACTCTTTGCCGACAAAGAGTTACAGTTGAGAGGATGCGTAAATCATCTGAAATTCCCCATTGCTTACGTTGCCAGGAATATGACCATACAGCAAAATATTGTCGTCGGCAGGCAAATTGTGTGCGTTGTGGCGATAAGCATCTGACTAAGGAGTGTGTTCGCCCATTGGATCAGCAACCAACTTGCTTACACTGTGGAGGCAGTCACATGGCTACCTATAAGGGATGCCAATGGTACCAGGAGTATCTAAAAAAATCAATGGGGTGCTCTAAGGGACGTTTTAATTAATGGTAGATCGGAGTAACACAATTGGCTCTAAACCGCAACAACAACAACTGCAGCAAGAAGGACAAGAATTGCATCAAAAAAAGAAACAAAAGCAAGTTGGTGAACAACAGACTAAACAAGCCAGCTCTCCTGGAGTCCGTGCTAGCGTGTCATACGCATCTGTTGCAAGAAATTGCGTAGTTTCTGCTGGGCATCTAATGCCTAGTCCCCAGCCACGACAGAATTATGAAAATATACTTCCAGTTGATGCCCGAGCATTAATGGCACAACAACAGCAGCAAATTATGGAATGGCAGCAAGCAATCCAAAAACAGCAGCAGGAACTTTTACAGTGCTTGCAGCAGCAGCAAAGTGAGCAACACCAGCTTACTATCAAAAATAGTCAACGACTGGACCGGCTTGAAGACATGCTTCTTCAATTAATAAGTTCGCTAAATAAAAGAAATGTGGATTCATCGAACCCCCAAGTCCAAAACAGCGCTTCAACCTCACGATGAACAATCTCAAGATCCTAATCTGGAATGCCAATGGCATTTCTGGCAAAGCAAAAGAAGTTGAATTTTTTGCACATAATAACAGGATTGATATTATACTTTTAAGTGAACTAAGGCTCAATAGAGGTGAGGTTGTCAACATATATGGGTATTCATTCTATCCAGCGTATAAGCCATCACGGCATAATTATGGCCACGGAGGAGCGGCGGTGTTGGTGAGAAGCTCTATCATCCACTTCCCACAAAAAGAGACAAGATTAGTTCAAATGTCTACCATTAAAATTGTCACAGGTTTGGGTAACATGGAAGTTAGTGCGATATACTGTCCTCCAGGAAATAGACTACAGGAAAGGCATTTCACTGAAATACTCTCTTCTTTTGGACAGAGGTATCTAGTTGGAGGTGACTGGAATGCGCGTCATTGGATGTGGGGCGACAACACTAGTTCATCTAGAGGGCTTGAGCTAGTTGAGTCCATATTAGTTAGAGGGGCTAAAATTCTTGCAACTGGCTCTCCAACTAGGTACCCATATGTATCTAGACATACTGCTACGTGCATTGATTTTGCATTATATCATGGGATACTCAATTCGCAAATAAATATTAATGAAAGCTGGGATCTTGATTCCGATCACATTGCACTTGTAGCCAATCTGCTAACGAATGGAGTTTATGTCAGGACTAGTCCTCGACTGATCTCAAGTCGGACTGATCTAGTAATTTTTAAACAACATCTTGATAGCTCGTTTCAGTTGAATTCTGCTCTAGACTCTAAAGAAGATATCGAGAACGCAGTTGATATTCTAACTGATAATATTCATAGAGCTGCTTCGGCTTCTCCAGCAGAACCAGATGTTCGAACTAAAAGTTATGGAATTATTCTTACAAGAGAAGCCAGGGAACTTATAAAAAGATAAAGGCGCCTCCGAAGAAGAGCAATTCGCTCTCAAGATCCTGAGGACCGAGTTTTATGGAACCGGGCATCAAGAGAATTACGAACCGTTTTAAGGGAACTCCGTAGCGACTTCTTTAAGCAAAAATTGTCATCTATTGATTACACCGTTGATGCAAACTACTCTCTATGGAAGTGCATTAAATCGCTCAAGCAACAACCCCTTAGACAGGTTCCAATACGTTGTCCTGGCGGTAACCTTGCAAAAAATGAATTGGAGCAGTCAAATGCTTTCAGTATACATCTGGAGGATCGCTTTAGTCCTTGCAACTTTGCTTCTGCTGAAGAGACCAGTGAAACTCATCAGAGTTTAGAGACACTACTGCAGATGTTATTGCCTATTAAGTCCATAAGGACTGAGGAAATATCTGAAAACATTCAATCGTTGCCTAATAATAAAGCACCGGGTATTGATAGGATATGCTACTCTACTCTGAAGGCCTTGCCCACAAAAACAATCATATATATCGCATTAATTTTTAATGCTATTCTTCGAGTGCAAGTGTTCCCAAAGCACAAGCCAGGTAAGCCAGAGGCTGACCCTGAGTCATATCGACCAATCAGTCTCTTACCATCCTTATCGAAGTTGTGGGAGAAATTAATTGCCAAGAGAATTACTGTGATAATGAATCAAAATAGCATCTTGCCTGATCATCAATTTGGTTTTCGAGGTGGGCATGGTACTATTGAACAAGTGCACAGATTGGTAAAGCATACAAGCCTTTGATGATCTGGAGTACTCCAATGCGGTCTTTATTGATATGCAACAAGCTTTCGACAAGGTTTGGCACGTTTGCCTTCTTTGTAAAATCAAAAGCTTCCTACCAGCTCCCTACTATGGACTTTTAAAATCATACCTGGAAGGTCGGAAGTTTAAAGTCAAAGTTAGGAATACATATTCTAACAGCTACCCAATGAAAGCAGGAGTACCACAGGGCAGTGTGCTTGGGCCTTTGCTTTATTCGCTTTATAATGCTGATATACCTAAACCCAATAGCCAACATATGGAGACTTCCTCTAAGGCCCTCATTGCGACCTATGCAGATGACATCGCAGTAATTTACAATTCCAGAAGTCGAATAGAAGCAGCTCATGGCTTGCAGGAGTATCTTCTTGATCTAACAGCTTTGTGCAAACGGTGGAACATGAAAGTCAATCCGCTAAAAACAACAAACCCATGCTTCACACTGAAGAGACTGATAATGACAACCCCTGAAATCCAGATTGAGGGTATTACTCTGGAGAAGCCGTCGCAAGCAAAATACCTTGGCATTACTCTAGACAAGCGACTTACCTTCGGACCACATCTTAAGTCTGCGGTTAAGAAATGTAACATGAGGATCAAGCAATTGCGATGGCTTATCAATAGAAGGAGTACCATGCCGCTTAGATGCAAAAGAGCGGTATACGTGCATTGTATCTTACCAATCTGGCTTTACGGAATTCAGATCTGGGGATCGCGGCCAAATCAAATTATAAACGGATTCAGGTACTGCAGAATCGGGTCGTTAGAAATATAACTGATTGTCCTTGGTATGTACGCGGTTCAACTCTTCACAGAGACGTAAAGCTGTTTACTGTGGATGAGCAGATTTTCAGGCATACAAGCAGATACAGAGATAAACTTCTGGGGCACCGCAGCTTACTTGCTCGAAATCTAATTCCGGCTAGACCTTTGAGGCGTCTTAAGAGGCAAGGATTTGCCAAAACAATGAGGCGCCAATAGCGCTTACCCACCTCTATACTACAACACAATTCTAAAAACACATCAATATATGTAATCGTCATAAAGAATTGACGTTTGGTTCCACTTACACAATCTAACCATGTGATGTTAAAGTACTCAAAGCTGTACAGATTCTTCACTTATTAAATATATTAAACTAAAAAAAAAAAAAAATAAATATCACATACCATGTACATACTATAGTGTACACATATCTCGAATGTATACTGTAGTTATATGCAAATTAGAGTTTATTTATTGCACTGTCCCAGTGTGCAGCAGAGAACTCTCTGTTCGTTCCACAACTACAGTTATGCTACTGTATAGTTGCGAACGCCTTATCTTTTCCTCGGCCAGTGACCCTTTGTCCGCTCCGCAACTACAGAAACACTATGGTGTAGTTGCGAGCGCGTTACATTTGGTTCGGTCAGTGACCACGATTAAGCAACAACTTGATGTTTGGATTACTGGTATTATTATTTTATTTGGGTTTGTGTATTGAACCCTTATGTGTTTTTGTTAAGACTAACTTATAAATCTAAAATTAATTTTACATAACCGACCGCTCTCGTCGCGTCGCTCTGCTGTTGCTTTCGTCGTGCTGCCGCTCTCGTCGCGTCGCTCTGCTGTTGCTTTCGACGTGCTGCCGCTCTCATCGTATCGCTCTGCTGCTGATGTCGTCGCGCTCCCGCTCTCATTACATCGCTCTGCTGTTGCTGTCGTCGCGCTCCCGCTCTCATTACATCGCTCTGCTGTTGCTGTCCCAGAGTGCTGAGCCAGCTATTTTGGTAGTAACTTGCACACAACAACTCCACTCAGCATAGCCTAAAAGAGGATCCACCGATAGAGATAACGGAGAGTAAGCGCGGGACACTGCCCTAAGCAGTTCAAACCAGTAATAAGCAGAATTCTCTGCAATCGCGGCAGTGCCAATTGAAGATCACTTTAATCTTGACCCTCGGGGAGCAACAATTAGGGCTGGCTCTCCCAAATAAATAAAAAGAAGCAACATCTAAGGTTGCTCTAAATAAAACCAAATAAATTGTTATAATTGTCCACGACACACCACAGAATAAATAGCTTGTAGTTTCCAAATTGTATTAATTTAAAATTAATGAAGCAAAAGCTATGTGCTAGTTGATAATCACTCCGACAATAGTCGTTAAATATTATTCCATCTCTCCTTACTTTACAAAAGGACGATCGAGAAACGAATTAATTACTCTAAAAATTAGTCGTTAAATATTATCCTTTCCTTCCCGGACTTCCTTACTTAACAGACGGACGATCGGAAAACGAATTAATTGGCAATTTCAAATTGCCCCGGACGTAATGAACGCGAGCAACGTAAACCGCTGAAGCTATTCGGACAGCTGAAGCTATTCGGTGTGTCGCCAGATTAACGTACAAGTTGACTGGAAAGCGGAGCCCGCGGCGTTAGATTAACCCGTTGACTGCTGCGCGGGACACCCATAAATTTTATTAGACATAAGCAATACTAAACAAAAAATCAATCAAGTGACAATTTTTATAGTTAAATCCAATTATTTGGAACGAAGTCAGCGCTTCACGCATTATTAGCAACTAGACCCAAAGTTTTGTTTACTTTAGCTCAATCGCGAATGGGCGGGTTTCGTTTTGTTCATATTTGTCGTACGTTGTGTCTGTCGGTCGATGAGCTCTCCGTTTTTACACTATAGAACGTCTCCTCCGCATCATTCGAGCGATTCAGAGTCGGATTCGAGTAGTCTTGTTAGGGTTCTCAGAAACAGAATTGTTAGGCGTAGATTTGCTCACACAGCTCCTTCCTTAAATATGTAACTAGAGCATCACAAGTTAATGATGGAAGCGGCGATTGCCAAGGTGCTTGTTCAAGCAGTTGTTAACCAATGCGAGCAGCAAGCCTTGCTGAAAAGAATTAATGAACTGTCCACATAATTAGCGGCAACTAATGTCAGAAGTCATACGTCTCTTGGCAGCAGGCGCTGCCCATCGCATCCTTAAACTTTATAATGGCAGTTATCGCCATTATCAAGCAGTACTCATAATTAGGAGTATGGTCAAAGGTCCAGCCGATTCATTACTGTCCTTATTTGGGATGGTGCTAAACTTTGACGCCATAATGAGTCGATTAGATTTTACATATATCGACAAGAGGCCAATACATGCCATAGAGCAGGAGTTAGGCATTCTGAGGCAGGGGGGTTTATCTCTTCATCAATACTATGATGAAGTAGAAAAGAATAAAGTCAATATGGCAATAACATTGGCAAGAGACCTGTGTTCATTTTGGGTCTCAAGCGTAAACTTACAGATGTGCTTTTTGCAGCAAAGCCCAAAGATTTGCCTACGGCGTTAACCCTCGCACAAGATCTCACAGCTAACAATGAAAGATCCAAGTTCGCGGCTAATTTTGTGAGAAGCCTGGAATATAAAGCGCGCAAGCAATTTTCTAAAGGAGAGGGTCGCCAGTAAGAGATTCAATCTCAGCGATCTGACTCGCAGGTATTCGGTGCAGGAACCCCCAATTCAACAAGCAGAATAAAACGAAAGACCAGTCTGATCAATATAGGGCTAAGCAACCGAATAGTAAAGGTGCCATAATATTTACTTATTATCTTAAGATAGATAGATTGTAAATTTAAAAACAAAAAAAAAAATAAATACCAAATATATCTGCATATCAATTTTATTTCTATTATTATTAAAATAATAATTATTAGACAAACTTTAATGTAACTGCATGTGCGTCTAACCTATTGACCAGCAGTGTATATAGCATTAATTTTGAATGCTATTCTTCGAGTCCAAGAGTTCCCAAACCAATGGAAATTAGCAGCGATTCTCATGATTCACAATCCAGGTAAGCCAGAGGCTGAGCCTGAGTCATATCGACCAATCAGTCTCTTACCAGCCTTATCGATATTGTGGAAGAAATTAAAGAGATATTAAAAGAAGAAATTAATGAGAAAGAATTACTGTGATAGTGAATCAAAATAACATCTTGCCTGATCATCAATTTGGCTTTCGAGGTTGACATGGTACTATTGAACAACTGCACAGATTCTTAAAGCATATCCTACAAGCCGTTGATGATCTGGAGTACTCCAACGCGGTCTTTATTTATATGCAAAAAGCTTTCGATAAGGTTCGGAATGTTGGCCTACTGTGTAAAATCAAAAACTTCCTACCAGCTCCCTAAATTGCACTTTTAAAATCATATATGGAAGGTCGGGAGTTTAAAGTCAAAGTTAGTGATACATATTCTAACAGCTACCCAATGAAAGCAGGAGTACCACAGGGCAGTGTGCTTGGGCCTTTGCTTTATTCGCTTTATAATGCTGATATACCTAAACCCAATAGCCAACATATGGAGACTCCCTCTAAGGCCCTCATTGCGACCTATGCAGATGACATCGCAGTAATTTACAATTCCAGAAGTCGAATAGAAGCAGCTCATGGCTTGCAGGAGTATCTTCTTGCTCTAACAGCTTTGTGCAAACGGTGGAACATGAAAGTCAATCCGCTAAAAACAACAAACCCATGCTTCACACTGAAGAGACTGATAATGACAACCCCTGAAATCCAGATTGAGGGTATTACTCTGGAGAAGCCGTCGCAAGCAAAATACCTTGGCATTACTCTAGACAAGCGACTTACCTTCGGACCACATCTTAAGTCTGCGGTTAAGAAATGTAACATGAGGATCAAGCAATTGCGATGGCTTATCAATAGAAGGAGTACCATGCCGCTTAGATGCAAAAGAGCGGTATACGTGCATTGTATCTTACCAATCTGGCTTTACGGAATTCAGATCTGGGGGATCGCGGCCAAATCAAATTATAAACCGATTCAGGTACTGCAGAATCGGGTCCTTAGAAATATAACTGATTGTCCTTGGTATGTACGCGGTTCAACTCTTCACAGAGACGTAAAGCTGTTTAATGTGGATGAGCAGATTTTCAGGCATACAAGCAGATACAGAGATAAACTTCTGGGGCACCGCAGCTTACTTGCTCGAAATCTAATTCCGGCTAGACCTTTGAGGCGTCTTAAGAGGCAAGGATTTGCCAAAACAATGAGGCGCCAATAGCGCTTACCCACCTCTATACTACAACACAATTCTAAAAACACATCAATATATGTAATCGTCATAAAGAATTGACGTTTGGTTCCACTTACACAATCTAACCATGTGATGTTAAAGTACTCAAAGCTGTACAGATTCTTCACTTATTAAATATATTAATGATTATCACTAATTGGCTGTTGTACAAAGTAGACGTGTCTAATTTTGCTCTTCTTAAATCACTTAAATTCCGTATCTCTTATTGTAGTTTAATACTTTTAAAGGTACCAAATTAAACAATATTATTGTGTAGTGCGTATTTCTGGTGCTAGTGTCAAACTAAGTGTGTTTGGTTTTATAAAAATTGCATTTTATTTGTAATTATATTCACAAACAGTGCGCGTCGCTAACAGCTGTGTTTTTTTTCTATTTCGCTTATTCTCGTCTTTTCGTCACTCTTTCTAACTGGTGCTCTCTCACTGCATGCTTATCTATATAGCTTGCGCTCTTTATCGCCCGCTCTTACAATAACTGTATTCTTATTGTCTCTCTCTTGCTCTGTTTGCATTGTGTTATTGCTGTTTGTTTTTCTACAGCACTCGACACAAGGTTAGTTACACTTCAATTGATATCTCACTTATCATTTTTCTCCATTTTCTCTTTTTTTGCTTTCTTCTTTCCTTCTTTCATGACTTCGTGCTGCATCAAAGTCTGTAAGGGAATGTCCGATCCTAAGGCTGAGTTTATAAGCTGCTGGCTGTGTGACAACCTAGCGCATGTTAAATGTGCAGGTTTCACAGTGCGTGTAAAAGATTACATCGCCAATAAGACCGGCCTTAAATGGTGCTGCGAAGCTTGCCGTGATACGGAGATTAGTATGCAATCATTTGCAATGCATACGCGCAATAACTTCTTTGCGTTGAAAAAAAGCTTTGACCTTCTTCATAAGGATTTCCAGGCAATGGAATTTAAGTTTAACAATTTTAAAATTTTTACTGAGGCGCCTATTGTCTCTGAGCCTCCTTCTAGTAGCTTACCTCCGGAGGTAATTATCACTCCGGTTTTGAATAATGATAATATCTCGGTAACAATTCCTTCTGCAGCTACTTCAAACCCGCGTAGCTCTAAACCTAATAGAGCCAAAAAAGATAGGCCTTCAAATGATATGCCTCTTGTGTCATCTGAGGTCAATCATCTTCGGGTGTTTAATTCTCCCAAGCATCCCGCGCCTCCAAATGCTCTTCCTTGCGTAGTGGAGACTGCTAGACCTCTGAAGTCTATACCTAATAGACGCCAAATTTTTATTTCTCGCCTGGCATCTGACACTTCAACTGAAGATGTTAAGGAGTACATTTAAAGAAGCTTAATAATAATTGTCCCAACATGTCCGTTGAGAAATTTAAATTTAAGCATCACAGAGAAATTTCCTCCTTTAAAATATCTGTCCCCACAAGTGTATTTAGTACTATTTGTACTAATGCTTTTTGGCTGGAGGATATGGTTGTAAAGGAGTACAGTCCGCAAAAAGAGACATAAGTCTTCTGTTCCCCCTTCTCTTCCTACTAATGTTCCGTCAAAAAACTAATAAATTCTTCAATTCTATTAGCTTATCAGAATGTTAGAGGTCTTAAGTCAAAACTTTCTAACCTTTATGTAGATAGTTTTTCTTTCGAACATAACATTTTGGCATTTACTGAGACCTGGCTTAAACCTGACATTCTTGATGCATCTATACTTTCACCTCTTTATGTTATTTATAGATGTGATAGAATGGATAGAAAAGGTGGTGGTGTCCTTATTGCGATAAAATCTAATCTTACATCGCAATTAGTAAATAACTCCCCCACTAATATAGAAATTGTATGTGTGAAAGTGCGAATTCATAACATTAACTTATATATTTCCTGCTCTTATATTCCTCCCCAGTCTGATTTATCTGTATACCTAGCTCACTTAACGGTAATTCAATCTTTGTCCAGCATGCTTTTGGATAAAGACTGTTTGGTAGTTGTTGGTGACTTTAACTTGCCCGATGTTATTTGGTCGGATAACAACGACTTAATGACTTCTAACGAGTTTCTGTCGGGACTTCTTGAACTAAATCTATCTCAGGTCAACTCAATTCGAAATTGCAGGAACCGAATACTTGATCTTGTCTTTGTATCAGATCAGGTATGCGATACTGTTGTACGAATTGATCCTTTAGTTTCACCTGAAGATGCGTTCCATCCCACTTAAGAGCTCGCTATTTTGCTGTCACCATCCGGGCAGCAAAATAAACCACTTCCAATCACTAAACACTACTGCTTTAGTAAAGTAAACTTTAGTGATCTCAATAGATTATTTAATAACTACGATTGGTCGGAATTGTACTCTTCTAATAATTTAGAAGGTGCGATTGACATTTTTTATAGAGCTATTAACTCTATTTTTGAAATACATGTTCCTAGAGTGTATCATTCTAAGTCTACAAAACTTCCTTGGTTCTCTAGGGAACTTTGTAGACTTAAAAATTTGAAATCTAAACTTTACAAAAAGTTTAAATTATCTGGTAGGCTTACTGATTTTTCAAGGTATGTTAGCGCTAAGTCTGGCTTTGATACTTTGAACCACCGTTGCTATAGTGCATACTTAACTCGCTGTAGATTACAATTTGCTAAAGACCCTAAGCAGTTTTACAACTTCGTAAATCTAAAGCGGCGAACTGCTACATATCCTTCTTCCTTAACTCTTAACGAGAAAACAGCTAGTACCGATCAAAATATTTCGGACTTATTTGCAGATTCTTTCCAGGATACTTATTCGTCTAAGACTTACGATTCTAAGTGTCCTTATCCTTATACAATTTATCCAGCTAATTCTGTTTTCGGTCCGCAGATTACGGAAAGTTTGCTAGGTTGTGAGCTCAGTTTGGTCAAGCCATCTTTTTCTCCTGGGCCTGATGGGGTGCCTGGCTGTGTTCTCAGATACTGTGCTAATTCGCTCTGTAAGCCAATTCTTAAACTTTTTTGTTTGTCCGTTTCGACCGGATTATTTCCTAAGTTATGGAAAGAATCTTATGTTATTCCCTTACATAAAAAAGGCTCTAAGTCGGACGTCATGAACTATAGAGCAATTTCTAAGTTGTCTGCTATTCCTAAATTATTCGAGAAAATCATTACTTCTCAACTGCAACACTTATGTAGCTCAATCATCTCACCAACCCAGCATGGCATTGTGAGATCCAAATCTACTACAACAAACTTATTGGAACTCTCCTCTATTGTCATTAGTGGGTTTCATAGCTCGATGCAGACGGACGTCATCTACACTGATTTCAGTAAAGCATTTGATTCTGTAAACCACACTCTCCTAATGCACAAGTTGTCTCTTCTTGGTTTTCCTCATATTCTTATGAACTGGATTTCCAATTATCTTAAAAATAGAACTCAGAGAGTAATGTTCAATTCTGCCCTCTCGAAGCACATCTTTGTTTATTCAGGAGTGCCCCAAGGTAGCCACCTCGGACCATTGCTTTTCAATTTATTTATTAATGACCTTCCGTCTATTATTAAGAATAGTGCTGTTTTGATGTATGCAGATGATGTTAAATTATGCCTCTCTTATAAGGATCCTATTTCTGCTTCTTTGTTGCAAGCTGATCTTAACATTTTCAATTCATGGTGTAAAACCAATCTTATTGCCCTCAATTGCTTAAAGTGCAAAGCCATGACTTTTTGCAGAACACAACCTGTGCATGTTCAATACTTGTTAGACGGCCATCTTCTCGAGAATATATCTCAAATTAATGACCTAGGCATCTTACTTGATCGTAAACTCTCTTTCAACGATCACATTGAGTTCATGGTAAATAAAGCCATGAAGGTCTTAGGTTTCATTAAGCGTTGGTCTAAGGAATTCAATGACCCTTATACGACTAAACAGCTTTATGTCTCTCTGGTACGTCCCATCCTCGAGTATGGGTCCTGTTTGTGGTCTCCACAGTATCAGATTTATAAAGACAAAATCGAATCGGTGCAAAAGAAGTTTCTAATTTTCGCACTAAGAAACTTAAACTGGTCACCACAACTTAACCTTCCGCCATATCCTAGTAGATTACTATTAATTAATCTTCCTTCCCTTTCACACCGTCGCACTATGCTGGGTGTTACTTTCATTCTTAAACTTATCAATGGTGATATTGACTCTCCTTTCTTACTTAACAAATTAAACTTTTCACTTCCTATTAGATCAACCCGTTTCTACTCCTTATTAACAATTAGCACTTGCCATACTAATTACCTTATGCATGAACCTTTTAGAGTACTTTGTTCTGAGTTTAACAGACTTTACGGGGTTATTAGATTAGAGTCTTCTATTTCCACCAATAAAGCCTTAATCTTAGAACATTTACGCACACACTAATCAATTAATCTCTGGTGGTGGTCATTGATTTGATTGGGTTTTCCTGGGTTTCCCCAATCCTAGCAACAAATGTTGAATCAATTTACATTTACTCACCCCAGAACTATTTATTTATTATTTTTATTTCATATTTTCCTTTAATTTAATTCTAATTTTATATTTTAAATATTTAATATATATAATTTAATCATTTTTCAATTTAATTTTAATTTTACATTTAATTTTAAATTTCTGTCGACTGTGTATAGTTGACATTAAATAAATAAATAAATAAAAATAAACTAAAAAAAAAAAAATAAATATCACATACCATGTACATACTATAGTGTACACATATCTCGAATGTATACTGTAGTTATATGCACACAACAACTCCACTCAGCATAGCCTAAAAGAGGATCCACCGATAGAGATAACGGAGAGTAAGCGCGGGACACTGCCCTAAGCAGTTCAAACCAGTTCAAACCAGTTCAAGCTGAATTCTCTGCAATCGCGGCAGTCGCTCTGCTGCCGACCTCAGCAGCAGCGCTGCGTAGCGTAAGCATAGTATATAAGGAGCGCTTGTGCAAATTGAAGATCACTTTAATCTTGACCCTCGGGGTGCAACAATTAGGGCTTGCTCTCCCAAATAAATAAAAAGAAGCAACATCGAAGGTTGCTCTAAATAAAACCAAATAAATTGTTGTAATTGTCCACGACTCACCACAGAATAAATAGCTTGTAGTTTCCAAATTGTATTAGTTTAAAATTAATAAAGCAACAGCTAAGTGCTAGTTGATAATCTCTTCGACAATAGCTGTTAATTATTATTAATTTTTTCCCGGATCTCCTTACTTAACAGAAGGACGATCGAGAAACGAATTAATTACTCTAAAAATTAGTCGTTAAATATTAACCTTTCCTTCCCGGACTTCCTTACTTAACAGACGGACGGACAGCTTTCGGTGTGTCGCCAGATTAACGTACAAGTTAACTGGACAGCGGAGACCGCGGCGTGAGATTAACCCGTTGACACAGTGTGTGTGTTTTTTTTTTTTTTTTTTATTCCTTTATATCCCTTTATATCTACAATTATTAACTACAATTTATTATTTAAATATTTAGACGCGAGAATACTATAGGGAAGCCGCCAATCCTGCGGGTGACCGTAAAGTATTGCTTCGCAGGATGTTGTGGTTCTCCTACTGTACTCGCCGACGTTCACGCTCTAGGGAGCGTAGTGTTTTCGCTGTTCGTTCCGCAAAAAGAGACACTGCATCCCAATTACTCCTACTGGAGAGCATGATGGGTACCAGGTTGTCCGCTATGATCTCGCTCCCCACGAAAGCAGCAAGCTGGGTTCTCGTCTCCTGGAATCGCCCGCATTGGAAGGTGACATGCCTAGCATCTTCCTCTACTCCTACTCCATACCAAGTACAGTCGTTAGACTCCTCGTGTCCAAATCGTCGAAATATCACTGAAACAACCATGACCGCTGAGAAATTGCGTTGACCCTATGTCCGGTATCAGGGTGTGCGTCCAGCGTCCCTTTAATGAGGCATCCCAACTGGCTTGCCATCTCGATATACTGGCAGCTCGACTTGCTCTTCCGCTACTTCCCGTTGGTAGGTGTGTTTCCCGTTGCTCCCTAATAAGTTCCTCGATGGGGATCATTCCAGCCAGCACTAAGGCAGAATACTCTGACACAGTCCTGAAGGCAGAACATACACGAATAGCGCAGAGTCGGTATGTTGCTTTGATTACCTTGGCATATGACTTCACGTTAAACGCTGAGGCCCAGATAGGAGCAGCGTAGAGTATTATGGATCTTACTACGCTCATGACCAGCAGACGTCTCTGTTGTTTCGGAGCTCGTGTGTTCATCAGCATACGGGATATTGAACTACACGATGTCGCCGCTTTCTGGTGAACATATGCTAGGTGTTCTCTATAGCAAAGTCGAGTGTCTATCATGACGCCTAGATACCTAATTGCCCGCTTGGATTCAATCGTGACTTGACCAACCTTGATATGCGCAGTCTCGACCTTTTTGCGACTATTAATCAGCACGGCCTCAGTTTTATGGGCTGCCAACTCCAACCCTGCTTCATTGAGCCAATTGTGAATTCGAGTTATGCTCTCGTTGCAGGTTTCCTCCGTTTGTTGTAAGTCCTTTGCAATTGTGGCAAGCGCAATATCGTGGGCAAAACCAACAAGTTCAGATTGATCTGGTAGGTTGACCCGTAGTATGCCATCATACAACGCGTTCCATAATAGGGGACCCAAGACCGATCCATGAGGAACTCCTATGGATACTATGTGTGTACACTGACCAGTGATGGTGTCGTACATGAGATGCCTTCCGCTGAAATAGCTTTTAATCATTCGTAATAGATATGGTGGAACCCCAAATTCGACGAGCGCATCTATTACTTTATCTGGTCTTGCCGAGTTAAAGGCATTCTTCACGTCGAGCGTCGTTACAATACAGTACTGCTTGCTGCCGCCTTTCCATCGGGTACCTTGTACAGCTTTCGACGCAGCGTTAGTGACTTTCGATATTGCGTCGATTGTCGACTTGGCTTTGCGGAAACCGAACTGGTTAGCTGAAAGCCCCCCAGGCTGGTCAATAGCCGCTTGTATTCGATTAGCCATCAGCTTTTCGAGCACTTCCCCAAGGTGTCCAAAAGGCATATCGGTCTATATGCAGATGAGCAGATGGGAGCCTTCCCCGGCTTGAGCAACAGAAGCAACTGCTGTTTTTCCAGCATGTGGAGAATACTCCTTCGGTGAAGCACGTTGTATAGACATCTGCGAAGAGTCTAGCTTGGAGGGTAAGGGCCAGTTTGACAGCTCTGTTAGGAATTCCGTCCGGGCCAGGCGCTTTGTTTGCCTTCAACTCTCTGGCAGCGGTGATTAACTCCTCCACAGATACACCTTCAACGTCTCTGTTCTCTTGGGTTACCAGTTGTGATGCTATGGTCGGTACGTTCTATATAGGGAATAGGGTCTCCACTGTATTTTTAACTTGAAGTTCATCCGTTGGGATGGCCTGCTTGCCAGCGAAAATCCTTTTAACGACCGTCTTGTATGCCTTTTCCCATGGATCACGATCGGCGGAGTCTAGGAAGAGATTCCGCTTACTCGTGCGTATTGCCTTTTTTAGATCTCTTCGCGCCTTTCTGTACGCTAGCTATTTCTCCTGGAACGAAGATGTTTGACGGGATCTCTGATAGCGTCTGTTAGCTATCAAACAATTGGATCTTGCTGCAGCAATTTCATCGTTCCACCAGTGTGTAGAAGCATGATGTCTGAGGTAGATCTTCCTCGCCTGCATACTTCGATCACAGGCCTTCTGTATTGCTCTTGTGATTTCGACAGCCCTGTTCTCGGTATCGCCGCTTGTGGTTATAGAGCTAATCGCCGCGGTAATCAACCTTGGATCCATTGTTTCAGCACGATACATTCTCCTCGGGACAGGTGCCCATACTTTCGAGTCTCTAGTAGAGGCAATTTCGACCAATATTGCCCTATGGTCACTTCCAGTATAGCAGTCCAATATACTCCACTTAGCAGTCGCCGTGATAGAGGGACTAGAGAAACTAAGGTCGCTGACTGATCCAGCACCCGCTCTCGAGAAGGTGAAAACTGATCCAGTGTTCAGCAGGGTGATATCCAACGAGGCGAAGGACTCTAGGATCACACGGCCGCGTGCGTTTGTCGACTTGCAACCCCATTCTTCAGCCCAGGCATTAAAATCTCCTGCAACAATACTTGGGCTCTGATGTCGATGGTCAGGTCGTCCACAATGGTTGAAAACTATGATATGTCCAAGCTACGAGCCAAATAGCAGCTATAGATCCAGATCCCTTCAAAGTTTGCTCTCACAAAACCCTTATTACGACAGCTTTCGGTTAATTGAGCACCTCCGGATTCGCACGTCCATATTGCCGATCTTCCAGTTTCATCGCCAGCCCACGTTCCGGAATATTCCGGACGATATGGCTTACTAAGGATGGCAATCTGAATATTTCCCTCCTGGACAGTCTTCTGTAGCAAGTCTTGGGCCACTCTGCAGTGGTTCACGTTGAGCTGCAGTATCCTTAACATTTATTATTCTTTTTGGTTTCACTGTAGGCCGGACACCTAAAGCTGCCTGCCGCATGGTCAGAATCACCGCCTGAGCGTGTACATATCACACATTTCGGCGGATTAGTACATACATTGTAGGTATGGCCTTCTTTCCCACATTTAAAGCATAAGCCTCGAAAATTGTTCTTGCTTGTGCAGCTTGCTGCCTGGTGTCCGAACTCGAAGCACTTGAAGCATCGATTTGGTCTATCCACTCGTCTGACGCGACATATGACACATCCAATTCTGAATCTGCTCTCACTAATCTTCATTGAGCCTTCACTGAGGCTAATCCTTTTAACGCGTTTGACACCGTCTCCCTGAACTCCGCAACGCTTTGTCCCGATGTTTTGGTTAAGCTGATGAGAGGCTTCCCATTTTGGGTTCGTCTTATCCCTTGGACGTCCTCACTTAGGCTTCTCATTGACGGATTATTTTTAACCGATCTAATAATATCCGCATATGAGACATTATCCGCACCAGTAATTAATATCGCATCGGTTTTCGCCTTCCTTAGCGGTTTAGTGCTGTGCTGCGGCTGGGCCTTCCTCTTTAGCTCAACCCACTCGTTATCGGCTTTTTTGCTAGTAGACGGGGCGGTGGTTTCGCTGATGTTGCAGCTCCTTTCTGTCTGTTGTCCTCCAGCGGTTGCATTGCTCTTCTTCGGCGGGGTTTGCCGTTCAGCCTGATTCGCATCCCGCTGCCGCTTTGGGGCTCCTGAGGGTGTACCAATGGTCCGTTTAGATAGGATAGCTCCTGCTTGCCGTTCGGTCTCCGCCAAAATTCCTGCTTGCTTGATCAGGTTTTCCAACTTTGATAGGATATCCCTCGTGGACTGGTTTATGTGGCGTTGTCCAACATTAAACTTATCCATCAGATCGTGCACTTTGTCTGCCATCATCACTTACGTGCCCGCTACCGTTTTTGGCGCTAACAACACTGCCACCGGGGTGCCTGGTTTCTTCTGCTGAGGTGGTGACCTGGCCAGTGCTCCTCTTGGCTTGAACGCCTCCGTTGTGATTTCCGATATCGTTTCAGACAACACTCCCAAAAGAATGCTTTACTTTTCGACAGTCTGACCAGCTACTCGGTTTAAATAAAGCTTACGCTAGTATTTAATCGGCGACCGCCACACCCGATTCTCGTCGATCAGCTGTGCTGTGTAAGCACAGAGTAAACAAAATATAAAATCGGAAGCACTTTACACTCGTTTCACATAATTATTGTCGAACCGATTTTAATTCCGCGACCCGCGAGACGAGGGAGGGGGAGGAGAAGAGTACCCCTGCACTTTTAGATAATTAATACAGGAGTACTGCACTACCCGCACTGTGAGTAATTCTACGCTTTGCACAGATGCTAACTGAGATCTCTTTGCAGAGTTTCCACGACGTTACACGAATTATCTTCCACTAAAAACTCGGTTTGTAAAGAAAAATATCAGAGCTTGGAGCTAGAGCGTCTGTTCCGATTCACTTCCGATATCTCTGTGTGTGTGTGTGTGTTTTTTTTTTATTCTAAGCACCCACCAAGCATTTGGAAGATCGTTTTTGAATTAATCTCCTAGAGGAGTCTTTTTCGAGTCGTTGAAATGATTAAAAAATGAATCATTTAATAAGCGACTAGAAAAAGGCTGGAAAATAACTCGAAACGGTCTCGTAAATGTTCTTCAAATACGATTCATG
This sequence comes from Drosophila quadrilineata, assembly GCA_018150725.1. NCBI lineage: Eukaryota > Metazoa > Arthropoda > Insecta > Diptera > Drosophilidae > Drosophila > Drosophila quadrilineata. The sequence goes on along the minus strand of JAECWN010000432.1, from coordinate 583,701 downwards.
AAAAAGCAAAAACAAAATAGTAAGGCAATCGAAAATTGATCGCCTCGGTGATTGAAATGAGATAATGCGTCTTTTGCCTTGCACTAAAATTCGGTAAGAAAGCTGAATCGCACGTTCTCGCTCTTACACGCATTCTGCCATCTGCCCTATCTCATCGATCTTTTGCAAAGTTTACTTAACATGTAAGCTTGAAGCTAAGGTTCTTGAACATCAGTTTTAGTTAAAGAGTGAGTGAGGAATGTTTTTCAAAACAATATTGGTCTCATTTTATAGTTGGAAGGGTACCAAGCCAAGCGCTGAAAAAAGGTATATCATAACAATAATAAAATGTGTTTGTACATATTATAGATAAATTTAAATAAATAAAAATTTTAATTTTTCTCTCTTAGACATGTGGCACATAAAATATAATTGTTCAGACAAGCACATGAACACAGTGCTTTTGACGCATAACATCGTTTAACAAAAAAAAGAAGCGTGTGGAATAATTTTATATATTTTTAATACTTTTTAATTTATATTTATTTACATTTGTAAATCATCATTTACTATTACTATGATACTATATCATTATAAATAAAGGAATATATTAATAAATATCTTTCTTATTATCATTTACAATATGACTTGAAGAAGAGTTATTATTGCTAGAAATATTACTCGTAAAAGAGTCGATTATTGCTAGAAGAACGACTCAAAAACGAGCGAAAATCGATTAAACTATGACTCGAAAAAGACTCGCTTCACGCGAGAGAGAAGAGTCGAAAACGACTCCTCCTGAGGTGTCGAAAACGACTCTTCAGGAAGTGTCGCGGCTAGGTTTCCATTTTCTCCCGAACAGAGTTTCATTTTCGATCAGAAAACGCGCGCATATATGCTTATTTTAATCTTCTAGGAGAGTCAAAGAAGACTCGAATTCGATCAGAAATTTCATTAAATGCTTGCTGGGCACTAACATAACTTATATGGTACAAAGTATTATAATAACTTATACAAATATACAACACACGATAAGCTTGTAAAGAGGAAAGCTAGGCAATTTGCGCAATGACCGTTAAGTATTGCTTCGCAAATTGCCGAGCTTGCTTAATAAGTTATGTTGTTGATCGCCTCAGCTCCGTCAGTACCTCCACAGCGAATTGGTCGGTGCTCGACCACAGCGAACTCGATGAACTTTTCAAGCTACCCCCGCTTGAACAAAAAGTCTCTGGCAAGCCAGAAATAAGATTTCAGACTTCAGAAAGACTTCCAAACGAAAATCACGCATACATGTAAAGATATGTATACGCACAAGAAGCTATGCATGTATTTGTCTATTGCCTGTCTGGACAGTGAACTACGCATACACACGAGCTCAAAACAAAGATCAAGGAACAAACGAAACGGGGGTGGATTGCTAACAACATTAATGACAAGAGTGCGAGAAGCATGGTGATATGCGATCTCTATCATGTTTTCTCGCTCATTAGTTGTTGTCTACGCTTCTAAAAGGCGTACATTCTTGCGCAATTCATGCTCTCTCAGCAGCAGCCCAAGATAGGCGTTGCGTAGGTAATGGTGGACTTCACCACGCTCGTTAGCAGAAGCCTCCGTTGTTCTTTAGGGCCGCGGACATTCAGCATGATTCTGCTCAGCGACCTTACATTTTGGGCAACTTTCAGATGGACCGATGACAGGTGCTCTCTAAAGGAGAGTCGCGTATCGATCATCACTCCCAGGTATCTTATAGCCCTTTTGGAGGGTATACTGGAGTTCCCTACTCGTATGTGGGCGGTCTCGCCCACTTTCCTGCTGCTGATGAAAACCGCTTCGTTTTTTTCTGCGGCTGGGGAGAGGCCATTGCTATGCAGCCACGAGTGGATGATGCTAATAGCAGCGTTGCACTTGTTTTCAACATCGGGAAGTTCCTTGTCAACCGTCACAATGCTACATCATCGGCGAAACCTACTAACTGGACTCCGGGAGGTAAAGTGAGTCGGAGTACACCATCGTACATGACGTTCCACAGGAGGGGCCCAAGTACCGAGCCTTATGGAACACCGGCAGAGACTTGGTATTCACTGTATCCAGCCGAAGTGAGATATCGTAGCGTCCTGTTGCCAAGGTAGCTCTTACAGATCCCAAGAAGATACTGAGGTATCGAGAATTTTTCAAGTGATTGCAGTATTTTGTCCCAACGGGCCGCGTTGAAGGCGTTCTTTACATCCAGGGTGGTCACAAGGCAGTAATTTTTGTTACCACCTTTCCATCTGGCCCCTCTGATTGCATCACTAGCGGTGCGTGTGACCACGTAAAGAGCATCCAGGGTTGAGCGAGCCTTGCGAAAACATACTGGTTTGGGGCAAGGTCACCGGCAATATGGAGGGACTCCTCCAGTCGAGAACATATAATCTTCTCGAGCACCTATCCCAAACCGTCAAGTAAACAGATTGGCCGGTAAGAAGACGGGTCGTCAGGAGGCTTACATGGCTTAGGTAACAGAAGAATAGATTGTTTCTTCCAAATACATGGGAACTTCTGCTCTGCTAAGCATCTGTTGAAGAAAGTTGCGAAGGCTTCTGGTTGCAATGATAGGGCAGCTTTCAGCGCGCAGTTTGGTATACCATCCAGACCTGGAGCGCACTTCGTTCTCAATTGCCTTGCCACATCAAGTATTTCAGCGGTCGTAATTGGTGTGCTTGACGACTTACCAGCGGTATCATGGGATGTATCAAGATCGATGACGCTGCGAGGGAACAGGGTTTCGACAATCTTCTGTAGCTCAACTGGGTCAGTAGGAGTGAGGACTCGACCAGCATGTATTTTTTTCACCACTATTTTGTAGGCCTTACCCCAAGGCCTTACCCCCTTAGGCCTTACCCCCTTACCACAGAGTCACACAGAGCCAGGAAACAAGCTCGTTTTCTTTCCAAGATTCGAGCCTTAAGTTGTCTTCTGGCAATAACGTACTCTAAGTGACGCACAGGAAAGGTAGGACGACCACGTCCTCTTTGACAAACTCGCCTAGCACGTATACACAGGCTATTATGATGTTGCCCCTGCCTCTAGTATCATTAACCAGTGTCTGCAACACATCACTAAATGAGCCGATAGTCAGGCTGGGAGCGAGGTAACAGCTGTAGATCCAAACGTCGCCAAATCTGGCACGAACAAATCCTTGCTCGCTCAACGTCTCACAGAGATTGTGGTTTGAGCTCCCACATTTCCAAATAGCTGCCTTTCCAGTGGCATCAGAGACCCATGTTCTCGGGCATGATGATCCAATGTGATGGGGCTCACTCAAAATGGCAATGGATGAGCGTTCTTCGCCAACAGAGACCTCCAAGATGGCTTGAGCCGAGATGCAGTGGTTGAGGTTCAACTGCAAAATCCTTAACATTTTAAGGATTTTAGGGCAGCCTGGTAGTACGGGCACGCAAAGCTACCAACCGAGCTACCAACGGCACAAACCAACTAAACCCACCCCTACACTCCACACACAACCCCGCGGTATCACCGTTAAGTATTACTTCACGGGGATTGGGAAGAGCCACCGTAAGGCTCTCGCCTGCTTGTTTCCTACTCTACTTCCTCTTCTCTACGAATTCTTTCCCGTCTTCTCAGGTCTTTTTGAATGCTAATAATAACCCGGCTAACGTGTAGCCAGTTGGCATCCGTCTCCAACATGAACCCCACTAACTGCGACGGGGTGGGTATTCCCCTCGTCATCCCACTGTATCTGCTACAGTGGTATATGACATGCTCAGGATCCTCGTGAAAGAGACACTTAATAGAGTCTCTTATTTTTGTCAGGATTCAGGTTTATTTTAATAACATTCACGTTGATATTTATTCCAATTCAATTCTTATTACTATTCTTCTTGTGTATCTATTCTAACGCGCTTCTCTTCTTCTTCTTCTTGAGGCAACTCTGCTCTGCTCTTAACAAATCTCTGTTAAGTAATTGACATCCTCATTACAGCTGTTGTCTGAGTTTAACAGGCTGCTAGACCAGCTGGGCCGCCAACGCAATTTGTCGCTTACATTCGGCTTCTCCTGACTTCGAAGCGTCCTCGCAAGACTCTTCTGGGCTGTCATCATTTTCGCTATTGTCGTCCTCTGGTTCATCGGGTGGTATCTTGCACCATGGTTTCATCTTGTCGGATGCATAAACTGACTTGTAGTGGCGTTGTGTGCGCTGTGCGTTCGGGATATCTTCCACCAGATATCGATCATGTGGCAAAACTTTGCTGACCAGAAATGGACCTTTATATCTTGGTTCCAGTTTCCTTGATATTCCTGTGCTACATGGTTCATTCTCAACCAATACTAAGTCTCCAGGATCGTAGACAGTGGGCTTGGCATGTTTTCCATCATACCTCTTCTTGGCTTCTGCTCGTTGGTCGTTAATTCTTTTGGCAGCTGTATCACGGAGCTGCTGTAGTTCGTCATCTGTCATCAAATCTGCTTGTTTATCCTGCAAAATATTAACTAAAGTGTTCTGCAATACATCTCGGGGCTCATATCCATATAATAACTGAAATGGAGAAATGTTAGTGGTTTTATTGGGCATCGTATTTAAGCTCCATTGGATCGGTCGAAGCTTTTCATCCCATCTCTTCTCATTCTCTATCATTGGTAATAGCATTGACAAGATGGTTCGATTAGTCCGTTCAACTTGTCCATTTGCTCTCGGTGTACGGACAGCATTCAATACTCTTTTTATGTTGTTCTCACTGCAACTCTTTTGATGTAAAGGCGGTTCCTCTATCCGATATTATGCGCATGGGCATTCCAACGTAGCTGGTTACTTCATTCAAAATATCTATGACGTGTTTAGTTACTGGGCGAATGATAGCAAATTTGGTGAAAGCGTCTATAATGGCAAAGATGTGTTCATTCCGCTTCGAGCTTTTTGGGAATGGTCCTAAATGATCAACGTGAATTGTAGAAAACGGTATAGGTTTCATTTCATCATAATGATATCCTTCTTGACGTCCTCCAGGTCTTTTGTAAAATGCGCAGCCAACACATGATTTTATGTAGCTCTTGACAAAGTTTCTGATGCGGGGAAACCAAAACAACTTTGTAATGCGACTTATCGTTTTCTCGACACTCATGTGACCTGCTTTATCATGGTATTCGTTAAGAACTTGGTAGCGAAGTTGATTCGGCACTACACAAAGTAGTTTCTCTCCACACTTACGATACAGTCGCCCTTGTTCTATGACATACTCTTCGTTTTCCATTATCTTCAGCTTCTTTATATCTGCAACGATGGCTTTTATCTTCTCATCCTGTAGCTGTATAGTAAATAACCAATCTGTTTCGTCAATGATTAATTTAGAAATCTTCAAACTAGTCGTTTCCATTTCCTTAGCTAGCTCAATCGGAGTACGACTAAGTGCATCTACATGTTCCATTCTAGTTCCTGATCGGTGGACAACTTCGATGTCAAACTCCTGAATTCGTAACCACCATCGAGCAATACGAGGTATTAACTCTCGCTTCTCCATTGATGTTCTTAAAGCACTGCAATCCGTAATCACTCTAATCTTCTGCCCACAAACGTAATACTTGAATCTCTCCAACGATTCAACCACTGCTAACGCTTCAAGTTCATAACTGTGAAAGTTCCTCTCAGTGTTGGTTGTCGCTCGACTAAAATATGCAATTGGCTTCAAATGTCCAGTCTCCATCTGCAATAGCACACCGGCTAGGCCAATTGAACTTGCGTCTGTATGTACTTCATGTGCAGCGTCTACACGATAACTTGCGAGTACAGGTTTCGATGATAGGCTTTGTTTTAAAAGTGCAAATGCTTCATCTTGTGCTGATTCCCATATAAATGGCTGATTTTTACGCAACAGAATACGCAAGGGCTCGGAAATTATGGCGTATCCGGCAACAAATTTTCTAAAATAGCCACTCAGGCCCAAAAATTTTCTTATTTCTGTAACGTTGTTAGGCTTTGGATATGATGCAATGGCATTTGTTCTAAGTTCTCCTGGACTTATTCCGTCTGAATGTATTTGATGTCCTAGAAATGATATTGACTTCTTGTAAATCTCACATTTCTTTATGTTGAGGGTCAGTCCACATTCACGCAACACTTGCAAAATGCGTTTTAATTTTCCAATCATCTCACTAAATGTGTGGCTTCCAATTAAAATGTCGTCCATATAATGTAGCATATCTCCTTTCTGGAGCCGTCTCTGAATTTCTGTCATGAGTCGATTGAAGATAGCTGGTGCGTTCTTAAGTCCAAATGGCATGGGCTTAAATTCATATAATCCTTCTGTTGTTATAAAAGCTGTGTACTTGCGACTTTCAGGTGCTACTTCAATTTGGTAATAATCAATACATAATCGATCACTTCCATTCTGCTTCTTGATTAGTACCACAGGGCTTGCGTACTCGGATGTCGACAAAGTCTGTCAAAACATTGAGCATCTGCTGTTTTTTCGTTTTATCTTCAATATTTCTTAGTAGCTTGTTCATTTCTAATTGTTTCGTTTCTGGCAATTGCATAACTCTCATGCTTTCAAAAGTCATTTGTCCCTTTCCTAATCTTATATCCATATTAGCAATGACATCTTGACCTATCAAAAAGACTTCTTGAATTAACTCATCCTCTGCGATGTATACTTGTGCAGTTACTGTTGTACCATCGATTACAATATCTACGATATTCGATTCTGTTAATGAGCGGGTGCCTCCACAGATACCTCTTAGCTGCAAAAAAACAATCGATGCGTTCCGCATGTATTAATTGTGCAACTGACTTTCGAACGATACTTGCTTGACTTCCTGTATCAATGAATGCTTGATAGGGTTGTGATTGTACGAAAATCTCTCTTGTGAACCACTTATCTCGGTTCCTTGCTCCAAGTCGTCGTACATTTGAGTCGCTCTGTTTAATAGACTTAGCAACGGGCTCACTTTTTCTTTGTCGTGCTGGACACTCATTTGCATAATGACCGTGTTCTCCACAATTATAACATTTCTGCGTAGGTTTTGGTTTTGCTGACTTGTCATCTCGTTCCTGCTTAAGCTCAATATTGTTGAGTCTGACTGGATCTTGCCTTGCTGGTTGTAGTCCACTTCTATTAACGAAAAATGCTTCTGCAGAATCTCGCATCTATTTCATTGTTGTAAAATTAATAGCGGCGATGCTATGCTGTAGCTCACGATGCTGTAATCCTGCTCTGGTGTACCTTATGACTGCTGATTCGCTTAGTTTAAATCGTATTCCTAATGCTGACATGCGAAAACAATACTCCTTCACGGTTTCCTTCGATCTTCTAATTGCTTTGGCCATCGTATAATGAATTTCTGCTTCATCTGGCGTCGTTCCAAATTCGTCTCTGATAGCATTTGCAAACTCGATCCATGTAACGTGCAGATTTGGTGATGAATCAAACCAAAGTTTTGCTGAGCCTTTGAGTCGCGTATTGACCGCCAATAAAAGGAACTTTTCATCCCATTGATATGCTTCTTTGACTTTGTTAACTCAATCTATAAACTGATCCACAGATATGGCATTAGCATCATTCGGATCAAATTCTGGTAAAGTGCTAGCGATCTCTTTGACAGATGCTTGTCTGGTGTTGCAATTCCTTTGACTAACTTGATTACTTGAAAAGTTATCTGCATTATTATTGGTTTGCGGTTGAGCATTAGCCGTAACAGCTAAAGTGTCACGCTGATGGGTGATAATTTGCGCCATTAACTCTCTCATGTGCATCATCTCATTTTGCAACTGCTGAATTGGGACGTCACCATGGTCACTAGTATGCGGCATTTCAATTTCATTACTTCCTTCATGATCTTGCAGTCTCAATATTAACTCACTGCGAGTACCGGCTGTTGCTAGCTCTCTCTCTCTCAAAAGAAACTTCAATTGGTCCACTTTTAATTCTGATATATTCTGCATTTTTCGGTAATCTAGTTTTGTCTTTTTCTATCGTGCTTATAGTTTCTTATTGCAATATGTTGTGAAATTCACACAGACACTCACACACATGTACATATGTAGATGCTCGTAATATATGTAGATACACAATAGCTCAACTCTTAGCGCTCCAGGAAGACATCCAAAGACTAAACTCCAGGAAAACGTTTACCACGTAGTTTGTAACCAATCCAACTTGCAATCTGTTGTCACTAAGACCAACTTCAGAGAACACATCCCTTTGCAAGCCTCTACGCAAACGCTCCAATGTGAAAATGCTCGCTCTGATTAGTAGTGGTGGATAAACAAACACATTATTTATCCCACTTCTGAACTGAAAGAGACACTTAATAGAGTCTCTTATTTTTGTCAGGATTCAGGTTTATTTTAATAACATTCACGTTGATATTTATTCCAATTCAATTCTTATTACTATTCTTCTTGTGTATCTATTCTAACGCGCTTCTCTTCTTCTTCTTCTTGAGGCAACTCTGCTCTGCTCTTAACAGATCTCTGTTAAGTAATTGACATCCTCATTACAGCTGTTGTCTGAGTTTAACAGGCTGCTAGACCAGCTGGGCCGCCAACGCAATTTGTCGCTTACACTCGTGTTGCAGAGAACATTCCGAGCAGTACGAACTTGCTTCATGTCGGAACCTACATAAATAGAACCTATAACCTCCATGTTAAAAACTGGGAAGTATGAAAGTTTGAAGCCCCCCTCTGCCTACCTATCCAGTGTCAGAACACTGGGGATCAACCTAAAGGTCCATCGTCCGTTTGTCGATGAGTTCCACCTATGCTGCCATGCGGTAAGCGTTGCTTCCCGCTCCTCTTTTGGGCGGTATTTAGTTCGGACACTGTTACACCCGACCTTTTCCTTTCATAGATTGCATGCATCTCCTTTGCTAACAGATCTATGGGAATCATGTGTTACGAACCGATTTTTCCCGGTGGGCAACCTCAGCTAGCTCAGTGTACCCAGGGATGGGTTGCTGGGTCCCAATGCCCTCAGTTCGTAGCCAGATCCCGAACAAGTTCCGTCTCGTTCGCTACAACATCGATTACAAACATCGATAACACAACACAAATCATGACAAACACAAGCATGCATACAACCACAACAATCTACAGCTGAGTGGAATTACTGCTGGTCTGGTGTTGATGACCAGAGACGCGCCCACCCTACCATACGATGGACCCAAAGCGTAAGATTTGTGGTCCATCGCCCTTTGAGGAAAGTCACAGCTGACTATTCCAGGCTTTCACAGCCTTCTCTTCCCCCTCTCCTGCGGGAAACTAACAAATCATTTTAATTTATGCGCGCAACTGACAATATTTATTTGAAATTAATTAAAAATTATGTTGTGGGGGCCCTAAGGTGACGGATGACCGTGGCAGCAAGCCTGCTGTCTGCCAGGGCTAATCCTCACGCGCTATGTGCGGCAAAATAGAAGCTGCAAATAGCCTCGCACACAAATTACGACGGTCAATAAAAGGGTCCTATCCTACCTAGAAGAGCTCCTATGGGATTCGGGTGGGGACACCTAACCGTAACCAGAACAGCGTCTGGTTGCAACGCGCGCTGGCTTGCCCGCAAGCAGCAAAATTGCTACTCGGCAATGCGCCTACCTTCACAAAACTCCAAATTAACTTAATTTAAAATCTAATTCTATCAACAAACTTAATCTATAGGACATCACATACAAATAAATAACGAGTAAATAAATAAACAACAAAATAAATAATAATAAAACAAATAAATAATGAAATAAAGGTGCGTTGGGGACGATGTGGGGGGGGTCTGATGCGACGTGCCCCTCAGGGCTATGTAGGTCTCTGTACGCCCACTGCGGGGCTTGCGCTGATCTTCTGCGGGGCTGGAGGAGGGATCGCCTACGTTTGACGTACCCCACATGGCTAATGTTGCCACAGACGCGACGCCAAATGGACCGGACTCACCCGAATGTTTTTTTTTATAATATTGCCCCTCAGGGCGGCGGGAACGTGATGGCGGCGGCGTCGTCGTTGGTGCGTCCATGCTGACGCGGCGGCAACATTGCTGCTTTCTTGTGGGCGACGACGAATCCTCCAGCACAGGCTTACGGAGCGTGTGGCAGCTCCGGACTTCCATGACACACAATATCCACAAATAAATTGGCCGACGCCGGATTCCCAACTCATTGGACCCGGTCGTCTGCCTGCTGCCACAAAATTCACCATTTAGAATTTGTTTGTTATTTAATTCACTCCGCTTACCTGGCTTATTCGAAAGCTCCCGCTTATTATTGTATACTGCACATGCATGAATCCCTAACTGTCGTCAGCGCCTTGGCCTGGTCTTCAGCGCCCGGTCTTCATTTTATTTAAATTATATTGACCGGGCGCCCCCAGCACGTGCATTCACTTGCAGATTTTTCATGCCACACTTTCGTCGGGCAATCAGCTGTTCATGACGTTTCAAATGAGGGGTTATCGATGTCCCAGAATTATGGCAACGCCGGACATATCGCTGACCCAGCCCTAAGATCATCGATAACCCGCAGCCGGCCCAACGAGAATGCAACATCACCCGGAAATTCCGAGCGAGCAAACCTGCAAGCGCTGCAAATTGCCGGGCGCATCAATCGTGGGCCCTAGAGTCAGGGTTGCCCACAATCCGCGCCCAACGTAGGCCACACCCACGACTCTGAACTGAAGTAAACTAAACCTAACTAACCTAACATGCACCTAACTGCTAATTATCCTAAAACCGGAGATCAGATGTTAGAGAGACGACGATTCCGACATCCCGTAGAAGCAGCTCCCTCAAATCCTGGTAGGAGATGACCCGGATCATCGGAAACGCTCTCCGGGCGCCGATGCCGCGTCCTCCTTCCATCCTATCTCCGTCTCGGGTAGATGCCCTTCTCCTCAGAGCCGGAGATCCCCCTTGGAGGCACCACCCAATGATCCGCAACCGTCCGCACGTCCACTGCTTGAAGTGATGTGGAGCAATGCACGGCTCCACGGCTGCCACAGGCGCATTCGTGGCCATCGAAGGCCCATGCGACCACTGGTCCCTCCACGACAACCTCATCGTGATTCCACGATCTCCTGCTCTGCCGGCAACACCCCTATGCCTACTTAAAACTACCGCATGCACTATTTACAACCTAATACTACCTATTTCTATCAGCATGCTCCTACAACTAACCAATAAAAATAAATAAATAAAAAGAAACAACTACCTAACAAATAAATCCAATAAATAAATTTAAAAAATATATGACTAACTACCTAACATTAAAAAAATAAATAATGATGAGAAGTAAATAAATAATAACTAAAAAAAACTAACAACCTAATAAATAAATAAATATATTATAAATAATCATAAATAATAAATAAGGCTACCAAAACTAAATACAAAAAAAAAACTAACTCCTAACCTGAAGGGGAAGGAATTTTGCGTCCGCCGGAATCAGCTGTATCTTCCTACGTCTCATGACAGTAACTCCGCTCACATCAAAAGACAAACAAATATTACTTCCTCCAACTGGCGAATCATCAGCTTCACTGACGATCCCCAGTTAGGGGTTTTCCACAAAGACTGCGTTTCCTAATCCACTTGCGGCCGCCAACAAACCTTCTTGGCGGTGCATCGCATGGTGGCTTGCTTCTGCCCCATGGGTCTCCAGACCCAAGGCAGTCCATCGATGGCAACAAGTGGAGGGAAACACACATACAAATCTACGTTACAATTAAGCGTGCTCGTCCCTACACTGCTGCCGCCCTCGTTGTATCGTCCGTCGCAAACCGAGTCGCAAACGTCACTGCTCGTCGTCGAGCGTGCGTGTCATACACGGATGCTAAGGAGCAACACACTCGAGTGGTCAGCTCTTGGGCCGCTCTTGCCACGCTTTCTCATCCCATGCGACGTCGCAAACGTCACTGTTCCCCGTGGAACGTGCGTGTCATACGCGCATGGTCAGATCAAACTTGGTTAAGAACAGCTCTGGTGCAGTTGATCGTGGCGAAACGCCAGACAAATACACCAGACAAACTAACATTTACGTTACAACTCTGCGTCCCACTGGATCATACAGGTGGCCCTAAGGTCTCGATTCGTCGCGCAATTCCACTCCGATTACGTCTTCGGGTGAAAGTCGCGACTCCTCAAGGCCCGAAGGTCAGCTACACTACCACTGTGACACAGAACAAAAACTACATTTGGCCCATGAAGGTGTCCTCAAGGTCCTGATTCGCCGATCCACTTTACGCCGATTACGTCTTCGGGTGAAGTAACCAACTCCTCAAGGCCCGAAGGTCAGCCTCACTACCAACAAGGCTTCGGCGTTCGGTTTATTTTTTTGTTAACCAATGAAAGCACGTCGCTTTACGCCGGTTCCTGAAACCGTTCTCGCGAACTGCTCCAGAAACACTGGTGTTTTCGTTTGGGCGCCATATCTGTTACGAACCGATTTTTCCCGGTGGGCAACCTCAGCTAGCTCAGTGTACCCAGGGATGGGTTGCTGGGTCCCAATGCCCTCAGTTCGTAGCCAGATCCCGAACAAGTTCCGTCTCGTTCGCTACAACATCGATTACAAACATCGATAACACAACACAAATCATGACAAACACAAGCATGCATACAACCACAACAATCTACAGCTGAGTGGAATTACTGCTGGTCTGGTGTTGATGACCAGAGACGCGCCCACCCTACCATACGATGGACCCAAAGCGTAAGATTTGTGGTCCATCGCCCTTTGAGGAAAGTCACAGCTGACTATTCCAGGCTTTCACAGCCTTCTCTTCCCCCCCTCCTGCGGGAAACTAACAAATCATTTTAATTTATGCGCGCAACTGACAATATTTATTTGAAATTAATTAAAAATTATGTTGTGGGGGCCCTAAGGTGACGGATGACCGTGGCAGCAAGCCTGCTGTCTGCCAGGGCTAATCCTCACGCGCTATGTGCGGCAAAATAGAAGCTGCAAATAGCCTCGCACACAAATTACGACGGTCAATAAAAGGGTCCTATCCTACCTAGAAGAGCTCCTATGGGATTCGGGTGGGGACACCTAACCGTAACCAGAACAGCGTCTGGTTGCAACGCGCGCTGGCTTGCCCGCAAGCAGCAAAATTGCTACTCGGCAATGCGCCTACCTTCACAAAACTCCAAATTAACTTAATTTAAAATCTAATTCTATCAACAAACTTAATCTATAGGACATCACATACAAATAAATAACGAGTAAATAAATAAACAACAAAATAAATAATAATAAAACAAATAAATAATGAAATAAAGGTGCGTTGGGGACGATGTGGGGGGTCTGATGCGACGTGCCCCTCAGGGCTATGTAGGTCTCTGTACGCCCACTGCGGGGCTTGCGCTGATCTTCTGCGGGGCTGAAGGAGGGATCGCCTACGTTTGACGTTCCCCACATGGCTAATGTTGCCACAGACGCGACGCCAAATGGACCGGACTCACCCGAATGTTTTTTTTATAATATTGCCCCTCAGGGCGGCGGGAACGTGATGGCGGCGGCGTCGTCGTTGGTGCGTCCATGCTGACGCGGCGGCAACATTGCTGCTTTCTTGTGGGCGACGACGAATCCTCCAGCACAGGCTTACGGAGCGTGTGGCAGCTCCGGACTTCCATGACACACAATATCCACAAATAAATTGGCCGACGCCGGATTCCCAACTCATTGGACCCGGTCGTCTGCCTGCTGCCACAAAATTCACCATTTAGAATTTGTTTGTTATTTAATTCACTCCGCTTACCTGGCTTATTCGAAAGCTCCCGCTTATTATTGTATACTGCACATGCATGAATCCCTAACTGTCGTCAGCGCCTTGGCCTGGTCTTCAGCGCCCGGTCTTCATTTTATTTAAATTATATTGACCGGGCGCCCCCAGCACGTGCATTCACTTGCAGATTTTTCATGCCACACTTTCGTCGGGCAATCAGCTGTTCATGACGTTTCAAATGAGGGGTTATCGATGTCCCAGAATTATGGCAACGCCGGACATATCGCTGACCCAGCCCTAAGATCATCGATAACCCGCAGCCGGCCCAACGAGAATGCAACATCACCCGGAAATTCCGAGCGAGCAAACCTGCAAGCGCTGCAAATTGCCGGGCGCATCAATCGTGGGCCCTAGAGCTGAGGTTGCCCACCGGGAAAAATCGGTTCGTAACAGATATGGCGCCCAAGCGAAAACACCAGTGTTTCTGGAGCAGTTCGCGAGAACGGTTTCAGGGACCGGCGTAAAGCGACGTGCTTTCGTTGGTAAATAAAAAAATAAACCGAACGCCGAAGCCTTGTTGGTAGTGAGGCTGACCTTCGGGCCTTGAGGAGTTGGTTACTTCACCCGAAGACGTAATCGGCGTGAAGTGGATCGGCGAATCAGGACCTTGAGGACACCTTCATGGGCCAAATGTAGTTTTTGTTCTGTGTCACAGTGGTAGTGTAGCTGACCTTCGGGCCTTGAGGAGTCGCGACTTTCACCCGAAGACGTAATCGGAGTGGAATTGCGCGATGAATCGAGACCTTAGAGCCACCTGTATGATCCAGAGGGACGCAGAGTCGTAACGTAAATGTTAGTTTGTCTGGTGTATTTGTCTGGCGTTTCGCCACGAGCAACTGCACCAGAGCTGTTCTTAACCAAGTTTGATCTGACCATGCGCGTATGACACGCACGTTCCCCGAGGAACAGTGACGTTTACGACGTCGCATGGGATGAGAAAGCGTGGCAAGAGCGGCCCAAGAGCTGACCACTCGAGTGTGTTGCTCCTTAGCATCCGTGTATGACACGCACGCTCGACGACGAGCAGTGACGTTTGCGACTCGGTTTGCGACGGACGATACGACGAGGGCGGCAGCAGTGTAGGGACGAGCACGCTTAATTGTAACGTAGATTTGTATGTGTGTTTCCCTCCACTTGTTGCCATCGATGGACTGCCTTGGGTCTGGTGACCCATGGGGCAGAAGCAAGCCACCATGCGATGCACCGCCAAGAAGGTTTGTTGGCGGCCGCAAGTGGATTAGGAAACGCAGTCTTTGTGGAAAAACCCTAACTGGGGATCGTCAGTGAAGCTGATGATTCGCCAGTTGGAGGAAGTAATATTTGTTTGTCTTTTGATGTGAGCGGAGTTACTGTCATGAGACGTAGGAAGATACAGCTGATTCCGGCGGACGCAAAATTCCTTCCCCTTCAGGTTAGGAGTTAGTTTTTTTTTTGTATTTAGTTTTGGTAGCCTTATTTATTATTTATGATTATTTATAATATATTTATTTATTTATTAGGTTGTTAGTTTTTTTTAGTTATTATTTATTTACTTCTCATCATTATTTATTTTTTTAATGTTAGGTAGTTAGTCATATATTTTTTAAATTTATTTATTGGATTTATTTGTTAGGTAGTTGTTTCTTTTTATTTATTTATTTTTATTGGTTAGTTGTAGAAGCATGCTGATAGAAATAGGTAGTATTAGGTTGTAAATAGTGCATGCGGTAGTTTTAAGTAGGCATAGGGGTGTTGCCGGCAGAGCAGGAGATCGTGGAATCACGATGAGGTTCTCGTGGAAGGACCAGTGGTCGCATGGGCCTTCGATGGCCACGAATGCCCCTGTGGCAGCCATCGATGGCAACAAGTGGAGGGAAACACACATACAAATCTACGTTACAATTAAGCGTGCTCGTCCCTACACTGCTGCCGCCCTCGTCGTATCGTCCGTCGCAAACCGAGTCGCAAACGTCACTGCTCGTCGTCGAGCGTGCGTGTCATACACGGATGCTAAGGAGCAACACACTCGAGTGGTCAGCTCTTGGGCCGCTCTTGCCACGCTTTCTCATCCCATGCGACGTCGTAAACGTCACTGTTCCTCGGGGAACGTGCGTGTCATACGCGCATGGTCAGATCAAACTTGGTTAAGAACAGCTCTGGTGCAGTTGCTCGTGGCGAAACGCCAGACAAATACACCAGACAAACTAACATTTACGTTACGACTCTGCGTCCCACTGGATCATACAGGTGGCCCTAAGGTCTCGATTCGTCGCGCAATTCCACTCCGATTACGTCTTCGGGTGAAAGTCGCGACTCCTCAAGGCCCGAAGGTCAGCTACACTACCACTGTGACACAGAACAAAAACTACATTTGGCCCATGAAGGTGTCCTCAAGGTCCTGATTCGCCGATCCACTTCACGCCGATTACGTCTTCGGGTGAAGTAACCAACCCTCAAGGCCCGAAGGTCAGCCTCACTACCAACAAGGCTTCGGCGTTCGGTTTATTTTTTTATTTACCAACGAAAGCACGTCGCTTTACGCCGGTCCCTGAAACCGTTCTCGCGAACTGCTCCAGAAACACTGGTGTTTTCGCTTGGGCGCCATATCTGTTACGAACCGATTTTTCCCGGTGGGCAACCTCAGCTCTAGGGCCCACGATTGATGCGCCCGGCAATTTGCAGCGCTTGCAGGTTTGCTCGCTCGGAATTTCCGGGTGATGTTGCATTCTCGTTGGGCCGGCTGCGGGTTATCGATGATCTTAGGGCTGGGTCAGCGATATGTCCGGCGTTGCCATAATTCTGGGACATCGATAACCCCTCATTTGAAACGTCATGAACAGCTGATTGCCCGACGAAAGTGTGGCATGAAAAATCTGCAAGTGAATGCACGTGCTGGGGGCGCCCGGTCAATATAATTTAAATAAAATGAAGACCGGGCGCTGAAGACCAGGCCAAGGCGCTGACGACAGTTAGGGATTCATGCATGTGCAGTATACAATAATAAGCGGGAGCTTTCGAATAAGCCAGGTAAGCGGAGTGAATTAAATAACAAACAAATTCTAAATGGTGAATTTTGTGGCAGCAGGCAGACGACCGGGTCCAATGAGTTGGGAATCCGGCGTCGGCCAATTTATTTGTGGATATTGTGTGTCATGGAAGTCCGGAGCTGCCACACGCTCCGTAAGCCTGTGCTGGAGGATTCGTCGTCGCCCACAAGAAAGCAGCAATGTTGCCGCCGCGTCAGCATGGACGCACCAACGACGACGCCGCCGCCATCACGTTCCCGCCGCCCTGAGGGGCAATATTATAAAAAAACATTCGGGTGAGTCCGGTCCATTTGGCGTCGCGTCTGTGGCAACATTAGCCATGTGGGGAACGTCAAACGTAGGCGATCCCTCCTTCAGCCCCGCAGAAGATCAGCGCAAGCCCCGCAGTGGGCGTACAGAGACCTACATAGCCCTGAGGGGCACGTCGCATCAGACCCCCCACATCGTCCCCAACGCACCTTTATTTCATTATTTATTTGTTTTATTATTATTTATTTTGTTGTTTATTTATTTACTCGTTATTTATTTGTATGTGATGTCCTATAGATTAAGTTTGTTGATAGAATTAGATTTTTAAATTAAGTTAATTTGGAGTTTTGTGAAGGTAGGCGCATTGCCGAGTAGCAATTTTGCTGCTTGCGGGCAAGCCAGCGCGCGTTGCAACCAGACGCTGTTCTGGTTACGGTTAGGTGTCCCCACCCGAATCCCATAGGAGCTCTTCTAGGTAGGATAGGACCCTTTTATTGACCGTCGTAATTTGTGTGCGAGGCTATTTGCAGCTTCTATTTTGCCGCACATAGCGCGTGAGGATTAGCCCTGGCAGACAGCAGGCTTGCTGCCACGGTCATCCGTCACCTTAGGGCCCCCACAACATAATTTTTAATTAATTTCAAATAAATATTGTCAGTTGCGCGCATAAATTAAAATGATTTGTTAGTTTCCCGCAGGAGGGGGAAGAGAAGGCTGTGAAAGCCTGGAATAGTCAGCTGTGACTTTCCTCAAAGGGCGATGGACCACAAATCTTACGCTTTGGGTCCATCGTATGGTAGGGTGGGCGCGTCTCTGGTCATCAACACCAGACCAGCAGTAATTCCACTCAGCTGTAGATTGTTGTGGTTGTATGCATGCTTGTGTTTGTCATGATTTGTGTTGTGTTATCGATGTTTGTAATCGATGTTGTAGCGAACGAGACGGAACTTGTTCGGGATCTGGCTACGAACTGAGGGCATTGGGACCCAGCAACCCATCCCTGGGTACACTGAGCTAGCTGAGGTTGCCCACCGGGAAAAATCGGTTCGTAACAGATATGGCGCCCAAACGAAAACACCAGTGTTTCTGGAGCAGTTCGCGAGAACGGTTTCAGGAACCGGCGTAAAGCGACGTGCTTTCGTTGGTTAACAAAAAAATAAACCGAACGCCGAAGCCTTGTTGGTAGTGAGGCTGACCTTCGGGCCTTGAGGAGTTGGTTACTTCACCCGAAGACGTAATCGGCGTAAAGTGGATCGGCGAATCAGGACCTTGAGGACACCTTCATGGGCCAAATGTAGTTTTTGTTCTGTGTCACAGTGGTAGTGTAGCTGACCTTCGGGCCTTGAGGAGTCGCGACTTTCACCCGAAGACGTAATCGGAGTGGAATTGCGCGACGAATCGAGACCTTAGGGCCACCTGTATGATCCAGTGGGACGCAGAGTTGTAACGTAAATGTTAGTTTGTCTGGTGTATTTGTCTAACGTTTCGCCACGATCAACTGCACCAGAGCTGTTCTTAACCAAGTTTGATCTGACCATGCGCGTATGACACGCACGTTCCACGGGGAACAGTGACGTTTGCGACGTCGCATGGGATGAGAAAGCGTGGCAAGAGCGGCCCAAGAGCTGACCACTCGAGTGTGTTGCTCCTTAGCATCCGTGTATGACACGCACGCTCGACGACGAGCAGTGACGTTTGCGACTCGGTTTGCGACGGACGATACAACGAGGGCGGCAGCAGTGTAGGGACGAGCACGCTTAATTGTAACGTAGATTTGTATGTGTGTTTCCCTCCACTTGTTGCCATCGATGGACTGCCTTGGGTCTGGTGACCCATGGGGCAGAAGCAAGCCACCATGCGATGCACCGCCAAGAAGGTTTGTTGGCGGCCGCAAGTGGATTAGGAAACGCAGTCTTTGTGGAAAAACCCTAACTGGGGATCGTCAGTGAAGCTGATGATTCGCCAGTTGGAGGAAGTAATATTTGTTTGTCTTTTGATGTGAGCGGAGTTACTGTCATGAGACGTAGGAAGATACAGCTGATTCCGGCGGACGCAAAATTCCTTCCCCTTCAGGTTAGGAGTTTTTTTTTTGTATTTAGTTTTGGTAGCCTTATTTATTATTTATGATTATTTATAATATATTTATTTATTTATTAGGTTGTTAGTTTTTTTAGTTATTATTTATTTACTTCTCATCATTATTTATTTTTTTAATGTTAGGTAGTTAGTCATATATTTTTTAAATTTATTTATTGGATTTATTTGTTAGGTAGTTGTTTCTTTTTATTTATTTATTTTTATTGGTTAGTTGTAGGAGCATGCTGATAGAAATAGGTAGTATTAGGTTGTAAATAGTGCATGCGGTAGTTTTAAGTAGGCATAGGGGTGTTGCCGGCAGAGCAGGAGATCGTGGAATCACGATGAGGTTCTCGTGGAAGGACCAGTGGTCGCATGGGCCTTCGATGGCCACGAATGCCCCTGTGGCAGCCGTGGAGCCGTCCATTGCTCCGCATTATTTCAAGCAGTGGCTGTGCGGACGGTTGCGGACCATTGGGTGGTGCCTCCAAGGTGGATCTCCGGCTCTGAGGAGAGGGCATCTACCCGAGACGGAGATGGGATGGAAGGAGGACGCGGCGCCCGGAGAGCGTTTCCGATGATCCGGGTCATCTCCTGCCAGGATTTGAGGAAATGGCTTCTACGGGATGTCGGAATCGTCGTCTCTCTAACATCTGATCTCCGGTTTTAGGATAATTAGCAGTTAGGGGCATGTAAGGTTAGTTAGGTTTAGTTTAGTTCAGGGTCGTGGGTGTGGCCTACGTTGGGCGCGGATTGTGGGCAACCCTGACTCTAGGGCCCACCTGGGATGCGCCCGGCAATTTGCAGCGCTTGCAGGTTTGCTCGCTCGGAATTTCCGGGTGATGTTGCATTCTCGTTGGGCCGGCTGCGGGTTATCGATGATCTCAGGGCTGGGTCAACGATATGTCCGGCGTTGCCGTAGTTCTGGGACATCGATAGCCCGATTTTAAAGAAAAAATCACGAACAGCCGATTGACCACGAGAGTGTGGCAAAGAAAAATCTGCAAGTGAACGCACGTGCCGGTGGGCGCCCGGTCAATATAATTTCAATAAGATGAAGACCGGGCGCTGAAGACCAGGCGAAGGCGCTTACGACGAGGCCACAGCTAGGGATTTGTGAGGAAATGCAAATGATAAGCGGGAGCTTTGAAATAAGCCAGGTAAGCGGAGTGGTATTAATAATAGAAAAATTCTAAATTGTGAATTTTATTGTGGCAGCAGGCCGGCGACCGGATCAGCTGAGGTAGTAATCCGGCGTCGGCCCAATTATTTGTGTATGCTGTGAGATCCGTAGCTGCCACACACTCTGCGAACCTGCGCTAGAGGAGCCTTCGTGGACACGATTCTAGACGCAGCGAGGTGGCCGGCACGTCGACACCAACAACACAGTCGACACCGCAACCCCGAAGCCCTGAGGGGCAAGATTAGTCCGGATGCTCTGGTGAGTTCGGCCCTTTTTGCCGTCGCGTTTGCGGCAACATTACCCACGTGGTAGGCGCAGCAAGGGCGTGACGCTACCTCCAGCCCCGTGAAGCACACTGGCATCTTGCGGATCGGTGCATCTGCCCACTACAGACCCGCAGAAGATCGATGCAAGCACCGTGGTGGGAGTAAATAACCCTATATAGCCCTGAGGGGCACGTCGCACCGAAAGCGTGCGCATTTCGTCGTGGTCTGCCCCCTTGCAGAACCCCCCTCACCGTCCCCGTCCCATATTTATATTATTATTGTTTATTTATTTTATTATTTATTTATTTATTCATTTGTGTGTAAATGTCCGATAAGTTAAGCTTTTGTTAGTGATTTTTTTTAGATTTGTTGAAGGTAGGCGCATGCCGAGTAGCAATTTTGCTGCTTGCGGCAAGCCAGCGCGCGTTGCAACCAGACGCTAGTCTGGTTACGGTTAGGTCTCCCCCGAATCCCAGAGGAGCTCTTCGAGGTAGGATAGGACCCTTTTTATTAACCGTTTCAGTGAATGTGCGAGGCTATTTGCAGCTTCTATTTTGCCGCACATAGCGCGTGAGGATTAGCCCTGGCAGACAGCAGGTTTGCTGCCACGGTCATCCGTCACCTAGGGCCCCACAAAATATTTTTTAATTAATCTTGAATAAATACTTGTTAGTTGCGCATCAAAAAAAAATGAATTGTTAGTTTCCCGCAGGAGGGGGGGAAGAGAAGGCTGTGAAAGCCTGGAATAGTCAGCTGTGACTTTCCTCTAAGGGCGATGGACCACAACATTCACGCTTTGGTCCATCGTATGGTAGGGTGGGCGCGTCTCTGGTCACCAACACCAGACCAGCAGTAATTCCACTCCGCTGTAGTTTGTTGTTTGTATGCATGCTTGTGTTTGTTGTTGTCTGGGTTGTGTTATCGATGTTTGTAATCGATGTTGTAGCGAACGAGACGGAACTTGTTCGGGATCTGGCTACGAACTGAGGGCATTGGGACCCAGCAACCCATCCCTGGGTACACTGAGCTAGCTGAGGTTGCCCACCGGGAAAAATCGGTTCGTAACACATGCCTGCGAGCACTAAGGCCGCATTTTCCGAGATCGTTCTGAGCCAGACAACTGCAACGAGTAAAATTTTTTCGCTCGTACTCGAGTACTGATGCATACTCTGTTTGATTTATTCTGTTTACTTCGGGTATGCGTATTGAATTTTTCGTTTCCAACTCAATGAGGTCGAACAAATTTCAATCACGAGTAATCGGCCCATACATCATTTTCTTACGAACGCAACCAACACCCGAAGTTCAATCATACTCAAACATGTATGATTTGTCTGCTAACCGGTGTTCGGTCAAATTGTGTTCATGAAGACTGTACACCAGAGGTCTGCGACGAGTAGTACTCGTCGAGAACACATTTGGTGGGTGTATTTGTGATAACAGTGAAACGTAATAGGCTTGCGCCTGGCTCTGTTGATAGTATAATATTTTAATTTAATTAATTTAAATTAAATAATAAAATATAGACGATAACGCCGTCGCGCTTTATCTATCGCCGTTATTCATCAGCCGAAGAGGTATAGAAGAGTAAAGAATAAGAAGTCAGTTGAAGTCAGTACATCTGCCTTTGAGTGACTTTAAATCAATCCAATCGGTTATATACACTTGAGTGAGAATCTGAACAAGGCGTTGCCAGCATAAAGTTTCCAACTTCATCTGTTGAAACTTCATCTGCAAACGTTTATTAACTCGAGCTACATATTAAATTAATTCATAATGGAAAACTTGGATACCTTGAAGAAACAGCGGTCCAACCTGCGACGAAATATCACTCGGACTCTTACCGCAATTGAGCCACAGCATTCACTTTCGTCCGCACAATTAAGTTGCCGCCTAGCAATTCTAGAGGCATACTTTAAGGAGGTTATTTCTGTGCAAACCGACATAGAGCTGCTAAATTTGGATGACGAGTCTCAAGGGAAAATTCGAACAGAGATTGAGGAGTCTTATATAACGGCTAAGGTCTGCATCAAAGATCAGCTCGGACTTGATGAGGGTAATACAACAGTGCCTACGGTGGAGTCAACACTGCTCAGCAGCCACTCAACGTCCGCAAAGCTACCACGGCTGGCTTTACCAATCTTTGATGGCAAGTACTCTGAATACCAGAACTTTATTACCACTTTTAAACAAATTATTGACAAGCAGCAGCATCTATCCTCCATCGAAAAGTTCAACCATTTGATAAATTGCCTTCGTGGGTCAGCATTGGAAACGGTAAAAGCATTTCAAGTCACTACCGATAACTATGCAAAGGCACTGAAACGCCTTCAGGAACGATATGACAAAAAAACGCTAACATTCTTGGAGAACATACATGCTCTCTTGAATTTGCCAGCTTCGCTAAACAACAGCGCACAACAGCTGCGCAGCCTCATCGATAATGCATCAGCACTGTACAATTCTCTGCTGTCGCTGGGCAGCGAATCTCAGGTCGCAGAGGCAATGCTCATCTCAATTGTAATGGAAAAGGCAGATCAAGGAACGAGAGCAAAATGGAGCGAGTCAATGGATTTGTCGGTGTTGCCGACATGGTCGTCGTGCGTCAGTATTGTTGAACGGCACTGTGAATACCTAGAGGCCGACAACAAGCCAAGTTCAAAGATATCTGTCCAAAGCAAATCTAACGAAAAGCCGCGAGAGCTGCATGGCCCGCGCAGAGGCCTATCATTCAAATGCACCACTCAGCCATATCAAATCTGCTTCAGCTCAGACCACAAAACTCACAGGTGCGTTCAGTTCAACAATACTACTGTCGGGCAACGAACAGATATTGTGAAACGCCTCGAATTATGTCTGAACTGCCTACGACGAGGCCATCCAGTTACAACATGTCCATCTACCCACAGATGTAGAATCTGCTCCAGGAATCACCACACAATTCTACACCACGATGCTGCGTCAAGCAACGCCGCGTGCGAACGAAAGGAATCCGCAGTAGCTCACACACACGTGGACGTGTGTCATGGTCAAGTCGTTTTAGCTACGGCGCTTGTACTCTGGCTGTTATAAAGTAGGCCGTGCACTCCTTGACTCGTGCTCCCAGGTCAACTTCATGTCAGAGGACTTTGCCCAATGTCTGCGCATACCTCGCGCCAAGCATCACATGCAAATAAGCAGTATCGGCGATTCACAGGCGCATATCAAACACAAGGTATCTACTACAGTAAAATCTAGAGTTGGAGAGTTTGAAATAGACCTTGACTTCTGCATCACTTCTAGAATTGCTCATCATCCGTACTCAGATCTCGACATATCTGAATGAAACATACCTCAAAATATTTCATTGGCTGATCAGGCATTCCATAAGTCCAGACGAATAGACTTACTACTGGGAGCTGACACTTTATTTGACATACTCTCCATCGGACAGAACAAGTTGGGATCACACTTGCCTGTACTACAGAAAACATTATTGGGATGGATCATTTCAGGCCGCTGTCAAACTAAACAGACTGCTGTTTATAACTTTATGACTTTAGAAGAATCCATCAATTGCAACATTGAACGTTTGTGGCGATTGGAAAGCGTTACTGAACCAGCTGATTGTTACACGCCGGAGCAGCGCGATTGTGAGGATCATTTTGCACGCACTGTACAGCAAGGTGCAGATGGTCGAATTACCGTTCGCCTTCCCTTTAAGGACAATCATTCTTCATTAGGCAATTCCTACGTTACAGCACGAAGACGATTCGAGTGCTTGGAACGACGCTTAAGCCGCACTCCTGAATTAAAGGCTCAATACTCCGAGTTCATGCAAGAGTTCGAAACTCTTAGACACATGAGCCCAGTTCCTAGAATAAAGTGGCACGAACCGCACTACTTCATTCCGCATCACTGTGTGCTAAGACCAAACAGCACTTCGACCAAACTAAGGGTAGTTTTCGACGCATCCTGCCAAACGACATCGCAAAAATCCCTCAACGACTTGCTCATGATCGGTCCGACCATACAACCGGATTTATACACGATACTCTTACGATTTCGCACATATCGCTACGCCATCACCGCAGACGTCGTCAAGATGTTCAGGCAAATTCATATGGCGCCAGAAGACCGGAGGTTCCAGTATATTCTTTGGCGAACATCACCTGAACAGCAGCTTCATGTGTTCGAACTCAACACGATAACATACGGTACAGCCACAGCACCTTTCCTCGCCGTCCGCAGCATGACGTACTTAGCGGACCAACATGAAAAAACACTGAAGACCGGTGCAAACGCAATAAAATCTTCGTTTTATGTTGACGATTTTCTCGGAGGAGCGGAAACAGTCAGTGGACTTCATCAGCTCAAATATGAGGTCACCAAAATTCTCCAAAGTGGCAAACTGGAACTAGCGAAATGGCATTCGAACCACCGAGACTTTGTCGAAGACAACTCTTCCAAGTGTTTGAATTTGGAGAGCGACACCGTCACCAGCACTCTCGGCTTAAAATGGTGTCAACGCTCGGATGTGTTCTTCCTCTCATTCGCACCTACTATCTCACACGATCATATTACAAAACGTTCAATCTTATCCACAGCATCCTCGCTTTTCGATCCACTTGGACTCATTGCACCAGCCCTTATCGTTGCGAAGTTTATTCTTCAGGAACTATGGCTACTCAATTGACTTGGGGCGAGTCAGTTCCACAAAATATGGCTACCGCTTGGACCACATTCCTGGACCACATGTCATCCCTAAAGGCGATGAGTATACCACGCTACTGCTTAAACTCAGAATCCGAGACTTTGCAAATTCACGGATTCTGCGATGCATCAATTCATGCGTATGGATGTTGTGTTTACGCTCGCACCACTAACACAACAGGACAAGCTCAGGTGCATCTTATAACTTAGAAGTCTCGAGTAGCTCCGATTCAAAAAAGATCGCTGCCGAGACTGTGTGGAGCACACATGCTGGCTCAACTATTGACCAAGCTCCGGACGGTATTTAAGGCCAATCAATACACAGTTTTCTTATGGACCGACTCTCAGATTGTATTACACTGGATAAGACAGCACTCAGCCGTGTTGTCTACCTTCGTTGGCAATAGAATTGCGGAAATCCAAGAAATGACTGCAGATTGCTCGTGGAAATACGTGCCGACACAGGAGAATACGGAAGATTTAGTTTCTAGGGGATGTTCCGTAGCAGATCTCCACCATTCAATGTGGTTCAACGGACCTTCCTATTTACAACACGCAGCCGATAAAAGGCCGGTAGATAGACGTGACAAGGTTGACATGGAAACAGTCACATTGGAAAAACGGAAAGCAGCATTCACCATCACGACAGCTACTAACCATCTTCTAGAAGCGTTATCCAAATACAGTTCACACAATCGGTGCTTGCGTGTGGTATCATGGTGTCTTCGATTCAACACGTCGTGTAGAAAACTTTCGTCCCAAGCGACTACGTTTCTTACACCAATGGAGCTCCTTCGGGCTTTCCACTGCATCATCTGGAATCTGCAAACGAAATACTTCGGCGACGACATTAATCGATTGTCCAAGAATACTCAAGTCCGTAGCAGTCTTAAGTATCTTAATCCTTTCTTACAGATCACTGATGGCTTCCTCTTGCTGAAAGTCGGCGGCCGCTTGGATCTGTCTGACGTTTCCGGTGGTCGGAAGCACCCAATATTGCTGCCAGGAAAGGACGACTTTGTCCGCCAACACCTCCAACACGTCCATCGTCAAAATCGTCATGCAGGGCCCAAGGCTTTGATTGCTATTGTCCGTCAATTGCTCGATCAGTGGCACGACAAGTCGTTCGCTCATGTGTACCCTGCGTACGATGTCGACCCCAGCTTTTGAACCAGATCATGGGTCAACTTCCAGCCGAGCGGCTGACACCTAGCAGACCATTCCAACGATGTGGAGTAGAATTTCACAGGAGCCAGCACCAAGATGGAAGAATTAAAGAAGTTCATGTTCAAACCCGAAACTCAGCATTCGGTAATCCACCATTGCCAAGAAGATTTTATTAATTTTCACTTCATCCCTCCCAGAGCTCCCCATTTCGGGGGTATTTGGGAGGCAGCAGTGAAGAGTATAAAGGGCCTAATGACTCGATCCTTACGTAACACTCGACTGACGTTTGAAGTATTGTCCACGGTCACTGCAGAAGTGGAAGCAATACTAAACTCTCGTCCACTCTCAGCCCTTTCCAGCGACCCGAACGACCTTGCGGCTCTTACCCCGGGTCACTTCCTCACCGGCGATGCTTTACGAGCTCTACCTCAGCTTACAGAGGACGAAACGAAAATTGACCATTTGGAACGCTGGAGGCTAGTCAGCACCATAAAGCAACAGTTATGGCGTCGATGGTCTGAGGAATACATCAATGAACTACAAGTACGTTCAAAATGGGCTTCAACAACTCCAAACATCAAGGTCGGCAACCTGGTGATTATCGATGCAGACAATCTGCCACCGCAACGTTGGTTACTAGGACGTATAGAGGCAGCCATAGCTGGAAAGGATAACTGCGTACGCGTCGCTGATGTTCGCACCGAAAGGGGAATATTGCGTCGCCCTATCCACAAACTGGCTCTATTACCTGTTCTTTGAAAGCTCATATATTTTCAACGGTCCCGGGATGTTGGGTCACACTCTAATAGTTTAGAGCTTGCTTAATAAGTTATGTTGTTGATCGCCTCAGATTCTCTTGGCGCCTAAGCTCCGTCAGTACCAGAGAACGGCAAGGGTTCACCCTAACAATAAGTGTACCCGAATCATTTGTGCGTTTACGACACTCAGGGTGTGCGAGGCACCCTAAAATATTGCTTGTTGTCTTGTACTGACAATTACGAACATGCTCATATGCACAAACGCAAACCGGTTTTGTGCTCTTTTCTGCATGTATAAGTTAACCAGAGTCAACATTCTCCAGAATGTTGACACAATTCACACCGGTCAAAACCGCTGAATTAGAATTTGACCGGAAGTTGTTGCAGTCAGCAGACATTGCAAGTAATTGGAGTCAACGTTCCCCAAAATGTTGACCCAATTCACACCGATCAAAATCGATGTGTCAGAGTTTGATCGGATGTCGTTACTGACCCAATTGCAACACCAGTCAAAATCGCCAAATTCGCATTTGACCGGATGTCACTGCATAGCCGGCAGACGCTGCATGTACCGAGCGGCCGCTATGAAAATAATTAGATAAATAGCTTGTAAGTTTCATTGTATTCTTCAGTTTAAGATCAATAAAGAAACAGCCAAGTGCTGATAATAATAACACTAATAAACTCCGACAATAAGTCGTTAAAATTATTAATAATAACTAATAAATCCTTCCCTGATCTCCTGACTAAACAGTAGGACGATCAGGAAGTAATAAATTAATTAATTGGCGCCCAACTAGTGGTAGTTTCGAATTACCCACGAACGTTTTGAACGCGAACATCGTAAACCGCGGAAGCTATTCAGACAAGCAGACCCACGCCGCGGATTAACCCATTGACTGCTGCGCGGGAAAAGCCTAGGACCTTAATTAAGTAGGACAATTAGAACTTAAACAAGCATGTAAGTGGCAATTTTTTTGGCTGAAACCTAATTCAAATCTGAGAAAAATCAGCGCTTAACGCATACCTTGCAAGTCGCCCCAAGAATTTTATTTATGTTACATAAGTGCTCAATCGCGGGTCTTCGTTTTTTTTATATTTATTGTAAGTTGTGTGTATCGGTCCATGAGCTCTCCGTTTTTTAACTATAGAACGCCTCCTTCGCATCATTCGAGTGATTCAGAGTCAGATCCGAATAGTCTTGTTAGGGTTCTCAGAAACAGAATTGTCAGGCACAGGTCCGCTCGCTCAGCTCCTTCCTTAAATATGGACCCAGAGCAACTCAAGTTAATGGTGGAAGCGGCGATTGCCAATGCGCTTGCTGAGCAAGCAGCTGTTAACCAGCGCGAACAGCAAGCCCTGCTGGAGAAAATTAATGAGCTATCCACACAAGTAGCAGCAGCTAACGTTGCAGCTCCAGTCGCGGTGTCTTATACCCCGATAGACATTAGGAATGACACTTTTTGCGACGAGTCCTTGGACGCAGTAAAATGTTTGTCCGATTTCATGGGGGCACAGGAGGCATACGTCTCTTGGAGACAGGCAGCAGTCGCTGCCTACCGCATCTTTAAACCTTATGATGGCAGTTCTCGTCATTATCAAGCAGTACTCATAATTAGGAGTAAAGTCAAAGGTCCAGCCGATTCATTGCTATCCTCATTTGGAACGGTACTGAACTTTGACGCCATTATCAATCGCCTTGATTTTACATATAGCGACAAGAGACCGATCTATGTCATAGAGCAGGAGCTAGGCATATTGAGGCAGGGGGGTCTATCTCTTCCTCAGTACTACGACGAAGTAGAAAAGAAACTCACATTACTGACGAATAAAGTCAACATGTGTTACGAGCCTATATTGGCAAAAGGCCTATGTGAGAAGTTTAGGGAAGACGCTCTGCGTGTGTTCATTTCGGGTCTCAAGCGTAATCTTACAGATGTACTCTTTGCAGCAAAGCCCAAAGATTTGCCTACGGCTTTAGCCCTCGCACAAGAGCTCACAGCTAATCACGAAAGAGCCACGTTCGCGGCTAATTTTGCGAGAAGCCTAGAAGATAAAGAGCGCAAGCCGTTTTCCAAAGGGCAGGGTCGCCAGCAAGAGGTTCAATCTCAGCGGCCTGACTCGCAGGCATTCGGTGCTAGGAACCCCCAATTCAACAGGCAGAATAAGTCGAGGGATCAGTCTGATCAGTATAGAGCTAAGCATCCGAATGGTAAAGGCGCGCTAGAAAGCATAAAAATCGAATCGTCCTCTTCAAGGGTAATGCAGCCTAGCCGAACTTCAGCGGATACGTCTAGCCGCTCTGGTAGTCGCAAGGGGCAACAGGGACTGAATCACGTTGCACAAGGCGCGACAAAAGAATCAGACACCTATGCTGATACTGCTTCGAGCGCAGAAGCACAGGTTGATGATGAAATGACCACTGGATACGATTCCGACGAAATAAATTTTTTAGGGGAGGTCCCTGTTACCCGTCATCAGACGAAGAGTAGCGGGGACTAATATGAAATTCCTCATAGACACGGGCGCGTCGAAGAATTTTATCCGACCACACAAGGGGTTAAAAGGCGTCCGCTCTGTTGAGTTTCCCTTTACAATACATTCCATCCATGGAACTACTAAAATAACAAAGAAATGTTTCGTCTCATTGTTTAATATAAAGGCAACCTTTTTTCTACTACCAGACCTGTCGACGTTCGATGGTATCATAGGGCATGATTTGTTGATGGAGGCAGGAGCTTCACTTTGCTTAGCCTCGGGTCGACTCAAGTGGGGTATGGAGGATGAGCAAATTTCCTTTCACACCTGTACCAACGTTAACTACACGAATGTAGATCACTCAGGAAGCACCCCTATCCGTGAGAAAAGCCTTCCTAAGAGTATTAGAGAATAGGAAACGGGCCTTCGCAGACCCTAACGAGGCCTTGCCCTACAATACCTCGGTAGTAGCTACCATTAGAACGGTCGATGAACAAACCGTCCATGCCAAGCTTTACCCATACCCAATGGGGGTGGCGGATTTCGTGAACAAAGAAATTCAAAATCTGCTAAAGGATGGCATAATTCAAAAATCAGTCTCACCCTACAACAACCCCATTTGGGTGGTAGATAAAAAGGCAAGGATGAAGGCGGCAACCAAAACAGGAGGTTAGTAATGGACTTTCGAAAACTTAACGAAAAAACCATTCCTGATAAATACCCCATACCGAATATATCAATGATATTGGGAAACTTAGGAAAGGGTAAGTTTTTCTCAACACTGGACCTTAAGTCTGGCTATCACCAGATTATTCTCGCTGAGCGTGATCGTGAGAAAACTGCCTTTTCAGTAAATGGGGGAAAATACGAATTTCGAAGACTCCCCTTTGGTCTGAAAAATGCGGCTAGCATATTTCAAAGGACCATCGACGACATATTACGTGAGCAGATAGGTAAATTCTGCTACGTGTATGTCGACGATGTGATCATCTTCTCGGAAAATGAAGAAATGCATGTCAGGCACGTTGATTGGGTTCTTAAGTCCCTCCTTGATGCAAATATGAGGGTCTCAGTGGAGAAGTCTCGCTTTTTCAGGAAAAGCGTGAACTTCCTGGGATTTGTCGTCACCTCCAACGGTACAACGACGGACCCAGAGAAGATAAAGGCAATTCAGGAGTTTCCTGAACCAAAGACGGTGTTTGAAGTTAGATCGTTCTTGGGACTGGCCAGCTATTATAGATGCTTTATTAAGGATTTTGCAGCTATAGCCAAGCCCATTTCTGACATCCTAAAAGGGGAAAATGGAACGGTCAGTAAGCATAGGTCAAGGAAGATACCCGTAGAATTCTCTGATCTTCAACGCAACACGTTTGAAAAGCTACGGAATATATTGAATTCTGAGGATGTCATGTTGCATTACCCTGACTTCACGAAGCCATTTGATCTAACGACGGATGCTTCGGGTTACGGCATTGGCGCTGTTCTTTCACAGGAAGGGCGGCCCATCACGATGATTTCGAGGACGTTGAAAAGTCCCGAGGTCAATTATGCCACAAATGAAAGGGAACTTCTGGCTATTGTGTGGGCCCTGGGCAAGTTACGTCATTATTTATATGGTGTGAAAGACCTAAATATCTTCACAGACCATCAGCCCCTGGCGTTCGCAGTATCTGAATCCAACCCGAACGCCAAGATTAAACGATGGAAAGCACGCATTGATGAAGCCAATGCGCGAATCTTCTACAAACCAGGTAAAGAAAATCTAGTTGCTGACGCCTTGTCAAGGCAACAGCTTAACACAATGAGCCATCACGGCAACGAGTCATGCGCGGCAACGACGCATAGTGAGCTTTCCCTCACTTACACCATAGAATCCACTGAGAAGCCGTTTAATTGCTATCAGAATCAAATAGTTCTTGAGGAAGCACGCTTCGCACTAAAGCGCTCTTTCATTATTTTTCAAAACAAAAGAAGACACTCCTTAAGCTATGTATGTAAAGAATCACTACTTGACGATTTATGTGAGGTAAATAAACCAAACGCAGTAAATGCCATTTTTTGCGATTTACATACTCTTGCACTTGTGCAAGATGAGTTGGTCCGGAGATTCCCTGCGACCAAGTTTTGGCACTGTAACAAAATGGTGACAGATATTTTCGGTATCAGTGAGAGAAGAGAGATTCTTACTGCAGAACACTCAAGGGCTCATAGGGCGGCCCAGGAAAATGTTAAGCAAGTCTTGACAGAATATTATTTTCCAAAAATGGCTAAGTTGGCCAACGAAATCGTACAAAACTGTAAAATATGTGCTAAGGGTAAATACGACAGACACCCTAAAAAACAAGAACTTGGCGAAACACCAGTTCCTTCACAGGTAGGAGAAATGTTGCACATTGACATTTCTCTACCGACAAGAAATACTTCCTCACTTGTATAGACAAGTTTTCCAAATTTGCTGTGGTCCAGCCCATTGCCTCTAGAGCTGTTGAGGATTTAAAACCAGCGTTGCTTCAGCTTATGAATTTTTTTCCCAAGGCTAAAACTATTTACTGTGACAATGAACCGTCATTGAATTCCCAGACAATAACAACAATGTTGAGCAATAGCTTTGGAGTCGCAATCGCAAATGCACCTCCCTTACACAGTGTGTCCAATGGGCAGGTGGAACGCTTTCACAGCACATTACTAGAGCTTGCTAGATGTTTAAAAATTGACAGAGGAATAGGTGACACGGTGGAAGTCATTTTATTAGCGGCAACAGAATACAATAAGTCAATCCATTCGGTTATTAAGAGAAGGCCAGTTGACGTTGCCCAAGCACACTCAGACGAACCGCAAGTAGGAATAGGAAACAGGATTAGGGACGCTCAGGCTGCGGTCAGGACCAGAGAAAATGCATCGCGGCAGAACAGAGTCTTCGAGGTTGGAGAAAAGGTTTTAGTAAAATCCAATCGAAGGCTTGGTAATAAACTCACACCCTTGTGTGAGGAAAAATCTGTGGAAGCGGACCTGGGAACCTCGGTTCTTATTAAAGGGAGAGTAGTCCACAAGGACAACATCAAATAACGAGGACAATCACCTTTCTTAGGCAATTTACCATAGATTCATAAAAGTACTTTATTAATTTTTTTTTTTTAACAAACATTAGGTTATTCTTGGTGGTGGGTTACTCCTTGTCGAACTTATTAATAGCTGAGCACATTCACCCCACAGGTTTGGAGCCGTATTCCTCTTCTTGTTATCCCTGACATCGGCACACATTACCGATTACTCGAATGCCAAGTACATTCACATCATAGATGGTAGAATCTTAGTATGGGAAGAGTTCGCCTATGTTAAACATTCGGCGAATATTTCGGAGTACATGCGCGTCGTTGAGGAAACAACCAACCTTGTCAATTCCAACGACA
This sequence comes from Drosophila quadrilineata, assembly GCA_018150725.1. Lineage (NCBI taxonomy): Eukaryota > Metazoa > Arthropoda > Insecta > Diptera > Drosophilidae > Drosophila > Drosophila quadrilineata. Next base: position 550,661 of record JAECWN010000432.1, on the reverse strand, counting down.
TATTCCCACAATCTCATATGAGGAAACTCCTGAGCGTGGACACGGTTCATCTCCAAGACCTTTTAGAGGCTTTGGGGCACACCATAGAAACGCCAGGAGCTTGGACTTCCTGGGTTCTTTATTAAAGGTGGTAGCGGGCACACCCGATGCTAGCGATCTGGAGAAAACTAGGTTCACCGAGCAACAATTAATAAATTCAAGCAATAGGCAGATAGAAATAAATACTAGAGTTCAAGACCAGATAAACCAACTAACTCATACAGTAAATCAAATTCTTAAAGGTGCGAAAAGTTCACAAATCGACACCGGCCATTTGTATGAAACGCTTTTGGCTAGGAATAGAATGTTAATGATGGAACTACAAAATTTAATGCTTGCCATAACGCTTGCAAATGCCAATATTGTTAGCCCAAATATTTTGGATCACTCAGATTTGAAATCGGTTTGGCTAGAAGAACCCACCAACACCCCCATTGGGGATCTCATGTCTGTTTCGTCCGTAAAAACTTTGCAATCCACTAACATGATCTATTTTATAATTAAGTTTCCAGTAGTTAAGTTAGATTGTAAGAAGATCATCATTTTCCCTGTCATCCATAAGAATTATGTATTACGTCTAATGGAAAATACAATGGACAACATCATAGCCGAGTGCCGCGGAAAACCTACGCTCTCAAAGAATGCCGCATTGCCCCCGGTGCCACATTCTGCCGCCTAGCCCAGGGAAGCACATGCGCCACCGAACTCCATGCGGGAGGAACTGCGCATTGCGAGATACAACCAAGTAATCTAGGCGTAATCACCGAAGTGGACGACGGGATTCTAATTATTAACAACAGTCCGGCTGAAGTCCAGGTGGATAACGGTACCAAGGTCTGGGTACAGGGTACTCAGCTCGTTACCTTCAATGAGCGAGCAATGGTCAATGGGACGCTCTTCATCAACAGCAATAATGTCCAGAACAAAGTTCCTGCACTTGCCAACTCTCCCCAACTAAACATCACCGCCAGCCAAGATGTTCTAAGCCTCCCGTACCTTCAGCGCTTGAATGAGCGCAATTTGGAAGAGATACAACCTATCGACGAATTACCATTGCAAAAAGGAATGCCAAGCAGTTAAAAGTGATGGTTGCCGAAATTGGAACGGCCGGGGACGGCCTTAAGTTGGGTGGGGGGGGGGTGGGGTAGTTAACCAGAGTCAACATTCTCCAGAATGTTGACACAATTCACACCGGTCAAAACCGCTGAATTAGAATTTGACCGGAAGTTGTCAAATTTACAAATTTACTGTGACAATGAACCGTCATTGAATTCCCAGACAATAACAACAATGTTGAGCAATAGCTTTGGAGTCGCAATCGCAAATGCACCTCCCTTACACAGTGTGTCCAATGGGCAGGTGGAACGCTTTCACAGCACATTACTAGAGCTTGCTAGATGTTTAAAAATTGACAGAGGAATAGGTGACACGGTGGAAGTCATTTTATTAGCGGCAACAGAATACAATAAGTCAATCCATTCGGTTATTAAGAGAAGGCCAGTTGACGTTGCCCAAGCACACTCAGACGAACCGCAAGTAGGAATAGGAAACAGGATTAGGGACGCTCAGGCTGCGGTCAGGACCAGAGAAAATGCATCGCGGCAGAACAGAGTCTTCGAGGTTGGAGAAAAGGTTTTAGTAAAATCCAATCGAAGGCTTGGTAATAAACTCACACCCTTGTGTGAGGAAAAATCTGTGGAAGCGGACCTGGGAACCTCGGTTCTTATTAAAGGGAGAGTAGTCCACAAGGACAACATCAAATAACGAGGACAATCACCTTTCTTAGGCAATTTACCATAGATTCATAAAAAGTACTTTATTAATTTTTTTTTTAACAAACATTAGGTTATTCTTGGTGGTGGGTTACTCCTTGTCGAACTTATTAATAGCTGAGCACATTCACCCCACAGGTTTGGAGCCGTATTCCTCTTCTTGTTATCCCTGACATCGGCACACATTACCGATTACTCGAATGCCAAGTACATTCACATCATAGATGGTAGAATCTTAGTATGGGAAGAGTTCGCCTATGTTAAACATTCGGCGAATATTTCGGAGTACATGCGCGTCGTTGAGGAAACAACCAACCTTGTCAATTCCAACGACATATTCCCACAATCTCATATGAGGAAACTCCTGAGCGTGGACACGGTTCATCTCCAAGACCTTTTAGAGGCTTTGGGGGCACACCATAGAAACGCCAGGAGCTTGGACTTCCTGGGTTCTTTATTAAAGGTGGTAGCGGGCACACCCGATGCTAGCGATCTGGAGAAAACTAGGTTCACCGAGCAACAATTAATAAATTCAAGCAATAGGCAGATAGAAATAAATACTAGAGTTCAAGACCAGATAAACCAACTAACTCATACAGTAAATCAAATTCTTAAAGGTGCGAAAAGTTCACAAATCGACACCGGCCATTTGTATGAAACGCTTTTGGCTAGGAATAGAATGTTAATGATGGAACTACAAAATTTAATGCTTGCCATAACGCTTGCAAATGCCAATATTGTTAGCCCAAATATTTTGGATCACTCAGATTTGAAATCGGTTTGGCTAGAAGAACCCACCAACACCCCCATTGGGGATCTCATGTCTGTTTCGTCCGTAAAAACTTTGCAATCCACTAACATGATCTATTTTATAATTAAGTTTCCAGTAGTTAAGTTAGATTGTAAGAAGATCATCATTTTCCCTGTCATCCATAAGAATTATGTATTACGTCTAATGGAAAATACAATGGACAACATCATAGCCGAGTGCCGCGGAAAAACCTACGCTCTCAAAGAATGCCGCATTGCCCCCGGTGCCACATTCTGCCGCCTAGCCCAGGGAAGCACATGCGCCACCGAACTCCATGCGGGAGGAACTGCGCATTGCGAGATACAACCAAGTAATCTAGGCGTAATCACCGAAGTGGACGACGGGATTCTAATTATTAACAACAGTCGGCTGAAGTCCAGGTGGATAACGGTACCAAGGTCTGGGTACAGGGTACTCAGCTCGTTACCTTCAATGAGCGAGCAATGGTCAATGGGACGCTCTTCATCAACAGCAATAATGTCCAGAACAAAGTTCCTGCACTTGCCAACTCTCCCCAACTAAACATCACCGCCAGCCAAGATGTTCTAAGCCTCCCGTACCTTCAGCGCTTGAATGAGCGCAATTTGGAAGAGATACAACCTATCGACGAATTACCATTGCAAAAAGGAATGCCAAGCAGTTAAAAGTGATGGTTGCCGAAATTGGAACGGCCGGGGACGGCCTTAAGTTGGTGGTGGGGGGGGGTAGTTAACCAGAGTCAACATTCTCCAGAATGTTGACACAATTCACACCGGTCAAAACCGCTGAATTAGAATTTGACCGGAAGTTGTTGCAGTCAGCAGACATTGCAAGTAATTGGAGTCAACGTTCCCCAAAATGTTGACCCAATTCACACCGATCAAAATCGATGTGTCAGAGTTTGATCGGATGTCGTTACTGACCCAATTGCAACACCAGTCAAAATCGCCAAATTCGCATTTGACCGGATGTCACTGCATAGCCGGCAGACGCTGCATGTACCGAGCGGCCGCTATGAAAATAATTAGATAAATAGCTTGTAAGTTTCATTGTATTCTTCAGTTTAAGATCAATAAAGAAACAGCCAAGTGCTGATAATAATAACACTAATAAACTCCGACAATAAGTCGTTAAAATTATTAATAATAACTAATAAATCCTTCCCTGATCTCCTGACTAAACAGTAGGACGATCAGGAAGTAATAAATTAATTAATTTATACATGAGTTGTCGTAGATCACAATGCTGAAGCAAAAGGGTTGAGTGAAATTAAGAGCACAACACTCAAAACATCCAATATGTGAGTTGTCATGTGTGTGTTGTTATTCTTGCTTTAGAGTAATACATGCATTCACTCATTCATTGCGTGGTATATATTCAAATTTACTTATGAATTAAATGTTCACAATTATGTTGTTATTAGTAATCCTTTTGGATTAAATCTTAAACTAAAAATAAAAGAAATTGCTGTCTTCAGTGACTAATATTAAAAGACCAAATTCTTATAAATAATGCGTCTTCAATGACTAGCTCTTACAATATGATAATAATATATTGTCTTCAATGACTAATAAAAAAAAAATTAATGAAAATGTCAAATATAAAAATATAAAAGTAATATGTTCCACATAACACTTCTTCATGTTTACAAGTTGAAGTCATCCATACAAGTTGGATACACTCAAAATAACTATTGTAAAACATGAGTGTTTCGGTCACCGCGCATTATTGGGCATTGCTTTTTGTGATCTATTCTTGCTGCTCGCACATTTGTTTTGAGTGTGCTGTGCAGTCCACTTATCTACGCAGTATTTTTGAGTGTCTGGTGAAATAGAATCAATGCTTACTGTTTGAGTGAGTGACGAAATGCAAACACCCGAAACACCCAAAGCGATTTGTGCGTGCGGGTGTGTTATTCTTTTCTTGTTGTGTATGAGTGCGACAAGTACCCGAAATTTATGAGTGTCACTCGGGTACCAAAAAGTGACACCCTTGACGTTCTCTGGTCAGTATATCCACAGCGAATTGGTCGGTGCTCGACCACAGCGAACCGGTGTCCGGAGACACCGGCATGCCAAAAAGATTCTCCAGTTGTTGTCGGGTTGTCACGAACCTAGGACAGTGGCAGCGGCAAGACGGACAATTGTCACTTTCATCGTGTCCGAAACGCCGGAGGTAGCTTCGAAAACATCCATGTCCGGATAGGAGTTGGGTTATATGGAAGTTTACCTGTCCGTGTTTCCCCTTCAGCCATGGTTCCAGATTAGGAATGAGCCGATGGGTCCATCTTCCCTTGTGCGAGCAGTCCCAGCGTGCTTGCCAACTGGCTAAGCTGTTGTGGGGCGGGTCGTGCCTTGGCGATACTCCCTGAAGCGCTAATCTTTCCTCCATTGGGCACCAATTCAATTCAGCCTGCTTGACGAGCTCCTCGAGTGGTGTCATGCTAGCTATAACTAGATCTGCCTCATCGGATACAGTTCAAAATGCTGAGCAGACTCGCAGTGCGCTTAATCGATACGCTGCAAGGACATTTCGACTATAGCTCTTTACCATTATGGCTTTGCCCCAGATAGGCGTTGCGTAGGTAATGGTGGACTTCACCACGCTCGTTAGCAGAAGCCTCCGTTGTTCTTTAGGGCCGCGGACATTCAGCATGATTCTGCTCAGCGACCTTACATTTTGGGCAACTTTCAGATGGACCGATGACAGGTGCTCTCTAAAGGAGAGTCGCGTATCGATCATCACTCCCAGGTATCTTATAGCCCTTTTGGAGGGTATACTGGAGTTCCCTACTCGTATGTGGGCGGTCTCGCCCACTTTCCTGCTGCTGATGAAAACCGCTTCGTTTTTTTCTGCGGCTGGGGAGAGGCCATTGCTATGCAGCCACGAGTGGATGATGCTAATAGCAGCGTTGCACTTGTTTTCAACATCGGGAAGTTCCTTGTCAACCGTCACAATGCTACATCATCGGCGAAACCTACTAACTGGACTCCGGGAGGTAAAGTGAGTCGGAGTACACCATCGTACATGACGTTCCACAGGAGGGGCCCAAGTACCGAGCCTTATGGAACACCGGCAGAGACTTGGTATTCACTGTATCCAGCCGAAGTGAGATATCGTAGCGTCCTGTTGCCAAGGTAGCTCTTACAGATCCCAAGAAGATACTGAGGTATCGAGAATTTTTCAAGTGATTGCAGTATTTTGTCCCAACGGGCCGCGTTGAAGGCGTTCTTTACATCCAGGGTGGTCACAAGGCAGTAATTTTTGTTACCACCTTTCCATCTGGCCCCTCTGATTGCATCACTAGCGGTGCGTGTGACCACGTAAAGAGCATCCAGGGTTGAGCGAGCCTTGCGAAAACCATACTGGTTTGGGGCAAGGTCACCGGCAATATGGTGGGACTCCTCCAGTCGAGTTCATATAATCTTCTCGAGCACCTATCCCAAACCGTCAAGTAAACAGATTGGCCGGTAAGACGACGGGTCGTCAGGAGGCTTACCGGGCTTAGGTAACAGAAGAAGAGATTGTTTCTTCCAAAAACATGGGAACTTCTGCTCTGCTAAGCATCTGTTGAAGAAAGTTGCGATGGCTTCTGGTTGCATTGATAGGGCAGCTTTCAGCGCGCAGTTTGGTATACCATCAGGACCTGGAGCGCACTTCGTTCTCAATTGCCTTGCCACATCAAGTATTTCAGCGGTCGTAATTGGTGTGCTTCACGACCTACCAGCGGTGTCATGGGATGTATCAAGATCAATGACACTGCGAGGGAACAGGGTTTCGACAATCTTCCGTAGCTCAACTGGGTCAGTAGGAGTGAGGACTCGACCAGCATGGATTTTCTTCACCACTATTTTGTAGATCTTACCCCAAGGATCCTGCTCCGCAGAGTCACACAGCGCCAGGAAACAAGCTCGTTTGCTTTCCAAGATTCGAGCCTTAAGTTGTCTTCTGGCAATAACGTACTCTAAGTGACGCTCATGAAAGGTAGGACGGCCACGTGCTCTTTGACAAAGGCACCTAGCACGTATACACAGGATACGGGCTGAGGCAATTTCATCATTCCACCAGAAAGTTGGAACACGATGATGATGAAATCGCTTTCTTATTTCCATACTTGCGTCGCATGCTAAAGTGACTTGCGAAGCAAGTTGTTGTGCTGCTACTTCCAAAATTGGGTGTGTGGGCGCTACTTGCAGTCTCGCAGAAAAAACGCTACGGTCGAACGTGTTTTCTCTGTATTGTTTTCCAGAATCCCTTGGAGGTAATCCATACGAATTAAGCGATCCAAAGCTGCAGGTGATGGCAGAGTGGTCACTAGCGATGAATATCTGACTAACTTGCCAGTTCGCTTGCCGGAACAGACGGGGACTGTCAAAAGTCAGGTCTATAGTAGAGCCTGAGCCAGCCCTATTTTTTTCTTTTTTTATTTTTTTTTTTTTTTTTTTTGTATAGGGGAAAAAAAGCATTAAAAGCCGGAGTCTGGGACTTGCACCCAGTAAAACCACCCCTACTCTCCGGATCCCTCTCGTGGTACCACTGCAAAGTATTACTTCGCGATGGGGAGATGGCATGAAAGCCGTCACTAGGTACTATCTATAATTCGAACTTCGGTTGCGAAGTCTTTCAGCGCGACGCAGGGATTTTGTTATATCTGCTGCCATTGTGCAAACTGCATTCCAATTGGTTTGTGAGCTTGTTAAGATATCTAAACAGTCGATGACTGTGAAGGGTCTCCCAATTTTCTAACATAGCTCTTCCCGTTCGGCAAGGAATCTCGGACAGACAAAAAGACATGTTTTGCGTCTTCTATTGTCCGCGCACAGTGTGTGCAAAACGGATCCGTCTCGTGCTTAAACCTATGTAGATAGGATTTAAAACACCCGTGTCCCGTCAGTAGTTGGGTCAGGTAGTAGTCCGACTGTCCGTGACGCCTACTACTCCATACTCGTATGTCCGGGATGATCTTTTGCGTCCATGCTCCAGCGCTGGCGGATTGCCAGAGAGCTTGCCACTGTTGTATAGTTTGTGGCCGCTGCAGTCCTGTGCGGCGGTCCTCCCGCGCTAGCAGGTCTATCGGGGGCATTCCAGCGAGTACCAAAGAAGCATCCTCCGATACAGTGCGGTATGCGCTTATCGTCCGGAGTGCACATCTTTAGGCAGCTCGGCAACCACGGCTAAAGGTCTGCACCATCATGGCTGGGGCTGCATACAGTATAATTGACCGTACCCTGGTGTTCGCCATTATTCTGGATAGCGCGTTGTTGGCGCTGCCCGCCTTTTTTCCCACTCCCAGAAGAGTCGATGTTATCGTACTGGTAGCCACGATTATCTGTGCCGATTCCACCTTCTTTCTACTACTATTAGCACTGCCTCGGTCTTGTGTGCAGCTAGCCTTTGTCCGTTTGCTGAAAGCCACTGCATGGCTAGACGTATGGTCTCGTCGGTGGCATCCTCGACTTGCTGTTTCTCCTTGGCCACCGCTACTATGGCAACGTCGTCGGCAAAGCCCACTATGGTGCAGCTTGGTGGTCATACATCATACAGTACGTTCCATAGCAGCGGCCCTAGCACTGAGCCCTGGAGGACTCCACCCGTTATGGTATGCCTGCGCCGACCTGCCGAGGTATCGTATTAGAGGACTCTGTCTTCGAAGTAGCTTGCTACCAGGTTCAGAAGGTACTCCGGGACGCGTAGGTTACGTAGCGCCTGTAGTACTATCGGCCAGCCAGCTGAGTTGAACGCGTTTTGGACGTCCAGCGTCGTTAGTAGGCAGTATTGCTTCTCGCCTCCTCTCCATCTTGTGCCTGCTATCGCGTCACGTGCCATGTTCACCACCTTGCTGATCGCGTCCACAGTGCTTTTGCGCTTACCGAACCCAAACTGTTGCTCCGATAATCCTCTTACGCGCTCCAAGTGTTCCTCAATGCGATCGCTGATGATGCGTTCGAACAGCTTACCCGCCACGTCCAACATACACAGAGGTCTGTATGCTGAGGGGTCTGCAAGGTCTTTACCGGGCTTAGGTAGCAGCACTAACCTCTGAGATTTCCAACAGCTGGGAAAGGTCCCCTGGGAGGCACATTCATTGAACTCTTTTGCGAATCTATCAGGCCGCGCACTCGCCAACGCCTTAATAGCCTCTGGCGGAATGCCATCCGGGCCAGCTGCTTTGCCATTTTTAACAGTCCTCAGTGCCTGGAGGACCTCACAGGCATTAATTTCTGGGAACACTGGCGGCTGATCCGGGAAGAGCGTTGCTACGATGGCTCCGAGTTGCTGTGGGCAACTGGGAGACGGGATCCTAGGTAACTTTCCTATTACCAGCTTGTACGTCAGCCCAAACGGTTGGGTATCAGCTTCATCGCAGAGTTGGCTCCAGCACTGTGCCTTACTCTTCTTTATAGTCCTGTTGAGGAGAAGACGTTTGTTGCGAAAAGCTTCTCGAGCTTCGTTACCGGTCGTCTGCCTCCTGGTATCTTCGGGGTGCCTGTGCATCTGTCTCGTCGCCCTTTGGAATGCTCGCCTGCCATAATGACACTCCCTGCAGGCTTCTCCGATCTCTGTGTTCCACCAGTGCACAGGTTTGTGCTTCCTTATGCCACGTTTCTTCCTCGACATCGCAGCATCACAGGCCTAACTTATCGCCCCCATCAGCTGACTGATGCGGTCGCCTCCAATTACTGTGGTTGAGTGGCGATCAAACGTTATCAGCATTGATTCCGTGTCAATCTCTCTGGTATCCCACTCCATATGGGTCCGAGTGATGGGTGCTCGAGGAAGCTTCTGGCCTATGGTGGTCACGAGTGCACTATGATTACTATATGTGTATATATCGGACACGTACCATTTCGAGCGTCTTGCTAGCTGGGGGCTTGCAAAGGTCAGGTCTAATATAGAGCCGTATCCTTCTTTTTCGAATGTGTGCTTTTGTCCGGAGTTCAATAGAACCACGTCGAGCTTCGCAAGCGCGTCCAGCAGGGCGTTCCCTCGCGGGTTGGTGGTTCGACTGCCCCACTCTGTCGCCCAGGCATTGAAGTCTCCGGCGATGATGGCGGTGTTATGAGCGCGTGCATCAGTGGTCAGGCAGTCTAGGGTTCTCGCGTTTTCATCCAGGGACAGGCTAGGCGCCAAGTAGCAGCAGTACCAGAAGATGCCAGCTATTTTTGCCCTGGAGAACCCAGCATCGGAGTGCCGGTCTGTTATCTGAAGGGGTGGGAATCCGCAACTCCAGATAGCGGCGCCACCACCTTGGTTTTGCAGCCAGACGTCCTCCGATCTTGCAGAGAATGTCTCACTTAGGACTGCGACATCGGTGTTGGACTCCCTCACTGTTTGTGTGAGCAAGTCGTGTGCTGCCCGACAGTGGTTGAGGTTCAGCTAGAGTATCTTAAGTTGCCCCGACATTGTTTGCGGCATTAATGTATCTCGGACAAGATCTGCTAAGAGTGTGATGTTCCACTTGCTCATCGCCCGCACGTGTGCACAGGATGCAGGCTGGTTTCGCCGTACACCCTTTGGATGCGTGCTGAGCTCCCCCGCAGTTGAAGCACTTGCCGGCCATGTCGAACTTGCTTCGACATCTTGCAGCGATGTGTCCAAAGGAAATGCATTTGAAGCACTTTCGTGGCTCGATATTCTGTCGGATTCGGCAGACAGCCCAGCCAATCCGTATTTTCCCTAAAGCTAGCAGGGCCTCTCCAGAAATTGTCGGCATTAATATCCTTGCCGTCTTTGTGCCTCTGTAAGCAGCCCGTAGTTTTATGACTATGTCACTGCTGGTAGTTACTCCCAGCTGCACATGTATGGCATCTAGGACATCCTCTGAGGTCGACCACTCCGACAAATCCCTCATCTCTAGAGACATTCTCTCAGTGATTGCTTTCACTTGCGCTGTCTCCCACAGTGCTGTTTGTGCAGCCACAAGTAGTTTGTCTGTGGCTTCATCACCGCCCTTCTCCATTTGCAGAAGTAACTCTCCCGCTGCCGCGCTTCGTATTCTTGATACATTCTCCTTGTATCCTTGTACCGATTCGTCCATCTGTACAGCCTTTAGTACGGCTGCATATGATGCATTGTTCTTGCATTTTACCAGCACCGCGTCCGGTCTGCTGGCTCGCTGCTTGACGATAGGACGACTACGCGTCTTCTTGGTCCTGCGATCTGCTTCGTCAGTCTTTTCTACTGTACCTTTCGTGGCCTTATGCTGGCGTTTGTCCTTGTCCATTTTTTAGAGGCCGAGTGTACGACTGCTATTGCACGCGGGTTGGCGGTCTTCTTCCTTGCGCCTATTGGTGAGGTTGCTGCATCCGTTGCATTTCGTCGTGCACCTAGGTCGCATATTTGGCATTCGCTGGCCTGCTTTGTCTTCTCTGTCAGCTTCTCGGAGAGTGCTAGTTGTATCTCCTTCATCCGCACCAGGGAATCTTTCATCGCCTGGTTAATGTGCCTTACTGCGGGCTTCTTATCATTCGTTATGTAGATAAGTTCGTCAAGAATGCTGCCAAGCTGGGTAACCTGGGCTATGCAGGTCTGCTCGTCACTTTTAACCCTCTTGGAGGGCGGTTTTCTGGGGCTTGATTTTATACGGCCCCTTTCAGCGTGTCCGAATCTTCTGCCTTGCGTCCTGTAGAGAGAGGATCCCCTCTTAGCCCCTCTGACACTGGGAATAATGGCCTTCTCGGTGGCGGTCTTGTCTCTTTGGCGCTCTTCTCTGGTGAAGGCTTGCGCACTTCGATCATCGGTTCCTCTGCAGTCAGAACCGGAATCGCTGGTTCTCCGTGATTGGTATTTTTTTTTTGTGTTTTTACTGTATTTATGTAATTTATGGTGTGTTTGGTGTTTATTGGTGGTGGGTGTCTTTCCATGGAGTGAGGTCCACGCGAGGTTTGACCCAGGTCCTTATGAGCAGAGGTCCAGGGTTCAGAGCCAGGTCAGCGCTAATCAGGACAGCATCAACTGAACCTGCACGGCCAGCTTAGTGGCAGCGGTTAGCATGCGTTTCCCAAGGCCAGCCAAGGTTTTATCGGGGCTGAGGCGGACGCAGCATTAGCCCAGCAGCCATTTCAGCGCGATATCACTCGGCTTACTCTTGTGCTGGAATACTGCGAACCGTCAGCACATGTCTTCAAATTCAGGAATCAGTGGTCCAGCAGGTCTATCATTAAGTCACCTACTGGGCTCGGCAACTCAATTCGCCTCTTGTATTCGCCACCCTTCTACCGGGTGGTAGTTGGGCGCCCGGGTGCCACCACGTGGAGGCTCTAGTCAGCGTGACTAGAGTGCTGACATGGTCAGCATTCAAGTAGACTTGAGGTGGCATCTGCCAGTATCACGCTAGCTTCACCAAGTTGAAACAATCAGTCGCTTTCGCGGGTGTGTCTGTGCTTTTTTTTGTTTTGCATGGTGCCCCATGAGGGATGGTAATCTTTAAAAGATTTATACGGCCCATACCGTAAAACATGCTGGACTTGCCACTAGGACGGCACAAACCAACTAAACCCACCCCTACACTCCATACATAACCCCGCGCTATCACCGTTAAGTATTACTTCACGGGGATTGGGAAGAGTCACCGTTAGGCTCTCGCCTGCTACTTTCCTACACTACTTTTTCTTCTCTACGGATTCTTTCCCGTCTTCTCAGGTCTTTTTGGATGCTAATAATATCCCGGCTAACGAGTAGCGAGTTGGCATCCGTCTCCAACATGAACCCCACTAACTGCGAAGGGGTGGGTATTCCCCTCGTCATCCCTCTGTATCTGCTACAGTGGTATATGACATGCTCAGGATCCTCGTGTTGCAGAGAACATTCCGAGCAGTACGAACTTGCTTCACGTCGGAACCTACATAAATAGAACCTATAACCTCAATGTCCAATTAAAAACTGGGAAGTATGAAATTTTGAAGCCCCCCTCTACCTACCTATCCACTCTATGACACTGGGGATCAACCTAAAGGTCCATCGTCCGTTTGTCAATGAGTTCCACCTATGCTGCTATGCGGTAAGCGTTGCTTCCCGCTCCTCCCTTTGAGCGGTATTTAGTTCGGACACTGTTACACCCGACCTTTTCCTTTCATAGATTGCATGCATCTCCTTTGCTAACAGATCAATGGGAATCATGCCTGCGAGCACTAAGGCCGCATCTTCCGAGATCGTTCTTGTAACAAGCGGGGTATGTCTTGGTATGCCTTGTTGGCCGCACGTTGGGCGCCAAAAATTAACAAGCTCAACATATCTAATAGGAGAGGACATCTGCCCAACTTTTACTCCTGGCGGGTCAATCGGAGACAGCCGGGCGGGACCCTCTGGTACCGTAGCTCTTCCGGTGTGGGCGTGGGTTGGCTACCCGATTGACTCCCTGCTACACAAATTTTAAATTTAGGATCCCTATAAAAAAAAGTGCTATTCTGAAATGATCCGTACTGGCCTTTGAAATGTTGTTTGAAATGTCCAAAAAAAAACTAAGCGACACAGACAACGAAATAGTGCACACTAAGTTCAGCTGAGGAAAAGGGTCGTATGATAATAACATGCGGGGCGAGGTCATGATGACAGTGGATTCTCGCCTTTAATACCCAACCCAACCTAAGATCTTGTATGGTGTTCGCCAAGATCCCCTAAGAAAGATGACTTTCCTTGTCTTACGCAATCATGTCCCTAACTGATAACTTAATCCTTCATAGTGGCAAGAATACTTGTATTAACTATGCGACTTAAAGATTTGATATCCAGTTCAAGTTTCATTTCTTTATTCCATAAAAAAATAGTATTTACCAGATCTGCTTATTATTATTTAATTAAATTTACAGGGATATATATTTATATGTCTCTACACATCAAGTATCAAAAGTATTTACAGAATTAACTGAAGAATACCCAAATATATTTTCTCTCTATTTTTATGCACAAAGCGGTGCACAGCTGGCATATGATTTTAATCACTGTGGCTTTAGTTATGTGTATATGTATGTATGTAGGTGATTTTCAAGTGTTCGCGATTTCTTTATTTTGATTCTGTATATTCGCATTTAAAAATTTACTATTGACGTTATCTTTTACCACTGACCATATAACACATAGATCGGACATTTCATACAAGCGTTTTTGACACAAAATTTTCTTGCGAGGCGTCCCAGCAGAGGCTCGGCGTCGTTGCGAGACGTCCCAGCAGAGGCTGAGCGTCGTTACGAAGTGTCTCAGCAGAGCCGAAGGCAGCCGAACTCTTCGTTTCATTCTTACTTGGGCTGCTGCTGAGAGAGCATCAATTGCGCAAGAATGTACGCCTTTTAGAAGCGTAGACAACAACAACTAATGACCGAGAAAACGTTATAGAGATCGCATATCGCTATGCTACTCCCACTCTTGTCAATGATGTTGTGAGCAACCCACCCCCGTTTGTATTGCTTGCCACTGTCATTGATGATGTCCCTTGTTTATGTTTTGAGCTCGTGTGTATGCGTAGTTCACTGTTCAGGCAGGCAATAGACAAATACATGCATAGCTTCTTGTGCGTATACATATCTTTACATGTATGCGTGAAAAGTTCTTCATTCGCAACTATAGTTTCAAATGTCATTCGAATTGAGTTACTATTTTATAGCTTCATTATTATTATTGGATGGGTGATAGTTTTCTCAATTTATTTAAATTACAGAAAATGTCCACCAATAATAATTATTTAATGTTAAGTTTTAGAAATTAATTTTCAAAATATTTATTATAATTTTTAATGAACATGCAAAATAATTTATAGCTCTTCCTATGCATAAACCACCAAAATAAAATATTTATAATAATTCCATTAAAACTGTATATACACATATTATTTCATTGCGAATGAAGAACTTTTCAAGCTACCCCCGCTTGAACGAAAATTCTCTTGCAAGCGAGAAATAAGATTTCAGACTTCAGAAAGACTTCCAAACGAAACTCACGCATACATGTAAAGATATGTATACGCACAAGAAGCTATGCATGTATTTGTCTGTTGCCTGTCTGGACAGTGAACTGCGCATACACACGAGCTCAAAACAAAAACAAAGAACATCATCAATGACAGTGTCAAGCAATAGAAACGGGGGTGGGTTGCTCACAACATCAATGACAAGAGTGGGAGTAGCATAGCGATATGCGATCTCTATCATGTTTTCTCGCTCATTAGTTGTTGTTGTCTACGCTTCTAAAAGGCGTACATTCTTGCGCAATTGATGCTCTCTCAACAGCAGCCCAAGTAAGAATGAAACGAAGAGTTCGTCTGCCTTCGGCTCTGCTGAGACACTTCGTAACGACGCTCAGCCTCTGCTGGGACGTCTCGTAACGACGCTGAGCCTCTGCTGTGACCGATCGCAAGAAATTTTTGTGAACAAAACGTGTATATGAAGTGGGGTATCTATATGTTATTTGGTCAGTGCTATATGTTATTTGGTCAGTGGTAGAGACCAAATAATGCTTGATCGACTTTTCGACAAAATTGTCGGGTGTACGATCAAGTGCACTGCTTGCAGTATAAGAGTATTGAGTGCAATGCCATAAGCTTAAAAGAGAGAAACAGTGGTACTCACCGCAAAACTCTGAGCTTATCTTAGATTAAAGCTTGCACTCATCTTCAACGCTCTCTCTACTGCATTGA
The DNA here is from genome assembly GCA_018150725.1 of Drosophila quadrilineata. Lineage (NCBI taxonomy): Eukaryota > Metazoa > Arthropoda > Insecta > Diptera > Drosophilidae > Drosophila > Drosophila quadrilineata. Next base: position 535,432 of record JAECWN010000432.1, on the reverse strand, counting down.
CACTCTGCCTTTAATCGCACCCAATGCCAAGCATATCCGGCAAAATAGGGTATATAAAGGCTGCGCCAACTGATATCGGTCTCTTTTGTCTAATTAATTTTGGTTGCGTACAGACGTATTCGTGAGTTATATTTTTCTGGACTAGCACGTTTCCCTGCCAAGTGGCATGGGTCCACGTGTCCCGAGAAGTCCGACCCCATCCCGCTCGTAGAGCATCCGCTTCAGCCGCTGCCGCGCCAGTGAAGCATCTGCTCCAGCCGCCGCCACCGCTCGTAGTATAATCTACATAAGCCGCCGCCACCAGTAGTGTCAGCTCCCGCGCCGCCTTTGCCAGTGGACATAACCTCCAGGTGGCTGACGCAGCGCCTGTATAGCGCAGCTCCAGCTCGACGTCGCAAAGATTACATCAACGGATACAGCGCCGCCGCCAGTGAAGCACTGCCACAGCGCCGTCTTCGCTAGTGAAGCCTACGCTCCAGCGCATTCGTCCGTGGACATAACCTCCACGTGGCCGACGCCGTCGCCAGTGAAGCACCTGCTCCAGCGCCACCGTCGCCAGTGAAGCATACGCCCCAGCGCATCCGCCAGTGGACATAACCTCCACGTGGCCGACACATTCAGTAATGCATACCTACTAATAGATTGCACTTCATACATTTAGTACCATGCAAACTACATTTTTAGATTTTTGTGATCTTCGCATGGAGAAAAAGCAAATCATTGCAAAAATGCAAATTTCCTTTTTTCCGAAGACATAATATTACTTTAGTAGTCATAGATCTTTTAAATTAATATATTAGCGAAAGGTAACCTCTAAAAACCGAAAACAGAGTTAATGCGGTAGTACATGTATGAAGTGTAATAATTTAGTAGGTATACATTACATTACTGGGAGTAGAATTTTTTTTATTTATTGAGTCTATCATGGGACAGGAGGACGATATCAACATATTGGAACACAATTTGGATCACAACCCAACTAAATACGGACTCCAGGATGAATTACAATCCTCTGCTCGCGATGGGTGACCTAAGGCGGTTGGCCAGATCGGGCCTTTGAGAAGATCCAACCAAATAATTTGCTATTGTTTATTACTTTTTGGATAGAGGAGTGATCTCTTACAACTAGGACATCAATTTTCTTGCATAATAGCGCAGCTAAGGATAATTTTAAAACCATTTTTGTTAGAAAACAGAAATTTTCTTGCACATTTTGCTCCATGTTGTGATATTACTAAATATGATGTGATGTTTATGTTTTAAATGAGTAATACTAATTGCTAATATAATATTAAAATAATCTACATCAAAAAAATCCAACTGTAGTCGCTGTTTTTTGCATTCCACACAGCTTGAAACAGCTGTACGCAGACATTTTCTTGCCAAAAAACGTGTGCATTTTTGGTTTTCTTAATTTTAATTAAAGAAGTTGTTGAATTAAATAAATGAAGAGTAGCTATAATTATTGACAATAGATGTGTTGTTAATATAAAAAAGAAATTGGGGCAATATCTTCTACACAACTGTTTTTATTTAACGTCAAAGTTTCGGTTAAAATTTGTACGCACACTTTTTCTGCCTAGTGTATATGTATGTATATACATATAGATATATATATATATATATATACATATACATATATATATATATATATATACATATAGATATATATATATATATATATACATATACATATATATATATATATATATATATATATCTATATGTATATACATACATATATGTACATACTACATATATGTATATACCTGTACAAGTGAATTGTAACATTAAATAGCATTATACATACATTCATACATGCATATACACCTAGCATCAGAAGTCTGCGTACACCCTGAAAAAAATGCGGCATCAATTTTTAAACTTAAATTATTCAGCCATTTATTCATATATTTTCAAAATTCTTTTTTGTAAACATAACTATAATCAATTGTCTTTATTAACGTAATTTTTCCAATATTTTTTATTAATGTCTTATAATTTATTTTTAATTTTAATCTAAACTCTACTAAAAAGTGTACACGCAAAAGTCTGCGTACAGCTGTTTCAAGCTGCATGGAATGCAAGAAACAACGATTACTGTTGGATTTTTTTGATGTAGATATTTTCAATATTGCGTTAGCAATTAGTATTGCACATTTGAAACGTAAATATAGCATAATATTTAGTAGAATCGCAATATGAACCAAAATTGGCAAGAAAATTTTAGTTTTCACCAAAAATTACTTTAAAGTTATCCTTTCTGGCACAATTATGCAATAAAATTGCTGTCCTAGTTGGTGGAGCCCACTCCTATATCCAAAAAGTAATAAACAATAGCAAATTATTAGGCTGGATCTTCTCAAATACCCGATCTGGCCAAACACCTTTAATCGCCCATCACGGGCAGACGGCTTTTACTCATCTTCTAGCCCCAATGTACTGGAGTTGTGATCCAAATTGTGTTCCATAATGTTGATATAATCCTCCTGTCCCTTAATACACTCAATAAATTTCAAATTTTCCACTCCTCTTCCTGTAATGAATCCCTACACCAACATTCGGCTTCGTACATATACTACCGTGCAAACTAAATTATCTGTTTTTAGCGGTTACCGTTCGCTAATATATTAGTTTGAAAGATCTATAGCATTTAAAATATTGTTATATATTCGGAAGAAACTAAATTTTTAATTTTTGCAATGTTTTGTATTTTCTCCAGGCGAAGAATCGCTAAAAACAGATAATTTAGTTAATGCGCAGTAGTATGTATGAAGCGGAATATTTGGGTATGGGTCCATTGCAAGAAGCGGAGTGAGAAATTTGGCATTTATTGAATGTATTATGGGACAGGAGGACTATATCAACATTATGGAACACAATTTGGATCACAACCCTATTAAATTTGGGCTAGAAGGTGAACAATAATCCTCCGCTCGCGATGGGTGACCGAAGTTAGTTGGCCAGATCGCGTATTTGAGAAGATCCAGCCTAATAATTTGCTATTGTTTAATACTTTTTGGATATAAGAGTGGGCGCCACCAACTAGGACAGCAATTTTATTGCATAATTGTGCCAGAAAGGATAACTTTAAAATAATTTTTGGTGAAAACTAAAATTTTCTTGCCAATTTTGGTTCATATTGCGATTCTACTAAATATTATGCTATATTTACGTTTCAAATGTGCAATACTAGTTGCTAACACAATATTGAAATTATCTACATCAAAAAAGTCCAACGGTAATCGTTGTTTCTTGCATTCCATGCAGCTTGAAACAGCTGTACGCAGACTTTTGCGTGTACACTTTTTAGTAGAGTTTAGTTTAAAATTAAAAATAAATTATAAGACATTTATAAAAAGTATTAGAAAAAATACCTTAATAAAGATAATTGATTATAGTTATGTTTACAAAAAAGAATTTTGAAAATATATGAATAAATGGCTGAATAATTTAAGTTGAAAGTTTGATGCCGCAGTTTTTTCAGGGTGTACGCAGACTTCTGCAATTGGGTGTACACTCCTGCCCATATTTATACGACACCTCGAAAATTTTACTTTCGACCCTCGTAAGAGAATGGAAAAGCAAAAGAGAGCCAAAATGAGTATGCAGAACGAAAGCTGTATTAATTCTCTTTTAATTCTGATCTTCTTATCTCTGGTTGCATCTTGCATTTTCAAGTACCGGTAACAAAAGCTCAAAAGCTCCGATTTTGCTATGCCTGCAATTGTAACAAAATTACACGCCACTTTTCAATTGTGTTTGATTAGAGCGACATGTGTGGTTTAAATTACTTTGAATTGTATTTCTGAGTTCAATTAAATTAATTTTGAATAAAATGCCGGCTGGTTGTTTATTGTCTGAGGGCGAGAAAGGTAGAATTAAAGCCTACAACGATGCAGGCTTTAATGTGAGCGAAATTTCTAGAAAAATTGGCCGAACACGTTGTGTTATAACCAATTTTCTAAGAAATCCGGAAGAATATGGTGTGAAGCGCAGTTCTGGGAGAAAACCAAAACTGGTTGACCGCGATAAACGTCGCATAATTTTGGAAGCGAGCAATTCTTTTGCTTCGTGCTCCACTATTGCCGCACGTTGCACTAAGCCTGTGTCTAGGATGACTGTTTGGAGGATGTATATACTGAGGCCTTCAGCAGTAAATGTTCAGTGCGACTGTGAGAGCAATGATTAAAGTCACCAACATCATCATTCCCCGCCATGGATAAAGATCTTTCTCCTGGATTCGGGGTAAGTCAAATTTTTCAATTATTTCTTTCATTCCTTCTTGAAGTGTGTGTGCCATTCAGAGTTATAAATAATTAAAATTTCTTTTTATTACTCAATGGAACGGAGTGACGATCAGACGTGCTGGGAGTCCCATGCATAGTTACTAGCATAGTGCATAGCACTATGCGGATAGCCAGCAACACCTGCATGGTTACTTGCCTGAGTCGATCGTTCCCTCGTTCCCTTTGCGTAAAAGCACTGACCATATAACACATAGATCGGACATTTCATACAAGCGTTTTTGACACAAAATTTTCTTGCGAGGTGTCCCAGCAGAGGCTCGGCGTAGTTGCGAGACGTCCCAGCAGAGGCTGAGCGTCGTTACGAAGTGTCTCAGCAGAGCCGAAGGCAGCCGAACTCTTCGTTTCATTCTTACTTGGGCTGCTGTTGAGAGAGCATCAATTGCGCAAGAATGTACGCCTTTTAGAAGCGTAGACAACAACAACTAATGAGCGAGAAAACATGATAGAGATCGCATATCGCTATGCTACTCCCACTCTTGTCATTGATGTTGTGAGCAACCCACCCCCGTTTCTATTGCTTGACACTGTCATTGATGATGTTCTTTGTTTTTGTTTTGAGCTCGTGTGTATGCGCAGTTCACTGTCCAGACAGGCAACAGACAAATACATGCATAGCTTCTTGTGCGTATACATATCTTTACATGTATGCGTGAGTTTCGTTTGGAAGTCTTTCTGAAGTCTGAAATCTTATTTCTGGCTTGCAAGAGAATTTTCGTTCAAGCGGGGGTAGCTTGAAAAGTTCTTTATTCGCAACTATAGTTTCAAATGTCATTCGGATTGAGTTACTATTTTATAGCTTCATTATTATTATTGGATGGTTGATAGTTTTATCAATTTATTTAAATTAGAGAAAATGTCCACCAATAATAATTGTTTAATGTTAAGTTTTAGAAATTAATTTTGTAAATATTATAATTTTTAATGAACATGCCAAATAATTTATGGCTCTTCCTATGCATAAACCACCAAAATAAAATATTTATAATAATTCCATAAAAACTGTATATACACATATTATTTCATTGCGAATGAAGAACTTTTCAAGCTACCCCCGCTTGAACAAATAGTCTCTGGCAAGCCAGAAATAAAATTTCAGACTTCAGAAAGACTTCCAAACGAAAATCACGCACCTCCTACCTGAACGGTCATACACTCGACTACCTTTCTGCTTGTAAATAGCACCACCTCTGTTTTGTGGCCCGCTAGCTGTAAGCCAGCACTGTGCATCCACAAGCTTATCTGATTAACAGCCGCATTGGCCGCTGCTTCCACTAGCCTTATCTCCTTTCCTACTACTACAAGTGCCAAGTCGTCTGCAAAGCCGATTAGCTTGCATCCACTTGGCAGCACTAGCCTAAGGACCCTATCGTACATGAGGTTCCAAAGTAACGGTCCTAATACCGATCCTTATGGAACCCCGTCTGTGATCCTATATCTCCTAATGCCCTTATCTGTGCCATACTCTAGCACCCTGTCCGACAAATAACTCCTAATAATTTCTGCTAGATAAATCGGTACTCCGATCTCTTTATCCTACTCCAACTGGGGGAGTTAAATGCGTTTTTGATATCCAACGTTATCAGTGCTCAATACTCATTTGTGCCCCCTTTCCATCGGGTTCCTTCAATCGCCTTTTTGGCGATGTCAACAACCACTTTGATGGCATCAATAGTAGATCTGGCTTTTCGGAATCCGTATTGGAATTCCGAGAGAGCCTGCTTTTCAACAACAATCTCGAGAAGACGGTTGTATAAAACCTTTTCTAGGACCTTGGTCGATACCCCGAAGATCCACTAACTGGCTTATCCCCTTTTGGAATGAGGATTAAGCGTTGAATTTTCCACCTTTTTTGGAAAAACTCCCTGTTCAAGGCATTTCGTGTAGCATTGCACGAAAACATCCGGCCGGCAAGAGATCGCCAGCTCTAGAGCTTTATTGGGGATCCCATCCGGACCTGGAGCCTTTTTATCTCCTATTGTTTTAATCGCTGCCATCAGCTCTGACACTGAAACTGGACAGCTCTGACACTGAGACGACTCCGGCAGACGTCTGTTCCTATTAAGATATACCACTGGATGTCTTAGAATCAGTACTGAAACTATTTCCAAGAGTTCGGTGGGGCACGAGACACAGGTAAAGTGCGGATTCCTGGTCTTTTTTGTGACCACTTTGTACGCAGTACCCCAGGGATTAATACCGGCCTCTGAGCAGATTTTTTGGAAGCAACGTTTCTTGCTGCTCTTAATAATCTGCTTCAGAGCCCGCTTCGCCGCCCGGAATTCTTCATCATGTTGGTCAAAGTTCGGACGGCCCCTAGCTCTCTAGCTGCTAGGCAGGCATTTCTTAGTGAGCTTATTTCCTCAGTCCACAACACAGTTACAACATGTCCATCTACCCACAGATGTAGAATCTGCTCCAGGAATCACCACACAATTCTACACCACGATGCTGCGTCAAGCAACGCCGCGTGCGAACGAAAGGAATCCGCAGTAGCTCACACACACATGGACGTGTGTCATGGTCAAGTCGTTTTAGCTACGGCGCTTGTACTCGTCAAGACTGCTTCTGGCTGCTATAAAGTAGGCCGTGCACTCCTTGACTCGTGCTCCCAGGTCAACTTCATGTCAGAGGACTTTGCCCAATGTCTGCGCATACCTCGCGCCAAGCATCACATGCAAATAAGCAGTATCGGCGATTCACAGGCGCATATCAAACACAAGGTATCTACTACAGTAAAATCTAGAGTTGGAGAGTTTGAAATAGACCTTGACTTCTGCATCACTTCTAGAATTGCTCATCATCCGTACTCAGATCTCGACATATCTGAATGAAACATACCTCAAAATATTTCATTGGCTGATCAGGCATTCCATAAGTCCAGACGAATAGACTTACTACTGGGAGCTGACACTTTATTTGACATACTCTCCATCGGACAGAACAAGTTGGGATCACACTTGCCTGTACTACAGAAAACATTATTGGGATGGATCATTTCAGGCCGCTGTCAAACTAAACAGACTGCTGTTTATAACTTTATGACTTTAGAAGAATCCATCAATTGCAACATTGAACGTTTGTGGCGATTGGAAAGCGTTACTGAACCAGCTGATTGTTACACGCCGGAGCAGCGCGATTGTGAGGATCATTTTGCACGCACTGTACAGCAAGGTGCAGATGGTCGAATTACCGTTCGCCTTCCCTTTAAGGACAATCATTCTTCATTAGGCAATTCCTACGTTACAGCACGAAGACGATTCGAGTGCTTGGAACGACGCTTAAGCCGCACTCCTGAATTAAAGGCTCAATACTCCGAGTTCATGCAAGAGTTCGAAACTCTTAGACACATGAGCCCAGTTCCTAGAATAAAGTGGCACGAACCGCACTACTTCATTCCGCATCACTGTGTGCTAAGACCAAACAGCACTTCGACCAAACTAAGGGTAGTTTTCGACGCATCCTGCCAAACGACATCGCAAAAATCCCTCAACGACTTGCTCATGATCGGTCCGACCATACAACCGGATTTATACACGATACTCTTACGATTTCGCACATATCGCTACGCCATCACCGCAGACGTCGTCAAGATGTTCAGGCAGTTTCATATGGCGCCAGAAGACCGGAGGTTCCAGTATATTCTTTGGCGAACATCACCTGAACAGCAGCTTCATGTGTTCGAACTCAACACGATAACATACGGTACAGCCACAGCACCTTTCCTCGCCGTCCGCAGCACGACGTACTTAGCGGACCAACATGAAAAAACACTGAAGACCGGTGCAAACGCAATAAAATCTTCGTTTTATGTTGACGATTTTCTCGGAGGAGCGGAAACAGTCAGTGGACTTCATCAGCTCAAATATGAGGTCACCAAAATTCTCCAAAGTGGCAAACTGGAACTAGCGAAATGGCATTCGAACCACCGAGACTTTGTCGAAGACAACTCTTCCAAGTGTTTGAATTTGGAGAGCGACACCGTCACCAGCACTCTCGGCTTAAAATGGTGTCAACGCTCGGATGTGTTCTTCCTCTCATTCGCACCTACTATCTCACACGATCATATTACAAAACGTTCAATCTTATCCACAGCATCCTCGCTTTTCGATCCACTTGGACTCATTGCACCAGCCCTTATCGTTGCGAAGTTTATTCTTCAGGAACTATGGCTACTCAATTGACTTGGGGCGAGTCAGTTCCACAAAATATGGCTACCGCTTGGACCACATTCCTGGACCACATGTCATCCCTAAAGGCGATGAGTATACCACGCTACTGATTAAACTCAGAATCCGAGACTTTGCAAATTCACGGATTCTGCGATGCATCAATTCATGCGTATGGATGTTGTGTTTACGCTCGCACCACTAACACAACAGGACAAGCTCAGGTGCATCTTATAACTTAGAAGTCTCGAGTAGCTCCGATTCAAAAAGATCGCTGCCGAGACTGTGTGGAGCACATGCTGGCTCAACTATTGACCAAGCTCCGGACGGTATTTAAGGCCAATCAATACACAGTTTTCTTATGGACCGACTCTCAGATTGTATTACACTGGATAAGACAGCACTCAGCCGTGTTGTCTACCTTCGTTGGCAATAGAATTGCGGAAATCCAAGAAATGACTGCAGATTGCTCGTGGAAATACGTGCCGACACAGGAGAATACGGAAGATTTAGTTTCTAGGGGATGTTCCGTAGCAGATCTCCACCATTCAATGTGGTTCAACGGACCTTCCTATTTACAACACGCAGCCGATAAAAGGCCGGTAGATAGACGTGACAAGGTTGACATGGAAACAGTCACATTGGAAAAACGGAAAGCAGCATTCACCATCACGACAGCTACTAACCATCTTCTAGAAGCGTTATCCAAATACAGTTCACACAATCGGTGCTTGCGTGTGGTATCATGGTGTCTTCGATTCAACACGTCGTGTAGAAAACTTTCGTCCCAAGCGACTACGTTTCTTACACCAATGGAGCTCCTTCGGGCTTTCCACTGCATCATCTGGAATCTGCAAACGAAATACTTCGGCGACGACATTAATCGATTGTCCAAGAATACTCAAGTCCGTAGCAGTCTTAAGTATCTTAATCCTTTCTTACAGATCACTGATGGCTTCCTCTTGCTGAAAGTCGGCGGCCGCTTGGATCTGTCTGACGTTTCCGGTAGTCGGAAGCACCCAATATTGCTGCCAGGAAAGGACGACTTTGTCCGCCAACACCTCCAACACGTCCATCAACAAAATCGTCATGCAGGGCCCAAAGCTTTGATTGCTATTGTCCGTCAACAATTATATCAGTGGCACGATAGGTCGTTCGCTCATGTGTACCCTGCGTACGATGTCGACCCCATCTATTGAACCAGATCATGGGTCAACTTCCAGCCGAGCGGCTGACACCTAGCAGACCATTCCAACGATGTGGAGTAGACTTTTGCGGACCAGTCAACCAGTCAGGTTGTCTCTGACTTAACGACCGAAGCCTTCATCGCCGCATTGAAGCGCCTAGTAGCACCCCGCTGCCTACCATCAGACATATTTTGTGACAACGTCACGAATTTCACAGGAGCCAGCACCAAGATGAAAGAATTAAAGAAGTTCATGTTCAAACCCGAAACTCAGCATTCGGTAATCCACCATTGCCAAGAAGATTTTATTAATTTTCACTTCATCCCTCCCAGAGCTCCCCATTTCGGGGGTATCTGGGAGGCAGCAGTGAAGAGTATAAAGGGCCTAATGACTCGATCCTTACGTAACACTCGACTGACGTTTGAGGAATTGTCCACGGTCACTGCAGAAGTGGAAGCAATACTAGACTCTCGTCCACTCTCAGCCCTTTCGAGCGACCGAACGACCTTGCGGCTCTTACCCCGGGTCACTTCCTCACCGGCGATGCTTTACGAGCTCTACCTCAGCTTATAGAGGACGAAACGAAAATTGACCATTTGGAACGCTGGAGGCTAGTCAGCACCATAAAGCAACAGTTATGGCGTCGATGGTCTGAGGAATACATCAATGAACTACAAGTACGTTCAAAATGGGCTTCAACAACTCCAAACATCAAGGTCGGCAACCTGGTGATTATCGATGAAGACAATTTGCCACCGCAACGTTGGTTACTAGGACGTATACAGGCAGCCATAGCTGGAAAGGATAACTGCGTACGCGTCGCTGATGTTCGCACCGAAAGGGGAATATTGCGTCGCCCTATCCACAAACTGGCTCTATTACCTGTTCTTTGAAAGCTCATATATTTTCAACGGGCCTGGGATGTTGGGTCACACTCTAATAGTTTATAGTTTATTGATATTAGTCATGAAATGTATAAACCTTGAACCACTGTAACTAAGATGAGCGATTGTCGCTATGTGCTGAATTGCTCTCATTTATGTTAAGCGCTCTGCTGCAGCTAGACAGAATAAAAAGTTGGAATTTGAATTGTGAACAAAACGGTCGTGTTTTTAGTTGGTTGTTCCGCTATTACTATTACCCCCCTCGACTCTATCCATCAGAAAAAAGCTTCTGATTGTACAGTATTATATATAATATATAATAAAAGGACAATAATAATTATTACAAATTCTACTTTTGCTTTATTTTCTCTTAAAACAATATATAACATACATATGCAGAAAGTGCACTGACTAAGCAACAGTCCGACCCAATGAATCGTTTGCAAGAATCGCATCAAACGGTTTGATGCAAGCCTAAGCAGCCCATAACTTGTACTTGATTGTGATTGCCGAGCGAACATCGGTTCGAGTAAAATCAAATCAGCTGACGCTGGAAGTACATGAGTTGAGTCGAACTTGTTGCGTCCAATCGTTTGAATTGATTTCGCTCATACTTAATCATACTCGTTGCAGCTCTCTGTTCTGAACCCGGAAACCATCCTTAATGCACTTAGACGATAAGGCGCCGCTAATTTTCTCCTAAGTTATTTACTCCTATCAAGTGACGTGGCCCAAATTGGAGCTGCATAGAGCAGCACGGAGGCTACGACCCTACCTAAGAGAACACGCGTTTCCTGCCTAGGCCCTAATATATTAGGCAGCATTCGAGAAAGCGCTGCCTGCAGCTTGGAGGCCTTCTGACTAACATAAAGAATATGCTGCTTGAAACTAAGTCGATTATCTAACATGACGCCTAGATACTTTAGAGATGTCGTCGATCTGATCGAGACACCTCCTACCTGAACGGTCATATACTCGACTACCTTCCTGCTTGTAAATAGCACAACCTCTGTATTGTGGCCCGCTAGCTGTAAGCTAGCACTGTGCATCCACAAGCTTATCTGATTAACAGCTGCATTGGCAGCTGCTTCCACTAGCCTGATCTCCTTTCCTACTACTACAAGTACCAAGTCGTCTGCAAAGCCGATTAGCTTGCATCCACTTGGCAGCTCTAGCCTAAGGACCCTATCGTACATGAGATTCCAAAGTAACGGTCCTAATACCGATCCTTATGGAACCCCGTCTGTGACCCTATATCTTCCAATGCCCTTATCTGTGCCATACTCTAGCACCCTGTCCGACAAATAACTCCTAATAATTTCTGCTAGATAAATCGGTAGTCCGATCTCTTCCAGCCTATCTATTATCCTACTCCAACTGGCGGAGTTAAATGCGTTTTTGATATCCAACGTTATCAGTGCTCAATACTCCTTTGTGCCCCCTTTCCATCGGGTTCCTTCAATCGCCTTTTTGGCGATGTCAACAACCACTTTGATGGCATCAATAGTAGATCTGGCTTTTCGGAATCCGTATTGGAATTCCGAAAGAGCCTGCTTTTCAACAACAATCTCGAGAAGACGGCTGTACAAAATCTTTTCTAGGACCTTCCCAACCGTGTCTAGTAGACAAATTGGTCGATACCACGAAGGTCCGCTAACTGGCTTATCCCCTTTTGGAATGAGAATTAAGCGTTGAATTTTCCACCTTTTTGGAAAAACTCCCTGTTCAAGGCATTTCGTGTAGCATTGCACGAAAACATCCGGCCGGCAAGAGATCGCCAGCTCTAGAGCTTTATTGGGGATCCCATCCGGACCTGGAGCCTTTTTATCTCCTATTGTTTTAGTCGCTGCCATCAGCTCTGACACTGAAACTGGAGGGACATCCTCCGGCAGACGTCTGTTCCTATCAAGATCTACCACTGGATGTCTTAGAAACAGTACTGAAACTATTTCCAAGAGTTCGGTGGGGCACGAGACACAGGTAAAGTGCGGATTCCTGGTCTTTTTTGTGACCACTTTGTACGCAGTACCCCAGGGATTAATATCGGCCTCTGAACAGATTTTTTGGAAGCAACGTTTCTTGCTGCTCTTAATAATCTGCTTCAGAGCCCGCTTCGCCGCCCGGAATTCTTCATCACGTTGGTCAAAGTTCGGACGGCCCCTAGCTCTCTAGCTGCTAGGCAGGCCTTTCTTAGTGAGCTTATTTTCTCAGTCCACCAGTAGCAGGGTTTTGAGAACCTACTAGGATTCCTTTCGGGCATTGAAGCATCACAAGTGGCTGCTAGGACTTTGTTTAGGCAATGTGCCAAGTCATCACCCAAGAAACAGTCGACAAAAACCTGTTGGTCAAGTCCATCTGCTTTCCATTTCGGCCCAGTCATCACTGGCCGTTGCTTGAAGCCCCTTCGATCTTCTGGGGTACTGAACAAGATGGCCTGGTGATCACTAAAGGTGAAGTCTTCACAGACCATCCACTCGGTTCTGCCACAGACCGAATCACTAATAAAGGTGAGGTCAATGATTGATCCTCTACCATTCTTTCTGTACGTCTGTACCCGCCCGTCGTTTGCTAAAATGCTACCCCACTCTACCGCCCACGCGTTGAAATCCACTGCGATGACTACAGGGGCCCGCCCACGTGCATCTATTGACACTGTGTCTAAGAGTCCCTGAAACTCGCTCAAGCTCCAACTTGGTGGAGCATAACAGCTGTAGAAAGTCAGCCCTCTAACTTTCGCCCTAACGGATCCCTCGTGGCTTGTGTCAACTTCGCATACTGGTGTCATTATAGACCACAGTGCTGCTTTCCCGCATTTGCTGCGGACCCACCCACTACCTGGGATAGACTTGTACGGTTCGCAGATGATTGTTACAGCTGAATACTTATCTCATACAGTCTGCATCAGAAGTGCTTGTGGTGCCTCACAATGGTTGAGATTTAGCTGTATGCACTTCAATTTGGATTGGTTGACGATGTACGCCTTGACCTCGGACATCTGCCACTACCATCTAAATGGTTTGCATCAGTGCCGGTGCCAGTGCAGAACATACACCGGGGATCTTTCTGGCAGTCCCTCGCCAGGTGATTTTCACCCCCACATCGTCGACACAGGTTCGACCTGTCGATCGGACTCATGCACTGTGATGCATGGTGCCTGAACTCCTGACACCGGAAGCATCGTGTTACTCTAACACGTTCCCGGAGTCTGGTCAGTACCCACCCGATTCCTATCTTCAGTGCCTTTTTGGCATAATCCGCGGGCATTCTAATAAGCGCTGTTTGAGTATGTCCGAACGCCTTACGCATCGTGACATCCCCAGCAGCTACATCCACCAAGCCGAGCTGAGTCTTCAACGCCTCGACTATATCCTCCTGAGTAGTGACTTCGTCCAAGTCCCTACACTCTAGTGTGACCCGATGGGAGAGCGTCCGCACTTCCGCTTGGCTCCCCAGAGTGTCACCTAAGGACGTCCTAAAGGCCGACGTATCTGCCCCTGACTTTCCTAGTTGGAGGAGAAGCTCCCCCTTTTGAGTTCTACTCACCCTAACTACGGCTTCTCCTAAAGCCTTAAGCTTTCCTCCGACTTAACTTTTTTGAGGATGTCCGCGTAAGACGCGTCACCCCTTGCAGAGATGACAATTGCGTCTTTGCGCACTTTCCCCTTTAGACCGTGGCCATTTGGATTTGGTCTCTTCGGTTAATCTCCTTTTTGTTTTTATTAGTAGCACCCTTTCGTACTACTTTACTCCAAGATGGCCTTTCCGCAAACAACTTGCTCTGCTGTAAGGCCTCTACAGGCGAGCCAACGTTGTGCGATGGGTCTCCACTCGGTTGGCTGCCAGCTACCGCCCTCCTGCCTCTCTTAGGACTGGGCGTATCCACCTTGTCCGGGCGCCTTTTCCGTTCTTGGGCTTGACCCTGGACCCTAAAAATTGGCGTCATTCGCGCTGATTGCGATGGCCTCAAAGAGAGAACTGATTCTCTCAATTGAGGTCCTCATGAGCTGGTGAATGGATCTTCTTTTACCACCCGCCAACATCTCCACCAGCTTTGCGATCTCTTTCCTAAGATCGCCGAGTCTCGCTTTTTGGGGTTCACTAGTCGCAGGTTCGACCGTGGGATCCCCCTTCGCTGGAGACCTTGCAATTTTTGCGCATTTCGCAAAAGGGTCGCCTATCTCCTCATCCCCATATTTTGGGGTACTCTCCTTCTCTTCTTTTTTTTTTGGAATGACGTCATAATTCTATTGGGACCCAACTCCAAGTCGTTATCAAAGGTCGAGCGTACAGTTGCGACAAGACCTCATGGTAATCTTTGCAAGCAGGAAGGCCATGCGAGGGTTGACATGTGCCCTTATGAGGCGTCATGTACAGAGCCAGGTCCGCATTATTCAGGAAATAACATCTGAGCCTGTAGCCCCAACTAAATGGAGACGAACCTTTGAGGGTATTTGGAGACAGGGTTTTAGTGGAACGGAAGCCGCTGTAGCATTAGCCCAAGAGCCGTTTCAGCAAGATTTCACTCCGCTTACTAGGGTAATGGAATACTACAGCAAACGGCCCATGGCTTCAACATAAGTCCAATGCGTCCAGTATTCTCAATAGGACCTACTGGGTTCAGTCCTCATGTCACACTTAGTCGCCTTTTAGGACAAGCAGTGGCCCGCTGTGGCCAAACATCTATGCTTATTATAGGGTGATGTTTGTCGTTGAAAATTGGGTAAGATATTCATAATAATGGGGCAGCCGTTAGGCTGGTACTCTCGTCGGCGGAATGCGTGGGGGTTCCACTAATTCCCGTAAAATAATCGTACGACGGGTGTTTAACAGACTATTACTAAATAAAAATAAAATTTCGCATACTGGATCAGATGTTGATTTGACGAGCAATTATTCATAATGTAAAAATTCGGACGGATGGACAAAGAAAAGAAAGATAAAAAGAATTAGGATTGATTACACAAAAATAATAAGCACAGCTGGACAATAAATTGGCGATGCGATGTTATTGCATCGATTTGAGCCCGCCCTACCTTTCATCACTGAGCCCTTTTGTATCTATTTAGAGTGATTCCACTAAAATAACTATCGCCCTTCACACATCACTTCACCCACTTGCATGGCCACAAAACAGCGAGAATAACAAATCATATTAATCTTAAAAATTAACATATTTATTTTCGAGGGAAAATTATATAAAAAAATCAAATTTAAATTAAATAATCATAAAACTTTAATAAGTCTATAAAATAATTTAATATACTACTGTGTATTTTAAAGACAACTCAAATCTATTATCAAAAAAAAAAAAAAAAGAAATGAGAAACTAAAGGAAAAGAATGAACAGACAAGTCTGAGTGATTCTTAGTGGTGGACTTGAAGAGAGCAGCGTTTATCCAAACGAACAAGTTTGTGTCCCATCCTAAAAGTAGGCAATTTGGCTCTATAAAAGAATGTTCTGCTTATCTCACTCAAGTTATTAACAGCAACTGGGGATTAGAGAAAGCATAAGAAAATTGTTTGTGTATTATTTAAATCGGTGCACTGACACCAGATAACGAAGGAGAAGAAAAGAAACGAACGCATAGCAAAACAGCAGAGCAAAACAGCAGAGCAAAATCACTCAAACTTGTCTTGGCTCCCCAGAGTGTCACCTAAGGACGTCCTAAAGGCCGTCAAACTTGCCTATTAATTGTTTCCCTTTATTTTTTCATTTCTTTTTTTTAATAATAGATTTGAGTTGTCTTTAAAATGCACAGTAGTATATTAAATTATTTCATAGACTAATTAATATTTTATGATTTTTTAATTTAAGTTTGATTTTTTTATATAATTTTCCATCAAAAAAAATATGTTAATTTTTAAGATTAATATGATTTGTTAATCTCGCTGTTTTGTGGCCATGCAAGTGGGTGAAGTGATGTGTGAAGGGCGATAGTTATTTTAGTGGAATCACTCTAAATAGATACAAAAGGGCTCAGTGATGAAAGGTAGGGCGGGCTCAAATCGATGCAATAACATCGCGTCGTCAATTTATTGTCCAGCTGTGCTTATTTTTTTGTTGTAATCTATCCTAATTCTTATTTTTCTTTCCTTTGTCCGTTCGTCCGAATTTCTGCATTATGAGTAATTGCTCGTCAAATCAACATATGATCCAGCATGCGAATTTTTATTTTTATTTAGTAGTAGTCTGTTAAACACCCCATTTACGATTATTCTACTGGAATTAGTGGAACCAACACGCATTCCGCCGGCGAAAGTACCAGCCGGTAGCAACACATGATCCAGTAGACAGGGACTAGTAGAGTCAATTTGAAGGTGACATGATACACCATGACTAACACTGAAATATCGCATTCAGTCGATATGCTATGTTTCGTATCAATTGAGAAAACATGCAAGCGCCAATGTAAGGTCCATCACTACTTCAACAGTTATATATTCTCAATATATTAAAAACAAAAATTTTAACAAATACCGATTTTAAAAATAACCAGTAACAAACATTTGTATTGGTACAAAAGCGCAGCAGCATATTGATAACCAAAATATTAGTGAATTTGAAGAGGGAAAATTTAAAAAACTATTTGTGAATTTTATATTGAGCTGATTTCACAAATAAAAATGAGACTTGACTTTGAAAGAGAAGATGTCAAACTTTTAGACGCAATAATTCCAGCCAAATTTTTAAGCGAAAAAGAATTTTCAATAGTACCTCTAATGAAAACATTTGAAAATTATCCTGATGATATAATATCCCAATTGAATCAACTCCAACATTCTTTAAACCAGGGAAAAGAGAAAGATATTTGTACGTTTTGGGCAGACACTGAAAGTGTCTGTTGAGGAACTTAATAGAATTCATAAACAACTTAATTTCGTTGCCCCACAGCTCTTCTGCTGCAGAGCGAAAGTTTTCTGAAATTTTATTAATGAAAACTAAATTACGAAATAAATTAGGATTTATGTCACTAAATAACATAATGTATTGCAAGAAATTGATTGATTGTAAAGACCTTCACTATTTTTGGTGTCTCCATTATTTAATAAAGAATTAAATAGTGCAGTTTAAGATTTGCTTTAATATTGTTTAAATGAAAGTTATGATGTTTCTTTATTGTTTGAAAACTATAATTTAAAGGAAAAATTAAATATTAATTTTTTAAAAATCGTTTACAAATTGTAGCATTATTTAACATTAACATATTGTGTAGTGCGTTATTACTAGTGCTAGTGTCAAACTTCGTGTGTTTGCTATTAAATAATTGCATTTTCTTTGAATATTTTACAAACAGTGCACGTCGCTAACATGCTCTTAACATTAACTGTATATTAATGTCTCTCTCTTGCTTTGTTTGCATTGTGTTATTGCTCTTTGTTATTCTACAGCACTCGACACAAGTTTAGTTACATTCCAAATATAACTCACTTCTTATTATTTCTGCATTTCCTTTTTCGTTCCTATATCTCCTTATATCATGACTTCGTGCTGCATTAAAGCACTGACCATATAACACATAGATCGGAATGAAGAACTTTTCAAGCAGCCCCCGCTTGAACAAAAAGTTTCTAGCAAGCCAGAAATAAGATTTCAGAATTCAAAAAGACTTCCACACGAAAATCACGCATACATGTAAAGATATGTATACGCACAAGAAGCTATGCATGTTTTTGTCTATTGCCTGTCTGGACAGCGAACTTTGCATACACACGAGCTCAAAACAGGATCAAGGGACATCATCAATGACAGTGGCAAGCAAACGAAACGGGGGTGGATTGCTAACAACATTAATGACAAGAGTGCGAGAAGCATGGCGATATGCGGTCTCTATTATGCTTTCTCGCTCATATGTTGTTGTTGTTGTTGTTAACGATCCTAAAAGACATACACTAGGCAGAAAAGTGTGCGTACAAATTTTAACCGAAACTTTAACGTTAAATAAAATCAGTTGTGTAGAAGATATTGCCCCAATTTCTTTTTTATATTAACAACACATCTATTGTCAATAATTATAGCTACTATTCATTTATTTAATTCAACAACTTCTTTAATTAAAGTTAAAAAAAAACAAAAATGCACACGTTTTTTGGAAAGAAAAAGTCTGCGTACAGCTGTTTCAAGCTGTGTAGAATGCAAGAAACAGCGATTACCGTTGGATTTTTTTGATGTAGATTATTTTAGTATTATATTAGCAATTAGTATTACTCATTTAAAACATAAACATCACATCATATTTAGTAATATCACAACATGGAGCAAAATGTGAAAGAAAATTTCTTTTTTCTTGCCAAAAAAAGTGCGCATTTTTGGTTTTTTTAATTTTAATTAAAGAAGTTGTTGAATTAAATAAATGAAGAGTAGCTATAATTATTGACAATAGATGTGTTGTTAAAATAGAAAAGAAATTGGGGCAATATCTTCTACACAACTGTTTTTATTTAACGTCAAAGTTTCGGTTAAAATTTGTACGCACACTTTTTCTGCCTAGTGTACATTGCTGCGCATTTCATGTGCTCTGGGCAGCAGACCGAATGAGAATGATTGCTGCTAAGCGAAAACGTTCGGCAGCCTTCGGCTCTGCTGAGACACTTCGTAACGATGCTCAGCCTCTGGGAAATGTCCGATCTATGTGTTATATGGTCAGTGGTTAACGTCTGTAAGGTAATGTCCGATCCTAATGCGGATTTTATAAGCTGCAGGTTGTGTGACGATCTAGCGCATGTTAAATGTGCAGGTTTCACCGCGCGTGTGAAAGTTTACATCGCCAATAAGACGGTTCTTAAATGGTGTTGTGAAGCTTGCCGTGAGACGGAAATTAATATGCAATCATTTGCAAGGCATACGCGCAATAATTTCTGTGCTTTACAAAAAATCTTTGACCTTCTTCATAAGGAATTCCAAGCAATTGAATTTAAGTTAAATAATTTTAAAATTTTTCCTGAGCCGTCTATTGTGGGTGTGCCTTCCTCTAGTAGCTCACCACCGGGGGTAATTATTGCACCGGTTTTTAATAATTAAGATAATCCTCAAACAATTCCTTCTGCAGCTATTTCAAACCCTCGGAGCTCAAAATCCTAAAGACTCAAGAAAGATAGTTCCTATCATCCGAGGTTAATCATCTTTGGGCGTTTAATTCACCTAAGCATCCCCGGCCTGCAAATGTTCTTCCTAGCCGAGTGGAGACTGCTGGACCTCTTAAGTCTGTACCTAATAGACGCCAAATTTTTATTTCTCGCCTGGCATCTGACTCTTCAACCGAAGATATTTATATATTTTAAGCAAACTTAATATTAATTGTCCCAACATGACCGTTGAGAAATTCAAATTAAAGCATCGTTGAGAAATTTCCTCATTCAAGATATCTGTCCCCGCATATGCATTTAGTACTACTTGTACTAATGCTTTTTGGCTGTATGAAGGTGATAAAATCTAATCTTATATCGCGATTAGTAAATATCTAATATAGAAATTGTATGTGTGAAAGTGCGAATTCATAACATTAACTTATATATTTCCTGTTCATATATTCCTTCCCAGTCTGATATATCTGTATACCTAGCTCACTTAACGGTTAATTCAATCTTTGTCCAGCATGCTTTTGGATAAAGACTGTTTGATAGCTGTTGGTGACTTTAACTTACCCGATGTTATTTGGTCGGATAACAACGACTTAATGACTTCTAACGAGTTTCTATAGGGACTTCTTGAACTAAATATATCTCAGGTCAACTCAATTCGAAATAGCAGGAACCGAATACTTGATCTTTTCTTTGTATCAGATCAGGTATGCGATACTGTTGTAAGAATTGATCCTTTAGTTTCACCTGAAGATGCGTTCCACCCCACTTTAGAGCTCGCTATTTTGCTGTCACCATCCGGGCAGCAAAATAAAACATTTCCAACGACTAAATACTACTGCTTTAGTAAAGTATACTTTAGATATATCAACATTTTATTTCCTAACTACGATTAGTCGGAATTGTACTCTTCAAATAAATAATTTAGAAGGTGCAATTGATATTTTTTATAGAGCTATTAACTCTATTTTTGAAATGAATGTTCCTAGGGTGTATCATTCTAAGTTTACAAAACTACCTTGGATCTCTAGGGAACTTTATATACTTAAAAATTTTAAGTCCAAACTTTACAAAAAGTTCAAATTATCTGGCAGGCTTATTGATTTTCCAAGGTATGTTAGCGCTAAGTCTGGCTTTGATACTTTGAACCACCGTTGCTATAGTGCATATTTAACTCGCTGTAGATTACAATTTGCCAAAGACCCTAAGCAGTTTTATAATTTTGTAAATCTAAAACGGCGAGCTGCTACATATCCTTCTTCTCTAACGCTAAACGAGAAAACAGCTAGTACCGATCAATATATTTCGGACTTATTTGCAGATTTTTTCCAGGATACTTATTCGTCTAAGATTTACGATTCTAAGTCTCCTTATCCTTATAGAATTTATCCAGCTGATTCTGTTTTCGGTCCGCAGATTACGGAAAGTTTGCTAGGTTGTGAGCTGAGTTTGGTCAAGCCATCTTTTTCTCCTGGGCCAGATGGGGTGCCTGTGTTCTCAGATGCTGTGCTAATTCGCTCTGTAAGCCAATTCTTAAACTTTTTTGTTTGTCTGTTTCGACCGGATTATTTCCTAAGTTATGGAAAGAATCTTATGTTATTCCCTTACACAAAAAAGGCTCTAAATCTGACGTCATGAACTATAGAGCTATTTCTAAGTTGTCTACTATTCCTAAGTTATTCGAGAAGATCATTACTTCTCAATTCCAACACTTATGTAGCTCAATCGTCTCACCAACCCAGCATGGCTTTGTGAGATCCAAATCTACTACCTCTCATTTATTGGAACACTCCTCTATTTTCATTAGTGGGTTTCATAGCTCGATGCAAACGGACGTCATCTACACTGACTTCAGTAAAGCATTTGATTCTGTAAACCATACTCTCCTTATGCAGAAGTTGTCGCTTCTTGGTTTTCCTCATATTCTTATGAACTGGATTTCCAATTATCTTAAAAATAGAACTCAGAGAGTAATGTTCAATTCTGCCCTTTCTAAACAGATCTTTGTTGATTCAGGAGTGCCCCAAGGTAGCCATTATGCCTCTCTTATAGGGACCTTATTTCAGCTTATTTGTTACAAGCTGATCTTGAGGGCAATAAGCCTCAATTGCTCAAAGTGCAAAGCCACGCTGAATACTTAGACGGCCATCTTCTTGAGAATATATTTCAAATCAATGACCTAGGCATATTACTTGATCGTAAACTCTCCTTCAATGATCACACTTCATGTTAAATAAAGCCATAAAGGTCTTAGGTTTCATTAAGCCTTGGTCTAAGGAATTCAATGACCCTTACACGACTAAACAGCTGTATGTCTCTCTGGTACGTCCCATCCTCGAGTATGGGTCCTGTTTGTGATCGCCACAGTATCAGACTTACAAAGACAAAATCGAGTCGGTGCAAAAGAAGTTTCATTTTTTTCGCACTAAGAAACTTAAACTGGTCACCACAGCTTAACCTACCGCCATATCCTAGTAGATAACTATTAATTAATCTTCCTTCTCTTTCTCACCGTCGCACTATGCTGGGTGTAACTTTCATTCTTAATCTTATCAATGGTGATACTAACTCTCATTTCTTGCTTAACAAATTAAACTTTTCAATTCCTATCAGATCTACCCGTTTATTTTCCTTATTAACAATTAGCATTTACCCTACTAAGTACCTTATGCATGAACCTTTTAGAGTACTATGTTCTGAGTTTAACAGACTTTACGGGGTTATTAGATTAGAGTCGTCTGATTCTACTAATAAAGTCTTAAGTTTAAAACATTTACTCACACATTAATCATATAATCTGTGGTGGTGGTCATTGAGTCATTTTAAGTAGCAATATTATGCTGTACGCCACTATGTTCAAATAAATAAATATCATAACAGAGACAGAAGCTAACGATCTAAAAAGGTTTGTATACCGTTTCAAATAATATTTACAGTCAATTTTTGGCATATTATTGACAATAGTTTTACAGTCAATTTTTTTAACTACACGACGCGAAGCTTTGACGTTAAATAAAAACAGTTGTATAGAATATATAGCCCTAATTTTTATATCTATTGTCAAAAACTATAATTATAATTAAAATAATAAAAAAAAAAAAATAGAAAAAAATGCTCACGTTTTTGGGCAAGAAAAAGTCTGCGTACATCTGTTTCAAACTGTCTGGAATGCAAGAAACAGCGATTACCGTTGGATTTTTTTGATGTCATTTTTTTCTACCAAACCTGATTTTATTGTTATCCTTTGCGGCACAGTTATGCAAGAAAATTTATATCCTAGTTATTGGAGACCACTCCTCTATCCGAAATATTGTTAATAAACAATAGCAATTCATTTGGCTGGATCTTTTTAAAGGCCCGATTTGGCCAACCACCATCGCGATCAGAGGATTATAATCCATCCTGTCGTCCGAATTTAGTTGGTTTGTCATCCAAATTGTGTTCAAAAATATTAATATAGTCCTCCTGTAGACTCAGTAAATACAAAATTTTCCATTCCGCTCCCAGTAATGTATACCTTCTAAAATATTCCATTTCATACATGCACTACCATGCAACTCAACTTGAAACCAATTTATTTACATTTGAAATAGTTATTATATTTTCTTTATCAAGACATTTAAATGGCTTAACTTAAATATTGTTAAATTTAATATAAATAAGCGATCAGACGATCAATACCTTTGCTAAGAACTACATATAGTATAAACAGTAAAATTAAAAAAATACTTAAAATAAATCACAGTGTGTTAAGCAAATTTTTTTCTTTGTTATTTTTTTTTACTAATTTTGTTTTTGCTTTAATTTGGATTCGGGTGGGATTCAATGAAATCGTAATAAATATAAATAACTAAATCAGAAGTGTAAAAAATACTTAATGTAAAAATTTGTTGCTGCCCAAGACAATATGAACCAGATTGAATACAATAAATATTTTGGAATGAGTGTAAATAATGGAGTTTAAGCCTAAATATATAAATAATTAAATATAAATTAAATAAATAAGGTATATAATCACAATTATAAATTATTGGGAGAGAAGATTATTTTAAGCTTAACCCGTAAATTGATTTTTCAAGTTGGTATTTGGCTAACGCTTTCGGGCAAGCAAGTGATGTTTCACACTTGACATTAATACTGATGCATACTGGCAAAATAACGAAAGTGTTGGTAATTGGAAAACATAAATTGTGTGCCATTAGCATTCAGGTGAGTTGAGACATGGTGCATGTTGGCGCGCTGTTCTACTATCGGAGGAGCTCTCCAAGCTAAGCGATTGTAACGAAGAGACGGAAACTCCTGGTAATGTTCCTGCGGTGGCGTCAACTATATGATGTTGTTGATTCTTACGTTCCTGGCTAATTCTGCTTTGCTTTCGAAGCGATCGCCGCAGTGTCTTCCACATATTGTCTAGATATTGGTAATACATGAGCTTACTGAACTTAAGGTCACGAATGTCAGTCTCCTTACTACCATCAGCAGGTGTATAAAACTTCAAGCGGTCGCTCATTTCAGATTTGCTCACTTGCACTAGTTTCGCGCCATTGCTGTTTGGATAAGATGAGTTGATTGTCGTTTCGATATCGCAAAGCATACGTCTGGCGCTAACTAATAGATCATGCAGCTCATGAGTACTTTCATCAAGACTGAGTTGTTGCTGTTTGCGGTATTTGTAATGGGACTTTCCCAAGTATGCAAAGCTACCGACAAATATTTGCATGTGGCGATACCAGGTTTTCAACTTAATCTGAAATTAATGTAAAGAAAAAAGAGAAGTTTGAAAAGGGTGATAGACTGGAAAAGAGCAGAGGGCTTTCGTTAAATCGAGTCAGGTTGGAAAACCCGTCCATGATGCCTAGGGCAGAGCCGGTCTCGAAGTCCAACCAGGTCCAAATATCGAAATATGTTTGATCAATCAACGAATGAACCTTACCGCACTTGTAGGACGCGTCATGTTTGGCAGGAACTTGTATTCATGTTGCCAAAGCTCGCCGCTGCCATAATTCAACTTTGCAGTGTTTCGCATATATTCGAACTCGCGCATTGTGTTGTTTCTCAAAGAAATGAGATACTGAACAAGTTAAGATAAAAGAGAATTAATTTAGTGTAAATATGTATTCGGGCAGCTCCAAAGTTAAGGTATGAGTATGATCAATGCTTACTTTGCGTTTAATCAAACGTCCATGGCTTGAACTCTCTGAATCGATGGGCTGACTCCCTTTGGGTATGTAGACTCCACCACACGGATTTTTCCATTCTGATGGCGCTGCTTCCTCTTCTAGTTTGGAACGAGCAAAGAATCTTAAAAGATGACTACGTCGATGTCTCATTCTTTGTCGCTGAAATTCTCGCATCGCTGCCTGCACTGCCGCCCGAGGAATTTCCTCGTAGCTGCTTTCACAATCTATATCGATACTAGCATCGCTATCGGAGTTGCTCTCACTAGAGCTTTGCTTGAGTCCATAAAAGGGATTGACATGCCAGGCAGGAAGGTTGTCACTCGAAATGAAGCTGGAACTGCCACTTGCACGGTGCTCATCATTAAGAGCCACGGACGGATTATCGTGGATATGGCGAGCCTGTGTCAGCGGCAGCAAAAAGACGGTGGCTAATGCTGTCAGCGTAAAACCACCAATACTGTAGATGCTGGACGGTATCTTCTTTTTGAGGATATTTAGGGTCTGATTGTCTTCTCTTAGGCTTTGGCTAAGCGTTGCTGCAAAAAAAAAAAAAATGGATGGTTATATTTTTAACGATTGTGCTTATATGTTTTACCGTTGAACATGAGCGTAAAAACTTAAGGGTTTGTGCTAAGCGGAGCTACTGCTTTTAGAATTTCACAAGTGAAAGAAATACTCTACTAATAAAAAATACAGTATATGTTACTCGTAAAACTCGATAAATGCGTGCGCGTTAAGAGGCAACTGTTAGGCAACTGGCTATAAGCGCGCTCTCAATCACACTCACTTATATCATTTCAGCGAAACTCACATTCATAATGGCACACTCTTACTGATCTCATATTTACACTCATTTTATGCTCAATTGAGTGAGAACACATCAAGAGTCGGCCGGTGTAAGCAAAAGTTGGAGTTAAGCAGCTGTGTGACAACTGAGACTGAGATCACTTATCGTTCCTTCTCATACAGCTGTGAGAGAGCACATGAGGTTATGAGAGAGGTAATAGCTCTCACCTCTTAAATTGAGCACAATTGTGTTTATTTTCTGTTTATTTTTATGGTTTTAGTTGAATTTCAAATTGTCGTTTGACGTTAACTCTTACTTTTCGCCACTGGCTTTGACTTTGGTTGGTGTGTTGCCATTGTGGATTTGTCATCCGAGTCGTTTGAATTTCACAAGAATTTTGGGGATTACTCATACGCGCAAGCCTCAACTCTCTAGACAGCAAGCGTTTTTTTTTTATTTTCTGTTTTTTTATTGATGAAATGAATTGTTGGCGTTGCTTGGCAATAAGTGGTCAGTAAAGTTTATTGTAAAGCAGCGCGTTGTATGAATTATTCATAGATAGCAACAACTACGTCACTAACAGCATTTTCACAAATTCATTCAATATCAGCCAGCCACAAGCTAACCAGGGCAGCTCCATTCAATTCGAGCCCATCATCTGACACTCCCCTTACTATTTGAAAGGCAGTCAGTCAGTCAGCTATCGACAACAATACGAACACAGAGCGACTCGGAGTAAGCGTTGACTGTTGTGGTAGGTCAAAAGCTTCGATAACGACTAAAACGGCACAAATTTTTTCAACTGCGCGCTCCGGCTGTGAAACTGACACTGAAAATTTGCTGCTGCATGTATAAGAGCTGATTTAAGCGAATCAGACGGAAAGTGGTATTATAAAAGTAGAACTGCTGTTCTAAGATCTGCAATGCTCACCCAGTATTTAAGCAGTTCCTGGCCAACTGATATAAATGCAATTATAAATTGTTTTTGTCTTTAATCAGATAAGCCATAACCAATACTTAGTTGAATTCTAACTTGGATCTGAAAATTTGAAAATATACGAATACATATATATATTCATATCAAATCTTTACGTAATATTTGATGTTGGATGCGATTGAAAATTCATTTTGGTCCTTACCACAACTTTTACTATTTTTATTAAAAACTTTAAAATATTTTAGAGCTTTAAATTGAATTTCCTATGTCAAGGTAATCTGTATTCTTAAAGATTATAGCTGAGAGATCTCTGAAATCACAACAAATACTTTTATTTTAAAATATATTCAAGCAATAAATCCCTATTGAATTGGTTTGTTTATCATACACACTCAGTTTTTCACTATTAATTAAAAATTGATTCATCTAGATTTTTCTACAATATGAGTGTGACCTGCTTGGCATATGTTGAGCCAGTACTTACATTTTTGACACATTTTTTTAAATCTGGACTTAATATTTAACAATTTCAACTTTGACTTGGAAAGAGTTTTCGATCTAATGATACTCGTTCGGTTGTTATCACACTTATTACAATTACTTGCAGCGTAGAATAATTTGTATTTTTTTCCGAGCTGTTGTGGTTTTGATTCAATTGGATACGCGAGTCAACGACGATTATCATTGGCGTGTGTCTAAACGAAACTGATTCATGACTTTACTTTGCGGCATAAATTTATATTTATACAAAAATGGGCATTCGCCTTGCTCAGTGTGAGGCAGTCCCAGCCCCAACACTAACAGACGTAAACGCAATCGCAGAAGTACACGCAGACGCAGGCGCTGTCGCAGACGACGTTGACAGTGGCATCCATGTACATATGTATGTAACATATCTATGTATGTATATAGGTGTCGCTTGGTGGTTGCCATTGATAATTCGTTATGTTCAATCATTTGTTTGTTGCTGATATTTCACCCGACGTCTACGTCAGCGTTCATGTCTCTGTCCGCGGCTGTGGTTCTGCCGACATCGCTACCGCCGTCTTCGACGACAAAACGCACCGAATTAACAGAAGTTTTTCCACTCTTCTAACGAAAATTATTTAAATTAATGCATTTATTAGTTTTTTTCTATAAACGTTACAAGCCCTCTACAGTCTGGACTATTATCCATTATATAATGTGTGTGTGTGCTATGTCACCCTACGATCTACATATTTGATTGCTTCACACCATCTTTAATCTATAATTGATCAACATTTCTCTTATCCTCTTTCTTCAAATGATACTTTGACTGCGTAATTGGTTTTTCCCAGGGGATTTTTATTATAGTTTTTAGTCAGCTTTACTTCGTCTGCTAAGCCTAACACTGTGCTTAAGTAAATCAATTGCGTCAAATTTTAAACTTAATAAAGTATAATTTCCTTAACTGTCTCAAGTCATTTGCACAGATTATGCAATTTTATTCTTCAATATCCACAGATACTTTGTCAAACTATTAATAAAGTCTAAAGATATTTAAAAGCTTAAATGAATTTAATAAGCTAGATTTTTTTGTAAAGTGTAAAAATATATTTTAAGTGCTTATTTTTAACTTTATCCGCTGATTATAATTTGTACTTCTATTATATTACTACAATTCATAATGCTACTAAGCACATTGATTCATCAAGAGTACTTTTGCGCACATTCGTCGGTTATCAGTTCTTATTAATTTGAAACTAAAATTCTGTTATGGTTATTTACTACACGGAGTAATTAATAATCATAAGAAATCATATATATATATATGCGTATTTTAACACACTATACATATTGTGTCACTATGCTCTGCAAGTTATATATTAATAGCTAATTCAGTTTGAACTATTACCCAAAAACTCTTAAGGGAATGACATTAGCAGACGTTTTTGCGAGACCGAAACTGAATTGTGAGTTGTTTTTCCCACTGTCTGAGTAATTAAATGTGTGGTCGGACAGAAGTTAACCCTCTTAGTATCAAATTATCAATAGATATTTACTACTCGGTCTTATGTGTAATCATAATGCCTGCTCATTTGCGGCACACGTTTTGGTTTTGCTTGCCTTGCGAGAAGCAACATTTTGTTGAATGAGTCATTTCGGCATTTTCAGATATATGTATGTATATGTACATATGTATGTACACACATGTACTTTTTATGGATAAAAATACATATGGATGCATTTATGTATGTATAAAGTAGTAAAAGGGTTGAGAAGCCGGAGGATGCATGTTATGATATGTGGTCAAAGTAAAGGTATTAATATCAAGCTGATGCCACTGTTTTATTGAAACATTGGACAAGCGAGCGATCTATTTTTATTATATGTATGTATTGTAAGTATGTTTATATATGTATTTAAGTATATGTACATATACATTATGTGCACATACTCCTTCCATTCATTGAGTAGGCGCTAAAATTATCGTCGTTTTGCTACGTGACGTATACCTAACGACCTGTGACGTAGAGGGCAACATAGCAACAAATTGTCAATTCACATTAATTGCCGTTATCAATAAAAACTCATACATATGTGTAAACGCACCCATACTGTCTCTGTTTGCTGACATATAATCTGAACAAATCGCACGTCTATTGCGTTCATTACCTGAATGATTTACGTGATTATATTTATTAATAAATGTCGCGTGGTGTAATTGAAAATACGTATTTACATATATGTATACACATTACGCACAAGCGTTCATTCTTTCTCACTTTTTTTTTTAAACAATCTTCAACTATAGGATAATCAGATAAATTATTTTAGTTGACAATACTGGTGTACGAGCGAGAAGAATATTATTAAATGGTTGTGCAGTATGACTAATCCAGAGCTTATTATATCGCAAGTTGTAAATCATTATCCTTGCTGCGCAACGGCGCTCTGCTTTCTAATATGTGAGTAACTGTCGCGTGCTCTCTTCTACTTTTAGTTTTAGTCATCTCGTTGTAATGTTCTTATTGTCGACACTCGCCGCGGCACGCGCAATCAATTGACAATTGACGACAGCAACAGCAATAGCCACATAAAATCACAGAAGGAAGAGAGAAAAAAAATAAATTAATGATATATAACAAAAACAGGTTCAAGCGATGTATTTGACTGTGTCCAACTTTGAAATACCCTGTGCATGTACGTGTATTTCTACAACTTTTGCGCGGCTTCTTATCCAAGATCCAGCAAATAGTAAGAGAAATGAGAAATGCAGCATCAAATTTTCAACTTTCATTTTTCAGCTTTTTATTCACATATTTGCAAATTTTTCTTTGACATAACAATAATCAATTGTTTTTATTGATGTACATATTTTTATCAATATCTTACAATTTATTTTCAATATTAAACTTAACCCTACTAAAAGAGTACACGCAAAAGTCTGCGTTATGCTGTTTCAAGCTGTGTGGAATGCAAGACACAGAAATTACCGTTGAATTTTTTTATGTAAAAATATGAATATTGTGTTAGCAATTAATATTGTTCATTTGAAATATAAATATTTGAAATATAGAGTAATCTCAAAATGGATCAAAATAGTAAGCAAATCTCTGTTTAACTGTTAAAATTATTTTAAAATTATCCTATGCGGCAAAATGAATAATCAAAAGCAATTTATTTGCTTGGTTATTCTCCAAGTCCGGATCTGACCAACCACCTTATATACATATATAAAATTCGTTTATTTGAAAAAAAAAATTATATTTAAACAATAGTAATATAGCCTTTATTGGAGATCACATGTAAATATGTATACATACATATGTTCTGAATGCATCAATACTGAAATCGTTCATATAGCTATTATAGCATGTGCTCTTAAAAAAAGGCTATAATACTATTGTTTAAATATATTTATTCAAATAGACCAGTTTTCAGACAAATGACGTAATCGAATCCAAAATATATACAATTATGCTTTTACTAACACATGTTCGATATATGGGTATTGGTATTTAGGACCTGGACACAGGATATTTTATATTTTATATTCATTCTTTTTATCTTAAATACGATCCTACACTTGACAACAAAATGTGCCCTATCGTGCACTTAAATAGGGACAAAAATTGTTTTATGTTTCGTATCATTTTTTTTCTTAATCAACTAAAGCTATGAGCATTTGCTGTTTTCTGAAGAAGAGGACATAGGCAAACTATGTAAATAAGAGAAAGGTCGCGACATATTTACCGTTATAATTTTTATGTATGTAACTTTTAATAACGAAATATGTGCATGTGAACGGGAATGTAACAAACTGTACTTCGTAGTACAAATTTGTTATTGTACGTTTTGTTTGCAAAGACCATCACCAAAGTTGCATAAAAGCACGTAAAGCTGAACTATTTGATAGGAAAAACATGTTAAGAAGTCATTGATGTTGCTGTCGCTGC
This sequence comes from Drosophila quadrilineata, assembly GCA_018150725.1. Classification (NCBI taxonomy): domain Eukaryota; kingdom Metazoa; phylum Arthropoda; class Insecta; order Diptera; family Drosophilidae; genus Drosophila; species Drosophila quadrilineata. Next base: position 504,482 of record JAECWN010000432.1, on the reverse strand, counting down.
GTAGATAGACGGACAGATTGTTGTAACTTGCCATAGCAAATGTATCAACTTACAGCACAAACAACTTGCACAATAAAGGAAGCACAAGAACTGGACCAAAAAAAATATTTATTTAAGAGAACTACAGTTACAGATCTAAAGGGTTAACAAAACGTTAAATTCCTCGCATGTGATTTGAGTCTGCTAACGCCATTTCTTTAAAGTAGAAAGTTAGTTAGAACCTTTGTGTTTAACTTTCAATGTCAAAAATATGGAGCAATTTCTTTTCTTTCATGAAAATCATAATAAATCTATGTTTGGCATATTTCTCATTGTTGCACGTTATCTGTATGAGACAAAAACAAACATATATTTAGGAGAAGTGGCCTAATAAAAGCTATATATATCAAGGTATTTGAAAAATAAAATAAAAAAAAAATAAATACATAAAATCTTAATATTCCAAGGTACCTCGTAACGCATATAAAAATGAAAACAATACAAAGATATTAGCAATGGCCGGAAGGGGGAGCTAAACAAGTTGACAACACAGCAAAAGCGCTTACAATGTTAAAGAAATCAAGCTTATGCTCAAGCTTGCAAACAATTTAAAAATTCCATAGAGCGGTGAACTTGGACTTAAGCGAAATCAGATGTCTTTTGTTGTGAAATGAAAAAGCTTTTTGAACTGAATTGAAATGTCAGAAACTATCTATACTCGGAGAAGATTCGTCTTATCAATGACTAAGAATCAGCTATTACTAACAGCCTGTTAGAGGAAAGTCAGTGTAGATGAAAGCCTCAATCAGTTATTTTATTGAATCGTACTATTGACTGGAAAAAATTGAACTTATTCGAACTGTCTAATTACAGCAATAGATGTACAAAAAAAAAAAAAATCAAATGACTCGTCAGCGACTAATATTAACCCAATTAGAGATTATGTGACCTTTGTCAAAAGTGGCATCATTATATTAATTCTGACGAAATTGAAATCGTATGAGACTTATGACGCATCAGGTTATACCGAAATTTTTGAAATGTTACTAATTAATAAAGCATATTGTGAAAGCGAATCGTTGTTGAAAATAACTATTTAAGGAAAAGATAAAAATTAATGAATTTTTATTAAATATTTGCTTTAGCTCTGCAGTTGCATTTAAAGTGCATTTTTTTCATAATTTTTTCAAAATATATGTATTAAAATAGTTCGATCGCTCATGAACAATCCCAAGCTCAAGTATGCTTCTAAAAATTAAGAAAACAGAAGATTCATCTGAAGAAAATATCCAAATAAGAGCGCAGGAAGCTCCAATATTTCTATATTCTATTATTAAATATATACCTAATGATGATGATACACACATGTTGTTGAGGACATCATCAGTAGTGACTAAAAAAATCTTATTAATTTAATAAAATAGGTAAGATTATTTAAAAAGTCTTATAATACAATCAGAAATATTTCATATTCATAATTGATACCGTAATATTTCCATTCATAAAGAAATTCTGGCATCATTGGTAGCTACTTCGGTTAAAAGTGAAAGTTCACACAAAGAACATTAAACATTATTATAGAGTAATTTGAAGACATGTTCACTTTGATTTGGCGACCGATGCATACTTTTCATAGTCAAAGAAACTCATCACTTTTAGTGATAAGAAATTGTATCAGTCAGAAAAACATTTTGTATTGTATTGAAACATTTCAGGAGTATTTGTTTTAGAACAAAAAACATAGTATTTCAAGGGATATATTTTTAATACTCATTTTTATTAAAGTCGGTTTACTTGACCAAAGAGCTTCTTAATGTCACTTATATAATTTTCTAAACTAAATATATGTAGGTCGTAACAAAGATTAATGCAATGAATTATTGCTGTCGTGTACAGCAACAATTGAAAGAAGAAGAAATTAAATAATACATTTTTAAATAGAGAAAGATACTATTTCTGATCACGTGTAATCGCTACTCATTCTTCCTTCCTATTCCTTTCTCTCTTTATTCGGCTCGGCTGCAAATACAAGACACAACAATTTCCAAGTGTTTCCTGCTTTTTTCTGATATAGTAAAAACAAAAGATGTAAGGGCAGTATAATGATTTGTAGAAATTTTTAAGTACATAATCGTTTATATATTGAACCACACTCAAGTGAAGGGCTGTTATGAACACACTTCATTGATCCCTTACAGTTGAGTGGGTGGTATATATGGGCGCGGCCGACGATAAAGTTGCAAGCCAATAGCAATAACAAAAATTGCTGGTGGTCTCTAACAAAACGATTTAAAATTCTCAAGGATAATACAATTAGAATACAAGTAAGAAGTACCCAATGACCAGGTTCCCGAAAACATGCATATGTGTGAGAATATAACCTCGTTACCGCCTTAGAGCATCTCTTGCGCGGACGATGGTAGGTTTCTTATGTACATTAATTTATTTCATAATTATCTTCCGTATTTCTTATCCGAACATTTTGAAATTTAAAGGTGATAGGCAGATACATATATAATTCATTTGTCAAATCTTAAACATGAATCAATCTGATTTTTTTATTTATTTACTCAACTCATTAAAAAAAATCTAATAAAAATAGAAAAAAAATTAAAATATATATAAAAAAAACTTTACTAGATTAGTATACAGGAGCCAGGTATTGTTGATCTGTTATTTCCTTACTAGTATGGTGCTCCTTAAATACCTTGGTTTTGGTTTCTTGTAAAATATGTATTTTCTTTACTTATGAATCAGTTAAGCTTCAATACCCTTTTGCAACATTATGTAATTTTTTCCTATTAACTGCTTTCAATTGTTCTGTATATATTTGCAAAAAGATGTTATTCATTATAAAATTAGTCTGAAAAGATCAGAGAAATAGCAATATTCAAAGGTCAGACAGATTGGACATTATATATATAAAAAAAAAAAACGACAGACGATGATAAACGATGGCGACACTTGCCCAGCAGAGCTCAATGAATGAAGCCCAAATAAAAAATGAATGATTTCATGAGCATTGTTCGCCGAGGTCTGCGGGTTGATCCTATAGCCCTGCTCACGAGATCAAATACGATAGCGCCATGAAAAGAGCCAGCACAACAGCAACAACTAACAACAGCAGCAACAAAAGCATAGTCATTCTTCATCTCCTTTTTTACTCCTGTCTTCTGCTGCCTTTCTCGTAAAGAACGTGTTGTTCATTTACCTGGTAGGCGGCCATAATTCAACGCTCTTGATAACTGCGTTAGATCAACCCAAAATGAGAACCGGGCAACCCGCAACTGGCACCCGGCAAGTGGCAATCCCGTCATCAGCAATGAATGTCGCGGCATCGTCATCGAATGCAGTAGAATCGACGCGCGTCAGCTGTGTTTAACAAGGGTTAAACAAGGGTGAATGGAGTATATCGTGGGTTCTGATTTCTCAGACCAAAAAAAGTATAACTCAAATCAGCTATGAAATACGAAATATATATATAAATATATATATTTATATATATAAATATATATATATATAATTTTGCATTTTTATTTGTAGACTATTTAGAGGCTTTCACGTTGAATTACTACACTGATTATAATAGTATATAGATATATTTAATAATATTAGCTATCTGCTGATAGGACTACACATAAAATAGATAACTTTATTATATATAAAATCTGAATAAATTTTTTTAATTAAATTATTATTAAACTATTATTATTTTCCCTTTTTTTAATCAAAAAATATTTAAACATATATACCACTGTTTTTCTTACGGTGCCGTTCTTCTTGCCGTTGCTCCTCTAGATATACAAAAAAATTTTGGTGACCGCTTTGTGATTTGCTATGTTCAATATTTTGGCCCACGCCATGTCTCTGGTCACTACTTTGTTGAACACTACTTTTGTCTTCCTTTTCTGTATACCCAACATTTTTTGATGCTGCTTGTTTTTGCTGTTGCCGCATTCCTGCGTGCCTTAGTATTGTTCACCTTTTCGATTCATTCAAATCCTTTTGGGAAAAATTCTTTTGTTTGGTGTCAAGTTTAACAAATATTTGAACGTCCCAGGAGGCACAGAATACTCCGGAATCTCTTCTTTTCATCCATGTTAGTTGCTTGTGGAGTTTATACTGCTGATAGTTATCTTACACTTCTTGATTATACTTCCTTAGGTTACTCTATATTTTATATTTAAGCATGTTCTAAATGAGTGTTTAGTTGCCGAAATGCATCAAGAAGTCACAAGAAATAAAATGATAGAACAAGACTGATTTCAAATTGTCCTATTCAAAAATTAGCTTGACGTGATTGGTAATATTTCATCAAACCCAAAGTTGTTGTTATTTTCGCTAAATTTTGTATTCATAAAGTTCCTCCCTTATTGTTGTGTTCCCATTTTTGCCTCTTATCGACGAAGCAGGGCGTCTTTATTCAAAATGCTTACGAAGCCCTCTGCGCGCTGCAACCATAGCATTCAAGTGTTTTGAATTTAAAAGAGTTTTCTTATAGGTGCCAGTATTATCGCAATATTTGTATCTTTTGCAAATTTTTTTTGTGCTAAAAGGAAATACACTGTTTTCGTTGCAAAACTTATTCTATTTAATTAAATATTATAACAAGAATCAAGAACTCGCTTCCCAATAACTCAATGTTGTCTGCCGAGAAATCTGCTAACCACAACAAATTTTAGTGCGGCAACTTGAAAACATCATTGATTTCTTCTACGGACTTCGGCACATGTTAGTTGGAGTGTTTTATGGCTTGCAATCTTCCATAATGAATTGATTTAGTATATCCTTTAGGTACTTCAATTCTGACTTAAACATTGGAATTCGCTGAAATAGAGCTCTTCATTAATGTTGATTTTTTTTTTTATTTAATAAGTGAAGAATCTGTACAGCTTAATCTACCTTAACATCACATTATTATTATGGGTACATAAGTTAATAATTTTTGCTATTAAAATTATTATCGTTGTGAATTGTAGCGTAGAATCAAGTCTATAGTACAATACGCAGCCAGAGCAACTGTTGGATGGTTATGTGGTTTATGTGGTTTTTCTGTAGTATGGGCAGATTGTAACAGGCATCTGTTTAAGGAGATGGTATTTCGCAACTCAGGCTTCCAAACGGACATTTGTTACGTAAGTAGTTAGCAGTGTTAACTGCATCTGACCAATAACTTGAAGGGAGTGATGCCATCTCAATAAGCGTCCTATTTTTGCCCTCTGCAGCACCTGATTTGAAGGGGAAATAGCAAGAATTAAAAAAATCAAGTGTCAAATTTGAAGCTTCTACCTCGTAAAGCCCTCTGGAAAACAGCAATTCATGTAATAACAACTTTTTGCAATAGTGGGTAAAAGAAGCATGGCAGGAGATTAAGTTGATTAATGTATTGTGTAGAGAAGTCAGCATACCAAATTTTGATTGTATATCTCTCAGAGTTTCTGCAACTTTAACTCTCACATAGACGGGCGGACAGAGGAAAGCATAGTCCTCAAAAGATTTGTCTGTTGACCCTGATCCAGAATATATAAAATTGTTATTTTTTTTAATTTTAAGAGCACAGGGTAAAAAAACTGCAAAACCAACTTATACATTTTTTTCATGCATATTTGTTTGGCGTCTTACTTTATAACCTGATGATTTGCTTAAAGAAATAAGACACGAAACAATTATTAAAAAAAGTTTTTTTTTTGCAGCCCGCTATACAAACAAGGGCGACTCTTTGAACTTTGACTTTACAACTATTGTATAACAAGAACGACATTATAAAAAGAGATGTTGCAAGCTAAGATCATTTTTGGTTGACGTTCAGCAAAAGACTGTTCGCATCGGACATGATTGAAAATAGCGTTTCGTTTTCTTTATTTTTTCTCTGCGAGCAGAATGTAATAACCAGACCATATAATAGAGATATCTGTTTAAATAGATTTCACTATACAAGTTGTAATACATTCCTTCACAACTACTAAAACAAATTGGCTTAATTGCCTCTATTTATGACCATCATTCTATCCACTCGTATTTAAATTAACAATATGTACACTACAGTGATTTGAACTTGCGGTCATAACATTTTTCGCTAGTTCTTTTTCTTGAGTTTCCAGGACTGTAATACATTAAGGAAATAATATATTTTTGCGCTTGTATTTACCAAAGTGAGTGTGTATTTTTCGATTGTTTTAATTACTTGCACTCGGTTATCCCCTGATTTGTTTTCGTGTAATTTCTGGCTGTCCCCGACACTAAAGAAATAACTATATATCGTTATATCGTAATATATATCGTTATTTCAACTTTAATTATTATTTGATCACAAAATATACACTATCAGATGCACTGTTATGAAAAACTATGGCATAGCAATTCTCATAGCCGAGTAGATGACGTCAGAATCCTTATACCCAAAACAATGATTTCAGACATAATTTTTCTGCGGACAAATATGTGTAGTTATAGTGCGTGGGAAAGAATCAGCGATTAGGTTTCAAACTTGGCTAAGCTCTCACCCGCATTAAGTGTGCTTCATATTCATATGCTTGACTATTAGAATGAGAAGAATATGAATGAGGCAAGGATGGTGCAAATAGGGAAAGTCAACAGTAAACCACAGCAAGCTGTGTTTTTCTTCTGTTTATATGCAAATGAAGTGTACATCGTCATAGTGACTCGTAATAGCTGCTGATCTCGCCATCTTCTACTGTCCATTGGGACTCTCGTATTGTGTCTCTAAACAACTCGCAGCTTGCAAGCATAGTTTCTGAATGTGACAGTTGCCTCACCACTTGCACTTGGGTGAGCCATTGTTTTTCGACTGCGATGACATTCCAGAGATTATAAAAATCATAAAGAGAGAGTGAGAGTCAGAGTGAGACACATACAGAGACAGGGACAGAAAGGGGAACAGAGGCAAAAAAAAGACAATGACAGAGAAAAAGAGACAGAGACAGAGACTGAGATTGAGACTGAGAGAGAGCGAGAGACAGAGAGACAGAGAGAGAGAGAGAGAGGGAGAGAGAGAGATTAAGAAAGAGACTAACTGACAATAAAAGTTAGAAGAAGATGAAGATGGAACTGACACTGAAATGTTGGCAATAGTAAGCGACGGTGATGCCTCTGCTACATCCAGTGGCAAGTTTCTTGTTTGCGTATGAATGAGTAATTTTAGACTTAATCTTCATTTTTGTATCTTGCCACGATGCAATAACAAAAAACTGAAACAATACACAGGAAAATTCGTTTTTGCAGCACACTGTTTCCATATTCTTTTTCAGTCGTGGCATTTCGAACTACGGGCTCCTCTGTTTGATTAAACTGGTCAATGAAATATGCAAATTTGATTAGCTTATAACCAACGAAGCGTATGTTTAATCAACTACAAGGCTAACGCAAGACTTTGATTGTCTCACTTCTATATTCACGAACGTTTTTTTTCTGCCACATCAACTTCAAGTTCATTATTGACACTGTCACTGGTAAAAGACTTATCGACGGCACCGACCAGTTGCGAGAGCCCCTTGGCTCCTGAGTCAAGATCACTGTCTTCTCCGCGTTTTGACGCTTTTGTAGGTGATTTCAAATTTATCCTGCTTGTGGGTAAATTGTTTAATCTTTTTTTGCTGCGAATTGGCTACAACTTTTGTTAGAGCTGTAAAACAATGTCACGATTTCCACAATAAGAAGATGTAGTTATCGTCGAATGCTTTAGTTGGCAGTTTTTAGTATTACACTGTTATAACGCCAAGCGTTTTAGCTTTCAATCACAATTGCATTTGTAGCGTAAATTGTCTACCATGACATTCATAGCATTGAAATAAAGTAACTATAATTGAGTTGTTTATAAATCTTTTAAGCCAATAAATTATATTTAATTGCCTTTTTAACAAGATACCATGCCAAGCAATAAACAGACAAATTACAAAAGTATACAAAATCATACAAACTGGAATCAAATACAAACGATTCTTAAACAATACTCAAATAACTATATGAATTTTTATTTTATCATTAACCTCAAGAACTGAATTTTACACAGCCTATTCACCTCAACAATTATCGCTCTAATTATGATTTATTAAAAAAAATAGCTTTAATTATAGTACTTCAGCTAAAATAACATCAACTCACGGCATCGTTTTCAATCGATAACTCATATAATTTTTTGAAAATCTCGAAAATCTCAACTTAAACTTACAAAGTTTTTTTTAATAATATTTTTATTTTAATGGATATTATAGATTTGTTCGAAGGTGTATAACAGAAAGACTCAGCATCAAATGGAAAATCGATTGAGCCCTGTCCGTCTAATCAAAATTATATATATATATTCTTTTTTTTTTGGAATAATGTCCCTTGCGACCAAAATTTAAAAATTCAAATATTTTTGAAGAAAGATTCAGATAAGTTGAACATATAATATAATATATTTCATTTTTTGTGTCTATATTGGATATGTTAACTAAATCGATAAGAAACACAAGAGTTTTTCGAGAAACACATATTAATTAAAAATCTTCAAGCCTTTACGCAATAATGTATATTTATATACATTTACAAGGATATGTACATGTACCTTCACATATGCATACTGTTTTTTTGGTGACATTGGTATGGAGTATCTAATAGTCGAGCCGGATCGACTATAACGTAATTACTTATCACCTGAGCTTAATCAACATATTATGTTGACGGAGCGGATAGATCTAGTTTTTATTATCTAAATCATCCCCATATTAGAAAGCAAGTATTATCTAAGGATCTGTCAGTCTATATCTCATCCAGTTATGTGGCAAATTCTGCTTACATCTACTTAGAGTTAATAGGTGTCATTCGAATCGCAAGTTAAGAAGAAAATATAAATACGAAGGAGATGGAATTCTATTGATAAAACTAGTGAGGAGACTCAATGGGGTTGGGGATCAATACTTGCGTTTGGGCCATTAATTATGGGGTTCGCTGTTCCTTTGATTATTTATTTCTGTTTTTCCCATTCAATCACAGAGAAAAAGAAAAGTGTGTGAAGGCCTGGCACTTATTTTAAAAAGTCTGGTTTGTGAGTCTATTTTTTCCCCATTGTTGGTCGCATAACACCGGTTCGTGCAACGATAATTATATTAATTTGCCATCGAATGAGCTGCAAGTGATATTACTGTGTTATTTGTTTGTTTCGATGTCGGTGCATCAATCAAACCATCAATCAGTCATTCAGTCAAACAATTGATCAGTTCTGCTTTTCTGCTATCATACCTATTAATTTATGTGTATGCTTGTATATTGACTGTAGCTATAAATATGACAGTAACTGGTTGAACCTTGCATTGGCATATACACAAACAATCAAATGAACGATATAGTTGAGTGGGCTCGGTAATGTGATACCCTGTGGTCATGTCATATCTTTACAGTTACACAAATTATTAAAAAAAATTTTAATTGTAGGTGTGAATGGAATTACATCCAAAACTAATAAAACCGATTTCTCCATTTGGTAGCAATAGAGTCTACATACCAAATTAGAAATTATTCTAATAGAGGGTCGGATGATCAGACAGAGAGACGGGCCTTATCGATTTTCCTGTTGATCCCGACACGGAATATGTAAACTTTACACTTTATTTATAAAAAATTATATTACCCTACTTTGATCATTTTTAATAAGACCAGGGTATAAAAACTAGCTGTTCAACAAGCAGAGTCCATCATTAAGAGATACAGTTTGAAGTGTATATTTCAATGCAATTGCAATCGGAGAAAATCGATGAACTCAATGTGGTACTGCCGATCGATCTGCAAGTGGCGTTACCATCTGTCTAATTTATAATTACGCAAGCAGCAGTAACAACAATAAGAAAGAAATAAGGCAATAATTATGCAAGATGCAGTAGCAACAAAAATAATGAAACACAAATTTGACAAAAATTTTAAGCATAATATTAACATTTGAATAACCTTATAATATGATATACTTTGATATACTCATTGCATGCAAAAATATAAAATCATAGTATAGATGTTATTCAAGTTATAAAATTGTTTAATGTTTGGATGGGGAGGGTAGTGGTAGTGGGACTGACGTCGGTTTTCTATTGTGAGCAATCCTGGAAAAGGGGAACCAGGTAAAATATAAATTCCTCTTTTGGTTACCTACATTTGCACAAGATTTATGTCGTTCAATATTTTTTCTAGTTCTCAATGGAAATACAGAAAAGTGGGAAGGATTTTTAATTAGTTGAATAGAAGCCTATCTAAATAAATATTTAGATGATTTAATTGATCGTTTTACTCACCAATTTCCCTTTCTCTATTAACCGACTGACGATTCAGGGGCGGCCAACTCAATTTAACTTTATGTATTATATGAAAAAATATTACGACTATCAATTTCTTCGTCTCTAGTGGAAATAATTGCAGCAAGGTTCTTATAATTTTACCATGATAAAAAATGGATCAAAGTAATCTTATTTATTATATTGGATCGGATTAAACTCCATTCAGTGTCTCCATTAAAAAAATAACAGCGTTAAAAACATTGGGTCAGAATGTGGCAAATAATAACTAAAATATTTGGATACTAAAATTGGGCCCTCGTATAACTACCAAAAAATTTTATTCAACAATAGAGAAATAATATTGTTATATAATATTTGTATGACTTGTATCAAGTTAGGAACCGGATCACTTCAGTCTCTGGCATTATCTTAATTTTCACTCCTTATAATTAATTTCAGCCCAATCATCATCCTTAAACATTATGCCAATCCTATTTCTTAATGAAATGTTCACCCTCATAATTTTTTTATATACATGGTGGTCCAAATTTTCAACCGAGCTCTCCCGATAATGCAAATACATGTGCACATATGTATGTAAATGTGTTTGTGAAAGAGTATGTTCCTAAACCGGTGGTCGTCTCATTTATCGCTTCGCCGTCCGATTAATTTTTAATCTTATCTCAATTTAGCTTAGAATTTCGCATAACTTCAACGACACTCTTCACATGTATCAACGATATAGTCGGGTGGGCTCGACTGTGAAATAACCTGTGCAAGGGCCCCAAATAGCAATGCACACGTACGTGAATCTATGTGTGCATGTGCACAAAAATGAAAATGAGTATTGACTTACAAACATTTCTTTTAAAGTCGCGGATCTCATAAGTAAATTTGCTTGCTGCAAATAGGGCAGATTATAATACAATTTCTCATATATGTGCCTAATATGAAGAATTTATCTAAAAACTAAGAAACTAATTTTTTGTAATTTTTTAGACGATGTGAATTTGTCATCGAACAAGTGAAGATGGCAGTATCGTCACAATATATACAAGAATAAACATTCTAAGTTCTTAAAAGCCGAATATTTGGAGTGGCTCAACTCAATCGAGATCTTAGACTTGCGGGTGTAAGGGGCATATAAAAACTGAATAAAGAACCACTTCTCTATTTATGTCATAAAAGATCTATGACAAAATTGGAGCTTTTTGATTTTATAGTTTTTGGGAAACATAAACAGGCAAGCAGGAAGTGGCAGTAAAAAAAATTAATAAATAAATTTAATCATTGTATGGAATTTAGAAGTATACATACAAAATTAAGAAAATCAAGCGTCTACAGTTTCTGAGAAATAGGCACTCATACAGACGGACGTACAACTAATGTCTCTATTGATATACTTTATGGGGTCGGAAACTCCTTACATTTCTTATTACGTAGATTCGCACAAAATTATAATACCCTCTTTTGCTCTTTTTTGAAGTGCACAAGATATAAAAAGGAAATGCAGATTAATGAATCAGTAGTTTTCGTGCAAGGGAGTTCTTTATGTAAGACAAAAGCAAGAAAGGAACAAAAATCACAAGAAATATGAAAAAAAGGGAAAATGGTACAAAACATCTCGAAAGACATTGTCGTGTTGATATTCATGTACCGAACTACCGATGATTCAGTGTCTGATGTCCATGTCAGAGTTTCGTGTTTACCTGTCGCTCAATCCATTTCCAAAAACTAAACCTGTTGCCCTAATATGTTGAATTTAATGTTGTGAAACCGTATACTTCAAGAGAACAATGCACAGTAAGTAAGAATTAAAAATTTTTGTGTGGTCGACTATAAGACACTCTCTTCCCAGCATTGAAAAATGAAAAAAAGGGGATTTGCATTTACTATTAGAGGACAGAGTAGGAAATGTAGAGTTTCTGGCTAGTATAGTATAAAAGAAGAGCGCACTCTGATAAAAACAAGTAAGAACCTTATAGTCTTTAATTTTCTTTATTCAGTGGGATAAGATGAAACTGAATTTTAAATATTTTAATATCACGTATTTAAAATTGGCGATCACTCGAAGTCATCTGATTGATCGCTTATCAACTCGAAACATACATATAATCAAAAGAAAGTTCAGGGCTATCTGATACAGAAATGCTTGAACATGTTAATTTATATTTCTTCTGTGACCGCATAATTTCCTGTATGATTTTATTTCGCAATAGCTCATTCATATATTAATTAGGCAATCTGAAGAATTTATTTTTGAAACCAACTGACTTCTTCAGTTATTTTTTGTTTTGTTTTTATCTGATTTATTTGTGTATTTACTTGCGTTATTCGATTATTTTGATTTGTGTGTACAATGACCATAACATTTAATAACTTGAAAACTATCTATTTAGAATCAAAGAAGTGTGTGCCAAATACTGAGCTTCTGTGTATTCTAGTCTCTGAGGAAATCATACTCAAATTAAAATAAATCAGACGAACAAATGTATGGATAGAAAGATCAGAATATATGTATACACTTTATGGGATCGCAAACGGCTCTTTTCCCTGTCACGAAAATTTGCGCAAGATAATAAAATTACAATTTGGTCAAATTAAAGTTAACTAGGCAGGACAAATGACAATAGATATAAATATTTAGATTGCGAAGTGCTTGACGTGGCTCAATATGTGAAGCGAATAATGAATTTTTTTTGGAACCTAACAATTATAGATCCACAAAGTTGTTGTCTTAGAACTCTGAAATATGTTGACAGTCCATTAGATGTTTGTATTCCGCTTTTCGAATTTGTATTGAATTTGATATAAAAAAGTATTGTGTAATAGAGGTATGCTAAATGCAAAAGCTTAATACTTTTTGTGAAACAACATGTGGGTTCCAATGTCTCTGGAGGTCTAGAAACTATCTGGCCGTCAAATAATGAACTCCTCTCTGTTCCGTTAGGATGTCTCGGAGTAAATTTTTTTTTGTCACACAATAATAATTTTAAGGATGACAGAAAATCAGAAAAAAATAAAAAATAGACAAATTATCGCAATTTATTAAGTCTAGTTGGTAAGCACAGTGCAATAAAGAATTTGATGTAAAAAAGTACTGTGTAATAGTGGTATGCTAAATTTGAAAGTTTAATACATTTTGTGAAAAAAACATGTGGTTTTCAATGTCCCCGGCAGTCTAGAAACTATCTGGCCGTCAAATAATGAACTCCTCTCTGTTCCGTTACGATGTCTAGGAGATAATTGTTTATAGTCAAAAAAAAAATCAGAAAAAAGAATAAAAAAATATAGAAAAATCCTTGTTTGTAAGCACAGTGCAATAAAAGTTGTAAAAATTCCAAAATGTTCAATTAATTTAACTATTATAAGTGCAAATTTCAAATTTCTTGTTATTAACTTAATAAAAAAGGAAAAAAAAATTTGTTTATCATAATATTTGATTTTAATGCACATAAATGTGTTTCGTCAATAACTTTAATTCTTATCTACTTGTATTGTAATTTCCAAATCAAATGAATTTAACTGAGTTTTTAATTGTGGGCGAAGAGGTGTGGCATGAAAAACCGATGAAAAAAAGTTATTTTATAAGTGTCAATAAATATGGGTGTCATATTTCAAAGTTGTAGGTCTTATAGTCTCTAAGATGATTGCAATTTAAGAAACAATTAGATTTTTATTGTAGGCAAACCGAGCGTGGCATACAAAAAAAAAAAAAAAAAAAAACAAACAAACTGGATCTGCTTATGATATACTGAAGTCTTTGTACCAAACTTAGAATTTCCAGCTCTTATAGATTATATTTTATTCTTCTACAATGAAAATAGGGTATACAAATTAACAAAGCGCAATTTGTACTCAATAAAAGTTTCTTCATGTTAAACTTTAACGTTTGTAATAAAAGATAATTACTTGATAAACTGTTATATGTATATAGCTAACACTTTATATTAGAGCAATGGTCAAGAGTTTTATATTTTATCTCGATGAAAGTCAAAGCTAATATTCTATTTCATCAATTTGTGGCTCAAATTACCCCTACTTTAGGAGCAAGTGTAATTCATTTCCTAGGTGAATTAATCAGATATTTTTATTTGAGCGCCATACGAAATTTTAATTCACTCAAATAATTAGACAATATCTAATCCTTTCTTACTTTATCTCTCATCATCATTTAATTTTGGAATGTGAGTTGGATAGGCTGTATTTCTTTCACTACAGCCAACGTTCGTCCCTTATCCTGTGTGTTTGTCCATTGTTATTTGACACTTTTCCTGGACCAATCAACACGAAATGTCAATTGAGGCGCCATCAGTTTGTGTACAGCTTGGGCGCCATCGTTGCCCATCATTATCGCCGTGGTGGTCAACATCTCCGCCGTCGCATTATTTCCACGCCAAGTAGTTCAGCCTATGAAAATAATAACTGTGGGAACAGTAATTTGCGCATCAGTTCGCCTCAAATTCACTCCGACCAGTTCGTCTTCTTTGCTTCATTGCCGTTTTATTGGTTAATAATAGTAAACAATGTGAACGTGGGTCAACTCACAAAAAAATAAACAAGAATCACCGCTATAGTCGAGTACAGTATACGCAAGTGTGATGCTTCTCTATGAGATACCTTGTGCCCCGATCTCCAGATTACACATGCAAATGAATGTTCGCGTGAGATTGTGAATGTAAATGTCTCAAAGTGTCGATGTAGCTCTCTGCGGCGGATTAAGGTATATATTTTACAAACGGCACAATGTATTAAAAAAAGAATGTTAAAGTCAAGAGTGCTGGACTACGAGAAAGCCTGTGACTGGCTTATTAAAATTGTGTATACGAATTCGAATGTTAATGTAAATGTATCGTTAAATTATAACTTCGAAGCATTGTTGCGATAATATTATTATTACACACTCTACTTTTAAAAAGGGTATATAATCGTATTGCAATGTGAAAATGTGCGTAATAGGGAGATGGTGGCGTTTCTGATCCACTAAAGAGGGTTGTAGATCAAATTGGTTGACATTCAACCCGATACAGAGACAAACTAATGACCATCTTTTAACAAGACCTTTAAGGTGTCTTTAACGGTTAGGATTGCCAAAACAATATGCACCAATAGTGCTACCATACCGGGATAGTATTTAATACATTCTACTTTACTATACCATTATTATAATACAATATACTTTACTATACCTATATTACAATGTACTATGCTCTATACTGCAATACTATATGTAAAGCTACCTACTTCTCATTTTAAATTGACATTTGTTGTTATTTTTTTTAATCTGTGTGTGATCTTAAGGTACATATTAATTTGTACAGATTTTTTACTTAATTAATTAATTATAAAAGAAGAAAACATATAAGTTGACTGAGCCTTGTCCGTCCCTATTTCCTTTCGGTCCTCGATGTGGGTGCCTGTTTCTGAGGCTTTTTTTACTTAAAATGACTAAATTGAAATGATACTTTCTAATATATTTCGAATACAATCGATGGTTTAAGAGACATTATTATGAAGTTGCTATTTTATAAGATTATTCAATCATACAATAAACATACAAACTTCAAACATTAAATCAAATTTTTGGACATCGCTACGCTGGGGATTTCCAGAATCACAGGTAAATAGCGAGTTGCTCAGATAAAGATTTAGTCCATGCAGGCCAACATGTTCGTATCCATCTGAAGTCATCATTACTCCACATTCGAACTTGAAAACTACGGCACAGACGACGTTAATGATGAAGGTGTTGGTGGTGATGATGTTGATGATGTTGATGACGCGGATGCGCCACGATCGACTTCAATGCGTTTCTTCATCACTATAATTTAATGTGTTTTTTATGAGCGTCGATAAAGCATGCCGCTTTAATATATTGGTTTAAACTTATAATAAAAAAAAAATAATAAATAAAAATGTAGAGCTTTTTAAATAAACTTATTGTATTTTCTTCTTGTTTCACAGTACAATTTAATTACAAATGACCGCTGTTTTGACATATAGGGCATTCACTAGCCTGTTTTGTTGGCGCCGCTTTTTGCAATGCGCCACCAAATGGGATCAGTTTTGGTAACGAGTTAACGAGTTGATTTCAGTTCAGCGATTGCCGCCGAACCGGATTAGCTGTTGGAAATATTTTTCTGTCTGTCCCCATGTCTTTCATTGTAGTTTTTTATTTTATTTTTCTGTTCTTTTTTTTATGTCTTTGGCTCTATCTCAGTGGCTCCGTACGATGGTCATGGCCAATGTCTACACTGCAAGGTGACGGCATATAACACCGTCTACGCTGCCGGAACGGACACTCACAGAGAGCTTCAAAACTCTAAATTTGTGTCTGAGATTCTAAATCTGAGGCTCTGAATTTGACTGTGATTCTGACTTTATGCTTGAGGCCTTGGCACCTCCCAGGCTTGGAAAGCTTGCATTCACGTTGCTCCTGTATCGGACCTTGTTGTTGTAGTTTCCTTTGTTCTCTTCTTTTTATTTTTTTACTGTTGTTTTGTATTTCTCTCGTCGATATTTTGTGTATATCTTTGCCACTGAGCGTGCTATGTCCGTCTGACTGGTCTCTGTTTTGGCTTCGATTTCGGGTATTTGTCAGGGGCGTTGCCCTGTGATCATCACGCGCTTCTCTCTTGTTGTAGTTGCTGGTTTGTTTTCTTTTTTGCTTAATGGGTGTTATTTTGTTTTGCCGTAAATATTTTTAGCAATGGACGCTAATTAAGTTTGGTCTCTGCATCCAATCTGCATCCATCGCACTTTGTTATGTGTGAAACTTTTAACATTTTGCGACCGTGGTCGGCAAACATAAAAACGACGCCGCCTTGTAGCACACACATCCAAATTGCCGGCCATTAATCGTGGCAGCAGCTCTCTGCGTTCCATTTCGCATCCTTTCATTCTGACATTCATTCCTCGTCTTGTTAACAACTTGACTTTTGGGCAGTGCACACAAATAGTAAACAAATATTGAAGCTTTTAATTGCCTGTCTGCATATTATGAATGCGCCCTATTATATGAAATCTGTGAATGAGACTAGCACAATAAATGTGACTTAGAAATATTAAGTCTATTTGCAAAAGTTATAGGATTATGAATGGGTTTCGAGTGTGGTGGACTTTAAGGTATTTTGGTCCCCCAAAAACCCATGCACATGAGTGTGTATGAGTGCGAATGTTACTGAGTCATCACCTTTATTTATCTTTATTGAGGATGATTTCTGATAAAAATTTTTTTCTGAAATAACATCCATCCAATCGCATTGAAATTTAGACCGTATACGAAGAATAAAGCATGTGAACATCTAATCGTAAATGTATAAATACATTTTAACTCAAAAGGAATAGTGTAATATGTGTGTTAATGTATAATTCAATAATAAGAGCAAACTTTTCTTCATATTTTTGGAGCATACAATGCGAAAAATTAAATAGCACCACGGCAAAATTTTTTTTCTGAACGAAGAAAACATAATTATTTTTCCACATTTTTGGAAATATTTTTCTTATTTGCAGCTTAGTATTTCGTCTATGGAATAAAAAAGTTTTTTTTTAATTAAAGGGCCGATCTATATATACTTATTTGAGATTATATAAAAATATACGTGAAAATTAGTAAACAAAATAATAGCACTGCTGACATATCTTGATTCAAGAGTAATAGACGTTATATTTCTTAGATTGCTCTTGAAAAAAAATATATTTTTGAGGTTTAATATATAGCTCACATGTTGGATTATTAAACCAAAGACCAACCGTAAATTTTGCTGCAAAATTGGGCTTGTATAACTGTTCTGAGGGCCAAATCGACCAATCATCAGAAACCCTATGTCTAGTGAAAGTTCAAACAGAAATATTTGTGAAGTCTATGGATTGTAAAATTGTCCGAAATGCAATAATCATTCAGAAAAAGCCTAAAATCCTGGACAAAAAAAGTCCTGGCCCCGTGAAACGATATTTACGTGATGGACGGGGGCAATATGGGATCTTTAAGACCCGCTGCAGAAGGAAAGACTTTGGCAATTATGCAATTATAAAAGAACTTCGAAAATATATTAGAGCTAACAACTTATGAGACTTAGTCCTCAGAAAGGATCCACTCTCGAATGCGAGACGAATTACTAAGCATCTTAGGTTTGCTTGGAAACGAGTAAATTGGTAGAAAAAGATATCTTGGAATATTTAAGGACAGGAATATTCTAAAATCAGACATTTTTTGAAGCCCACAATACAGCAGAAGGTTCATAAATCGTGGAAGTCCTTATGGGATGATATGGGCACGTTTTTCATACTTTGGACGATGTAGAATGCATGGCACAAAACCCGTAATGGACGGACACGCCTTTTTAACTGAAAAGAAACAGTGAAGTGTTCATTGTAGGTTATGAAATACATCTTTTTTGGGTGTTCCAAAAGGAAATTGAGCGCGAAAATACAAGTTGAAATGCAAGAGAATGGTTTTAAAAGAGCTCGCTGATTCATATGGAGTGGCCTGCACGACCTACAGACCGCAATCCTATATAGAACTTGTGGACAGGCATAAGGGGCGTATATTTTAAATTATATTTTACTAGAATGCAGTCATTTTGGACCACCGTTCAGAAGTCCTGGAGCCAAATTCCCTTAAAAAAGTCCAAGGACTTCAACATTTCGACTTGGTGCCTTTGTACTGTGGATATCTAAAATATCGGTACACCTATAAAAATAAAAACTTAAAAATATTAAATGTAATATAAAAATAACTTAAAACAGTGATTTTGTTACATTTTCACATATATTTTTAGTTTTAAGGTCATTCTGGAGAGACTGTATATACATAAAAATTTTTTTAATTAATAATTTCTAGGGACTCTCCCCAATCTTAAAATGTTTTTGAATCTCTGAAACTTACAGATGTATCTGTAACGTCAATGTAAAAAATGAATTGGCCAGTGGTGCTTTTTTTCGCAACTCTTACTAATGGTTACTGTCAAATTGTTTATTTACCGGAAGCAACTTTAATTATTGCTTTCTTATGATATTTGTTAATTGAATTGTGATTTACATATACACAGTTCACATCGTTTCATATGTAGCTAACTTTGACCAAACTGCGTTTTGAACTCTTGCAACAGATGAAAGCACCACCGATGGAGGTAAGAGAAAGTTGCCGCAAGTGCAGAGTGTTCTGTTTAAAAGTGATTTGGATTGACGAAGAGCTTCGCTAGCTAACTTACCCTCCCCTATTTATATAGAGGCCATTTTTGTTTAATCTATGCACTTAGAAAAGTGATTTTTTATTATAACTTATTAGCGCCTAGAAGTTGTTTCGTGCGTTTATCTTTATACTTATGCTAAGATATGAATGAATGCTGTTGAATATTACAACCAAATGTTAAAGAGACCGTCAATAATTTTGTCTGCGCTTAAGTAAAGTGCATTTACGATGTACATATGTATGTAACCACAACAGTATGCATTCGATGTACATACATATTTTTCACTTGATATTTGATATTTAACACTCAAAGCAATACTTTAAACTGGGTCAGGCCGATAATATATTAAATATCAAGAAGTCCAGATCATAACGTCTTAAACAGACATCGCGTAATACATATTAAGAGCTAGAACCTCTAGATTTTTGCATGCGATGGAAAAATTAATAAACTACTAAGAAAGATCTATGGTCCCGACAATGAGTGAGTGGCTTTCATTTATATTTATTATTCTTTATACTAATGCCAAAATAATATAATATCAATATAAACATAAATATCAGATAATGAATATATTCAATTAATAAATAAAAATCACAATCATTCTCACACATAGGCTCACAGAATTATAATATTCTTTGACAAATACATGGAAAGAAAAGTTGTATGTGTTATGTTATAATTTAAGAGTTTGACTATAAACGAAAATAGTTCTTGAGTGTATATCAAATTGAAATTGTGAATATTTAATAACTGTTTTTTAATTTTCCAAGACTAAGAAATTTCAAGTATTTATTTTATTTTCAAAGCTTGAATATTCGCTTTAAAATTCTTTTATTTTTCTTATTAATCGTATTTATTTGAAATATTTTTTACAGCTGAATAGTATTCTATTACCTTTGTGGCAACTCAAGCTAATGAGAAATTTATAATTAAAAGTAAAACTATGTCTAGATAAACTATGGTTGGAAATTTACAATATTTACAATTATATTTATAATCTTGATTAGGAATTGAGGTCTAAGATAGTTTCTATTCGAACGATGCTCTGGGAGTTCACTACGTCAAGATCCGTTTTGGGAGATCTTGAGTGTGGAATCGTTTAAGTCTTTTCTGTGTTGACGCCTGGCAAGGGCGTTTGGGTGATACTCTAGCCTCTCTGCGTATTTGCTAGCTATCTTTTGAGTCCTGTCTCCAATCAGTGGAACATTCAGATCTCGCTCAATGTCTCTGTTTCGTATATACCAGGGAGCGTTTAAAATTTTTCTAAGTGTTTTGGCTTGAAGTACACGTAATTTGTTTATATGTGTACTGGCTGCAATTCCAAACACTTGGATAGCGTAAAAGAGGCTAGGAGCTAGTATGGCCTTATAGATCTTAGTTTTGTTTGCCAGAGATAGCTTATTATTGGAAGACAGAAGCCAGGACATCTTGGACACTTTGTTTTTGTAAGCGCGTTGTAATACCAATATATGCTTGCCAAAAGTTAGACTTCTGTCCAGAGTGACACCCAAGTACTTATGAGCTGACGAGTGGCTTATAACGCTTCCATTTAGAGTTACACCGGCGCAGCTGCGGACTCTATTGGTGAAGGTTATATTGGCGCATTTGCTAGCACTGACGCAAGTATTCCATTTCTTCGCCCATTCTTGCAACGAGTCCAAGTACTCTTGGTAGTGCACTCGGGGCATGAAATATGTTGTCGTTTTTAGTAAGCACTGCGGTGTCATCAGCGTATGAGGCAATGAGAGTGTCTCTGTGTTGTAACACCGAGATCGTATATTGATTGGGCATATCAGCAGTAAATATGGAGTAGAGAGTCGGACCTAGAACACTGCCTTGCGGAACACCAGCTTCGATCCTTCTGACGATGACTTGCTCTCAGAAAGCGATTGCCCGTCCAGGAAGCTTTTTCCAAGCGTGAATAGCTGTGGGGTCAACACCTTCTTAGCCTTATAGAGCAAGCCAGGATGCCACACTCTGTCCAAGGATTGTTGGATATTCAGTTAGCGGTTTTCCTGGTATGTGTATCATAATTATCGTGGCACTTCCTTAGGAAAGTAGCCAACACGCAAAATGCACCATCAGGGAGTATCCTTATTGTGCTGTTATCGAGCAAGGGTTCACCAGGCGCCTTTTTGCGCATAGCTTTGATACAAGTTGTTTCACTTCTTCTAATGTTACCGGCTCAGCAGGCAATGCCATTTGGAACGGCGAGTCCAGCGCTGTTTGCACTAATCTGCAGTGTATTTCATGCGTATAGTTAAAAGGCTTGAATCTCTGCTTTAAAATTCGAAGCTAATTAAGCATTAAAGAAATTATGGGCGAACGCGTGTAATATAAAATGCAAACATGATACTATCTACACAATTGACTTGAACAGGGTTTGAAAAACTATCAGCAAATAGTAAATAGTCGACTTTTTCGTCGTCTCTCCTGTCCGAATTTTCGTCATATTTCATAGCTGCTGAATGACTATGTGCTGCGGCTTCGTAAAACTCAACAGCAGCAGTTGGCAGTCGTGTGTCTACTGTCGCCCGATGAATTTTCTGCAGACTTGATTTTAACTGCTGTGCTGTTGAGGCGACTGCTGATCGACAGAAACAAATTACACTCTCGTATTTGACAGTGTCGGCAGGAACAGCTACGCTGCCAATCTGTTAGTTAGACTCTGAATTCTAGTAATTTACAGCGACAATTCGAATGCTCTCTTTTAATTAGGCTAAAAATTCTGGTAAATTGCAGCGACAGCACAATTGCTAGAATCGTTTACATGACTGCCGATGGGACCTGCTGGCGCAGCAAATAATTTGCTGTCGCTTATATATTACCGAATGCGCGGCCTGTCAATAGTCGCTTGAAATGTAACCCCTTTTATATATACTGCTATGATATATGATATAAATATGTTCACGCGTTTAAAAATTGAGGAATTCATATCATAAAAATAAAAATATGATCTTCATAGTTACATAAGTTATAATATTTTAAAAATTATTTAGTGTAGTGGGCGTGGATTTGTCTGTTTATGGTATGGTAGTAGTTGCCCTGTAATACTGGATGTTAGTGTTGTCCAGTGTTAGTGTTTCTAAAAATTTCGAAAGAATTACAAATTTTCATGTGGGAACAGGAAAACAAAAGTTATTCACCAAGAGCCCTACGTATTCCCGACAATAGTGTTCCCATGGGCAAGAAAAGCAGGAAAGGTCGATAATCCTACCATTTTCCTCAAACACTGCTAAACCATATTAAAACATCAATCGAAACGATGATAAATTTGTACTAAAATTCTTGCTTTACTCACCCTTACATAAGGCAATACTTTACTAAGTTCAGAATAACCAAAGAGGTGGCGATTCATCATTTTTGCCATTTGCGTTATTTGGACAGTGGTTCCACATTTTCGGGACCAAATCATAGATGTCTTCCAGTAACTGCTCGATACGCACTCGAGATGACGAAAAGCAAACCAAACTGAAATTAATATATGTAGTTGTATGCTTAGGCTACACACGTTTACACTCCCTTGCTTTTTACACAAAATGTAATATTATACCGATGTTGCTTTTTGGGAAAACAATATGTGCTTTAAAAAGCAGAGTGTCGAACATAACAACCAGATAATTGATCTCTCTTCCAAGTTAATCTCAACTCTAATTTCAGTTGTACCTACTGTCTTTTTGCTACTGATGGAGGTCGCTTCAGTTTTCTCCGTAGGGTCGAGACCATCTTGAAAGAGAAAACTGTGGGCTTCAGTGATAGCCAGGTTGCACCTGTTTTCGATCACGGACAGATCCTAGCCGATTCATGCCAAATGGTCATTTTATTTTATAGCCGTTAGCGCCTTCTTCAATCCCGATTTTATTTCCGCGACCAACTCAAAACGCTTTCCCCGGAGTGAATTCTTGAGTGTTGGGAATAGCCAGAAGTCACACGGAACCGATCGGCGTCGACATTTGGCGAAATAGTTACTAAGATCGAGTGCAATAAAATAACACATTCGAAAGATGCAGTCTTGGATCTTTTCATTGACATGAAATTTGGCCAATATGTTATAAAGAGTCCTGCAATCTCATAAAAAAAATAGTCTGAAATCCTCAAACATAAATCAAAATTACGAAATTCACCTTATCTTTTGCAAGTATATCGAAAATGTATAGTATTTTGTAATTTGAGACAGAAGCAAAGGTTATCTGATAGTCGAGCCCGCTTTACTAGAAGGTTAATACTTTATATATATTTTTTTAATCATTGGGATTTGTGGGTACGATAAGCGTAGTATGTAAAAAATGGACACAAGAATTTCTTAAGTTCGATTTCTGAAAAATACATTCCAATTTTAAATCATCTAATTGTTATGATAGTAAGAAAAGAGCACAATGAAAATATTATTCATTTTTTCTATTTACGGATAGTTTCAGCGTAAAAGTGAAAGTTCCGTTAACGTGGAAAACAAAAAAAAAACTGTGTTTAAAGGCATATATGAACATGCCAAACTTTCTGCTTCTAACTATTGCAGTCTATAAGAATTTGAATGAAAAAAAATCTTTCAAACTTTCCTTTTTAATAAAAAAGATAATGAAATAATAGAAATTTAATTTGATCAGCATATGATAGACAAGAGCTTATATATAAAGTGGGGAGTCTGGACCTCTTATTGTGTGAAACGTTGCGCAACATTATGTGAATGAACTCTAACCAAGTGCCACGTTATGAGACCAAGCATACGAGTACGTATATATGTACATAAATATTTATCTGTCTATGTAAGCGTGAGAGCGCTCTTTCTTTTGGGCTCGAAAGCACTCACTCGTATGAGTAATATCTCAATTCTTGTGAAATCGAACGGAAATGATTGAAATTTTGTACGAGCGATGGCGTGACGTTACTACTTCCACTTATATTACTAATTATGTACATATGTATACACGTCTGTGCTCACTTATATTTTTAACAACGTTGCTAAAAGTAGTCTACTAAAAATCACAGATCCGTCCGAAAAAAATCGATATCGTTAATTTTATATATAGTTAACATTGGAATATACCATTTAAATAAATCGTCCAACAATTTTAGTTGAAAGCTTGATATTCCAATTTAGTTTTTCGAGTATACACAGACTTATTCAGGTAAATATCATGAATATAATATGTATAAAACTCAAAACATTTATGTTTAAGGGATTTTCGATATATAATCAGATTTGATATCAACAGTCTAAATAATGAATGCAAAATTGCCTAATATTGGAATAATGCTGAACATCGATGATCAATCGCTAGTTGTCATTGACAATAACAAAGTTATCCTGCTAGCATATTATGTATATATTAGTAATATAAATACATACTTATCTGTTATGATCGTCAAGGTTGAGTAATCTTTATAATCAAGAAACATACTTTACATGCTAGCCAGATAGCGGTATTTGATTGCGATCCCAATTTTCACTTTTTTTTTCTTTGCCAGAAGCTACATATTGCTTTGCGCAGCAATTCATAAGTTTGGATAAATATAAATAAAACTTAATGCTTCATTTATTTACAATGGCGAAATTTTTAATCTCAAGCGATCAAGTGTACGCAGAAAGAGACGAAACATTTTTTTTTTTTTTTTTTGAAGAGACAAAAACAAGAAAGGATTATTCGATTCCCTGTTTAATCCTACCTGGTGCACACACTCCGAAATAATTTTAGAAACAAATGTATCAGTTCCTCCAACAGAATGCCGCATTGACGCCCATGCATATGCACTTTCACACATGTTCACTGTTATTTGGGTTTTTAGTTGAGCACACTCTACTATATTTTAAAAACTCGTTGATTTATTTTATTTTTAATTTTTTGATTAACTTAAATTATTGCCATTTCATATTTTTAATTACCATAAATATAAACATGCATACTTGCATATCTCTGTTCATTGGAGTAAATACTTTAGTTTATGTAGTAAAATTTAATATAATGTAGATAAATATAATGTAATTAATGGACCTAATAAATCATATTACTAAACAATGTAAAAATCAATATGGAATAGAGCTTGCAATTTACATATGTATATGCAAAACCAAATATTTATATATGTTTGTACATATATACCACAGTTTAAATAATATTTAAGCAAATTTTGCTAAAGAGTGTACATTATTTCTATGTTCGCTGTTACTTTTCTGTATGAACAATTTTATGTTACTTATAATTATGACAGCTTATCATATACATATGTACATACAAACACAATTAAAATAGTCAATATCTGGGTAAAGCGTGCAACAGCTCCTCCTTAATTATGATGCCAAAGTAAGGATTCCATTATTTTTATACTGTCAAAAGAAGACTAGCGTTTTTTTTTAAATATATGTTTTCGGAAAACTAGTTTAAATAAATGATCTTCACTGGAAAGAAAAACTTTAATTTATAAGGTTCAGATGAAAATCACGATTGTGACTCTTTTATGGTATGGGCAATCCAACCTATATTACTTGTTATCTTATGACAATGGCTGAACATAATAATAATGCTTTTATCCGCAATTCAAGTCATATCTGGAATCGAGAAGCTCACGTTATTTAAATTAAATTAGCACAAAAGTCTGGCTCCATCAGCCCTGCGTATTTAATAATAGCGAAGTGTGTTAATTTCATCAAAAAGTGTCTGTATATAGGTCGAAGCATATTATACTTCTTTATAATATTCTTAAAATTTCAAAACAATATCGAAAACAATCCTTTCAACAAGATTTTTCAAATTATATGACCCCACCTGTTTTCTTTTTTTTTTTTTTTATGTCACTAATGGCAAAGACTCTAACAACGAAACTTTGCCAATCATATGACTAACATATAACATGTAACATCGACTTTCAAATGTTAACATGAACATATCAATAAAACTTCAAATATCGAGGAAGCTATGTGTGCTAAATTCGAGGCCACCACTGTTTGAATATATATTATGGAGAAGTTAAGGGTCAAACACGTGATAATCATCTCAGCGTGAGCTCAAAAATATAACAAACTCAAATAGAAACACGAGTTCTAGAGTGAGTCAGAAATAGTGAGATAAAGAATAAAAGGCGTGCATATTTTTCGCGCCATTCACACTCATATGATTCGACTGATTTGTAGTGTTCGTTAGTACGCTCATAGAAACTGAAGAGTTCAGTTGCTATAGATGCAGAGGTCTCACTGGTCACTGTGACTGCGAACGTTACGATCTTGTACGCTTTGACAAATAAGAGAGAAAGAAAGGCAGAGAGAGAGTGACAGAGAGGGGGGGGGGAGAGAGAGAGAGAAAGAGAGAGAGAAAGAGCGAGTGAGAGAGGGTCTGGAAGTCAACAATATATTTGATCGCCTAAACGACCGAATCAAATCGAAAAAATCAGTCAAACACAGTGCATCGATGTTGTTCTATTATTTATTATTATTAAAAATAAAAACCTAAATTTTGGCCACGCAAATTCTTGAATTATTTAAGTATTATATTTACTTTTATTCATATGAGAAGTGTTATTCTGTGAATTTATTATTTGTAATAAAAGACTGATAATAGTAATTGTGTGTAAGTGTGCGAGTATTTATACTGTACACTATCGAATTTTAGAAGTAAATGGTAAGTTAGTTACTGTGATTCTTATCTTAGTGAGCGCCTTTCTTAAGTGATCTCTCCATATAAAAAGACACATTTGTTTGCATACCGATTTGATGGAACAATTTCCCCTCTCTTGAATGACAACTCAATGAAATGGTAACTCAACGTTATGATAAGCACATTTCAAAAAATGAAAACAAAAAAAAAAAAACTATCAAATACTTTATGGTTGATGGTGTCTGGTTTAGAGATTACTGAATATTAGATACAAAAGTTTTTGTGTTAGCCATAACTAGTAACCAAACTCCAAACATGTGAAATTATTTTACATGTTCTTTGCGTGGCAGCTTCACTGCGACAAACAAGAGAGGAGAGAGATGGGACGCTAAAAACAAAGTGATAACTTTTGTATTAATGGAAGCAAAAGCTTTGCATATATTACATATAATAAAAAGTGTGGAAGCTGATTTGGCTGAAAACAACTTTTTCATCATAAGGATAATATCTTCACATTCAAATAGGAAGAAATGGGGATTTAGTTAAAAAAATTCACAAGAATAATATGTTAACCATGACTTTGAGAAATATTTTACAATGAAATGAAGCCAGCGTTACAAGTTAATCACGTTGATTTCGCTTACGAGATAAGGTGTGTGAAAGAGAATGAGAGAGCGAAAGAGAGAGAGAGAGAGAGAGTCTGAGAGAGATAGAGTTACACATGATGATTCAGCCCGATTAAAGCGTTAATATTTAAATATGTGTTCATATTAGACAGCACACTTATGTGCAAATGTATACACTTAAAGTTTGTCAATTAATTGTAATAAAATTCAACTTCACATTCACATTTCCACGGATTAAAATGTTTTTGTTCATTTTTACACAATTACCATTATATTTGTGAGAAAATTCTTCTACTTAGCAATAACATATTTTCCAATGTAATATGGCTGAAAATGGGCTTATAGGTTAACAATGTTAAAATCGTTATCAATAGATTTGGTATTCCAACTTTAAATTATATTCATGCTGTATGTATAGTCAATATCACTACGTGTATGGGTCTCCATATAAATATAAACACCATCAGACAAAAATTTAACAAATTGCACAAACAAAAATGCCTTACATTTTGCTAGCATTTAATACGAAAGTTTTTAACTTTTTTATAACATATTTTCCAATGTAATATGGCTGAAAATGGGCTTATAGGTTAACAATGTTAAAATCGTTATCAATAGATTTGGTATTCCAACTTTAAATTATATTCATGCTGTATGTATAGTCATACACTACGTGTATGGGTCTCCATGTAAATATAAACACCATCAGACAAAAATTTAACAATTTGCACAAACAAAAATCCCTTACATTTTGCTAGCATTTAATACGAAAGTTTTTAACTTTTTTATAATTCTTGTTGCCTTTAGCCTATAATTTAATTTTTTTTTGCAGAATTGTTAGCAAACTCCTTTGTCCATAATATTAAACAATATTTTGAGCGTTTCCCACAATTGCAAACAATTAATTGATAAGCTTTATGTACATATGTTGTGAAAATGTAAGGTGAATTTTGCAATTGTATTTAAAACTTCGCGACCATAACATTTCCAGCTTGTTCCTTTTATCTTGAGTTCTCAGGACTGTTAATGACATCTGGACCAAATTTCATATCAATGGCATTATCAGTACTAAATTTACGCTTTTGGTTACCTAGCGAACAAAAGTGATTTAATTTTATTATTCAATTACACTACATCTTCAACTATTTCGCCAAAATTCGACGCATATCGGCGTGAATTTCAGCAAATTAGATACTAATTAAAAGAAATATTGAGCCCGCCTAACCTTTTGCTTGAGATCACATTTTCCTACCGAATATTCCAACAAACAAGTTTTATTCCAGAATAACTTTTGTGTTCATTATCCCGTCGCATTTAATTTGTACAACTTAGACAAATATATTATATAATATATATACTAATTCTGAAAGATTTATCTTTATTGCTTTCAATGTGGCATCCAAAAAATAAGGTTAACATTACCTGCATAATTTATACAGGAATATGCTTGCCAAATATAAAATTCACAGATTTGCTTTTACACAATAATCCTAATAAGAGTGGTATGAAATTCCTGAAAACTGATTTTCTATCTAGTATAAACTACACATAAGTCTCAATAAAAAGGGTTAATGAGTAATGCATTACAAAGAAAAAATAAGTAATCTGTGACAAAAATGAAATGAAGAATTTGTTTATTTTTATATATATATTACATTTTTGGGTATCCGTAAACTTACGTGAACATAAAAAAATCTTAAAATATTTTTTAATGATGTATTATTTGTTACTGTGATAGACGATAACTGGTTGTGTGGTTCACCTAAAGCATATTCAAAACGGCCAAATTAAGGATATTCGGAACACTGACGCAGACGGCGATACAGCGATCATTTTTGCCGTATGCCGCCCGAAGACGTCATTATCATTATCCATTTATAATCAGGCAACCAGTATCGTGTCTGATTCTACTTATGTTCACCATGTGCCAGCTTAAATTGTTTAACAACAGTGGGTCAGCTTCCGCTCAAGTTGATGACATCATATCAGTAGTACCAGTTTCAGTATCAACTGTCACACTTTCGGTGCCCACTACAATTACAAACCTTGCTCTGAGAACAAATCGAAAACGTCTCCAAAAGCGGCATTATAATTACATCAGTTTTAGGCAGAGATTTCAGAGTGAGCTTGGCATCTATGGTTTTGCCCTGGACTGGGGAAATCCCTGCAGTGGTAATTGGACTGGACCGAATTACAAGTCCATTATAATATTAAAACCCCATAAACGCTGTGGTAAGCATAAGAAGGTAAGAATATCTATATTATTTTATTGTGAACATATCTAATTGCAATTTAAAAAGTCATAAGACATTATTATAATGTTTAACTCCCATGTCCACAACAGTTTAATAACTTCTAAATGTATTGACATACATACCATATTAATAAGCGTCTTCTACAAAAATAAATAATTTTATTGTTCTTTATTATAAGCTATTACGCATTTTAAAAAAAAATATTGCCAGCGAGTTGCGACAGCTGAAGAACGACAACACCATGAGAAATACCGTGATCTCTATAGCAGCACCCGTTACATCTTTGAATCAGGCTATTGATCTAAAAATGCGTGCGGCGTGGATAACGCACGCCGCCCAATATAAATTTCTGCCTCGACTTAACAAGAGCTTAAATCATGTAAGTTACTTCTAATCACACTGGTTTACCCAAAAAATTAGATATTTTAAGTTAAGTCTAAATGCTATGCAATTGTGAAATAATCAAATTAATTAGAGTCTTTCACTATTGTGCCACGTGAGGTGCAAAAGGGAATCACTTCACAATTCGTCATTGGTGCAAAATTATCGTCACAAGTTTAAACATACGCCGTTCAAGTCATATGAGCATAGAAAATGTGCCAAATGTAAGCTTTAACGTATGGACAAATAAAATTTTGTTATGTATCGAAAGTATCAACAATACCTATGGGCTCCGTCTTGTATTTGTGTATGGTGGGTCTCTTCCTAATGCAAAAAACAATAATAATAACAATAATAATAACAATAAAAATAACAATAATAATAACAATAATCCACGTCTTGTGCTATTTGAGAAAGAGTAAAAATATTATAAGTTTGTCAATTTGAGCATAACATGTAGAAGAGCTCGCAGTCCGTCCATTTGTCCATCTCTCTGTCTGTCTAGCTTTAATTATACGCTAATTAAGTTTATCTTTTTATCGAAGTCACGTTTCGTTTGCCCACAATTGAAAATTTTTTCCTCAGAGACTATAACAGCTAAAAGCTCCAAATATGCCAAACAGGTTCTTAATGCCAAATAATGAAATTGTTTTAAAATTTTTTGACATCAGTCCCATTACGCAGCAAATCGAATATATCGCATTACTTATATTTGACAATTATATTGCTATATAGATTTTGTAGAAAATGTTAACTGTTAACGCCACAACCCTTCGCCCATAATTTTAAAATAAAACTTTTGAAGTCAATTCATTTTTAAGATAGATTCAATGCGATCAAATAAAAAACACAGCGGTGCAGTATCTGTGTCTATCGCAACAAATGCTCTTATTTGTATTTCCATTCATTCTGTAAATTAAACGAGCATATTAAACAAAAGATTACGCTTATTTATCCATATGTTAAAAATGAGGAAACCTTCGTGTCGAATCGGAATTAAGTTAAAGCCTCTAGAACTCGAATCTTTGACGTCATTTAGCACATAGTAACGTAAAGATTAAAAAATTCAAAAGGTACATATATGTATGAAGAGAGGTAAGAGAATGAGAGAGTATGACAACCATAGAGAGGTGACTATTTGTATGGTTGATACGCTTATTCATTTTTGTGAATCATACGAATGAGTTGTTCGGCGTGGATTCCCCGGCACAAATGAGTGAAACGAAGGTCGGGCGATAACCGGAACGAAGCTGACGACAACGTTGACGATGACAGCAACAACCAGCACAAACATCGCGAGTAAACGATAATGAGCGACAAGTTTGGCTAGCTCAGCTCAGCTGGTATATCGACATATTGAAACAAATTATGAGTGAGCGGTAGTACCGACATGCTTAGGGAAACCAAACGGTGAATTAAGCTAGCGAATTAACCACTTTATCGCTCTTGGCATGAACATGTTTATACAAATGTGTATATATGCATGAATGTGTATAAGTAGGCAAGCGTTGTGGGTTTTGTTGGTTATACGTGGATGGGTAAAGAGGGAAACAGGAGGGGAAAGTAGAATTATAGACTGAGTCCATTAAAACTCGATATTGGGGTATTATAATATTGTGTAAATATACAAATATTACAGGTAAGACTGATCGAATCATAAAAGAATGTATATTCTAACTGAACATCCATGGAGAAAATTATAGAGACATGTACATAAGTCTATTTTCCAGTCTGTCCGTTATGTGAGATTATAAAACGCTGTCAACTAGAACTTCAATCTTTGCATATGCTATATATATTTTAAAATTGTCGCACATACATACATATATGCCAGCGGTGCTATTATTTTTTTTTCGCTAGTTTTCACGTATATTTTTATTTAATTTCAAATAAATATATATAGATCGGCCCTCCGTTCAAAAAAGACTTTTTTATTTCATAGAAGAAATACTAAACTATAAAGAAAAAAAAAAAATATATATATATATATATATATACATTAATTTCTTTGTTTTCAAATTTTATGTTACAAATAAAGACTCTGATTACATTTTGTTTTTTTCTCTTGCAGTTGTCTCTGCGACGCATACATCATGATTTACAATTTTATGTTGCATCATTCAGTTATCTGCGACACGTTCAGCTCCATTGGGATCACGAAAACCTGCAAAAGCAAAGCGTACTTTCAACTGAGCTATTTCGTTATCGTGATAGTTCAAGGACTGTGTTGTGTCTTGTAGAAGAAGCGATAAATGCAACAAATCGTTTATATTCTCACAATCAGTGGATGATTAAACAACGGCAACGTTTCAAGACTATACCACGTGAATTGATGGAGAGACGTTTGCAGAAATATAAGACGCCTCTTGTTGAGCTACACAACCAAGCTGTGTTGGCGGCTGGAAATCAGCACTCCGCACTGCCACACCAGCCTCATCAATTGGATACACTTTTTTTAAAATATCAGTATATCGCATATCTAAAACATTTAACGCAGTTACTGACAAAACTTCGTATGATGATGTGTACACGAAAAAATGGAATCTAATAAAATTGCCGACCGCGAAAGTTGTAGAAAGTAAAAACCAACCAAAAGGGAATAACCGCAGGACCAGATCGCCCACTCTCTTTAAAACCAAAATAACGCAGACAAATGGATATGAAACTACAAAGCCCATATAATTATTCCTTAATTTATTTTGAATTTAGAAGTAGGTTCTACTTTGTTCAGCAGTCAAATTGCTTGCAATTTCAGATACATTTGAAAAGGGGACAAAAAAATGTATAATATACGCTTATAAAGTTAATCTGTTTTTTGATGCCAAGTCCCAATAGAAAATAAACTAAGTAAACAAAACTTAATAAGTGAATTGGTTTTAAAGATATATTCTTCAATCTTCAATGTATACATATAATATATGTATATCTTATTACGCAAGCATCAACATTACAGGGTTTATTCTCAAATGTTGTATTGGGGGACGTGAACACAGGGTATGTAATAGTCGGGTTCACTTGACTATAACATTATTAATTTTGTATTCTTTTTATTTGACAGAAAATACATTTCTTTTGGAGGCACACTTATGCATTCAATGGAAATATTCGATAATTTATTTACTAATTATTAACTATTATGCTAGATAAATATAAAATTCAACGTGTATTAGCAGTATGTTTTATTTAACACATATCCTATGGACAATAATATTAATTGTATATTGTAAAAATGCTGTGATCTTATTAAATAAGGAATTGTTTTGTATATCAATACTGTTATTAAATATATAGCAAATTATGAAAAGCCTTTTGTGTGCTGCAAAATCTGTTTTATTTTATCTTATTTAGAAGCAGTAATTAACAATCGATCAGTTAAAACATCAGAAAGACGAAAGTTGAAATATTTTCAGAATATACCACTCTATATTATATGGAAGTTTTTTGAGATAAGCTTGATTATATAACACTTAGAACAGTTGAAATAATTTTTATTTGTGAATTGATTATGTTACATATTTGTAGCATTAGAATTTAAAT
The DNA here is from genome assembly GCA_018150725.1 of Drosophila quadrilineata. Classification (NCBI taxonomy): domain Eukaryota; kingdom Metazoa; phylum Arthropoda; class Insecta; order Diptera; family Drosophilidae; genus Drosophila; species Drosophila quadrilineata. Next base: position 470,656 of record JAECWN010000432.1, on the reverse strand, counting down.
GAATCAATAATTTCGCTTAGCTGCAGATATTACGGCAGTGATTAACATTTTCGCCTCAATCTTAGTAAATTAAATTGACATTTATTTCACTTCTAAAGTACATAATTCGATTGTGATTTATAGCAGGGAGAAATTGAAAAATCGATTGAGCCCTGTCCGTCCGAAGGAGTACCTAGATATTAAATCGATTTTCATCAAGTTTGATTTGCTCAGAGACTATAGTATCAAAGCTACAAGCTATGAATTTGGCACACACGTTTTCTGATACCAAAGGTAAACATTTTTTTAATACTACGCCTAGTAACTGTAATTATACGAGTCACCACAATTTATTAACAATTACTAGGTCAACTGGCTTTGTAGACAGATTCTGCAGATACGTTAGTGAAGGTGACATATTATTGACATCACGGAATTGCATTGACCTCAAATTATTCATAGATTATCAATAGATTCTGCCTTTCTAGTATTAAAATGGCGTAATTTCGTCTAAAAATAGTTAAGAATTCTTAGTGATTGATATTGTTCATCAAAAAATAATTTAAAATTAATTATGTCAGGGTGCGCTATCATAACGAACAAAATTTAACCAGTTTTATGTCTATGTTATTCCGCAAATATAGGAACTTAATGACAAAATTATTTTAACAATTGGGTTATACATACTAACTATGAGTTAGACGTGGTAGTGCTATTGAGGGCTACTATGAAGCAATATTATTTCTGTATGTGACCAGTGCATTTTTACTGATTGTGTGGATTTCTTTTGGTTGATAATCCATTTATGGATGTGAACTAGGTGAGAGAAAATATCGAAATCGGGCGGCACGAAATGTCGTATGTCTGCTTATTCTTTTTTCATTTTTTATCTCACACAATCAGCAATTGTCATTAATTTCGGACGCTGTGTACGTGCTCTGATTGTGCTCTCGGATTGTGTGTTGGATTTGTAGTGACTCATATGCAGCAGTCACCTTGCACACAAATATGAACAGTATATACGCAGAAATTTTATATATATATATATATATATATATACATATATATATATGTTTCTGCATATATATATATATATATATATACAGTATACACATATATATATATTATATATATATATATATATATATATAATATAATATAACATACGGAGCGAGAGATTATCTGAATGACCCGTGAGACATACTAAAGATTTTATCTTTCTGATTTTATTGTGTCGTTCGCTCTACATCTTAGTGAACCTTGACGGAATGCGACTTGGCTTGCAAGAATGTAAGAGAGTGGAATAGCGCGCTAGATAAATAATTAAAGAGACGTCATTTGCCGAGAGAGACATGAAACTATGTAACCAGCTCAATTCACTTAGGAAAAGAAAAGGAAGCAAAGCCTACATCTTTTCACCTCTATGCGTCTCTTTCTCTATTATTCTTTGTCGCATACATACTTTGTAGTCTTCTCTATATGAACCCTTCTCCATGTATTACATGTGACTTGCTGCTCCAATCTCATGGGCGCAAGTGCACGTACTGCTTATCTATTTTTACATTTTGATATGTTTTTACGATCTTATTTATGAGATGAACTTTATAAAATAAAACATGTAACAACGATTTAGTCAATTGGACTCGACTAAGAGGCACCCTGTACCAAATTATATTCACAGGTGTTTTTATGCCTGGGAATGTATAATATATGGATCATGACGTTAACAGATCCCTTATGCGGTCGATAAAATGTTCTCTATGTTAATTTGTTATGTGAATATCTTATCTGACTGTGTAAAATATTTCAAAGTAAACATATATACTTTGTGTACATTATATGTGATAAATTTAAACAATATATTTTTGCTGACTTATCAAGTTTTTCATATATCTGGGCAAAAAAATTCATAAGACATAAAATTCAAAATTATATACATACATATGTCCGATGTATGAAAGTCTTAGTATTACTACTGAACAACAGGCGCACATACATTAAAGATATACCCTGTTTTTGTCCATTTTTAATTGGCATATAACTACTTAGATACTTCGGTTTATACTTTAATACTATATTGTAATACATAAATGTAATAACATGTATTCAAAAATTTCGTTTAATTTTGTCATGGGTCACGTCCAGTGTCTCATAAAAAATATATAAAAAAAATTAAATGAGGCTAAATAAAAAGGAGATGGGAAAGATGAGAAATATTTCGTAACAAGGGTACGATGGGATAATCGTTTTATGTCCAATCAAAATGACCGTCTATGCGCTTCATCTCCAGTATTTTTTCCGCTACAAATTTTAGATTTTATAAATTTTCATAGCTAAAAACTTGATTATTTCTTTAGCTATTAACTACACCTCTCACGCTGGATTCGTTTTTTTTTTGCAGTTCGATATCATTTTCCTGCATTTAAAATAAAAAAAAACGAACAATAATATAGCTTAAATACAGTTAGTTTTAAAGCCAAGTGGACTTTACACGGAAAATTATATCAATCTCCATGTGCAGCCGCTTGTCTATAAAGGGGTATTTATATTTATTAGTTATTCTTCAATCTGAATTATTCAATTATATAAAAATGATATATTATGTGTTATTTTTAATATCGATGTAGTAAAGGAATGGACATTTGATAAATCCATTTTAGTTTTATTTTGGTTAGGGATGGTGAATCTTGTGGTTGGGGAGAAGCAACTATAGTTTTTATGTATCTCACAGTTGTTTTACTTTTCAGTGACAATTAATTAAAAATATCTTATTTCATTTAAGTTTTGTGTTGTTTTTTCGTTGTTAGTTTTTTTTATTTATTTTGAATTATGTTTTCCGCTGCTGATTTAGAGATAGTAGCATTACATTTATGGTTTTAAGATTACTCACACATTTACCATATTTTTTAAACATTCACAACCTCATAACTAATATACGCATCTTCAGCTAACACCAATATTTCCAAGAATGACCAAGCTTCAAGAAAGAAAGCTTGCTCGATTTATAATCAGATCTTATTAGATTTCTAGTTAGTTTTCAATTATGAGTAAGTATATACAGCACATAAAAATGTATATGTTCATATATGTACGTTTTTTGACATATCATATAAAAAAAATAAAAAATATATCAAATTTTGTTTGAGTATAATGTGAACCCTTTTTTTCTTCAATTCTTTTATTATTAATTTTTAATAGATATTTAGCGCCAATTATATATATGCAGAAAATTAATTTATTTAATTAAAGCAAATTAATTTAACAAATTCTTTCAAAGCAATATTTGAATTGCGTAAAACAACATCGAACATATATCATTAATATTTACTATGAACGATTAAGTTGTTGATTTGGGGCCCATTTCCCAAGAATGACGTCCACCGTCCTTAAATTTTAGGGAAAAGGATGTCCCTCAGATGTTTCATTGGATTCAGGTCCGTACTTATTGCATACTTATTCAAGTATAACTTTGTATACTTTGGAGATACTGGATACTGTTGAAGAATCCAGTCATCGTCACGAAACTTTTTAGCAATCCATATAAGATTACTCTCAAAGAGATTTGTATATGTACATAGGTGCATTAATCCGGAAAGGTACTACCCAAATTGAGGGCAAATGAGAGAGACACAATCACAATAGTTCTTATAGGGAGATGCTTTGCACTTAGCCAATATTTCTGATTTTCTTCATGTCTATTCAAATATAATATTTTCTATTCACTTAACCTTATACTTAATATTTAACCTTATAACTAATAACATATAGAGCCTGCGAATTGCAACAAAAGAATTGAATTCCTGTACCAAATTCGTATTATATGTATGAATAAGTCTCTTTTTTTTGGAGAAATCATTATCTTTCAAAACCAATTTGATTAAATTTTCACATTTATCAATGATCTATTAAACGCATTACTGTGTTATCATTAAAATCCGAACGGGACTTTAAATCGAAAGGTGATAAGAAATAAATATATTGATAATTTCACAAAGCATGACGCAGAAATTTCATAATCATGTCAATAATAACGATATTCGAAAACAATATTATGACTTTCATATTCCCTTAGAGCTTAGTGACTGAAGGCTAATGTCATATAAAGACCCTATTTTCCAAAATAAAATAAAAATTAAACAAATTTAATCGTTCTTCAAATTGCATTATAAATATATATTAACTATAAATATATTTGTTAATGTGAGGATTGTGCAACCAAATTTATATGGTACAAAAAAACTGTTTCACACATCATCTCAATTGCAATTCAGCATTTTATAGCCATTGGTCTATATAAACCCTGAGAATAGGTGTTGAAATGCATTCTTTTTTCAGATTGTCAGCAGTTTTATCTTTCGCAGAATCTGAAGATCAGAATAAATTTAAAAAAAAAATAAATTAAAGCATAAACAGTTTTATAAAGTTCCCAATACAAAAATTGTCGATCTCAGTTCAAATAGAGATATACTTTGTTATTCTGTATACTACAAGTTGGAACATTATTATGTAACAGTGACAAGGGGTGTCTATACATCCATCTATACCGTAGTGCTTGAAATTTAAGTAAGTAAGAACACTACAGTTTAGTGTGCTCATCTATGACATACCATGTGCCCACATGCATGGCAGTGCAGCATCGCGCCAGCGATTCTCTTATCTGTATGACTGTTCATTGCACAGAAATGATAAGAACTAAAATAGTATGGTATATACTCACCTGCATCCCACACGCTGATGAAATTTATATATTTTATTTTTATTTTTATGATTGCCCCGTCATCGTTTTTATTGTCTTTGAGTACCATGTTCTAAGAAACTACATAAGCTAGAAGCTTCAAATTTGGTACAATGACACAATGGTACAATGATAAAATGGTGTCATTAGATTTTGGACGGTACTTCACACATAAAAAAATTGAATTACTTGATTAACTGTATATAATAAATAAATAAATAAAATGAATTTAATTGATAACATTATCTTTAGATTTTATTGTCTTTGCTTCCATCTTCATCGATTCAAAAAAAAAAAAATATTATAAAATAATTAGTTTCGAAAATACATTAAGATTTGGTTTACTTGTTACTTACCATATTCTACTTCCACATTGAAAATTTCAGTGAGATCAGATAAATAAAAAAAACTGGAGATTTTATGAAACTAATTACAGGAAAGCTGCTGCATGCACGCATTCTCACATGCATACATATGTATTTGTATATTTAAAATTGTATGCAATAGAAAAAAAAAAAGAAAATTCAACTTAATTTAAAAATTTCTCTGGTAAAATGTGAACTTTCTTTAACTTTTTTTAATTAGTAATATAGACTTAGAGGTTGCGAAAAATAAAATAGCACCACCGACCAATTCATTTTTTAAATTGGTGTTACAGATTCATCTGTAAGTTTACAGAGATTCTAAAAACATTTTTAGATTCGGGAGATTCCCTAGAAATTATAAATTTAATATTGTTTATAATTATATATACCGTTTCTAAGAAATTTGACAAAGTTTACTGAAAAGCCATAAAATCAGCGAAAAAAAATAATAGCATTACTCTTCCAAAATGACCTTAAAACTAAAAAATATTCATAAAAATGTAACAAAATCTCTGTTTAAAGTTAATTATATACTAAAATAAATATTTTTTTAAGTTTTTGTATTTATAGGTGTACCGATATTGTAGATATTCACAGTAGAAAGGCATCAAGTCCAGATGTTGAAGTCCTTGCACTTTTTTGAAGGAATTTGGCTCCAGGACTTCTGAACGGTGGTCCAAATGACTGCAATCTAGTTGGAGTCAATGTATAGGATTACGATCTCTAGGTAGTCCAGACCACTCCATATGAATCAGTGAGCTCCCTTAAAACCATATTCTTGCATTTCTACTTGAATTTTTGCTGTTAATATCCATTTGGAACACCCAAATCAGATGTATTTCATATTCTACAATGAACACATCACTGTTTTCAATCAGTTAAATAAGGCGTGTCCGCCCAATACGGGTTTTGTGACATGTATTCTATATCGTGATCATATCATCCCACAGTACCTTCCAGGATTAATGAACCTTCTGGTGTATTGAGGACTTAAAACTTGCATCTAACATATCGAGGAGACGCTTCTCCTCAACCAAACCTATGATGCTAAGTAATTGTCCGGCATTCGAGAGTGGATCCTTTCTGAGGACTCAGACTCATAAACTGTTAGCTCTAATATATCTTCAAAGTTCTTGCAAAATTGCATCTTTACTAAAGTCCTTCCTCTGCAGCGGGTCTTAAAGATCGCTTATTGCCCCCGCCCATCACGTAAATGTGGTTTTACGGACTTATTTTTGTGCAGGATTTTCGAGCTTTTTTATTGCATTGCGGACATTTTTATTGGAGTATCCATAAATTTCACAAATATTTCTGTTTGAACTTTCACTAGACATAGGGATTCTGATGATTGGTCGATTTGGCCCTCAGACCAGCTGTACAAGCTCCATTTAGCAGCTAAAATTTACGTGTGATCTCTGATTCAATGATCCAATATGTAAGCTCCAAGGCAAATCTCAAAAATCCATACTTTTAATCGAGAGAAATCCAAGATTTATAACGGCTATTACTCAATATATGCCAGCGGTGCTATTATTTTTTTTTTTCTGCTAATTTTCACGTATCAAATAAAAATATATTCAAAAAAATCTTTTTTATTTCATAGAATAAATATTCAACTATAAATAAGAAAAAAAAATTTCAAAAAATTTGAAACGGAACTATATTTTCTCCGTTTGGGAAAAAAACATTTTGCAGTGCACATTGGGCCAGCGAGCCGATATTTCGACGAAAATTAAAGTTTGAAAGCTAGGTTCTTCAAATTTGGTACATATGATAGTGTCGATGCACATAAAAATATATCTAAGTTTCAGACCGATCTGACCGATCTGGTGCTATTTTATTTTTCTCAGCTGTAAATGTATATAAATAAAATGGAAATTATAAAATGGCATTTTCGGCCCAATAATAGGATAATTATTTCATTTATCCCGGAAAAATGTTACTGCGGATTTGTGGAATTTTTGGGGGCTATCATTGGACAATAGTACTATATTAACATTTTGGAACACAATTTGGAACACAACTCCACTACATTTGGGCTACAATCTGCGCTATAATCTCCTCTACTCACGATGGGTCACCAAAGGCAGTTGGCCAGATCGGTCATTTGAGAAAAATCAGCCAAATGAATAGATTTTGCTTATTACTTTTTGTATAGAGGAGCGGACTTCACCAACCAGGACAGCAACTTGTTTCCATAATTGCGCCGCAAAGGGTAACTTTAAAATATTTTTTGCTGTAATACAGAAATTCTCTAGGCATTATGCTCCCTGTTGCGATTCTATGATGCTGAATTTTTATTTAAAATTAGCAATACTAATTGCTAACATAATAATAAAATATATACATTAAAAAATACAACGGTAATCGCTGTTTCTTGCATTGCACATAGCTTGAAACACCTGTATACAGACTTTGGCGTGTACACATTTTAGTAAAGTTAAGTTTAAAATTAAAAATAAATTTGTAGATATGATTAAAAATTAAAAAAAAAAATACGTTAATAAAGACATTTGATAATAGTTATGTTTAAGAAAAGAATTTTGCAAATCTTAAAAAAATAAGCAAGAAAATTTAAGATGCTAACTCATATATAGGTTTGCAGGTTTTCAAGTATTTTTCACATTTGCTGAACTTTTACCATCATCACGAAAACATCAGCACTCTATTTTAGCTAATTGCTATACATATCCACGAATCCGTGCGAATGTGATAATAAAATCACACAAGTCCAGGGCCTAGTTCAGGAGCTAAAAATACTCAAGGTCAATGTGGTAAAGTTTCAATTGAAAAGAAGGAGTGGTGCAAAAGTTGATACTGACCCAATCAGATCGGTAGCGTCGCAAAAGTAGCAAAAGTATACCTAAAAATAAGTGAAAAAAGGCACCACTGGCATATTTTAAGTAATATAAGTTAAATAACTTAAACTTCTCTCGATAAAAACTATAGATTATTGATTTTCCTGTCCCTGCAAAACGCTAATTATCTACTTGGCAATAAGGGTGATTTCAAGCCCGCTGCAGAGTTGAAGAAGGACTTCAAATGTTCGGTCTTGCGACACGAATTACTAAGCATCTTAGGTTTACTTGAGAATTTATAAAATGGCTGAATACTACGTAGGAGGAACGATATATTACATAAAACTCGTTGTGGTCGGACACGCCTTATCCAACTCATTTGAACTGATTCTTCCGGTGCACATTATGAAATACAGCTTGCTTGGGTGTACCAAAAGGATATTGTCATCAAAAATTCGATAACAAATGCAAGAAAATGGTTGCAATGAAGCAAAAAAGGCTGACTCTGATAGACGAATATAAAACCAAAACCCCCTGTTACTCAACTACTCAGACGACTGTATTACACCAATTTAAACGAAGTGTGCGTAAGTTTGTTGAACAAATGGAATATAAATTAAGCTTAATATTAAGTATTATCAGTATTCCAAAAATAATAACTACGGTGGTATATGACCACCATAATTAGCACCAATATTAAAGAAGGACTTTAGCAAATGTTCGGTCTTGCGACACGAATTACTAAGCATCTTAGGTTTACTTGAGAATTTATAAAATGGCTGAATACTACGTAGGAGGAACGATATATTACATAAAACTCGTTGTGGTCGGACACGCCTTATCCAACTCATTTGAACTGATTCTTCCGGTGCACATTATGAAATACAGCTTGCTTGGGTGTACCAAAAGGATATTGTCATCAAAAATTCGATAACAAATGCAAGAAAATGGTTGCAATGAAGCAAAAAAGGCTGACTCTGATAGACGAATATAAAACCAAAACCCCCTGTTACTCAACTACTCAGACGACTGTATTACACCAATTTAAACGAAGTGTGCGTAAGTTTGTTGAACAAATGGAATATAAATTAAGCTTAATATTAAGTATTATCAGTATTCCAAAAATAATAACTACGGTGGTATATGACCACCATAATTAGCACTAATATTAACAATAGAAATAATAATGGACAAAATCATATCAATTGTCGATACAATCATAATAACACCAAATATCTTATAAATGAATTCAGACAATAATCCACTAAATTATCAACCACATCAGGGAAATTCTCGATCGCCAAATCCCCCTAGTTTAAAGACAGAGAGAAGTTCAAGTGGCCATCTTAAGATGGAACCCGAAAATTTTCATCAACATTTTCCTCGGATCAAATAAGTCAAGAGCAAACCCATTTATGAAAATAATAATGAATACAACAGAATTTAAATCTGTTATAGATACAGGATCTTCTATTAATTTAATTAAAAAAAAAATTTTAATAAGCCTTTAAAAAGGATTTTTGAAAGTACATACTTTAAGTGGTACAGTTGAATTAAAAAATACAGTAAGTTTCAGCCCCAGTAAACTATACCTAACACAGAAAGTTTTTTATGTGCATGCGTTCTCATATAGCTATGATATACTTTTAGGAAGAGAATATCTAAAATTTTTTAATGATAATATTGATTACAGAACAGAAACAATAGTTCTGAATGGATTCCCACTGTTCAAGCATGAACAGAATTGTACGAAACGATAGTGCTCTATCTGTCAACGAAAGATCGTGCTATGTAATGCATATGTCACTTAAGAGTCAGGTATGCAGCGTATACGACCCTTTGCGAGTATCAGATAAGATAAGTACATATGTAAACTCGGCAGGGGTCACAATGCGTTATATATATTAGTCCTAAGAACAGATTTTGTATATAGAGACGACAAAGTGGATAAAAGGAGAGGGCGACCTCGAGTTCGGTTCAGTTGGAAGTTCAGTTCAGTTGAAAGTTCAGTTCAGTTGGAAGTTCAGTTCAGTTGGAAGTTCAGTTCAGTACAACAACTCATCTCATCAGATCTTCTTATTTTGAATCTCTGATTAACATTTGGTACTTAGTGCCTGCCTTACAAACAGGTTACAAAAATAAATTCCTTGCGTTTCTCCCAAAAAGAGGTAAGAAACGCAAAGTTATAATAAAATTGCACCTTATAATGATACCTTAGGTTATCAATATTACATCAAAAAAAAAGTTAAACTAGAGCCTATCTTACAAACAGGCTGAAAAAAAATCACTTACATCGGACTTAAAGAAAAGCGTATCCAAGGCTGACATCCGATGGAAAAAAGTGCAAGATGCATGGAGAAATGCAATCGACGCATGGTGTGTTGGAAACCCGAAGAATGAAGTGGGAGCTGCTACAGCAAATACCACGGAAATTCGCAGCAGCAGATAAGGGTTCACCTACTAATTGGAAAAGGATCAATAGATTCCAACAATAATTCAACAAAGCTCATCGTAACCGGCCAGAAAAGTACTAGGACAACCCGGAACTAAAGGGAGCAGCAAATCAAAATTTGTTTTTAAATTTTGTAATCATACAGTCCACTTAAAAAGAAAAAAACAGCTAACATTTTGACAATTTTTGGCCCTGGCACGATGCTAAAGCATAGGCATTCACTAAGTTAGGAAAAAAAATAATTGAATTTAAGAAACAACTGCCATATTTGGCCCTTGGCAGAATGTTCAAGTGAGAACATAAATAGTTAATAAAATTAATTCAAATATTATAATAGTCTATATTTCTAAATTATTAAGTGACGAAAAAGTGAATAAAAGAAGAGGGCGACCTAAAGTTCGGTCTAGTTGGAAGTTCAGTTCAGTTGTAAGTTCAGTTCATTACAACAACTCAACTAATCAGACGTTCTTATTTTGAATCTCTGATAAGCACCCATTGCATGTGAAATAGAATCATATGATGAGAGAGAAGATGAAACTGGAATAGATTGGAATAGAAGAACTTAGAATAGGAATAGATTAGCTCATCTGAATAATGAAGAAAAAGAAGAAATAAAAAAGTTTACCATGACTATCGTGACTTACAATATCGTGAGGGGCCACTATATAGTAGGCCTTACAAATCAATCATTTGAAGTTAATGAACAAATGAAGTAGATGCTGGAACAAGGCAATATTCGTAAATCAAAATCTCTATATGGATCACCTATTTAGATACTTCAAGAGTAAAGTAATGCATCAGGTAAACCTTAATTTCGAATAGTCATTGAATATCCGGCACACAATGAAATAGCTATAAAAGATAAATTTCCAATACCACTAATGGACGAAATCTAAGATAAATTATGGAAATGTCAATACTTCGCAAACGTTGATTTAGCCAAAAGCTTTCAGCAGATTAAAATGGATACAAATTTAATATTCTAAACTGTTTTTTCAACTAAATTTGAACACAATCAATATTCCAACTTTGTATGAATAATATTTTGGAAGACTTAATCTTCAAAGATGTTTTAGTTTATTTAGATAATACAATAATTTCGTCATCTTTATTAAAATAACATATAATGTGAATAAAAAAAAGTATTCGATACGAGAAGCAAACTTATAACACCAGTTAAATAAATGCGAATTATTATAGAAAGAAACTGAATTGCTTGACAGCTCTTAAAGAAATTAAATCATTTTTAGGACAATGTGGATTTTATAGGATTTTGTATACCATATTTCGCAAAAATAATTTAACTCATGACGGTTAAGTGTAACAAAAAACAGTAAAGATAAAAAATAAATTTCTATCTATTAAAAAAATGAAATTACAATTAACTTCAGATCCAATCAATTAGATTTTAATAAGCCAGTTACACCTATCATCGACCTCTTGTATGGCTAAATAATATTAAGGAACAAAATATGAAATTACAAAGATAGAGAATTAAACTATCTTTAACTGTGATTACACAATAAAATCTTTACAAAGAATAGAAAATCTTCTAGAAGCAAATACTAATGACGACCATACAAACGACTATACAAACGATAGCAACAGAAGACAGTGCATACGAAGATAATCAAATTCGTATTTCATCTACAGAGATCTACAGATAAAATTGAAACATACAATTTTTAAAATAATTAACAAAAAACTATATATTACACTTGCAAAAAAAATTATTAAAAGAATATTCATGTGACAAAAAAAAAATAGTAATATATTTTAAAATAGATGCAGGGTTTCTAACTTTTCAAATTGCTTATTCAGATATTATAAGTCCAAATATTATATACAAATCAATGAGGACAAATATTAAACTAACTGATATATAAACCTTTGCAGAATTTAAAGAAAATACTTTTAATATTTAAAAAAATTCATTGATTTTTGTATTGTAAACAATGAACAATTATTATCTTGTATTGATGATTATTCAAAATGTGCTTCATTAGTAACAGTAAACAGTTGAGATTGATTAACAGCAAAATGAGCATTGTTAAGAATATTTAATGAATTGAACCAACCCTTAGAAATTAAAGCAAATTTAGATTTAGCTTTCATGTGTACAGCATAACAAGTTTGCTTAAGCGCCGAAAATGTCATTCGAAATGCAACTAGCAAGAATGAAGTTTCCGATTTTGAAAGATTTCGTAAAACATTAATTGAAAAATTAAGTATAATTAACATGCGACACAAATGATTAACACAAACTATTTCGATATGAAGTAATATTTTAAAAGTTTAATCACAAAACTATGCATAATTCAACAGGTAGAACACCAGCAGATATTTTTATTTTCGCAGGAACCCCCAATTATAAAACAAAAGATGTCGGGAGCAGAATAAATTCCAATCATTCTCAAACTGTTGTGGTCAGGCTACCGACGGTGACTGCGTTGCTATCTGCCTGGTTATAAAATGATTATAAATCTCTGCAGCCTTGATGTTCGTCAACGATCTAGTACACTTAAAGCCCTCTTGCATAACATCTCGCACATAATAGACGTACTTTTAACCCGTGTTATGCGCGATACCGTTCTGCACAGTTGAAGAGTGTTACACAAATCTAGTCAAAGCTAAAAGATATACCGAGACATTTTATTCATATCATAAACGCTGCCATAAAACCTTAGTAGTTTAACATTTAGAGGCCTCGGTGAGATATAAATATAATGAAAAATCAATAATCGAATTATACAAACATTATGCCTGAGCTTAAAGTGAAGTGGAAGTGGAGGATATACGAAATACGGAGACTTTGCGTTGGTATTCAACACGGTGAATGATGATTCACACCTGGAGCCTATTAAGAAATTCCAGCACCTTCGATTTTATACATCGGGGAGCACTGTGGAATCAGTTCAGTTTCTAGTGGTCTCAAACTCGAATTGTTCCGTTGCTCTATAGACTCTGCTTAGCGCTTCGACCCGCAGACCCTGCGTCTGACATACATGCATTACAGACGTCAAGAAGTTCTGAACAGATAGCAGGCTACATGATCAGCTACTTCTGGTTAAACAAAGCTACACAAACTACCTGAGAAGAGGCTTCAGCTATAGACCAAGTGTACACCACAGATGAGTTCTTCCACTTCTTAGACACACGATCTCAGCGTCTGGATTGCGTGCAACGAGCAATGGCTGCGGTATCGACTGGAGTTCCAGGGAGCAACACATATACACTAGGCAGAAAAAGTGTGCGTACAAATTTTAACCGAAACTTTGACGTTAAATAAAAACAGTTGTGTAGAAGATATTGCCCCAATTTCTTTTTTATATTAACAACACATCTATTGTCAATAATTATAGCTACTCTTCATTTATTTAATTCAACAACTTCTTTAATTAAAATTAAAAAAACCAAAAATGCACACGTTTTTTGGCAAGAAAAAGTCTGCGTACAGCTGTTTCAAGCTGTGTGGAATGCAAGGAGCAGCGATTACCGTTGAATTTTTTTGATGTAGATTATTTTAGTATTATATTAGCAATTGGTAATACTCATTTAAAACATAAACATCACATCATATTTAGTAATATCACAACATGGAGCAAAATGTGCAAGAAAATTTCTGTTTTCTACCAAAAATGGTTTTAAAATTATCCTTAGCTGCGCTATTATGCAAGAAAATTGATGTCCTAGTTGTAAGAGATCACTCCTCTATCCAAAAAGTAATAAACAATAGCAAATTATTTGGTTGGATCTTCTCAAAGGCCCGAGCTGGCCAACCACCTTAGGTCACCCATCGCGAGCAGAGGATTGTAATTCATCCTGGAGTCCGTATTTAGTTGGGTTGTGATCCAAATTGTGTTCCAATATGTTGATATCGTCCTCCTGTCCCATGATAGACTCAATAAATAAAAAAAATTTCCACTCCAAGTAAACTTATATAGCCAGTTTCGGCCAAAAGAAGACTTAAACGATTCCACCCTCAAGATCTCCCACAACGGATCTTGACGTAGTGAACTCCCAGGGCATCGTTCGAATAGAAATTATCTTAGACCCCAATTCCTAATCAAGATTGTAAATCTTTCCAACCTTAGTTTATCTAGACATAGTTTTACTTTTAATTATAAATTTCTCATTAGCTTAAGTTGCCACAAAGGTAATAGAATACTATTCAGCTGTAATCAATATTTAAAATAAATACGATTATTAAAAATAAGTTTCGGGCAGAAATAATTGTGCAAAGCATGCCACCCGGAAATGATTCGGCGTGTCCTCCGAGAGCATGGTATTAATGACAGAGTAGCACATAGAAAGCTGTTTACAAAAATTTGACGCACCTCCTGAAATTTGCCAGAGACCACTTAAATAAGGATAACTTTTCTGGAATAGAGTTAGAGTCGAAATTTAATATTTTTGTGTCGGATACAGACAGCCACATACATGTATATGTGTGGTTTAGGCCTAATACTATACTCAGAAACCAAAGCCATTAATCCATAGTTAAGTACTGCGAGAGAAGAGTAATAATTTATTGATACAGCAATGGGCAAATCTCACTGTCCAGAGTGCTGATCATTTGGGAGCTCGAGACAATCAGCGCAATGATGCGAGTCACAAGTCAGATATTGTGCACACTTGACTCTATGCCTATGCACAGATTCGCAAACACGCCATTTCTACCAAACATGATTTCAGAACCATGTTGATGAAGTTTTGGTGAAACACTAGGCAACAAGTGACTAAACAATAGTTGAATTCATGCCGAAAAGCCCAACAATGGATGTTGACGAAAAGGGCTGCCATACCATATATTAACTCTTTGTATCTTTATAAAATTATTATTATTTTTCTCATTGTTATGTAAAGTGGTTAAAATATACTGTGGCGTTGATTTTATTCCTTTTTTTTGTTATAATATTGGAAAAATATTATTAAATAGAGATATTAAAAATATTTGCTTTCACCCAAAAATAAAGTTTAGTTAAAACAGAGGTGCAAAATTATTTTGAATGTTAAAGATGTTCGTAGAGACAAAATCAAGAAAATGGTTTTTGGATTCTCTTCTCTTGCGGAACGTTGACCAAAAAAGAAAGAAACTTGCAGCCTCATAAACAAGACACTTGCAAACTGTTACGACTGACCTAATACTATACGTCATTGCTGTTACTCAAAATATATTTTGATAATTTCATTTTAATAAAGAACTTATTAAAAAATCAAAAATAAAACAATTTCTACATTTAGTATAAGGCAATACCCAACATCCCAAATAATATGATATACTTATATTTGATATCCAAAAATTATATTTGGTTCGCGAAACATTAAAGCTTAACATAAACAGTAGCTCACTGCTTATCAAAACGCCTCTGCTGGTGAACTATCATAAATTTGGGAAAAAATAATGAGGCTTATTAAAACTAAATTCTTAAATTTAAAATACAAAATCAAGCAACTTTCCAATTATTTGAATGTAATAAAAAATTTAATATACATAAATTATGAACATTTTTCATGCCACAGGTTATTTCGTACACATCTTTGATACATCTCAATAATGATGTATTCATTTTCAAAAATTTAAGTTTTTGGATATTGGTAATTAATGCATATAGATTCTTTGAGTTTCCAAACATGAAGCGAATTACCGAAATCGGGAACTTTCTTTTCGGTTTTTGGAGGCCATGCATATTGCGTCCACAAATTAAAGAAATTCTTTAATATAGTTAACGTTTTACTGTATGAAATCTTTACTATTTGGGCATCATACTCTACTCGTCCAAAACAAAAACAAACAACTTATTAAGTCATTTGGTTTATACTATTTAGTTTATATTATTATATTTATTGTAAATTAGAAACTAAGGAGTTATTCTTGAAACAACTTTACATAGGCGACTACGCAATGTCGAATTTAAAAATTTTTGCAAAAATATATTTGCTTTTCTATTCTGTATATTTTTGTAATATGGAACAATTTGAAATTTGTGACAAATTTTTACAGAAATGCGTTACTAATTATTTTATTTTAGATATAATATTTTAGATATATTTATTCATTGCAAATTCTTATTAACTCTATAACCGAAAAGTTAGCCAGCCACACTTATATATTAATCATTTTGCTCTCCTTTCCAATGATTAATTCAAGAGACTAATAGCACGTCATTTATCTTTAATGGAAATAAGAATGTATAATAGAGTGAGACTAGGACAAATATTAATATTGCTTAAAAAAATTAATTAATTAATGTTAAACGAATTACATCAAACAAGTTGTCGTACATAATTGTTCAACACAAACACCATATTAAAATAGACATACATAGCAAAGCACATGCAAGTATTTAAAATCAGGTCAAATCTGAAGTCCATCTAAAGTTACATATGTTTTTACATAAATATGTATATTTAATTTATTTTATATTTTTATAGTCACTATATATATATATATATATATATATATATATATATATATATATATATATATATATATATATATATATATGCGACTACAAAAAACTGCACTCGCGTATAGGACAAAAGAAAAGCCACAGCAAACTCAGTCTCCACACACAGAGAATCGTTGCATTAACTATTGGCAAGCAGCTGCATCTTCGCAGCCGCATATGATCCGCACACATTAGCAATTACGCTCATTACACTTAATTGCAGAAAACAAGGAGTGCATAAAAATTTCCGACTGGGGACCCTGACAGTCCACTGCCCAAGAAGATCTCCTCACGTTCATTTTCGGTCTTGGTTTTGATCTTGCTTTTCTGTTTTCCTTTGACTCACAGAGGCTACATCTTGCTCAGTTCTGGGTTGCTACTTTTGTCATGATTCTTAGACTTACACTTGGAAATCTTGGCCTTCATATTGGCCTGAAGTACTTATTCCTATATTTGTCGCTTTTATAACAGTTCCTTGTTGGCTTGTGTCTTTATATGTAATGGCCAAAGTCGTAGACATAGCAAGGTGAGTTGTGGGAATGGATTTGTGGGCAGGCCGCCGCGAGGATCACGAGCATGCAGAGCAAGTGAATTATTGCAGTCTCATTATGTGCGATGAGTTATGTATGGCGTACGGCTTTCGTCGTCAGGCTACAGTCTCGTCAACATCGTCATCATCGCCGTCTACCGTCACAAGTTTGGTTTGACTTTGCGGCACATGGTGCAAACAGGCACGAAAGTGCTCATGTATCTGCATCCAAAGGTTCAGACAGTCAGACAGACATGCAAGCAACCATCTGTCACTACAGTAACAGGTAAGAAACTTCATCTCCATGTCAGCCAGCGGAGTCCACGAAGTCCACAGAGGAATGTAGTGTGTCGGTAGTCTAAATCAAATGTACTTACCGAATGATTTACATTCCAAAAGACAGCATACACACTGATTTGCGGTATGTGATGTTATGCAAGAAGCAGGAACTGCTGAAAAATAAGAAGCACCCCCTGACCCCGACTCGGGCCCATGCCCATGCCCATGCCCATGCCCATGCCCATGCCCATGCCCATGCCCATGCCCATGCCCATGCCCATGCCCATGCCCATGCCCATGCCCATGCCCATGCCCATGCCCATGCCCATGCCCATGCCCATGCCCATGCCCATGCCCATGCCCATGCCCATGCCCATGCCCATGCCCATGCCCATGCCCATGCCCATGCCCATGCCCATGCCCATGCCCATGCCCATGCCCATGCCCATGCCCATGCCCATGCCCATGCCCATGCCCATGCCCATGCCCATGCCCATGCCCATGCCCATGCCCATGCCCATGCCCATGCCCATGCCCATGCCCATGCCCATGCCCATGCCCATGCCCATGCCCATGCCCATGCCCATGCCCATGCCCATGCCCATGCCCATGCCCATGCCCATGCCCATGCCCATGCCCATGCCCATGCCCATGCCCATGCCCATGCCCATGCCCATGCCCATGCCCATGCCCATGCCCATGCCCATGCCCATGCCCATGCCCATGCCCATGCCCATGCCCATGCCCATGCCCATGCCCATGCCCATGCCCATGCCCATTCCCATGCCCCTGCCCATGCCCATGCCCATGCCCATGCCCATGCCCATGCCCATGCCCATGCCCATGCCCATGCCCATGCCCATGCCCATGCCCATGCCCATGCCCATGCCCATGCCCATGCCCATGCCCATGCCCATGCCCATGCCCATGCCCATGCCCATGCCCATGCCCATGCCCATGCCCATGCCCATGCCCATGCCCATGCCCATGCCCATGCCCATGCCCATGCCCATGCCCATGCCTATGCCTATGCCTATGCCCATGCCCATGCCCATGCCCATGCCCATGCCCATGCCCATGCCCATTTGTTTTCTTTTCCATAATGACAAAGACTAATATTTTCTTCCTGTGACCTATCACTTTATGTATTCACAATAGCATCATCTACATCGGACAGGCGACCCACCGTCAACGGTCCATTTATATATCATACTGTTGCTGTAATTTTATGGAAATTATTTGTTGCATTGCGCTGCTAATGTGTTAAAACAATATGCCCAGGCCACGTTGTCTGTAAATTTGTTTTGCTTCTTTTGTGTGGCACTAGAAAAAAAGAGGAAATATTTACAATAGCAACGGCGGCGTCCAACCAACACTCTACTCAAACCAGTTTTCTGTCACGCCCTACCGCCCCCATGTCGTAAACAGTTACATACACGATCACTCAATTTGCAAAGCAACTACAAAGTGTCTAGGACCACCCATGAGCTAACTCTCTATCAAGAGCTAAGACAAAGAAAAACTATAACTATGTAGTCCCAGTGAGTTGAAGCAGCATGCCACTGTTGATTGTCGGAAATAGTTGTACTTTCTTTTTGCGACAATTGTTGCACATTGAATATATAAGTTAAGTCCCGCAGGGCCAGGTGCGTTAAGATGTGTTTCGCTTATTGAAATGTTCTTATATTGTTTATATAACGCTTAAGCATGTTATATGCTTAGACCACATATGGTGTGTACGCAACGGGTTGTCTGATTTTTTGAACAACCATCTAGATAATATAACCGATATATAAAAGATAATATCAACTGAAGTGGGTCGTTGTTCGAACTATATAAAAGTGATATATTTAAATATATCCCTTCGCCAAAACACCTGAAGGCATTTCAACACTGAAAGAATCACATGTATGTGTGAATAATGCAACTACAAATAGAACAAAGAAATACAATAGAACAATATATACTATAATTTGAAGACGTGATGTTATTGTTATATTCGATTTTAGCGATTTATATATAGTATATAATATTTACTAACTATATGCTGATAAATTAAAATTCAGAAAATGTATCTGGAAATCGCTAAATTTCCAAAATATACCTCAAAGGCCTCTTTCGGATAGTGTTGCGGCACTTTAAGTTCATGTTAGGAGTTACCTTGAGGTGTTTGTTGACTTAAAGCAAGCGGAAAACATTTATGGAGATCCTTTTTATTAGACTGTAAGGAAAACATTTCGAAATACGGAAAAATGGGAAGAAAAATCAACCAAATATCAGGTGCTCAAATTCTCATATTAAATGAGAATTTAAAAAACTTTCAAATCATTAATTTTGGTACACTAATCTAACACTATTAAAAAGACAAAATGAAGACACAAATTAAAATCCGCTTTTGATATTTTAGACCTGTCGAATTAGTGTAGTTATTATTTTGGCCCCACTATTTTCATGAATTTCATCTTGTAGTAATTGTGGATAGTAAAGTAGAATTGCATAACTAATTTCATAATTAATTCTATAACCTGCAATGATTTCTTAATCGATATGCAAAAATATTATTTTATAATAATTATTTCTGTAACCTGCAGTGATTTCTTAAACGAAATGGAAAAATAATATTTTATTCGAGTTGATTCAAAAGTTTTAAAAGGCCCTAATCTAAACTTCTACTGGTTTACTTATTATGTTGGCCAGTTGTGTATATGCCAGTAGTAGAATATGCATAGTATGTGTATAAGTGAGTAAAGTATATGTATGTGTTTGTGACGCAACTCTTGACAATTACAGAGTGTGTCAACCTTGGCGGCAACTCTAGTTGCACTTGCTCTACTCATGCTACTCCATGACTAAGTTAAACTGCAGTCGGCTTCGGATGGTATTTGTTAAGGCTCCTGTAAAGAATTGAAAATCATATGTTATTGTTGCTACAGAGGCTTGACAGTCTGTATTGTAGCAAGAAATCAAAGCAAGAGTGCCACAATAAAGATAATCATCGTCATTATACTTTGGGCCGCACCGAATTTTTTTAAAAATATATTATTTATTATTTCATTAATATAAGTACAATTTAAAACCATTATACATTAATCGTACGTTTTCCATTGACTTCATATGTAGTATGATTTCATTTAAGTATATATATATATACATATATATATATATTCATATAATCTCACAAAATTCATTGCATATGTTATATTTTAGACATTTTTAATGTTTGTTTTCCTGTTATTATAAAACTTCAGAATTGCAAGTCAATTACAAATTGTTAAATAATACTAGAAACTTATCGATTAAAATGTAATTCATATACAACCTTATAATAATTATTCTATAGGATTACTTAATAAAATTATTATTAATATCATTGATTAATCCATTTTTAATCTAACTTATAACTGCAAGATCAAAATATATAGTTGTTAACAAATTATTTTGTGCGACAAGAACTCTTAACTGGCCCACTGTGTATGCTGTTGCTGCACTTACAATCATATTTCACTCATACTTTGAGTCTGACATTTTATAAACTCCACACAGTCTTCCGGTAGACCCAACGGCAGAGGCAACATATTATGGCCTGAAGATGTGGGGTTACTGAAGTTCATTTATATTTTATTTTATTTTATTTTATTTTATTGTGTGGGGTATTTAATAAAATTTTCTGATGATCTGTTCCATTTTAAGGACCCTCAATCAATTTGTATGCAACCTGCCTGCCTCACATACACACAGCAACATTCACTGCAATACACTGTGCCTAACTCAATCTCGCATTTTGTACAACTATCACACTCTCTATCAATGTCTCTCTCGGGCTCTCTTATATTTTGGGGCAGCGTCGCCACTTTTTTAAATATGAATTTTTTGTTCCTCTTTGATTTTTGACGCTTGATCATGATAATGAGGATGATGGGAATTGAGATCAGCTATTTGATGTGGGTCTGTACTTTGGTTTAGATATCTTGGAAAATCACTACAGTAGGTTGAACTCAAGGATAACGTCTTGGACATCTGATGATCTGGAAATTGGATTAGCCAACGTATACAGGGACATTGTCAATACCATTAATGCGCCAAATATGACACACTCTTCTTATAGCCAGTTTTCATTCGCTTCTTTCAACAACTTCTTTAAAAAAATTTAAAAAAAAAAACGAAAACAAAAAATGCACACTTTTTGGGCAAGAAAAAGTCTGCGTACAGCCGTTTCAAGTTGTGTGGAATGCAAGCAACAGCGGTTACCGTTGAATTTTTTTGATGTAGATAATTTTAGTATTATATTGACATTAGTATTGCTCATTTAAAACATAAATATCGCATTATATTTAGTGGAATCACAACAAGCAACAAAATGTGCAAGAAAATTTCTGTTTTCTACCCAAAAATGTTTTCATTGATATCCTTTGCGGCACTATTATGCAAGAAAATTGCATTCCTAGTTTTTGGAGACCACTTCTATATCCAAAAAGTATCTGTCCTCAGCTCACGATGGGTGACCAAAGGTGGTTGGCTCGATACTTTTTGGATATAGAAGTGGTCTCCAACAACTGGGACATCATTTTTCTTGCATAATAGTGCAGTTTTTCTGCCTAGTGTACATACATATGATATACAAATTTACGGACAGAATCTGATATACATATGTAAATATATGAATGTTCATGTCACTATCCCAATTAAAAGAATTATAACAGAAACAAATTGACATTGGCGGCACACGTTTTGAAAAGTTACTATATTGACCTATTGTTTGGTAAAACCATATAGATGAAAAGTAATGGTAAAAGTAAATGCTATAGGTACATATGTATATGTAAGCATAGCCAAATAAGAGGTAGTTACATAGATGGAAATAGAAAGAGAGGGTGAGAAAGGGGGGAGAGAGGGAAGAGAGATAGGGAGAGAAAGAGATATACAGATTCAGAGAATAAGGCAAATGAGCATTGAGAAAGAAGACGAGGCAAGTCCAAAGCGGAACTGATCAAAGTCATTCAAACATGAATGAAGTTCATTAAAAACTGATCAAATCTGTTGAGAGAACAAAGTAAACAAGACAAGAAAAGATGCTGATACTACAAAAGAGGCAATGGGTACACAATAACAACAACTTGAGAAAAGAGAATGGTGTGAGTAACAAACAAAAATTGTTTGAGTGTACGTTGTTAGTGTCGGCGGTCACTGCGCAGTTGACAGTTGTTATTATTCCGAAATGCGTGCAGGTATTATAACGGGCAGTATGCTTCTATCTCCAACGAATACTCGTTGATTAATTCAATGGAGGACACGAGGCTGAGAAGTCGTCAATTATAAGGAAAATAAATTTGTATCCATTGACAAAAGAAAAACAATTAAGCACATTGTAATCGCGACTATGAAATATACTCCTGTGGGCAAAAAATAAAGTGAATTTTGTAATTGTGACTTAAACTCCGCAGGCTTAACATTTCGGGTTCTGTTAGATACCCTGTGCTGTTTGAAGAGCAAAGAAGGCTATTTCAATCTTGTAGTAACTCCCTTTGTGCGTAACGGTGAGAGGAGTCGTTTCAGACCCAAGAAAGTACCTGTTTTTTTCTGACCTGCCATCAAAATAGAAATTGATTGAGCTCTGTTGGTCTGGCAGCCAATCCATCCATCTGTCCGTCCATGTGACTGTCTAGATCTTAAAAATTCGAAATTTGATATGAATAATGTTTGTCTATTGTGGGCAAAGGAGCGTGGCAGACTACATTCCAAATATAAAATCTCAAGCTATAAGCTCTGAGATTCGGGCGCTCATACGGGTGGACACACGGGCTGACAGGAGAGCAGCCAGAATATATATATACTTTATGGGCTCGGAAACACTCCTCAAAATATAGATATACTTGATTCGCTCACAAACAACTTTTTTTTGCTAATTTTTCCTTTCATTCAACTTTGTATGCTATAAATGAAGCGTTTATTGAAGAATTACCCTTATATGGAGTTGTATATTATTTCCTGATAATTAAATATCACATTATATATATATAGTATCTGAAGTATGTATATATAAGCATGGTCACCTAAATCAGTTAGAGCATCGCATTAAACTATCATTGATAAATAAATGAGTTTATTCAAAGGAAATAAATCCAATTTCTACAAAGCATGCGGCGTTATCATATGTGAGGTGGACATGTAGATATGCACATCAATGAACGTGACGTAACTGAGAGTGTGAATGATTGTGATTTGATATATTCCAGGTTGTGATTATGATAGTGAGATGAGGAGGCCGCCGCTTCGCTTAAGATGAGGCCGCCCAGTGGGTGTTGTCGTAGTTGATAATAATTGTATCTTATTGAGTGTCATAGTTTCAGGAATACAGCTATATACGAGGCTTAACATAGGGCTAACGACTTAGGATCAAATCAGCAGGCACAACGAGATTTGGCTTGAAAAGTACTCTAAGAATAGTTAACCCAAAAATTGAAATGGAAATGAACAGTCTATGCATAGCCTGCATTGGTGATTGAGTCTTGTGAGTATGGGAAATACAATTCCAATGCAAAATATAAACCAATATCATCATAACATCGTGAATTTAACTAGCCCATAACCAAAACAAAAAACAAAGGCAGTAACGAAATATCCAATAACAGTAACACTCGCAGACCAATTCTCATACCATACCCTTAAAGAGACCCAATTGCACTACATAATAACCCGTCACTTTGCGAACGTCGTCACTTTTGACCGCTATAATTCAATGACGGTAATGTGTTCGACGCGGTTGCTATCCTGCTTTGGGTGGGACTGTAATGGCATGCACATTACAACAGTTGCACCCTGCGGGCACTCTTTTGCTTTCTCATTTTACCTTTTCAAGCTACTTGGATTTTATGACCATCATAAAAGTAGCGTAAACATGGTATTAACCTGCTGTTACTGCTACTTAAGTTATAACAAACACGTTGCACCTCTTCATTGCTATACTAAAAAATAAATGAATATATTTTTTTAAAAACAATTTCTAAACTAATATTGTGTTTGCTGCTTTTAGATTATATTGCACTTTTAATTGTAGAATAATTCATACTTATATTATAATGTATATACTTGCATGCAATTAAATTGATTAGAATTATTGTTTTCTAACTTAATTTACCCGCTTAAAAGGCTATACTTGCGAACCAATTTAAATTTTGATGGTATATCGAAATACACTACTAAGGTCAAAAAGAGGAGATTTCTTATTTGGAATGCAGTCTTCTTTTATCGTACCATACGCTTATCAGGGTTTTGTTAGTTGCCACACCTCGTTTGCTCACAGTAGCAATTCGGCTATAAGCTAGAAACTAAAAATTTAACGAAATTGGCAAAATTGATGCTTTATTGTTTAGATACTACGACCCTTTTGGATATATTTAAAAAGTGTCAATAGGTTTAAAAAAAAAAATTCGTCAGACTTAGAGTACATATTGTATACCATATTCTGCGCCGACATTGTTTCTAAATTTCAAAATAATTGGATATGAAACACTGAAGTGACTCAGGGCAAAAAGTAAAGTGAGTTTGTACACGCGCACACATATGCACTGCTATTTAGAGACATGGGCACAGGGTATCTCATAGTCGAGCCCGTTCAACTATCACGTTCTTACATGTTTTTTTTTAAAGGGAGTATGGAAATTTATTTTCTTTTTAGATTATATGATTCTATCACAACAAATCCGCAAGCCTACGGTATACGGGAGGCCACAGACCAAATGTGGAAAGTATAAATAGAATCAGACATGGGCAGCCAAGCAGACCCAATAGATTCCTGTATGACTTTTTTATATACATGATTTAAAAAAATAAAAAAATAAAAACTGTGAAAGTGTAGAAACAGCTTTCAGAAAATGGGGCATGGCCAAATAAGAGATATTCAAGAGAGTAAATAAACTTAATCAGAGTTCGATATTGAAGAGTTTACAAACCAAGTTTGGAGTATAAGCTCATTTGGTCTCCGAGAAATAGACTGAAAACCCACTTTTGACTTGTTCCAAATAAAACAAAGTATAAAAAATATTTTTTATAAAATCAGCTCATATTTTACAAATTATATGAATATTACTATGGGCAAGTCGAGTTAATTTTTTTCTTAAATTAAAAATGTATATTCAATGCCCTAAAACGTTTTCAACTCCTTCAAATCAATTTCTTTCCTCCCGATAAAATATATATCATTACATTTTAGACACTTACTGGTGTAACCTCAATCAAAATCTCTCTCCTCACCGGCTCGTAACGCGTTCTCCAGAGTAGTCTGTTGGGAAGAATACGTGGAATTGAATTTTGGTGACATGGTCACGAAGAACGAGTACAATTAGGTAGGACATTCGAAAAAGGCATTTTTGGTCGTTTGTGAAACCAAAGCGTAAATATATTTTCGATAATCGCATTGACTAGAAATGTGGCCAAGATGTCATTAATAGTCCTGCCAACTCAAATATGAAGCCTGCGAAGTTTTAATCATGGCTACAATTATCGACAAATGTTTAAAACGCTTTAAATGCGAAATACGAAATAATAATACGAAATTCTATACTGCTCCTCAAATTGATCATAATTTCGTCATACTATATCGTTTATGGATTATAAGTAAAAGGAAAAGATGCCTTTTTATTTCCAACAAATGACCACTCATTAAATTTTCATATGATAAGTTAAAATTTATCATTATTAATGTCCATTTTTTTCAGAAAAATATCTAATGTCTGACGCTCACCAAGAGTTATTTAGTTTGCAGTACTTACTTACTTTTGGTCTCTTGACAATAAATATAGTTTGACAACAATCAGATACCAAATACAAGCACTATATATATATATAAATTAATGATTTTATTCCAGTTTGTAAAGTCATTTCGAATTAATTCGAATTATGCACATCACTAATATTTTCGTACATTGGGAGTTAGTACCAGGAATTAAATTGTTGGATAGACCCAACAACAACTTCTTACATGTTTTCTATTCTTTATTTTTTATTTATTTTCTTTTTTTTCAACCGCTGTACTTGTAAAGATTTCCATCAGTGTCAGAGTGTAATAAAATATTGCTCATGGTAATTACAATTTGTTATTGCTGGTGGCGTTTTTGTTACTCTTGCTTTTATTTTCGCTGGCGGCTCAAGTTCAATGTGCACGCCACAATAACAATTTATATTTATGTATGTATGTACCTATATGAAAATTTAAAGAGTGTTTTTGGGGTACTTAAAAGTCATAGTAGCGCTATAACAGCTTTCAACTAGGTATTCATATCTGCGCTTAACAAGAGTTCTGCTGGCGACAGTTCAACGACATGTTTATTAAGTCATTCACAAAATGTGTTAGACCCCTGAGAAACCCAAAGCTATATGCTTCACTGCCTTTCTACCACCCTTAGACAACATAACCGCATTGGCATCAACGGTCACCTGCAATACGTCACTTACATTTTGTAGAGCGCAACTGTTCAGTGTGGGATTCTTTTCTTTTAAAATTATCTATTAGGTCAACAAATTGTATGGAGTACATATAATAATTACCAAAACACCACAAGGATACAAAATTAGAAAAACAAAACGTTAATACGAAGTATGACGATCATAAAAGGGATAATTTAAATTCAGTGCAAATTAATTAAAGTTTAAATCATAATAGGGGAATTAGAAACTGAAATTAGAATATATATATATTGATTATATCAATTGTTTTCCATTAAAAATTCTAGGATTCCATTACGTATTGCTCTCAGTGTTAAATTCGTCATACGATTCAAAAACTTCAATACGATTGGACGGAAGACACGAAAGGTATTCACCAAATAAATTGATATCAGAAACATGCAAGAGGCTGCCCAGGAAGTGTCCTACACCTATGAGGCATTTACATTCTAAATGATTTGCAAACTTAACCAGAGTATTTGTATCTATTTTATGATGTGGCGCACCATTTGACTATAATCAAAAAATCTAGATATAGGAATGGGCCATATAACACATACAAAATTTGCTGAACAAATCGACAACAAATCGAAAAAAATAGTATCTTCAGTAATTGCAATGATGTGATATTCTTATATACATACATTCAGATATAGTTTATAGGGATACATGGTGAAGCTCAAGCTAAGTTTTTTACTCGTTTATATCTAGAATGGTTCTTTAGACATAATATAAACTTATATAAGTGGTCATAAAAAAGTTTGAAGTTTAAACAATAATGATCATCAAAAAACAAGAGAATTATCAGATTTGAAAGCAAAGGTCAATTTTAAATAAAAATGTAAATATATAATTCACAACAACAAATAAAGAAATCGGGGATTGGTTGTTTCTGAGTCTGAGATGGAGGCAATATTCAATTATGTTTCAGAAACAAAAAGAACACATGTTGAAGGTTAATATGTAACATGAATATGGTGGGTTATTAAATAGCAATATTTCTATCTATTTTCTTCATTTTTAAATTTTCAAATTTCATACTGTACTTCGGCAAAAATAGAAGGGATCCACAGGTAGAATTTACGTACTTACTTTTCGTTTGTGGCACCGTAACCACCTTCATGGTCACGCAAGAACAATAGCAGGTTAAATGTCAAACAGGCAAAATAAGTATGAGATCAAGATTTGACCTTGTGTAAAACAAAAATATCTTGAAGAATACTAATATCGTGAATAAGCCTGTGTTATTTATATTTATTGTCCACTCATGCGAAATATTTACTAAATTTTCGAATATTTATGACAGTTAAAAACATAACATCACCTAGTTTAGGGAAACGGAAATTTTTGGGTTTAACACAGAGACACTTGACACCACACCTATGAGGGATTCTTCGGCTTAAGAATTGCTAAACGTGTCTAATATGGCAACAGCGGATTCTTCGTTGCTGGTTAATAATATCCTTACCTGTTGATTGCAATCAATAAATGGCTTAACAGCAGTATAGTCCTTAAGCATTTTTAATCCACTGGCAGGTCGACACTTTTATATATATATATATATATATATATATATATATATATATATATATATATATATATATATATATATATATATATATATATATATATATATATATAAATTTATTCATTTCTTTGGATTAATGAGGAGTTTTTAAATTTTTCTTTTTAATATGATGCAAATTAAACATAGTTTACTTTTTTGTTAGTGTTTACTCCTACTTTCGCATGTATGCTAATTTATACGCGCACTTCGTCTATCTCTCCTTCATATCTCTTTCATCTCATTCTCTCTCTCTCTCTATATATATCCATTAATCCAAAGAAATGAATAAATTTAAATTCATGTAGTTAAGCTGAGTCTAGACTATCTTGGCTTTACTAGTGTGCTCCCGACTGATTTCTTGAGACATCTACTTCTCCTGCGTTATACTCACTTTCTGCTCTGCAATTTTAGTAAACATATTAAAGTCTCCTTGTTATGCTCATTTGCAATAGGTTATAGAATCATATTTATTTATTTTTAAGGAGTAAAGCTTATAAAACCGGTTCATGTAATATTAGAAATATTATTTGTTATTAGAAAAAATCTGTTATTTAAGCCTAATACAGTTAATTTTCAGGACTATATCACAGGCCAACATACTTATTCTTATCAAATCTTGAAAAAGTAAAACTAAAAGATGTCAAAATAAATTATTAGCTAGAATTAATAAAATATTAAAGTACAATATATATTATATTTGTACAATATAATAAAAAATACATTATTTATAACAATATTAATAAATTAATTAAAAAAAAATTAAATAAAATGTACATTACAATGTAATGAAAGAAGTACTCTTTCACTGAATCTATAAATACATTTGTGTAATTAATTATAAATCGTTCTTATGTGACTAGAAGGATAGAAATATATGTAAATGGGCTAATAAAGATTGACCTACAAACTTGTACAATTTTCTCTTCTATTTCTAAAAATAAATAAATGATGAAATATCAAAATGTATGTACACATATATTAATAAGTAATATATATATAATCAAAATATGAAATGTAAGTCTTTAAATTCAGTGGAATTTATCAAATAATTCATTTCAATTTTAGAAAGAATTAAAGTTGTCTTTTTCTGATATCTCACCAGCTTTGTAATTTCACAACAACTTTATATGCATTATTTAAATTGATCAGTCAAAACTTAATACATTTTTTTACGTGCTCTGCACGCGTCTTTTCTGATGATACTGAGTCACCTGTTGCGATTGTTGGCGCTTCCCTCGAGTACGATTTCTAATGTCGCCAATGAAGACATCGTTCCGAGGCTTTGACACCTCATTAAATTCCTTGCGATTACCAGTTAATGCAAGGCTCAACGCTAAACCCTGATGTAATTGTTGTTGATGCTGCAAAAGCACTAGTTGCTGTTGCTCATGCTGATGATGTTGGTAGTGCTGCTGCCGTCGTTGAAGGCGCTGACCGCGCTCACGTTTACAGTCGCGTCGCAGTAACTGCCACATTGTGCGCAAAAACTCATAATAATGATGCTTTACAAATCTCATATCAATCGTATCAGCCTCATTGATTGCACTTGATATATTTGAATCTACTGCTGCAAACATTGTTGTGCCTGATGATGTGACTTTCCATGGCCGACGCTTGCTACGGAGTTTAAGGCGTTTATTCATGTCTTCACGTGAAATTTCTGGCAGTTGAACTAGTCGTAGTTGCTTTATTCCCGCTAGTGCTGGATTTGTACGATTTACAGCCATCTCTATTTCGCAAAGCATGCTCCGTGAGCTTAGCAACAAGTCCTTCAATTCCTTAGATACTGCTGACTCACGCTTCAAATAATGTCTATCCCATTTAATCTGAACACGTCGCAAATAAGCAAAACTTGCAACATACGTTTGCAAGTTGCGATACCACCGTTTCAGTGCTATCTGTATGAAATCAAAAAAAATTAAATGAGCCACATTTGATTATTTAACATTCTGTTAGTATAAATACAGAAACCGATCAAGAGCATTCGACAAACATTTGTACTTACCGTTGAGTTAGGTTTCAATTTAGGAAGGAACTTGTAATTAGGATTATGTAAGGACCACATTTGCATATTTCTGATATCTATGCTCTTCTGTTCATGTGTATTGTTAAGCACGCGATACTCCGTGCCAGCCACATGCTTCAATTGGTTGAATATCTATATAAGAGAAAGTAATTAAAAGTAAACACAAGAAGGGTATAATGACAAAAAAAATGTGTGATCTGTTTTAAAAATCAGTAATAAAGATAAGTATCAATTAACCTGTTTAGGACGATGAGTGCGTTTCCGCCCCATTGATGTGGGTGTATAATAAGCTCCTCCACAGGGATTAACCCATTCCATCGCAATGGTATTATCATTATAATTATAATAATCGTACCAGTTGCTATTGCGCTTTCGATGTCGTTTTCTTTTAGAAGTACTTGATACAAACGATCTTTGCGCAAAGTGTGTGCTTGATATAGAGGTGGCGATAGAACTTGCAGAACTGTTTCGTATGGAATCGGTAAAGCTGTTGTTGTATGGTTCAATTATAGAAGCACTGCTATGACCTGTGGTCATAACTAAAGTGGCATGCGACTGAATCATGTAGAGAAACAGCAATAGCAGCATAAACTGAATGGACCACATATCCGCATTGTCCTGCTTCGATAATGACTTATTAAGCGATTTTTGTCTGATATTCGAATTTGTACTAGTCTTTGCTCTCGATATCGTTGCCGTCTTGTTGCTTTTTACTATGATTTTAGCGTAATGGCTACAAACTGTTTGAAAATACATAAATGTTTAATTATGATAATTTTGATGTTAAGATTTTGTTAAGCATATTCAATGAGGTTCTCTTCACATTTATTATCTCTTTCTCAAGGTATGTACAGAGGACTTGATTTAACGTTTTTTATTGTTCAATTTCTTTCACAGCTAATTCCAAATTTATATATGATATATATTTATATGTGCAGAAAATTGTTCACAAGAAGTACACCCACAATTTATACTTAATCTATTGATTTTTAATTTAAAAAGAAATGATAATTTTAAATAATTTATTTTGAACTATATCTGAAGTACAAAAACTATTTAAAAATTATAATAGAATATTTTTGACAATTAACTCGAATGTTCCAAATTTTTTCAAAAGTTCTTGCACCGAAATAAATATAAATATTAACTAATTTTGTTACTTGTTTAAATAACTAACTGTTTAAATAACAAATTTTGTTACTTGATAATTTGAAAAAAAAAAAAAATACAAAATTAATACACACACCGCATTATTGTTGAATATTGTTTATAAGCCAAATACAATTGATTCTTTTTTTCTATAGATTATTGCGTACAGGATCTTAAATGGATCTCATTTTACGAAATTTACTTTAGGGCGACGCGATCAAAATAAAATATATGTATTGATTTATTAATAAAACTGCCTCTCTTATATTTTCAAGAGTAATAATAATTGTTATTATTCAACTTCAAATTATCTAAGAAGAACCCTTCTTTCTTTCTCGGGGGCACTGTACTGTTCACTCCCAGGCACAAAACCGAACTGAACAAAGAGTTCAGCTGGAATTGACCAGCTTTCTTTGTTGAGCAGCGGCAGCAGAAGCAACTACGACGACAGCAACTGAGATATCGTGAACAGTGAAACCATGTCGTAGACACTCGATAAAACAAAAACCGAAGCATACCGATGCTGTGGCAGACTCAAACCCAAACCCAAAACAGCATATGAAAAAAGAACGGTATACCACAAATGTGAGCAACCGAAGCAGAAGACGCTGAGGATGAAAATTGAGACCTGATCAACAGGGTCGGCAACCACACTTCGTATCCATCGTGTCGGCTCAACATATAGGTATTTACTTCGGTTTATTATAGTGTATCTAAGCGTGTGTATGTGTGTTTGCTGCCTGAGCCTAGTCCATGCTTTTTTTTGTGTGTATCGAGTGCTTACAGCGACCTGGGACAGCCCCGCCCTATGCCTATCGTGCAACGCACTACATACATAGACGGCCATTTGGGTTTATGTATGTGTGATCTCTACTTTAAGTAAACGACTATACAGGCAGTCCAACCCTCTCACCGAGTATTTTTATTCCTGATTTTTTTTCCGGCGTTCAAATAGCTGTGCATAAACGTTGGTGTGCGCACTGGTTTCTTGTCGCCATCGCTGTTTTTGTTGGGTACCTGGTACACTTTCCCTTCTCATCCAATGAAAATATTTCACTCAAACAGCTCTCTTTTCTCTCTCTCCCTATCTCTCTCTCTCTGTCTCTCCTTTACGCTGCATTTGAAGTGGTTGTCTTGCGTATGACCGAACGCAGAAATTCTTTATCTCTCTCCCACCGGCTCTTCATAACCATTTAGTAATGACACAGAATTACTTAGAACGGGTATTACTTGTAACACTTGCAAAGGAACTAGAACGGTAATTCATACTTACATCTTAGAGTTGGTAGATGTATTGAATAAAATGATATTTTATTCAATATATAATCCATAAATTATTATTATTTTATTAATGTCCAATTCAAAGTTATGCATATTTCAAGATTTGCATCAATAGAGGAAAGCTAAATGAATCTATGAATTAGTCTCCTATGATAAATTGAAATAATTCATTTAATACTGATTAAGGTACATAACATCCATAGGAAACACGACTTAATTATTTTTACCGTCTTAAATCTATTGGCTTTCAAAAACAGAGACATATACCTTAGCATGATTGAACTTACCTGAAAACAGGCGGACGGACTGTCTGCTGAGCCAAATAGGGTTCAATGGAAATCCCGACATCCAATAATAAACAAATTTGTTAGTTTAATTTGATTTATTATATTTACGTTCATTTGTATGTATACATGTGCATTATATACTATAACATTTTTGTAATGCAATTGCAGTTAAAAGGTGCAAAGGTGATCAGAATAAATCTGCATATGGTACACATTGGTCGGTCACTTATTCATATACTTTGTATAATTCTTAAGAAATTATTTATTATTGTTTTTCCATTTTAAGTTAACCGCTAAAATAATATAAATTTCGCTCAAAAATAGTAGACACTGAATAACTGGAGCAACTATAAATGTTCGATTTTCTTAAATTTGAATATCATCTTTATTTTGATGCCACCCCCCACCGTTCGCAAATTTAACTCAGGAAGTCGTTGGATTCAATGTAAAAAATACCCCTCTTATTACACACCACAAATTCTTTATATGATTCTGGTGTGGGACTTATGCAGACCACCCACATCAGTCAGTGCAACTGCTTTGAAAACACCTTCTAGCATTTCTCCTTGTACTTTTGGGGTCAATATCATTTTGGAACTCCAAATAAAGATGTGCTTCATAATCTACAATGGAAACATTACTGTTTCCATTCCGCTGACTCAGGTGTGTCCGGATTTTATAGAACATAACCATTTTATATCACAGGACCTTCCACGATTTAAGAACTTTCTGTTGTATTATCAAGGAGATATCATATTGATTTCTTTTTAGGCCAATCTATAGGTTAAGGTCATGTAAGCCCGAGGTGCTTTGAAATTAGATACGTGTTCCATAGTGAATCCTTTTGAGAAAACTATCTATTTTCTTAAAATTTGAGATTAATATTTTCATATGTAAATCTGCACTTCATTGGGAAAAGACTATTTTCATAGAAGAAATATTAAACAAAAAAAAAATTTTTAAGAGAATATGAAAAATGCTCTTTTCATTGGTTACAAAATGGTTGCAGTATGTGAACTGTTATTTCGGGAGCAGTGTATCTCGTAATTGACAAACTTGCTCATAGCGATCTTAAGTGGCCCATCCACAGTCGAACATGTTGGCTGAGCATGTTGTGCTCGACGCAATTTTCATCGTTAGTGGTAGTGCTCGATTACAAATTTCGTGTTGGTCGAGCCGCTCGAACGAAATAGAAATGATTCTATCTTGCTTGTGTTCGCAACAACATGCTCGACAATGGATGGCAACGTTGGCACGAACATCAGTTGAATCAAACATTTGAAGTTTTTACACGTGCTAGCGAGCGCTGCTAAAAATGTCTAAACAATTTATGCAAGAGTTTATATATACATATATTATATATATTATTTATATATTTATATATTTTTGAAGCAAAAATTAATTGAAAAAAATTGCAATTACAGTGGCGCTGTCGTCTTCCGTTGCCATGTTCACTGCTTAAAATTTGCCACCAAATGATGTTTGCGAGCATGTTCGCACTAGTTGGGGAACAAGAAAATTTTGTCTCGACGAGCGGCTCGACCAACATGTTCGACTGTGGATGGGCCACTTTAGCTTAATGTAGTTGTCAACCCCCCCTTTAATTGACAAATTATATTTTTAAAAGCAATAAATGTCTAAAAAAAAATTCTATATTTTCAAAATATTGGCATTTGTGGAAACTTTCCTTCTTCTCTATCAACATTCCGAAATAATTCGCATCGTTGGAGTATTAACTTAATGCAGGTCCACTGATCTCTTTCTCTTGGAACACTTTCAAAACCTCGATATTACAATATTGCAAAATATAATAAGTGCTATTAAGAAAATTTAAAGGCCATAAAACAATCGAAAATGACCAATTGTCTTAAACTCTGTAGTAAATGTTACCAAATACATTTTTAATTCGATATAAATTGAAACATATGATCTTTATACTGTTAAATATTTTTACTTTTTAAAAAGTTTAAGTTGTTAACTAAATGTATAAAGTTTTACTTTAATTTAGTTCATAGTTTTTTTCTTGTTATTTTTTAAATATAGATAGGTCGGAAAATAAATTTATAACCCAACGAGGGAACGAAGTAAGCGCTAACTATGGCTTTTCCTTACCCTTTTATATATGACATTTTATTTTAGTTGAAGAAATTCATGAAACTTTATAAAAAAAAAAAAAAAAAAGTTGTTTTGAAATTTAGAAGCCTAACTTATTTTGTACTAAGGCCATGATTTTCTTAAAGCGATGTTTTATAGGAACCTTTAATAAGTGTGATATCGGGGATGTAATGCCAACTCTGTATTATAAACATATTAAGAAATTTAATATTCCTTATAAACTTTATATAAGCATAATGATATCGACATTGAAGAGAAAGTATACACTACCTGTTTACTTTTAAGAAGTTGCCAGCAAAGGGGGTATGTTGTACTATCTACCTCTCTGTGGCACAATTGACATGTTAATTAAATTTACTAGTGCTCTCTTTACCTGTATTTTTGGATGTGTGACTTTTGTTACAAAATAATGACCACATTGTTTGACCGTAACAGCTGGATTGAGTCGTGGATTTTAGCTCTGTTCCCAAGTGCCAGTGCCCTTTGACTATCTAACGGTGTGTGCAATTGTTAGCCAGGCATCAGCAGCAATAGTAAAGACAGTGACAGCAGGAAACGGTCGTGTTGCACAGCGGGACAACTTGCCTTGATTTTAGCCGCGCGCCACACACAAATCACAAATACATTTCTACATTTCAAAATATGTATATATATACATGATCATATATAGAAATATATTCGGTGCAACACGTTAATACATACGCACAAACTCTTTTTGTATTTAGAAGTTGTATCTGGTTCTACATATACATCAATCCTTAGTATACATATATCGAGTCGTTTCATCATTTCGCACCCAAAGCAACCTCATCAACAACAACTGAAACAACTCTACTCTTTCTCTTTTTCCCTAGCTCTCTCTGTCTCTCTAAATATATATATACATAATTTTTATATATTTATATATATAGATGGAGAGAGAGAGAGAAAGTGCGAGGGAAATAGATAGAGAAAGAGCAGAGTGCGTCTGTCTGTGTGAACGCGGCAGGATACCTTGGTGTTAGGATTTGTTAGCGTGACAGAGACACAATTTATTCTTTTAGTCTTAAGTCTTAGTCTTAGTCTCTCGTCTCTCTGTTTTAGTTACGATTCGTTAAGGACAACAAAATATTTTGCAACAAAATTGAGTTGTTATTATTGTATATGTTCTAAACGATCCCCTGAAGCCTCTTTCATGCTGTAATTTTTATCGGCCGTGTCTAATCGAAAGGATATGGTAAAATTTACTACAACCAAATAGGAAGGATGACTGGTAAAATCACACTAGCCTCACTGACATGCAATACTACACTTTAGCTCGTAGCTGCTCAAATAACAGAGCTTTACTGACCTATTTTTTAATTTGTATTTTGTATTAATTGTACACATCGCCATCACCTCACTTACCTGGTATATAGTAAAGTAATTTACCATGCATAGGTGGTAAAGTAAGTATTAAATTAGACCTCACATATTATGGATTATAAAATCATAGTAATAACAAATTAATTTTAATACCCTGAAATTAAGTTAAGTTTTTGAAAATGCATCTTTTTTTGCTTAAAAGATTCTGAAAACATTTTTAAAATTAGGAAAGCACCTAAAAATTATAATTTGAAAATGTCTATAAATATATATATATATATATATTGTTTTTAGCAAATTTGTCAATATATATATATAGATATATAGATATATATATATATATATATATATATATATATATAAACAAATATATTTATAGAAACAACAAAAAATCACAGAAAACAATAACACAACTCTTCCTTAAAACTTAAACAATATATAGATATGCAACAAAATCACTGTTTAAAATTAATTAAGTTAAAGTTAAAGAAATACGTTGTTTATTATATCCACATCACATCTCGAGATATTTACATCGTTGCACCTTTTTATGGGAATTTGGTTCCAGGGCTCCTAGATGGTGATCCATTCTAGTTGGATTCAATGTAAAAAATACCCCTCTTATTACACACCACAAATTCTTCATATGATTATGGTGTGGGACTTATGACAACCCATATCAGTCACGCCAACTGCTTTGCAACCACCTTCTTGCATTTTCCCTCGTACTTTTGGGGTCAATATCATTTTGGAACTCCCAAAAAATATGTGCTTCATAATCTACAATGGAAACATTACTGTTTCCATTCAGCTGACTCAGGTGTGTCCGCCCACTACGGATTTTATAGAACATAACCATTTAAATAACAGGACATTCCGGCCTCAAAACTTGGATTTAACATATTAAGAACAAGCTTTCCCATCAAAAATTGCGTTGTTATGTTAGAATCTTCCAATACTTAAATTTTACTCGATTTCTCTTTAGGTCAATTTCGTGTCGCGTTTAACAGTCAATTTTTTTCTAAGAAATCAGGGTTATAAGATGTAAGTTCTCATATATTTTTGTGGAACTCGCATCTATTCACACTATCCTTATTGCCACAGTGCATTAAAAAAACTACATTTTGCGAGGCCTGGACTTGATTTCACAAACATTTCTGTTTGGTCTTCCTCTAGAGATATGATTTCTGATGATTTGATATTGTGTTTACATTATAAATTTTAGTACGACAAATTTAATAGGAAACAAATTTACATAGGAATTGCCGTAAGCTGTCACAGAAAAGACGAGTCTACAGAATGACGCATACATTCGCACTCCCATTTACATATGTATGTGCATACATATGCGCTGTTACGTGGAAAATTGGATACAGGGTATACCATAGTGGACCCAGTTCCACTATAGCGTTCATAAATGTTTTTGAGTTTTTTCCCCTATTTATTAGTTATTTATATTTGTCGATTCGTCGGCGTAATTAGAGTGACATTCACAAAAAAAAAAAAATACTGTTTGTTCTATCTGTTGCTTCTTGGTACTAGAGTGTCTGAGAAAATTGCAGTAATCATTTCAAATTGCATTTCTTTTGTGGGCAATCGGAGCGCGACGCCAAAAAAATGTATGTTTGATCAGCGTACGACATACAGAAGTACATTCCTGGTTTAAAGTCTCTAGCTTTTATAGCTTATGATAAAATGACGCTAACACAGACAGTGGGAGAGACAGAAGTAAAGAACTGTCAATTTATCTTTTGACTAGGACTTTATACTTTTGGGGTCGGAAACGCCTTCTTCTCTTTTTTAATCATATTTACCAAACTATAATACCCTTTGCCCTTTATTAAAGATGAAATGAATAATGAAAAAACTAAAACTACTGACATTACTACCCTAACACGTGGGACTAGTGCACCAGGTACTGGGCCAGCGAACTTTTGGCATTTGGCCCTATTTGCTGATATTTCAGACAAAAATGGATATTAACAAATAAATTGATAAGTGGGCAAGATCTACAAGTAATTACCTACTTCTCCAGCTATAAACTAGTAACTTAGTACTACAAGGATTTTATTCTATTCATTTTATTCATGACGGCGAAATTGCCAATTTAAAACTGTCTTAGAGAACTATTAAATAGTAAGACATGAGAATTAAACATTTAGTTATTAATTGTTAAATAAATGTTATATGTTAAGGGGTCTTCTTCAACGAAGTGTCCCAAGAGAAATTCAGAGGGTAAGATCCTTGCTTGGTCCAGTTGACCACTTTAAAAGTTAAACTAACAAATGAAATGACCATCAATGTTGGATAAAAAAAAATGTTCTCAGGTTGCGCTACATTCGCTGTGAAGCTCAGCTGCTTTTTGTATGCAACAGCACGAATAGTGA
Organism: Drosophila quadrilineata; assembly: GCA_018150725.1. NCBI lineage: Eukaryota > Metazoa > Arthropoda > Insecta > Diptera > Drosophilidae > Drosophila > Drosophila quadrilineata. Next base: position 431,470 of record JAECWN010000432.1, on the reverse strand, counting down.
AGTAGTGTATATTAGTCTAATTGACAATATTACTAAATATCTTTAAATATAACTATTTTCTTAGCAATTTTTTGTATTGTACTCGAATCAGTGCCTTTTGTATTGCGTGTATTGCTTTAATGTTTTCACAGTTATATGTCAAAGTGAATCGTCGTGTAAGAGTAAAGGTTAACAAAGTGAGTCTAGTCTAATTCTCTTCAGTATCCTATTATGACTGTTTAAAAAAATAGTTCTTGTTCAATTGTATAAAACCATTTATTGTATATATTGTTTGTTTATTTTATTTTTAAATTAATATTTGTCTTTATATTTTTTTTGTTATACGACAATATTTTATAATACAGTTAAAACTCCTTTGTCTTATTAACGTATTTTTCAACATTTTTTATTGATGTCGTATAATTTATTTTTTATTTCCAACATAACCCTACAAAAAAGTTTACACGCAAAAGTCTTCGTACAGCTGGTTTAAGCTGTGTGGAATGTAAGAAACAGCGATTGCAGTTGCAATTTTTTGATGTAGATATTTGTAATATTATGTTGGCAAATAGTATTGCTCATTTGAAACATAAATATAGCATCATGTTTAGTAGAATCGCAATATTGAGCAAAATGGCAAGAAAATTTCTGTTTCCATCAAAAATTATTTTAAAGTTATCCTTAGCGACACAATTATACAGGAAAACTGCAATCCTAGTTGGTGAAGCCCACTCCTCTATCCAAAAAGTAATAAACAATACCAATTATTTTTTTTTTTGATCTTCTCAAAAGTCCGATTTGGTCAACTACCTTTTGGCCACCTATCACGAGCAGCGGATTATTATGCATATTCTAGCCCCAATGTATTGGAGTTGTGATTCAAATTGTGTTCCAAAATGTTGATATAGTCCTGCTGTCTAATGATACACATAATAAATGCCAAATTTCCCACTTAACTTCCTGCACTGCAAACCTACACCAATATTCCTCTACATACATATACTAACATAATATATTAATATATCATATTATATAACAGTTGTTGCAATAATTGGGAAAACCCAGCAAAAAATTAATCAAGTCAATGACAACCACCATATAATACCTCTGTTAATATCTCTGTTAAAGTGCGCAAGGCTTTATTAGCAGAAATAGAGGTGTTTAATTTGAAAACTACGTAGAACCAAAAAAAATTTTGATTTAATATCTTTACAATATTGTTTAAATTTATTTAGTACGAAAATCTGAATTTTCCCTAACTCACTTTCCGTACTGCTATTTCAATGAATACAAAATAATTTTACATATATTTTCATTAAGTTTATACTCCTATAGGATTAGCCAAAGGCGTCAGCAGCCAATGTTATCATCCGCTATAAGGTAACTTAGATTTTTAAATGAGGTTTAACTTTTGTAAATAAATAAAAAAATAGTTTTATGAATTATATTTTTTTTTACTTTTGATACGAAATAACATACATAATTTAAATGTCAAAATTTTTTCCTCAAACAGTGTCGGGAGCAGCATAAGGTTCAGTGGCTGGAAAACTGTAATGGTCAGGCTGCCGTAAACAGGAGATCGTGAGTTCGTATCTCGCCGGGGCCTAAAAATGTTGAACCACTAAGGTTTTTTAGCGGCGTTAATGATATAAATCACGAATGAAGAAATGCACGGTATGAAGTTTGTGTTTGTGTGTAGTTTATTTGTGCACTGTACAACTGCGAAGAACGTCGGTGTCTTGACGCGGGTTGACAAGCGACCAATATGTAACAGATGTAAACCGAGAATAAATAAAATATTTGTAATGCAGACACATGAATATGTAAGAAGCCGCTGCCGAGCTGCGAGGCTGTAAGAACAGTTGGAGAGAGAGAGCAGCGCAGTCGCTATCGGCAGCCTGACCATTACAGTTTTCCAGCCACTGAACCTTATGCTGCTCCCGACAAACAGTTTTAGAGCTAAATGTTTATTTGGAAAATAGCTCATTAGTCAGAATTGACAAAAGAGTTGCAAAACATAAATGTTAAAATATTTTCAAAAATTTGTACGCGCTCAATAATGTCCATCAGTGTGTCCATATGTATAAACATATTTATTTAAAAAAATACCGCAATGAAAATCCCTCAATTCAATACCAATAATAAAACTTGCGTCAGATTTCGTAGCTCACTAAGCTTTATTGGTTTTCAACAGGCACATCATATGAGAGATTGTGAGCGAACTGTACAATGAGAATATATTTGAGAGAGCATTTTTGTGCGCTTGCCTGGGTACATGCGTCTTATTGGCGAGTTTACAGGCTTAAATTACGCTCTTTTTTGAGTTAATATGCACCAATGGTAGCGCATACATTGAGCTCACTCAACAGTGCTGAGTCAACAGAGTCATGCACAGCAGATTGCCACTTTGACGGTCGCACGCTCGCGCTCTCGCGCTCTCACTGTCACGCAATCACACACACACTCTCTCTTTCTCTCTATTTCCCTCTGTCACACTGAATATATTTATTTATGCTGAGAGTGCAGTTTATAACTGAGTGGAGTTAATTTTCTGAAATTGTTGAATAAGAGAGAAAGCAAGGGACTTTTGAGCGTAATAATAACCTGCTTGCTTTTTTGATTCACATGTTGCTGCTGCTAGAATTCATTCATAAAAATCATCATGACGTCACTGCTGCCTGTTGACTTCGCTGTATCTCGTATTGTTGCTGTCGCAGTTGCTGCCGTCGTCATTACTTGTTGTTATTGCTTTATTGACGCAGTTGCTATCGATGCTGGTGTCGCTGTCTCTATCTGTGCTGACTCAATAGGCACGCGCTTGACTTGACATTAAGATTTTAATAAGTGATGCCGACTGGAAGACGATGGATAACAACGGGGATATGTGGTGACTATTTGCCATTTGCGGCGTAACACGATCGTATTACATATGCTCCAGGATATATCAGACACTTGGAAGCCAGTAAAATGAATTCTAACGGTAAATGAAGCACTGCTCTGATTAAATAAATTTTCTTTAAATTCTTTAAATTTCTTTTATTAAAAATACAGAGTAAGCCTACAGCTGTGAAAGGTGAAAAAGCACCGCTGTCACAATCATTTTTGTAATTGGTGTTACATTTCTAAGTTTTCCAAGATTCTGAAGAAATTTTTAGAAATGGGAGAGAGTCCCTAGAAATTATAAATTGAAAAAAGGTTGTAATAATTTCTACCGGTTTAAGAAAATTTTTTTGAAAAGCTAAAAAATCAATGAAATAAAACCACTCTTCCAGACCTTAAAACTAAAAATACATATTGAAATGAAACAAAGAAATTTGTATGGTACCAACATTTTTAATATTCACAGAACAAAGGCTTCAAGTCGAAGTATTCAAGTGTGGGCACCATTTTGAAGGTATTTGGTTCCAGGGCTCCTGAATGGTGGTCCAAAATAACTCCATTCTAGTTGTACTCAATGTGAAAATTCACTGTGGGACTTGTGTAAACGACACATATCAGTCAGTACAACTGCTTTGCAACAGCAAATAGTAAATAGTTGTCTTTTTCATCGTTTCTCATGTCCATAGCTGCCGAATGACTGCCGGCTTTTGTTTCGTAGAACTGAACAGCAGCAGTCGTGTGTCTACTGCAGCCCAAATGACATTTCTGACGACTGGGTGTTTAACTGCTGTGCTGTTGAGGCGACTGCCGATCGACAGAAAAAATTTCCACCCTCGGCAGCAACAGCCAGCGAATAGCCCAACCACTTTCTGTTAGGTAGGCTAAAAATTCTGGTAATTTACAGCAATAGTACAACCACTATTATTCTCGTTTATTAAGTAAGTAAACTTTTGGAGAGGCCTTGTTTTTGTGCAGGATTTGCAGGATTTTTCTCGCACTTCGGACCATTTGATTGAAGTGTTCGAAGACTTCACATGGATTTCTGTTTGACTAGACATAAGGTTTCTAATGATTTGGCGAATTGATGATGATTTGGAAAAAACAAAACAAAAAAGAATTATATTCTTTCGTTTGAAAACAAAATTTTGTGTTGGGGATATTAAATTTTTCGCAAGTGTACAAATTAATTATTTAATTCCCGATCGTCCTACTGTTAAGTAAGGAGATCCGGGAAAGAAATTATTATATTTACTGAGTATTGTCAGAGTTATTATTTCACTTCCCGATCGTCCTTCTGTTAAGCAATTAGATCCGGGAAGGAAATTAATATATTTACTGACTATTGTCAGAGATATTATTTAACTTCCCGATCGTCCTTCTGTTAAGCAAGGAGATCCGGGAAGGAAGGAATGATGTTTACTGACTCTTGTCAGAGTTATTAATTCGTTTCCCGATCATCCTTCTGTTAAGGAAGGAGATCCGGGAAAGAAGGAATACTATTAACGACTATTGCCGGAGTAACAACAACTTCCGGTCAAATTCTAATTCAGCGGTTTTGACCGATGTGAATTGTGTCAACATTTTTTACATGTCGAATTAATTGCATTTCATATTACTAAATTAACCTGCGTCACCTATTTCAATTGATATTTTCAACGGTTCCAGCTAGAACTACACCATGTATTTACACTACTGATCAAAATAATAAGTACAAGGCTAGTAGTTCAGTGAGAGAATTCTCAAAATTCGTAGCGAATTGTAAAAGTATAAGAAAAGAATTTTGAAATTCGGCAGAACTGTCTATAATGAAAGCAAGATGAAATAACATATATAAATATAGGCTGTTCAAAATAATAAGTGCAGCAATTATAAAAGTCAACCATTTTAATACGGATTATTATTATTTTCATACCTTGTTATTTTAAACCAAAGAATATCATAGAAGGGTATATTACTCTCATGAAATGTGCGTGAATGGGAAAGGAGCCTTTCCGACAACAAAACAAGCTTTAGCGGTTTTCACAGGCACTGAAACAATTAAAATTTCCAAATTTCATCACATGATCTTTGATAAATAATGGAAATTATAATAATCCCCTAGCACGTAAGGTACAAAGACAAAAAAGAATTATTTTTAATACGATTTGTATGTACATACATATGTGACAAGTATGTTCCTAAGTAAATTATTCAGATAATGTCATATTTTGTTTTGGATGCCACTCCCCTTTAGCTTTGTATTGTGGATATATTTTCCGGACTTGGCGTATTTACGAGTAATATATACTATACTTTGCGATTACATTGTAAATTTTAGTACGATCGGATGAAAAGCACAGAAGTCAAAGAAGGGTATACCACAGTAGAGGCATTAAGTTATTTATCATGTTTAAAAAAGGCTTGCCGCCGAGCCATGCAAGACCTACGCATGCAATTGCACAGCCTCCTATCAATTAACATAAAGTATCAAATTATATAATATTATATGTTAGTATATGTTTCTAAAGCTATGACACATTCAATAAATTGTCCTCCATGCGGATCATAAAAATGGCCTCCAAAACTAAAAGTTTCTTTCGGATTCAGAATGCAGAACAGGCCTGATTATTTTAGATTTATGATCAATGTAATATCATAGCAATGTCATGATTACAGCAAAATCACGAATCAAAGATGACAGATCTCCAATAAAATAGAATTATCAAGTTTAACATTTTTTTTTACCTCATTTTCACGTGTAGTGAAATTAATATTAATATTTTAATAGGTTGTGTTTTGGTTGGTTCGATGCTCGCAGAAATAATGGAATTATAATATTCGACTCGACAACTGCTAGAAAAAAAGAACGATATAGTTGAGCGGATTTGACAATGAGAAACCCTGTCCTTAAATACCTGTGCACATTTGTGTACCGCTTGTACGCGCTTAGCTTGTAGCACTGAATGGTAAATGCATGTACAGTTGCGAAAATAAAATAGCACCACCGACCAATTCATTTTTTAAATTGGTGTTACAGATTCATCTGTAAGTTTACAGAGATTCTAAAAACATTTTTAGATTCGGGAGATTCCCCAGAAATTATAAATTTAATAATGTTTATAATTATATATACCGTTTCTAAGAAATTTGACAAAGTTTATTGAAAAGCCATAAAATCAGCGAAAAAAAATAATAGCAGCACTCTTCTAAAATGACCTTAAAACTAAAAAGTATACAAAAAAAATTTAACAAAATCACTGTTTTAAGTTAATTAGATACTAAATTTAATCATTTTTTAAGTTTTTGTATTTATGGGTGTACCGATATTTTAGATATCCACAGTAGAAAGGCATCAAGTCCAAGTGTTGAAGTCGTTGCCCTTTTTTGAAGGAATTTGGCTCCAGGATTTCTGAACGGTGATCCAAAATGACTGCAATCTAGTTGGAGTCAATGTAGAAACTCCCCCTCTTATGTCTGACCACAAGTTCTATATAGGAATACGGTCTTTAGGTAGTCCAGACCACTCCATATAAATCAGTGAGCTCCCTTAAAACCATATTCTTGCATTTCTACTTGTATTTTTGTTGTCAATATCCATTTGAAACTACAATGACCACATCACTGTTTCCAATCAGTTAAATAAGGCGTGTCCGCCCAATACGGGTTTTGTGACATGTATTCTATATCGTCCATAGTATGAACAACGTGATCATATCATCCCACAGTACCTTTCAGGATTTTTGAACCTTCTGGTGTATTGAGGGCTTAAAACTTACATCTAACATATCGAGGAGAAGCTTCACCTTAAAAAATTTTATGTTAGAAAATTCCGATCGTTTAATATTCCTTTCTGAGGGCTAAGGCTCATAAGTTGTTAGCTCTTATATATTTTCGAAGTCCTTGAATAATTGCACCTTTGCTAAAGTCCTTTTAACTCTGTAGCGGGTCTTAAAGATTTTACGGGGCCAGGACTTCTTTCTTCCAAGATTTTCATACGTTTTTTTGGATGATTATTGCATTTCGGACAATTTGATTGTAGTGTCCATAGATATCACAAATATTTCAGTTTGAATTTTCATAGGGTTTTTGATGATGTGTCGATGTTGCCCTCAGGTGTACAAGCCCCATTGTGCAGCAAAATTAATGGTTGATCTTTGATTTAATGATCTAATATGTAAGCTCCAAGGCAAATCTCAAAAATCTATACATTTTTTTCGTTAATTTTCACGTATATTTTATGTAATGTCAAATAAATATATATAGATCGGCCCTCAATTCAATAAAACTCATTTTGTTTTGCAGAAGGAATATTCAACTACAAATAAGAATTAAAAAATTTCAAAAAATTTCAAAAATGGCTATGTTTTCGTTCAGAAAAAAAATTTGCAGTGGTGCCATTTTCTTTTTCGCAGCCGTATATATAAATACCTCAGTAAAATTGATATTTGTGCAACATAATGTATTTTTCCCCGCTTTTGCGAAGTTTTTGTGCTCCCAATTGTTTTTATTTATTTTGAATAAATAATTGAATTGTTATTTACCAATTTATGGTTTTAAAATATTCTTTGTTCTTCCACCAACTTAAAGCGATGCACTACAGGCTTTTTTTTTCCAAAAAGGTGCTATAAACCCCATTTATAAAAGTTAAACTATCAAAATAATTTTGATCGCTCTGTATCAAAAGAGTGAGCATCTAAGTTGCATACAAAAAATTTTCATAGGTGGCGCCACAGTGGAGAAATCAGGTTTGAAACTCGAAAAATTTGTATCCATGGGCACTAGCAGTGCAGAAGTGCATTTTTTAGTCTAATTGTCAATATCAAATAACTAGGAACAAATCTGTTATCTGATCAAATTTTTGTGATGGAATCGGAAATGTGGGGTTTGTACTGCATATTTTGATATCTGAAGTGTTTGAAGTCGTTGTGGTGTCTTCGTAGTTAAATGTCAAAGTAAGTGTTCTAACAAGTGCAGTTTAATTAATAAGTTTCATTTTTAAAAAGTTTAAAAGTATGCCGTACATTGAAATACGCTGTAAGCTATTGTAAGTCGTAGAGTTATTAAATGTTGTTTAATTGCATATAGTCAGAAATGCCAGGTTTAACCCGATTTTTGGGAATTTCATCTTTTGGAGCATAACCTCAAATTCAAGAGTTCAGAGTTGGTTAACATTTGGAATGCAATAAATACATATGTATTCTTCATATTTATTAATTTTTTTTTGTTGAATCAATAATTATAAATATTATTACTTATAATTTTGCTGTTTTACGTCCGTCTTTAATAATACCAATGTAAAAAAATTCGTTTTTAAAAATAAGATCAAATTAAAAAAATAATAAAAATAAAAAAAAGGGCGGTGCCACACCCAAATTTTTTTTTTAAATTCTACTTTCTATTGGTTATATCTACCAGATAAAAAAAACTAAACCTAAATATCTTGTTTCATTCATGATATATTAATATAAAACACGAAAAGTCAAAAAAGGGCTATAGTGCGATGGAGCATCATATGTACAACATTTCCCAGAACGCTCTATCGATGTTTCTCCGTTTCCCTACAATGCTTTCTTTCTTTTAAGCTATCTAACAATAAAGAATGCCGCAAGGATCATGCAGAGTTATAGGTGGCCGGTCCACTACTTTTACTTTTTTATCCTCTTGAATTAACCAATCATCGACACGAAATATTTCAAAAGATACAAATTGGCTCTCACGGAAATCCGTACACAAATGTGACTCCTCGATTCGGCCAGCTACAATGCAAATTGGGGTGTTTTCCAGTGGTCCATCCCATGAGAAAGCCACAACCATGATTATGCTTATAGCAAGTATGCCGGAAACGTCAATATTTGTTTTTTTCTATCTAGACCATCCAAATTGATTATTTTCTTATCACTAAATATTTTCGAAAATTATAATTGGACCTTTTTCTGTCGGGGGCCTTTTTCTATAATCCGCACTTAGACATCATGTCAACCTACATATTGTCAATTCTAATCGTTCCCTTATTTGACTGCAGCTCGATAGGCGCGCGCATTAACTTTTGGAACCGCACCCTTCCTATAAAATGTATCCGTATTATTGGCTGATAAGTCCCCGGTATGACACATAGATGGAGTCGCTAGAATTGAATGCATATTATTTTCATATAGTACTAACCTTCAAATGATTCGTGTCAAAATTTGACGTCTGTCAGTCAATTAGTTTGTAAGATAGAGCGTCTTTTGTGAAGCAACTTTTGTTATTGTGAAAAAAATGAAAAAAAAAGGAATTTCGTGTTTTGATAAAATACTGTTTTCTGAAGGTAAGAAATACAGTGGAATCGAAAACTTGGATTGATAATGAGTTTCCGGAGTCTGCCCCAGGGAAATCAACAATAATTGATTGGTATGCAAAATTCAAGCGTGGTGAAATGAGCACGGAGGATGGTGAACGCAGTGGATACCCAAAAGAGGTGGGTACCGTCGAAAAAATCAAAAAAATACACGAAATGATTTTGAATGACCGTAAAATAAATATGATCGAGATAGCAGAGGCCTTAAAGATATCAAAGGAATGTGTTGGTCATATCATTCATCAACATTTGTATATGCGGAAGCTCTGTGCATAATGGGGGCCGCGCGAGCTCACATTTGACCAAAAACAATAACGTGTTGATGATTCTGAGCGGTGTTTGCAGCTGTTAACTCGTAATACACCAGAGTTTTTACGTCGATATGTGACAATGGATGAAACATTTCTCCATCACTACACTCCTGAGTCCAATCGCCAGTCGGCTGAGTAGACAGCGACCGGTGAACCGACTCCGAAGCGTGGGAAGGCTCGCAAAGTAATGGCCTCTGTTTTTGGGATGCGCGTGGAATAATTTTTATCGATTATCTTGAAAAGGGAAACCCCATCAACAGTGACTATTATATGGCGTTATTGAAGCGTTTGAAGGTCGAAAACGCGACAAAACGGTCCCATATGAAGAAGAAAAAAGTGTTGTTACACCAAGACAACGCACCGTGCCACAAGTCATTGAGAACGATGGCAAAAATTCATGAATTGGGCTTCGAATTGCTTCCCCACTCCAGATCTGGCCCCCATCGACTTTTTCATGTTTGCAAACCTCAAAATGATGCTCGCAGGGAAGAAATTTGGCTGCAATGAAGAGGTGATCGCCGAAACTGAGGCCTATTTTGAGGCAAAACCGAATGATAACTACCAAAATGGTATCAAAAAATTGGATGGTCGTTATAATCGTTGTATTGCTCTTAAAGGGAACTATGTTGAATAATAAAATCGAATTTTGACAAAAAAATGTGTTTTTCTTTGTTAGACCGGGGATTCATCAGCTGTTGTAGTTTGCGGGAATGTAATCTTGGGGTCCTAGGGTGTGTGGTTCCTGTGGTAATGTACGGCGAAGAATCCGATGTCGATCTGTCGTTGCTGCTGCTGTTGGATGTCCAAAGCTGTTGTATGTACGTATGTACATACGTTGTTGGACCGTAAAGAGGGGAGTGTTGGGTTCGATATAGAATCCGTTAAAATGCGGGGTTGCACTTTGTTTGGTATCACTTTATTTGAAGGGCTCAAGAGTATGTGCAATGTATTGGGTTGTATGTTAAGGCACAAAAGCAGAGTCGGGGTGAATTGCGAGAAAACTTTTTACTTATTAGCTTAATTTGCGATGGTCAACTCCACGATAGCTGATCGTCGGGTATCGATACTATCGATGGGGAGTATCGTGTGGCACCCTTGCAACGTTGTTGCAAAGAATGACCCTCCTGGATTGGGGGCGACCGATGTTGGGTGTAGTTGCCGTTTTCTTAGTCCTGCTGCTTTGGGGTAAAGGGGAAGCAGTAAGCTCGCAGCAGTCTTCCACTGGCAGTGCGATCGGCATCGGGTCGGATGCCGAGGCCTAGGCGGCCGCAGATGGGACTCTACCGACTCGAGATGCAGCAATGAGTGGTGATCTCCTCCACACTTGCGACATCCCTGGAGACTCCGGCATGATGTCCCTGAATGCTGATGGGCAAGACAATTCGGGCAGTACCGGTTGGCGAGTACAACCCGAAGCCTCTTCTCCGCAGTCAGCTGGAGGAATCGCTGACATTGACGGAGAGCGTGGAATCCTTTAGAGGCTCGACATCGAAAGGTGTTGGGCTGGTCCTTACTGTCATTAGAATCAGGCGCCATATTAGGGTCTAGTGGGCCATCTTCCAAAGGCAGCTGCGCGAGGGTTGTACAGCGGTTGTCCTTGGAAACGCCTTCCTGGCGACGACAGCGCCGATTCCTTTCGGTCGTAGAAATCGTCTGGTTTACTCTTGGAATCGCTGGAGGCAGGAATTCCTCAGATGCGAGAGCATCTCCGGACATTGGAAAGCAGACTTTAGGATGGGGTCCAGTCTTGGTGGGCCGAAAATAGTTTCTTGGCCGAACAGAGTTCCGCAGAGACTCGGTTTGAATCCTCCCAATAGGATAGACGGAAGGATATCCGATCCTATCAGGAGATCAATCTCTGAGCTACGGCAGAAAGATGGGTCTGCCCACTTGAGGTGTGGCAGATTGTGGAAAACGCCGTGGGGTATCCTCGTTGACGAAAGGTCTCCAGCGAGGTGTGGGAGCACATAGGCTGTTGCATCAATGCGCACATTGGGGTTAAGTGGAGACCCAATCTGGAAGCCGCACACTTTGTGTGATTGAGTCAGTCCTCTGACTCAGGCCGGACACTTGAGCCAGAATTGGCTGGAAAGGCAACTGGATTGAGTTGCTGAGTCGCTCGGAAATAAAAGTGGTTTCGGATCCAGAGTCGAGCAACGCGCGAGCGGGGTATGTCACACCTGCGTGACATATGTGGACAATGGCAGTGCCCAAGAGGACTCCTCGCGTGTTGGTGGCAAAACAGCTTTGCTCGGTGTTGGAACTAGTGGACTGTATGTTGGACAGAGGATGATCCGGAGCGCTTGAGACAGCGAGAGCGGTTGACGTGGAAGGGGCGTCGCGACTCGGATCTGAGACGTCGCGATGCAGAAGGGTATTGTGTCGCCGTGCACAGACATAGCAGCTATGCTGACTGGGACAGTCACGGACTTGGTGACTGCGGGCGAAACAATTAGTACATAACCCACTTTGAGTTATGTATGTCGACCTCTGTTGGACCGACATCTGCAGGAACTTGGTGCAGACCCGCACGGGGTGATTCTCTTTGGAGCAGAGATCACATTTTGGAGACGCTACCCTGATGATGGATCTGAGTGAATCCGATCCGGTCCTGAGCTTCTTGGAGTGGCCTTGGAATGGCTGGCTCGTAGGGGCTGACTGTTCGAGACGGGCGATATGACATCCTCGATGGCTTCAAGAGTGAGATATCGTTCTCCGAGGAATCTGCCCATCTCTTGCGTGGGGATGTCATATTTCTTTAATAAGCTGTGCTCCCAAAGGGCATGGGTCGCCTTACGAAGCTTGGAGGAGCAAAGAAAGATAAGGAGACAATCCCAGTTGTCTGTGGAGACGTTAGAGTGTTCTAACGCTGTCAGACAACCGTGGATTGTGCTCTGTAATCCTTTGAGGGCCTCTGCAGTCTCTAAGGTAACTGGCGATAGGTTGAAAAGGATCTTAAGCTGGCTATTAACCAATAGCTGCTTGTTTTCAAACCTCTGTCAGCGGAGATCGTGCTACAATTGCCTTGGCCTCACCACTTGTTTTGGCGTTCAAATGGAACAGCTGTTCTACGGCAGTCAACTGAGGGTTGTTGATGTAGATCGCAGTGAAAAGGTCTCGGAACGTGGGCCATTTGGTGTAATCCCAGTGGAACACCTCAATGTCGTAGGGGGGTAGTCGACAGCCTGTGGAAAAGGCAACTGTATGAGCGGGAGGAGCTGCAGGACGGAGCAGAGTAGATGCATCGTCAATCTGCTGGCTTAGCATGGCAACACACTGCTCATATATGCTGTAGCAGTGGTCGTAGGTCGACTCCATGGCCAAAACATCATCGGTCAGTTCCTTAGTATTTAGAACCCGAGAGCAACGCTCGTATTCGGACTCAACTTTGTGCCACAAGGAGTTAATGTGGTCACGGCGGACTTGGAGGGTGTAGAGAGTAGGAGATCCTCTCGAGGGTCTGTTGAGTTGATCATTAAACTGGATAAGTTTTCTTGCGATGGAATTGAAGTCGGAAAGGGCCATGACAGATGTGGAGTGACTTAAGGGCGCAGCAGCGGGATGGGTCTTGTCGTTAAGACGAGAAGACGACGGGCTTGGGACAGGCAAATTGAGGCCTGCTGGAATGGGCGATATGGAGGATCGCCTGACACTGTGTGATGCTGCAAGAGATGAAGTTCGTCGGTGTGAGGATTTGTCACCGATGGGCATCTGGTGCTAGCACGATCGAAAAAACAGTGTATTACCGATTCACAGTACACAGGTGGACCTAATTAGATATCCACAGGTGTATAATAACACAGTTGGATAAAGATAAAGTACGCAAAAAAACACAAACAAACGCTTGCTTATCTTTAAAGTTGGACGTTAGTGCGTGAATGTGAGTGTTCAGCGCAAAGAAGACAAGCTGATAACGGACGGCCGGTCAGCAACTACACATACAAAACCACACACACACGTATTGAGACGTATGCTTGTATATATGTATGTATGTATAGCTGTAACTCGGCTCAGCTGTAACTTCTTGCCGAGGACGGTCAACTTTGCGTTTCGTTTTGTTTTTATGGATTTAAAAACAAACGCGAGACAGTTGAACTTTTAGAAGGAATCACATTTGTACTTATCTGGATATAAGTTTTGAAATTCCCGCGGTGCGAGCCGGTAAAGACGAAAGGATATTCGTCCCGAGAGGATATTCTATCGAAAGGATATTCGATCCGGCTCGAAGGACCAAATGTTGTAGTGGGCGGGAATGTAATCTTGGGGTTCTAGGGTGTGTGGTTCCTGTGGTCATGTGCGGCGAAGAATCCGATGTCGATCTGTCGTTGCTGCTGCTGTTGGATGTCCAAAGCTGTTGTATGTACGTATGTACATACGTTGTTGGACCGTAAAGAGGGGAGTGTTGGGTTCGATATAGAATCCATTAAAATGCGGGGTTGCACTTTGTTTGGTATCACTTTATTTGAGGGTCACAAGAGTATGTGCAATGTATTGGGTTGTATGTTAAGGCACAAAAGCAGAGTCGGGGTGACTTGCGAGAAAACTTTTTACTTATTAGCTTTATTAGCGATGGTCAACTCCATCGTGTGGAGCAGCCGGATCAGCTGCTCGGCGTTGCCATCTGACGCAAACATCAGCCAACCTTTTATTTTTCATATAATTAGTAAATGTGTTTCTTTGATGATAGACTTTATTGTTCGATAAGAGCGTTTAATTAACATTTTCGTTAATTTATTTAAAATTTCCATATAAATATTCATATACATTAGGAACAAAAAGTGTGCAAATAAACTTAACTCGAAACTTTGACGTTAAATAAAAACAGTAGTACAAAAGATATTGTCCTGATTTTTTTTAATTATTAACAAACACATCTATTGTCAAAAATGATGAAAACAAATTCTGCATATTTGGCATAAAAGGGCGAAAACTTGTGTGGCGCAAACCTGGTCTTTGATGTAAAAACTTTGCGCCAACAGTAGAGCACGGTGGTGGCGGTATGATCGTCTGGGACTGCATGGCTGCAAGTGGGGTTGGCAACATTGTTTTTATTGACTCCACGATGGACCACAAGGCTTACATGAATATCCTTAAGGATAATTTGCACCAGAGCGCAGCAAAAGTGGGTTTGACTGATGGTTTTTAGTTCCAACAAGATAATGACTCAAAGCATATTGCACCCAATGTGAAGCTGTGGTTGCTCTACAACACAAAACATCAGCTGCACACACCGCCGCAGTCGCCGGATCTCAATCCCATAGAGCATTCATGGAATGCAGGATACGCCTACGTACAATAAGCTCCAAGAAGGTGGTGATATTGAATGAGTACTAAAACTAATTTTAATAATTCCATATGTAAGGAATTATGTTTGTACGCAGACTTTTTCTTGCCAAAAAACGTGTGAATTTTTTTAGATGTTTTTTTTTTTATTTTAACTAAAAAAGTTGTTGAATTGAATAAATGATAATTAGCTATAATTTTTGACAATAGATGAGTTGTTAAAAAAAAGTTAGGTCAATATCTCAATTTACATTTCAAGCGACCATTGTCAGGCCACGCATTTGGGAATTTCCAAGCGGCAGCAAATACTTTGCTAGCGGCAGTCATTAAAACGATGCCAATTGCCGTGCTGCTGCTGGAATTTACCAGAATTTGAAGCACTTAACTAATAAAGTACAGTCGAACTGTCGCTGTAAATTACCAGAATTCAGATGCTAAGTAACAGAGTGGCAGCCTGGCTCTTGCTGCCGACATTCCGCAAATTCATTCGGGCGATAGTCGTGTAAAATTGCGAATTGCGAAATGACCCAATTTTCGTTCTATGCTTTGTGCTGTTGCTCCTGCTGAGCAATTTTTAGCGCTGACTATTTTTCAAACTCTGCTCGTTACCGCAATCATTGTAACTAAGCTAAAGTATACTCTGAATAACCTACATAATCCTAGATATGTTAAGTGTACTTCATGATGATCTACTTTTCGGGCGTCTTTAGGAAATAACATTTTTTCTGCTTTGCCGTTCATTAGGACCGCTTGAAATGTACACATTGTTTTTCGTGAAAATCAAAATACATGATATAGTAATTTAAAAAATTATTCGTTATTCATGCCTAAAAGGATGAAAAATTCATACTGGAATTTGCTGATTTAATGAATTTCTATACAAAATACATTTTCCCTGAAACTCTCGTTAATAATAAAACAGACAGACTGGAAAGAGGGGCCGTATCTTTATATAACTTTGCAGTAAGGTATTTACTTATATATTAAATATCTAGTAAGGGGTTTAGCCGAAGGGCCTTTACAAATGACATTAAATACTCAGTTACCAGTCGTACTAAACTATGCATACATCTGATAAGTAGGTCCATTTTAGGAGCGAAAAAAATATTTTTTGCGATGTTGATGTTTACTTCAACTGTTTGGCCTGCCTTATTAGATACAGGAAGGGACCATAAAATTTTGTGGGCCAGAGTACCTTCAAACAGGTACATCAGATTGGCTTTTGATCTCTGTTCTAGCACCATAAAAGTGCAAAAAAAATTTTAAAATCATAGCAACACATCCAGAAGATTAAATTATTAATATTTTATTGCCAGTATATTAAAAATAGACCAATGTCTGACTACTTTTCTATTTTATCTCCAGGCCTAACATAAAAGGTATTTTAAATTATTATATATTATATAAATGTATAATAAAAAATGTAAAGATAATATATAATAACTCCGACAATATTTATGGAGTCGAAGGCCCCAGCAGCCTGTACTCTCATGTAAAAAATTATTTTTAATTTGATACTTCATTTAATTTAAAAAAGAAAGATAAATAAAAATAAAGTTACAACCATGAATAAAGCTAAATGTTGTCAAGGAATTCACATTTTTTAAAAGTATAAAGCTAAAATTATGAAGATAAACGTTTGAAACTGAATCATTTGTTCGGTTTCGGCCATGGAAACAGCTACCCATTCCAGGGTACGCTCGGATATTAAGTTGTGAAAAGCCCTAATAAAGTCTGTTAAATTTGTGTCCAGCATGGCAAATACGAAACTTTTAATAGTAACATTAATAGTTTCCAACTATCTTATATGACCAACATAAAACATGAAATACCGACACAAACATCTTCCTACTTTTAGAAGGACAAAAATATTTATTCATATTTTATAGACGCAAATTTATGTTTTAAATTTTAAAATTTGTATTCATCTTTATTGTGGAATTCGGGTAATTATGCCAGGTTTTTGTATTTTTAGTTAGTATCAATTATAATATTCCGCTTTTATATTAATTTCAAAATTTGTCATTATAATTCTGAAGTACTGGAGACCTGCAATAGACTCTCTATTAAGCCAACGACCTATGAAATATACGTATGTAAAAATTATTATATGCATTATTATTTGCAGTTGAGCGAAAATGCATGGCCTTCACCTTTTTTTTGTAATAAGTTTCAATTCAGTTTCTTACTTTTTATATATATATCATTTTATTTAAGATTTTGGAAATATATTAGTTGTTTATAAACAATTTTAGTATATTAGAAAGTATCATAAACTACATTTATTGCAACTCAATGCAGCAATTAAGAATAATTCAAAGCTTTCGACCGATTTGCTCTTAACTGTAAGTAAATATCTCAAATAATGATTTATCATAATAAAAATAATAATTTTAGAAGCCTACTAATAAAACTGATCATTATAACAATAATAATTTTAATAATAATAATAAATAATTATAATATTAACAAACAAGAAAGATACCTTGTTCTTATGTTTTCAAATAATATAAATTTATATAAATTTTATTATATGTTGCAATATGAAGGTACATTCGCTCCAGTTTATAATGCCCTACCTTTGTAGTTTTTCAAAGAGCACATGGTATGAAAAAACTAAATACAAAAGTAGTAGTTTTAATCCTCCCTTTTACAGGCATTTGATTAAAACTTTAATTTTTAATAGGTACAAGATGCTCATGAAAAATAATTAAATTATAATATTTCTAAGTAATAATAAACATATTATAAGTATATATTATAAGTATAAGTATAGCTCAATATACTTTGAATCTGATGGATAAGTTACGAATAATTCATCTTAACAATACAAGTTTTCTATTATACTAATAAAAAAAATACTTCTGCACTTCAGATCCTATCTTTTTTGGTATAATTCTTGTACACGACAATGGGTACTGTACTGAGTGTTAACATTTTTGTAAACTTATGTGTGTATAGATGTTGTATTTCTATGATTTATTGCTCCCCTTGCAATATCAATGCGTGTTTGTATTTCTTTTCGATGAGCTCCAGTAATTTAATGCTTTCTCTAACAACTGCAAAAGGTACAGAGTCATGGTTTGCATTATAGGTGTAGCTGGGCACACTGACACATTTGTCATCCATACTTAAGAGGTGTAGTGCAGCAAATTTATTATGCTGAATCTTTTCTCGAATATGATTAAAGAAATCATTGACATCATCTTCTTTGAGAGTTGCATTAACGTGATTTAATAAATGATAGATGACGCTTAATGAATCTATTATTTTGGGCAATTCTTCTGCCAATGATTTTGTGTCAGAGACATCATAATTTACATTATTTGCATCCGCATGGAGAGCGTAATTTAGATTTAGCATATGATATCTGAAAAACACATCAGCATCTATCAGTGACGGTAGATTATGACGAACCTTTAGCTAAAAGAAATTAAGAAAAATATTTATAAGGAAAATTAAAATTTTAAGCTGACTTACCCAATCGACAAGAAAGTCCTGGATGGCCTTTCGTGTTAAATTACTAACAGTTATGGCATCCTTAAGATTCTGAAGGGATACAGACATATTCGATTCTTGGCAATCCAATATTTGGGCAGGTGTACAGGCCACCTCAATTAATTGACCCGCGGATCGCAGATTAATATGATGACGATGTGACAATATTAAATGACGGCCAAATTGGCGACGTGGTAACGCCCCTGCCTTTGGTAATAGACTAGCGCTCGATAGGAACAGCAACACAGCAAAAAATACTATGGAAACTACACAAATATTAGTGAAATGAATTGAATAAATAAAAACAAAATCAAATTGCACATATATAAAACAGAAAAATTTGCTGATCTTATTTCATTTACATACACAATCGATTTACTAAATAACTAATAAAAAAATCTCTATTCGAATGTTATATATAACATATATAACCCTTAAGTTATGAAAAAATATGTCAATTTTTCAAGTCAAAAGATTATAGGATGCAAAACCGAGTAATAATTTATACATTTACATATTCATACTCAAAATCAGTCGAATACTCCATTACCGTCTTTAAAAAAAAATTCTCAAAAACTAAAAAAACCCAAATTAATTAAAATTCACTTCTACCCTATTGCGGAGTCGACTACAGCGATTGCTATCCCTGAAGAGGTACCGCCGGATCTCGATGCCTTCGAGATCGATGCTGCCATTGCCAGATTGCGGAGCAGGAACTCTCCTGGCAAGGATGGCATCACTGGTGCAATTTGCAACGCCATATGGCGAGCCATACCCCAGCAAATGACAGCGTTGTATTCCCGCTGCATCCGAAATGTATATTATTAATTTTA
This sequence comes from Drosophila quadrilineata, assembly GCA_018150725.1. NCBI lineage: Eukaryota > Metazoa > Arthropoda > Insecta > Diptera > Drosophilidae > Drosophila > Drosophila quadrilineata. The sequence continues at coordinate 412,370 of JAECWN010000432.1, read as the reverse complement.
ATTTTTACTTTTTGGTTACCATGTCCATATTAAACAGGAATAACATTTAGCTAACATTTAATGATTGGACGACATGCCTCTTTCTCACATAAATTGAAAATAAAAATGTAATCGTTTATTTTGTATGAAACATTATTTCAATTTGACATATTTATTATATAACTTCGGTTTCTTATTAAATATAAAACAAGCTACGTAATTCAAAAGTAATTTCACACGTGTCTGGGAAATCCTCAACCTACTGCGCTAACGTGATGACTCATGTATATTCACAAGCACATACACTAAATGTGGACTCTTATCTGAGACCTGGGTATTTCATATTACAACCATCTTTACTAATGTTTTCTTGTGAGATTGAACTTCATTACTTTGCTAATTGGATATAATAATTCGAAGAAACAAAATCTCTAATTGGTAATATGGCAGAGCTACCTGAACCGTTCATAACAAGGCTGCCTAAAAATTCTATATATATATATATTTATAAAGCTAATATATCCTCACAGCTTATGTATTTCCTTTAATTAGCTTGCGCCCTAAGTCATTCACTGTACCAAACAAGCACACTTAGACTGATTGTTCTGACGTACACATATGTGAATGTGACGTAAAATCACTACTGTCAACACTGATTACAGTGGAGAACCGTAAAAGTTTCTTCATGAATAAGTTGAATCATTCATTCAAGTTAGACGATCCATCAATTTGACACGGATGTCGATTTATGTATTTCTCATTCTCATTTGTGTACATAAGTTCGTACATGCATATATACATATGTACGTTTTAAAAATATAACTTACCCAATGACCTATATGTATAATTGGAGTTAAAAATATATTTTTTTTTGCGAAAAATGCAAAAGTCTGCTATAATGGAAAATCCTGCTTTTTTTGTTTTTATATTTGTGATTTTTATGGATCTTGCTTCATCAAATGTTGCCTGGTGCAACTTTACTTGTGACACAGCAAAACCTGATAGCTTTAGGTTAGTATTGGTTGTTTTTTTTTCTATAATTGGGCGCTTACGACGAGTTGAGACATTAGTCAATGCACTTAATGCATTTGCTACCATTTTTGCGGTTGTTATTTATATTTTACACTTAGACACTGTTTATGATTAGGGAATTTTTCACAGCTTCTTAAGAACTTCAAATGCTTAAGAAGCACAAGTTAACTCTTCAAGATCTGTAACTTATTTAATATTTGTTGGCGCGCGCAACAAATAAATATAACCCCATATGAAAGCATCTCAAGCAACAACACAAAAACATAGCGGCAGCAGCAGTAACGATAATGACGACAACATCGGCGATGCCGGGTCGGTTGCCGATGCTAGCGCCGACGATAACGACTGTAATTGTCAGCCAATCGTATGTAAGCATGGTAACCAACAAAACACACTCACATTTTTATAATAACAACGTGTAGTAGCTAATATACACACACATCTGAACATGCATAAGAGCGCAATCGTACGGTTTACTTGACGACACAGAGAAGGAGAATTACAAAACAGCAAGCTAATTCCAACTTGCTAACTTGAGTGAAAAAATATAAAAGAGCATACATGACAAGTTGTGTGTGTGTGTGTGTGTGTGTGAGAGAGAGAGAGAGAGAGACAGAGAAATTGAGATACAGAGAGGGAAATGGATATACATATATTGACAGGGACCGAGTGAGAAAGGGAACGTATAATGAGAGCAAGCAGCGTGCATAACTATGTACTGCGGCATTGATCTGCTAACTGCAGTTACGGTGGGTGCTGCCGGCCACGCTCGTTCTGTGGTTTATTATAGTCTGTACCTTTTAATGCGCACTATACAAACGTATGTACATACATATATGTATGTTTATCTGGAAGTTTCTACAATATATGGACATGCATATGTATTTCTTTAGCTTCACAGCATAAAAGTAACAGTTGTGTAAGTATTTACATTTACAACAAAAGAATCTGGCACGTTACGAGTAAGCATTGCAGCGCTTAATATTATTATTATTACCTTCCGAAAATGTAGTTGAGTCTTTTTACTTGCTGTTGCTCTAATGATTTTTTTAATATATGCGCACGCTACCCAAAACTTCATACACTTATACAGTTGCTAAAAACGAAACAGCTCTGCTACAATTCTGTTTCAAATTAAAAAAAAAATACTTTCTCACGTATACTTTAATATTTATTCCACAAATATATATTTTTTGTATCGAGTGCCGATATATATATATTTATTTAAAATTATATGACAAATACCTGAAAGTTAGCTTAATAAATAATAGCACGACAGGCATATTTTGAGTAATAGCCGCTAAATTACTGAGGAATCTCTTGATAAAAATATGAATTTTTGCGATTTGGCTTGGAGCATATTAGATCACTAAATCAAAGATGAAAGTTCAAACAAAAATGTTAGTGAAATATAGAGATACTCCAATGAAATGATCCGCAATGTAATAATGATAAAAATCCCTAAAATCCTGGAGAAAAACAAGTCCTACCCCCGCAAAGCGTAATTTACTTGATGAATGGTGTCAATAATGATGCTTTAAAGTCCTTTTTAGAGGGAAAAAAGCAATTTCGCAAACTTGAAATTATGGAAGGACTTCACAAATATATAGAGCTAACAGTTTATGGAAAGGATTCACTCTAGAACGCGAGACGAATTTCTAAGAATATTAGGTTTGCTTAAGAGCCTGTAATTAGCCTAAACAGAATGCGAGGAATATTTAAGGATCGGAATATTCAAGTATCGACATTTTTTATGATAAAGCTTCTCCTTCATATGTGAGAAGTTGTCTTGGCCAAATATTCCAGAAAGTTCGTAAATCGTGAAAGGTCCTGTCGGATGAAATGGTCATATTTTTCATGCTATGAAAGAGACCAAATATATAACTGACCAAATAACACCTATATAGGTTATTTCATACAAGCGTTTTTTAAAGAAAATTTTCATGTACGCGTCGTTACGAGGCGTCCCAGCCAGTGCTGCCAACTTAGCCTTTTACCGGTCAGATCTGGCATTTTTCAACCGTCAAATGCAGGAAATATTGTGGACTAGCTGCTCGATGGCAATTAAGCATATTTCAAAATCTCAACTCAATGAACATTGACACACATAATTAGATTTTACTCATATGGTAAATTTTATTTTTAGCACAATATTAAAAACTGTTGAACCACTAAGGTTTTTTAGCGGCGTTTATGATGTAATTAAGAAATGCAAGTTATAAGTTGTGTTTTGTGTCTAGTTTATTTGTGCACTGTACAACTGTGAAGAACGTTACCGTCTTGACACGGGTTGACAATGCGACTTATTAGCTTGATATGCAAAATGAGAGTGACAGTAATAATTTGAAATGCAGACAATGTGTAGAAAGCCGCTGCCGATCTGCGAGGCTGCAGAACAGTTACAGAGAAAGAAAGAGCAGCGCAGTCGCTGCCGGCAGCCTGACCATTACAGTTTGACAGCTACTGAACCTTATGCTGCTCCCGATAAAAACTTTAACTTCTTATTATACGAACATTAATTAATATTCTCAGTTATGGATTGCGACTGTCAAATAAATATTGCCACAACTTCGAAGTGCCTCAAAAGTACTTACACTAGGCAGAAAAAGTGTGCGTACAAACTTAACCCGAAACTTTGAAGTTAAATAACAGTTGTATTGAAGATATTGACCTAATTATTTTTTATATTAACAACAGATCGATTGTCGTAAATTATAGCCACTCTTCATTTATTTAATTCAACAACTTATTTACTTAAAATTAATTTAATTAATTCAACAACTTATTTAATTAAAATTAATTTAATTAATTCAACAACTTATTTAATTAAAATTAAAAAAATAAAAAAATGCACACGTTTTTGGGCAAGAAAAAGACTGCGCACAGGTGTTTCAAGCTGTATGGAATAGATAGATAATATTAGTATTATGTTAGCAATTAGAATTGGTCATTTAAAACATAAACATCGCATCATATTTAGTATAATCGCAACATGGAGCAAAATGTCAAGAAATTTTCTGTTTCCTACAAAAAATGATGTATGATTTGCGGCCCAATTTTGCAAGAAAATCGCTGTCCAAGTTGTTGGAGACCACTCCTCTATCCAATAAGAAACAAACAATAGCAATTCATTTGGGTGGATCTCAAAGGCCCGATCTGGCCATCCACCTTTGGTCATCCATAGCGAGCAGACAAATTTAGTTGGGTTGTGATCCAAATTGTGTTGCAATATGTTAATATAGTCCTCTTGTCCCATGATAGACCGAATAAATAAAAAAAATTTCAACTCCGCTTCTAGTAATGTATCCCTACTAAAATATTCCACTTCATACATGTACTGCCGTGCAAGTTACATGTTTGGTTTTTAAAGGTTACCTTTCGCTAATACATTAATTGAAACATTTATTTATACTTGTATTTGTCTATTGTCTGTATCAACAGCGAACTACGCATACACAAAACAAGGGACATCATTAATAACAGTTACAAGCAACCGGATTGCATCATCAATGACAAAAGTGCGACAAGGATCTTGCGATATCTTTCATGTTCTCTCGCTCATTAGTTGTTGCTGTTTACGCTCCTAAAAGAAAGCACATTCATGCGTAATTCATGCTCAGTGCTGCTTTTTACCGGCAAGATCTGGCATTTTCAACCGTCAAATGCACGAAAAATTGTGAGCTGGCTGCTGGCAGGAAATTTGGCATTTTTGAAAATCAACTGACCACTTAAAGAATAATTTAAAAGTCTGGAAACATTCCTTTAACATTAAACGTGGCGTTAATCGATAGCTGTTAAAATACATGAAACCGATACAGACTTGCCATATTTTAGTATAACTTTTCATCACATTTATTAAAAGCTGAAGACGCAATAAATAGTAATTAATAAAATGTTGAAAATCCAATACAAACAGAATCCACGTAACACCTAGCTTCGATATCCATTGTTTAAGGATTGGCTAATAATGGAAATAAGTGTTGTTGCAGATATTGCAAATGGAGCATAGTTGCGAAATTGTGCGATTTGCAGGGACATGCCAAAACAAAGTACTTAAATGTGATTGGTTCAAACGACTGGTACACTGTTGAGGGGAATATCGATTTCATTGAGATTTTTAACCGCTTGAGCGGTTGTCTATCAATTTTCAATATCTAATATAATAAAAATATATTCAATAAAACTACATTAAAACTAAATTGGCTTTTCAAGATCTTTTTTTACTTAGATCTAGTGGATCCTAACAATTTTAGAAGGTTATTTTATTAATTAATTTATTTGTTTTATTTTTTTTTTTTCAACTATTATCACTCGACAAAATATAATTAAAAGATAACAACAATATTTAATTTAATCTAATGTATTTAAATATTTATATATTTAAAAATAAAAATTAGAATTAAATAAAGAGAAATAAATAATAAAATAATAAATTATTCTGGGGTGATTAGATTGTAAATTGATCCAACATTTGTTGCTAGGATTGGGGTAACCCAGAAAACCCAATCTAATCAATGACCACTTCCAGAGATTATGTGTTAATGTGTGAGTAAAAGATTAGTGGAAACAGACGACTCTAATCTGATAGCCCCGTAAAGTCTGTTAAGCTCAGAACATAGTACTCTGAATGGTTCAAGCATAAGGTAATTAGTAATTAGGCAAGTGCTAATTGTTAATAAGGAAAAGAAACGGGTACATTTAATAGGAATTGAAAGTTTAATTTGTTAAGTACGAAAGGAGAGTTAATTTCAACATTGATAAGTTTAAGAATGAAACTAACACCTTGCATGGTGCGACGATGAGAAGGAGAAGGAAGATTAATTAATAGTAATCTACTAGGATATGGCGGTAGGCTAAGCTCTGGTGACCAGTTTAAGTTTCTTAGTGCGAAAATTAGAAACTTCTTTTGCACCGATTCGATTTTGTCTTTATAAGTCTGATACTGTTGCGACCACAAACCAGACCCATACTCGAGGATGGGACGTACCAGAGAGACGTAAAGCTGTTTAGTCGTAAAATGGTCATTGAATTCCTTAGACCAACGCTTAATGAAACCTAAGACCTTCATGGCTTTATTTACCATAAACTCAATGTGATCATTGAAGGAGAGTTTACGATCAAGTAAGATGCCTTGGTCATTGATTTGAGAAATTTTCTTAAGCAAATGGCCTTCTAATAAGTATTCAACATACACAGGTTGAGTCCTGCAAAAAGTTATAGCTTTGCACTTTGAACAATTGAGGGCAATAAGATTGGCTTTACACCATGAATAGAAGACGTTAATATCAGCTTGTAGCAGAGAAATTGAACAAGAATCCTTATAAGAGAGACATAATTCTTAATAATAGACGGAAATTCATTAATAAATAAATTTAAAAGCAATGGTCCGAGGTGGCTACATTGGGGCACTCCTGAATAAACAAAGTTCTGCTTGAACATAACTCTCTTAGTTATTTTTTCAAGATAGTTGGAAATCCATTTCATAAGAATATAAGGAAAAACAAGAAATCGCAACTTGTGCATTAGGGGAGTATCGTTTACAGAATCAAATGCTTTACTGAAGTCAGTGTAGATAACGTCCGTTTGCATTGTACTATGAAACCCACTAATGACAATAGAGGAGAGTTCCAATAAATTTGTGGTAGTAGATTTGGATCTCAGAAAGCCATGCTGGGTTGGTAAGATGATTGAGCTACATAAATGTTGGAGTTGAGAAGTAATGATCTTCTCGAATAATTTAGCGGACAACTTAGAAATAGCTCTATAGATGATGACGTCAGATTTACAGCCTTCTTTATGTAAGGGAAAAACATAAGATTCTTTCCATAACTCAGGAAATAAATCGGTCGAAACGGACAGATAACAATTTTAAGAATTGGCTTACTGAGTCAATTAGCACAGTATCTGAGAACACAGCCAGGCACCCTATCTGGCCCAGGAGAAAAAGATGGCTTGACCAAACTTAGTTCACAGCCTAACAATCATTCCGTAATCTGCGGATATAGGGATATAAGGATAAGGACACTTGGAATCGTAAAACTTAGACGATTAAGTGTCCTGGAAAAAATCAGCAATTAAGTCAGAAATAGATTGATCGGTACTAGCTATATTATCGTTTGAAACTAAGGTTAAAGGGTACGTAGCAGTTCCGCGTTTTAGATTTATAAAATTGTAGAACTGCTTAGGATCTTTTGCAAATTGTAATTTATAGCGAGTTAAGTATGCACTATAGCAACGGTGGTTCAGAGTATCAAAGTCAGACTTAGCGCTAAAATACCTTGAAAAATTACTAAGCCGACCCAATTAAAATTTTTTGTAAATTTTCAAGCCAAATTTTCAAGTTTGCAAAGTTCCCTAGAGAACCAAGGTAGTTTTTAAGACTTAGAATGAGACACCCTAGGAATGCTCAATTCATAAATAGAGTTAATAGCTCTATAAAAAATATCAATCGCACCTTCTAAATTATTAGATGAGTACAATTCCAACCAATGGTAATTATTCAATAAAACATTGAAATCACTAAAAATTACTTTACGAATGCAGATGTGTTTAGTGGATGGAAATGATTTGCTTTGCTGCCCGGATGGTGACAGCAAAATAGCGAGCTCTAAAGTGGGGTGGAACGCATCTTCAAGGGAAACTAAAGGATCAGTTCTAACATTAGTATCGCATACCTGATCTGATACAAAGACAAGATCAAGTATTCGGTTCCTACTATTTCGAATTAAGTTGAAGAAGTCCCGACAGAAACTCTTTAGAAGACTTTAACTCGTTGTTATCCGACCAAATAACATCGGGCAAGTTAAAGTCACCAACAACTACCAAACAGTCTTTATCCAAAAGCATGCTGGACAAAGATGGAATTACCGTTCAGCGAGCTAGGTATACAGATAAATCAGACTAGGGAGAAATATATGAGCAGAAAATATATAAGTTAATGTTATGAAATCGCACCTTCACACATGTCTTTATCGGTGTTAGAGTTATTTACTAGTATAAGTATAAGGAATAAGATTAGATTTAATTGCAATTAAGACACCACCAGCTATCCTATCTATTCTATCACATTTATAAGTAACATAAAGTGGTGAAAGTATAGATGCATCAAGAATATCAGGTTTAAGTTAGGTCTCAATAATTGTCAAAATGATATGTTCAAAAGAAAACTATCTACGTAAAGGTCAGAAGTTTTGACTTTAGGCCTTTAACATTCTGATAAGCAAACAGAAAGGAAGAAATTATTCGAAGGAACATTAGTAGGAAGAGAATAGGGCGCTCTTGACTTATGTCTCTTTTGCGGACTGTACTCCTTGACAGCCATATCATCCAGTCAAAAAGAATTAGTACAAATAGTACCATGTGCATTGATATCTTGAAGGAGGAAATGTCTCTATAATGTTTCAATTTAAATTTCTCAACGGTCAAGCTGGGACAATTATTATTAAGTTTGTTTAAAACTAAAGCACTCACATCTTCAGTTGAAAGGTCAGATACCAGGAGAGAAATAAAAATTTGGCGTCTATTAGGCTCAGACTCCAGAGGCCTGGCAGTCTCCACTACGATAGGAAAAACATTTTGACGCGCGGAATATTTGGGAGAATTAAACACCCGAAGATGATTAACCTCGGATGACGCAACAGGCATTGCACTATAGCCCTTTTTTGACTTTTCGTGTTTTATATTAATATCTAATGAATGAAACAAGATATTTTGGTTTAGTTTTTTTTATCTGGTAGATATAACCAATAGAAAGTAGAATAAAAAAAAAAATGTGGGTGTGTCACCGCCCATTTTTTATTTTTATTTATTTTTTTTATTTGGGATTATTTTAAATAACGAGTGTTTAAACATTATTATTATTATTAAAAAAGCATGTAAAACTGCAAAATTATCAGTAATAATATTTATAATTAATTCAAAAAAAAATTGTAAAATTGAAAAATACATGTGTATTTATTGCATTTCAAATGGTAACCAACTCTGAGCTGTTGAATTTGGGGTTGTGCCCCAAAAGTTAAAATTCCAAAAAATCGGCTTGATCCTGGCAATTCTGACTATATGCAATTAAGCAATAATTAATTACTTTAAGACTTACAATAGGTTACAGCGTATTTCCGTATACGGCACATTTCTTAAACGTTTCTAAAAATTAAACTTATTAACAAATCTGTACTTGTTAGAACACTTATTTTGACATATAACTACGGAGACACCACAACGACTTCAAACGCTTCAGATATCAAAACATGCAGTACAAACCCCACTGATTCGATTCCATCACAAAAATTTGATCAGACAAGAGTTTTAATCATAGTTATTTGATATTGACAATTAGACCCATATAAACAGCAGAGTTTCAAACCTGATTTCGCCACAGTGGCGCCACCTATGAAATCTTTTGGTATGCAACTTTGATGGTCACTCTTTTTTTGATACAGAGCGATCAAAATTATTTTGATAGTTTAACTTTTATAAATGGGGTTTTTAGCACCTTTTTGGCAAAAAAAAAAACCTATAGTGCATTGGAAGGCCTATCTTTTTTGGGACTGTTGGGTTTACAGCTACCTGGGTTTGAAGTAGCTGCGAAAAGAATTGGTTCTGGAATTTGTTCAGTAGTCAAAACCGGTGTAATAATTACCTCCGGTGGCGAGCTACTGGAAGAATGCACAAACTCAATAGAATGCTCGGTAAAGATCTAATAATTGTTAATTTTAAACTCCATTCCCTGGCATTGCTTATGAAGAAGCATTTATCATTTTCTTGTCCGGAAAAGTTGGCAGCACTGGTTTCGACAGCAGAATTCAATCTACAAAATAGGGGTGGATTGCTGACAACATCAATGACAAAGGTGCATTAAGGATAGCCCTATACGATCATTTTATGTGAAGAAAAAAATCTCAATTCACAAAAATAGCTGCCTAAAAAACGGAGCAAAAAAGCTAAGAAAAAAGTTAGTATTCTGGAAGCAATTTTTTACATTTTGCACTAAGGCAGAAACAAGAAACACATATTCTGAGAAATTTTCTTATATGTAAATAAACGAAAAGATCGAGATTCGACATGGCCGTAGACGGAGCAAGAAAAAAGAAAAACCTCAGCCCAATCATTTCTCTCACAATGTGCAAAACTGTATAAAACGTAGACGAAGTGAAGAAACAAAGCTGATGCTATTTAACAATAAAGCCAGACTTCGTGCTGCCCGCGGGTAGCCGTCGGTCTCTATAGGGACGCTTCATAACGACGCTTTGCCTCTGCTGGGACTCCTACATGAAAATTTTTTGTCAAAAACGCTTGTATGGAATGTCCGATCTATGTGTTAGTGGTCAGTGGTCGAACTAGCACATATTCGTTATTGTTTCAGATCTTAAAATGAACAAATTGAACTTGCTCTCTTTTTTCCAAAATCGTTTCAGCGGCCCAGAGCAGGAATAAGTTTACCGACATAAGTAAAAGTCTCAAAAAGCTTCGGGTCTTCTCCTTAGTTGTTAGGGCTCTGAGTACCTTCAATGTTCTTATATGACAGAATATGCCAAAAAATTAATCTTCATTCAAAACAACATCATCATTAAAACATCCCTAACTTTTGATCAGCATCGTTGAAGAAGCTCCTCTAGCCTTTTTTTGGAAAATTTCTGGAGCAGAATTTACGTCAAATATTAGCCATAATAAATTGGGCGTGATAAACGTAGTTATACAGAGCCTCAACTCATCAAGCTCTAACTGGTGATACGCCGTTTTCATAAATGTTTTAAATATTGACATTACATATTCTAATGTAGCCATCTTCTATAAATCCAATGACCATGGACAATTTCCAGGAAGAGTGTACTACCACTGGCTCGATTATGTTCAAGGCAGAGCTTATTCAAGCTTCGTAATGACCTTATCTTCCATTGCAACTGTTATTCGTCTTATTGGTTGTTGGACTGGCTTTATGATTGTGTCAATCGACAATTTTACTGGTAGTTTCCTCCCTTTTGGAAACGGTCTAACCTCTTATATGTTCGTGACTTCGAGTCCAAACAGTAGTTTAAGAGCTGTATACTTTCCAGTTATGATTGCACTCCATATTTTAAAAAGGAAAAGAAAGAAAAATCACCGTGCCGATGTATATGGGTGCCTAGAAAACACAAATTACGTGTAGTGATTTGTGTAAAGCATATCGTCTGAACTTAATGATTGTACTTGGTCAAATATTGAATACATCTATTTTTCCCGCCTAAAGACGGAACTAGTCTTTGGGACTTATTAAGTTAAAGCATGATCCAGAGACAATTAGTAAGTAGAATTCGCGTTTACATTGCATCGTACCGTTTTTGCCATATCTCCAACCTTCAGGTTTTTGGCGTTTTAAATTTGTGTCTAAGTCGTGAACATTTACTGCAGTTTTAAACGATGAAAGATCTTATTTAATTTATCGGCTCCTTAATTTCTCTTTGGTTCGGTTTCTAATTTTGAGGGCATCATTTCTGATTGCTTTTCAATTTCTTAATCGACTAGACAATCATCTATCATCTGGGACAGCGTATGCTCTTTTGCTAGTAACTCCAAAATCGCATTTCTCAATTTTATTTCGCAGCCTCAAAACTAATTTGCAAAAGTGTTCCCTTCTGTAGGACAGAGTTTTCTAAATAGAGAGTTTTTGAAAAATAGTACCCAGACCCTTGAGCGTTCACTTTATATTATGGTTAAGTTAAAAATTAGAAATTAATTATAATTGATTAATATATTAAAATAATACGTTATTAAAAATAATGAATTATGAAAACGTATTAATAAATGGCTGAATAATTTAAGTTGAAAGTTTGATGTTGCCTTTTTTTCAGGATCTATGCAGACTTGTGCTGTCGGGTGTATATTCTGTGTAAACTCTGACCTACAGCATTGGTCAAATAACATATGCAGTGCCACTTACATTTCAATAACAAAAAAAAAAACTTTTTTATTATTTAAATGAAACAATTGGTATAATAAATAAAAATAATGAGCATTTATCATGCCACAGTTTACTTCGGGGAATATTTTCCATTTCAAAAATGAAATGTTCAGACATTCGTGTGGAATTGTAAATACCTGGTTGATATCGAACTGTGGTGATTGCACCACCCCAATCACCAGACTGAAATGTGTTAAATAATTTGTGGGAAATTTTAGACTAGGCTGTCCGTAAAAGGAAGATTTTTCTACAAAAACTGAATTTAACAAAGTTTTCCCAGAAGATGGCTGTCCTGATGAAGACGGGAGGACACAATAAATCAGTGATGCCCATAAGAATGTTCGCACATTCTTTTTTGTAGTTTCACCGAAACTCAATCAATCGAAACTCAATCACTGTGAAAAGTTTTGTTAGAACATTAGAGAAGTTCACTCTTGTGCTTGTATATTATTCGCTCAGTGTAAAAAATAACAGCATGCTTGTTTGTAACAGTGCTGTTTTGTCATGGTATAAGTGACTTACACATCAATTAGAGCTTTTTTTTTAGCTGCTCGAAATATGCTGCGATCCACTGTCAATGTTATTTTGCCAGTGTACAACCACTGACTTACAGCACTGGCCATATAACCACTAACCAAATAACATGTTACCTTTATGATCGCAAGCAGCAAGAACAAAATAGCTAGAGAGAGTGAGAAAGAAGGTATATACAAATCCCTCTCACACCAATGCTGCTTGAAGCTGGTCAGCTGTATGTCGCATGTAGTGGAACAGAACGTTGCGGAACTCAGGCAGCAGCAAAAGGCTGAATTTGATATTCGACTGGGGACACAAGAAGATGTGTATGGATTTGTGATGATGAAAATGGGCAACTTAGAATTATAGACACAAGCAAGCAGGAAGCTTCAGCTCAGCTTCAAATAGCATTGGATGTGAGGCAGTTCCTCTTGGTAATTTGTTGTTGCTGCCTGCGATCATAAGAGTCACGAGCGGGCTTTGTACGAAGCGTCCGCCCTAGACGACGCACAGTGGGCCAAGTGCTTCTGCTAGCGGAATTTTATTAATATCTCGGGTAAATGAATTGATATTTGAATGAAAATTTTTACCTAATTTTCTTAATGTATATGTGAAGAATACATTAAGAAAATTAGGTAAAAATATTAATATCTTCCCTCAAGTAAATATCATACTTTTCATTAAAAAGAATAGTAAAATTTTTAACTTTATAACTTTTGTAAATTTAATTTTAAAACATTTTAAAATCACTTATTAATTATCAATTTATTGCCGATTGATATGTTGGATATAAGTTTGTGTTTCTTTCTTTTGCAGCACATCTGGTTAGCTTGTATGTATGCTTTGTGTGGCCTACATCAATATAGAATGCTATAGCTTCTTAAGGAATGAAAGGAAAAATATCATTCTTTGGTACTTGCATTAACTGTTTTATGTTTTGTCCAGAGTTCTCATCATAATTTAATGAACTCACTATTTTCGAAGCAGTGCGCATTCCGGACTTGTACAAACAGCTACTTGTTGCTACCAACAACTAAGTTGGTTACTTTTATCATTTGGGCTTTCGGGCACAGATCACCAAAATTCTTCCTTGGTTTATCAATATTAGTCGTTGAGGCTGCATAATGTAATATCAAAGGCATATCAAGCCATTTCTGATTTTTCGCAAAAAATGTCTTGTGGTAGTGGCAAGTTTACCTTTTTGTTGTAAGCCGGCTTTCTAAATTTAATAATTTCTTTTTAATTTTTTGTTCATCAAATTCAGGTAAACTGCTGCTTCCTGAAATTTGCCCCAACACATATTCCCGAAGAACCAAACTTTTTTTCTCTGCTGCATTTTCACTGAGCCACAAGGCAAAAAGACGTCTCCTATGGACTGACATTCCACCTACAAAGTATAATAAACTTAAGAGTTGGTAGAAGTTGGTAATGACAGAAAAACACTCAAAAATCATAAATTCAAAAGCATATCAATAGTTTAACGAAAACAATGGTTACATCAAAACAAAACAAAACAAAAAAAAAAGAACGAAAGCCGTTTGAAAGCTTTCTCGTTGGGGCCACTGTGCGACGTACCAAATGCTATTAACTTACAAATATGTTCGCACATTGTTAGATCGAAGTTGTCGGAAGCTTTCCGAATGCACCGATCGGGGCATATCGCATCGAACTGGGGTATCCGGCTAAGAAATTTCGTGGCCGACTTCGTTGTATGAAATGTCCCATCTATATGTTATATGGGTGAAAAACAATTATTCTTCATTGTCTCGAATCGCTGCCTGATCAACGCAACTATCCAACCGCACTTTTATGTGATTGTTGTTGACTTATACAATTTGAAATTGTTTTTTTTTATTGCCTCGACGAAACTTCAGCACTACAATAATCGAAATTAACATTTAATAGAAGAGTGGCAAGTGTACAAGAACAAGAACATTATGTCGACATATTTTGTATCAATATATCGATATTCTTTTCTTAACTTAACAGATATGAAATCCGTCGTCTTGACAAATGCTGCTTCTCATAAAAAATAATATTCATAGAATGATAGGATAACAGTTTGAATGAAAAACTATCACATGTGATTGTGAAATCCATAACCTTAGTAAGTACAGTGGCTCACAGCTTAAAATATGCACGTCATGCCGTAAACTTCAAACTATCATAGCGTCAAAACTATTAGGCGTTCTGCATATGTGGTGTTAAATTAAAGATTATAATGTTTAGATTAACATAGCGACTTCATTTATTGTCTAATTTTTATTTTTATTAACAAAACAACAAAATATCAAAATTCTTGTTATTTCGACATTACAACTTATCTTATTCACCACCGAAAATTTCAAAATATTTGGAATCTCATTGATATTTATTTTTTAGTATTTAGTGTGGTAGCCTTAATTACAAATTATAGCTTGAAGCCTTTTTAGCATCAAATCCACTAATTTTTTTTTTTGAGATCGGCCAATGTAACTGTCTCTTTGACAGTTGTTTTTGGTTCCAAAGAGAGAATTTTCGAATATTATTCTCCAAAATTGACCACAAATTTTCGATGACATTAAGGTCTGGAGATTGAACCTGCGTAATCAATACATGGCGACAGTATTGTCTGCCAATACAGCACAATATCCGAATTGTGCTTCGTATCGTTGCCCAGATAAAAACGGAAATTTCACCCAATTCACAGAGCCTCAGCACTTTGCATCAAATTGTCCTTCAGAATATTGACATATTTCAATTTATCAATTGTAGACTCAAAAAAGGTCAGTTTCCCTGACCAGCAGTGGACATCTAGGCCAAGAATGATAAGATTTCTGACTTCAGAAAGACTTCAAAACGAAATTCAATCGAACATGTAAACATATAACTATATGTATATGCAAAAAAAAATGTGGAGCCAGTAGGAAAAATATCGGGCAGACCGCCTTATCATGTGCAAAAGTGCGTCACGACCCCCAAATTTCGACCAGAACCCTTGCCAAGAAGCTTGATGAAAACAGTTGCCTAGTTTTTCCGGACGAAACCGTACGCTAATTATTTCTGTAGAACAAACATTCTTCAAGAGTTGAGCGATGAAACCACTGATTGCAATGGTCACCCGTTTTTGCTCTGATGTGGACATGATTAGTAAGCCGGAAAATTATTGGGATGACGTCAAATTAAATGACGAAAACAAAATAATGCTTTTTAATAATGAAGGCCCGTTCAGAGTACGCCACGGGCCGTTATTAGCGCAACACCGTCTCTACTCTCTAGTTTGGCAAATTGTCGGTGATTACTTGGGGGTGCATTAGAAGAGATTGCATTTTTTAACACACTATGTATGCTAAATAGTAACTCTCTATTCTCAAATTGAATTTGGGTTCATTGTCAATAATAAACCACAATTCACATATTACCAAGACAATATTCAAAACAAAAGGTTCTCTCTGTGCGTTCATGGCCCCTGTAGAATTGCCAAAAGGTGATAAATACACCTTTCAGAGCCTTGACATGAATCCCATTGGATCTTCTTGGGTTCAACTAAAGCAACAGGTGGCAAAATGCAACCCGTAAAGTCACGCCAAACTAAAAACGGGAGTGATGAAAGAGTGGGTCAAGAGTCCATTAGAAGACGACATAGAAAAGCCGATATTCCATGCAAAGAAACATCCAGCATGCAGAAACTGGTTTTGTGAACACACTAAAATAATATTCAATAAAATATACATAAATATATTAATTAAATTGTAGCTTCAGTAATTTGTCTAAAGAGTTTCTTAAGAGTGTCAAATATATGTAACCTTATTTTTTGTTGATTTGTTTCAATCTCTTGTGTTGATTTCTTTTAATTTATGTAAATGATCATAAAGAATAATCTTTTAAATAGTTATACAGTAAAAAAATTGAAAAATCTTAACAAAATCGTATATTTTTTTTGCATGGGAAAAAAATCTTTGAATTTTCGGTGTGTAAAGAGTTTTTTGACCAACTGCATATACATATAGTGACATATCCAATTCGCACCCACAAAACTAAAGTATACAATCTATATCCATTTTTTCAACATTTACTTATTAATTTATTTAGAATGAATATATTTGATGCGGTGACAGTTTCACTTAATGAAACGTTGACAATTTTACCGAACTTTAACATTCCGCACCTGTATTTCATAAACAAACCAAAACGAAAACATTCATTTCATCCTCGAACTGAAGCTTTCTTGTAATGCAAAATTACTTTTAAATTTAATACTTAATGTTTGCAAATAAAATAATATATATATTTTTTTTTCGAAAATCTAGTCTCAAACTTGTTATTATTTATATTTATATGATTCAGTTTCCCAGTGGCGGCGGTTTTGAAATCCAAGAAATGCGCTTAAGATCTGACTCAGCGAACGCAGATTCAGTGTAGACTTGATCTGTCTTTAAGCTCATTAGCTATTTTCCTCCAATGTTTGCTGTGACATCACAATGGAGTGAGATTGCAATGAAAGGATTGCATATAATTGCATTTTTCCTATTGCTTATACTTTTCTTTGTATTAAATAACACCTATTTAAGGGTTTAGGAAACAAAGCCATTTTAAAGCATGCTGGTTCTAGTATCCTACTAAAACTCCTAAAGAAAGTGGGAGAACTATACATCCTTGTTGTTGATATAAATAGCTTGAGTGAGAAGAAAGCGGAAGCCGAAGAAAGCGGAAGCCGCTTCGTTACAAGGTGTACAGTCGAAAAGAAAATGTTACACTACAAGTTAGCAGTATCCCAATGCAACATATCTCAGCTAAAAAATAAGGATCGGGAACACCACCAATACAACCAACAACCAATTCCGATTTAATGACTTGCTTCAGGGCATTTAAAATTAAAAGAGTAAAAGAAGAGTAAAAATTAAGAGTAAATAAATTCTAAGAAATTCGATATGGTCAATAGCCGCAACAATGCAACAGATTGTCACATCAGCACTTGTTTACAAAGCAATAGTGGCACGCGCTCTATCCATACCAATAGCAATTTATGTATTTGTGGAAGGTCAGGCTCTCAACTTGCATTCGCAAATATTAAAAATCTTTCAAAAGAAATATAATAGAAATATAATTTGACACTCGAAAAGTAGTCCCATGCAAATTCACTCATGCATGTAAACATATGTACATATATATGTATGTGTATTGTACATAAGAAGCATGCTTGCCTTTGAATATTCTGTCAGGCATTGATAACAAAACAATAACAAACTTAAAATACCCTGTAAGTAATAAAAAGGCGTCATTACTGCAAACAAATTCTATATAATAATTTTGATACTTCCTTAAATTATTAAGTTAAAAGAAAAAATTTATAAAATATTGATGAGAAATTTAAACCAAAATAATGTTGAAGAGACTGAAATGAACAACATGAGAAATTCAATTGAAACAAATGACCTTCGGTCTGAGGTCAGGCTAAATTTTGATGGAAGTGGAAGTGACATATCCAAAGTTAAAATACACAATCAATACCCTATCCCAATACTTACCTATTAATTTACTAAGAATGCATTATTTTAAGCGATGACAGTTTCACTTAATGAAACTATGACAACTTTACCGTACGTAAACATAAGCATCCGCAGTTTAATTATTAACAGTTCGAATATTGAAGAATCAATTACAATTCAAACAAGCCATCTGCTTTTCATAAACATTAACAAAAAGTAAACATAAATCCAATTCATTCTCAAACCAAAGCTTTCTTAAATTGGAAGAAAATTTTTATATATTTATATTTATATTTATATTTATATTTATATTTATATTTATATTTATATTTATATTTATATTTATATTTATATTTATATTTATATTTATATTTATATTTATATTTATATTTATATTTATATTTATATTTATATTTATATTTATATTTATATTTATATTTATATTTATATTTATATTTATATTTATATTTATATTTATATTTATATTTATATATTTATATATTTATATTTATATTTATTGCTGCATTCTCTTTGGGCCTTCTGTAGGGTTATCGATGATTTCAGGGCTGGGTCGACGATATGGCCGGCTTTGCCATAGGACAACGATGACCCCTGATTTTAAATGTCACGATCAGCTGATTGCCCGGCAAAATGTGACAAAGAAAAGATATGCAAATTTTAAGCGCTTTCGAATAAGCGGAGTGAATTTAATAACAAAAAAATTCTAAAAGGTGAATTTTGTGACAGCAGGCCGACGATTGGGTCAGCTGTGTTTGCAATCCGGCGTCGACAAATTTATTTGTGTATTGTGGAAAATTGGGAGCTGCCACGCACTCCCTGAACCTGCGCTGGAGGAGTCTCCATTGCCAACATGGACGCAGCGATGTTGCCGACATGTCAACGCGGACCCCGACACCGTCGCCACATCTCCGCCGCCCTGAGGGGCTGTGCTAAGGAGAATATTCGAGTGAGTCCGGCTCAACGGGCATCGTTTTGGGGCAACATAGGCCCGGCGAAGTCGGGTGGCATCTTGCGGATCGGTGCATCTGCCATCTCCAGACCCGCAGAGGTGCGATGCACTGCCCTGTAGTGGGTGCAGAGAAACCGCCACAGCCCCGAGTGGCACTCTGTAACACGAACCCCTTCCGAGATCCTTGCGATTTATTTATTTTTTATTATTTATTTTTTTTTTTTTATTAATTCGTGTGTCAGCGTCCATTTAGATATGAGTTGTCTATATGTATAAGTTATAAGATAACACCTAGAAGCTTATAAATAACCCTCGCAACACTATATTTCATAAGTTTATTAACCCTCGCAATTGCTGCGCTAAGCACTTTGCATCAACGCGCTATAGCTGCAATGGTCAGCGGTGGTAACCGGACACTTTTGTTATGTCGCAAGAGTTTACCGTTATTGCCTATGATTATGCTGCGTCGGCTTGCCGACCATGACATTGTGGAGTGATGCGAGTTTTGGTTTATCTTAAGCAGAATATTTGTAATTAGTTTTGAATACAGCGCTCAACCAATAAGTCGCTTAATAAATATCATTGCTCCGCCACTTGCCATAAAATATCATATTTTATTATTATTGTCTGAGCCCAAGGCCAGCGATAGAAACTACAGTCACTTTCCATCATAGTCATCCTACTGGCAACAGCAGCGGGTCGAGGATACCTTACTGGACATAGTATCTGAAGAAGGAACACAATTTCCGGAAGAAGAAACTTAATTGGCGCTCAACGTATATTAAGAACTCACGCACATACTGATTGTAACATGTAAGTTCTTCAAAAAAAATCAAATCGTGAAACTATATAAAAAAGTAATTAAAGTGTTTGATCTGGCCAACAAGTAAATTGAGCTGACATAATTTATTAAAGAAGTGAACATTTTATTTTTTTTTTTTACATTACTTCAATTCTGTGTTTAACCGTCAGTCATGGACGCACATCAAGCTCAATAAAATCATTATGTCCCACGACCAAGAAGCAGCACACGTTTATTTCGGGTCTAAAGAAATCATTGAAGGCCATAGTTTTTCCAGCTCATCCCAAAGATCTGCCGTCTGCGCTAGCACTAGCAAAAGAGGCAGAGTCTAGTATCGAAAGAAGCAAGTTTTCAAATTCATATGCCAATGCCTTAGAATAGAAAGCCCATGCAACGGAAGCCATCAGGTCACGCGGTCATTCCAAACATGGAAAAAACAATAAAGATGAGCGTGGCCACGACAAAAACCCTCATTTTACCAAGCGGCAAAATAACAACACTAATATCGAACAAAATAGAAGAGACCAGCTCCTGGCTCCTGAACCGATGGATATAGATTCGTCCTCTAAATTTAAGCAGCTCACCAATTTTGAGACATAACAAGCAAATAATGGTCCACCAGCTAAAAAGAGGCGAAATTCGCCTGAGCGAGTAACAGGTCAAAGGCGTCAGCGAGTAAATTATATAGTTCAGAATGCCCAGGTCGACTAAGATAAGGACTATAAGAATATAGCCAACAACGCAGTCGCGAACATAGATGATGACATCGACTCAACATGTAGTAACGACTCTTTAAATTTTTTAATCTTAATAGACACTGGGGCGGCGAAGAATTACGTAAAGCCTGTAAAGGAGCTAAAAAACGTAATTCCAGTCGACAAGCCTTTCACTGTGAGCTCAATACATGGCTCCAGTGAAATCAAAAACAAATGTTTGATGTCAATCTTTCATAAAATTTCCCCATTTTTCTTACTAGATACGCTTAGTACGTTTGATGCCATTATAGGGTTCGACCTATTAACAGAGGCAGGAGTGACACTGAACTTACACAATAGCACCCTAGAGTAAGAATACATAGGAAAAGCTTCAGTACTACAACTGTGACAGCGTGAACTTCACATATGTAAATGACATAGTGGTTCCAAACTCCATCAAAAAGAGTTTATAAAGATGATATTAGGAAAATTAAAGGTATTTTCGTCCTCTAACGAGGCATTACCGTTCAACACTTCTGTCGTCGCCACTATTCGTTCTGAAGATAACCAACCGGTGCATTCAAGACTGTACCCACATCCGATTGGTATGGCAGATTTTGTAAACAACGAAATCAAACAGTTGCTAAAGGATGGCATAATTAGACCATCAGGGTAGCATCAGATTTTCTTAGCGGAACAAGACGGAGAGAAGACCTCATTTTCAGTAAACGGCGGGAAATATGAGTTCTGTCGTCTACACTTTGGTCTTAAAAATGCGGGGAGCATTTTTCAGAGAACCACAGATGACGTTCTTAGAGAACAAATGGGGAAAATTTATTACATCTATGTGGATGGCGTAATAATTTCTCTGAAATCGAAGCTGATCATGTTGAGCACATCGACACAGAACTAAAGTGCTTAAGCGATGCGAACATGAGGGTTTCTCAGGAGAAAACGAAATTCTTTAGGGAAAGCGTCAAATACCTAGGTTTTGTAGTTACCAAAGGTGGAGCAAAAACTGACCCCGAAAAGGTCAGAACCAAGCAGGAATACCCCGAAGCAAAAAATTTTTACAGTCTCAGATCTTTTTTAGGGTTATCAAGCTACTACAGAAGATTCGTAAAGAATTTTGCCGCAATCGCTGGGCCTTTAACAGACATCCTGAAGGGGGAAAACGGAATGGTTAGCAAACACAGGTCCCGGAAGGTAGCAGTCGAGTTTGGCGAATCACAATGCGATGCATTTGAACGATTGAGGAATATATTAGCATCAGAAGACGTTATCCTCATGTATTCCGATTTCAAGCAGCCGTTTGACCTTACTACCGATGCTTCCGCAAATGGCATAGGAGCTGTTTTGTCTCAAGGGGGTCGACCCATTACAATGATCTCTCAACAGTGCGAGTTGAATTACGCCACAAACCAACGTAATCTTTGGCAATTGTGTGGGCACTTGGCAAGCTACAGAACTTCTTGTACGGCACCAAAGACATAAAAATATTTACAGACGAACCTCTAAATTGTTTCAGAAATTAAATAGTCCTAGAAGAAGCACGCTTTCCACTAAAGCGCAATTTTATACTTTTCGGCAAAAAAACTCGCTCCTTAATAAATTTCTCTGACAAAAATAACCTGTTTGAGACGCATAAGTAGGTAATTAACCCAAATGTCGTAAATGCGATTCACTGCGACTTACCAACACTGGCCAGTTTTCAACACAAAGTCGTGTTAAATTTCCCCACAACAAAATTTTGGCATTGTAAGAATTTAATAGCGGACATCTCAGGCAAAAACGAACAAAGAGAGATAATCACCACTGAACACAATCGTGCACATAGAGCTGCTCAGGAAAATACTTAGCAAGTCCTTCGAGATTACTATTTTCTAAAAATGAACAAGCTAGCCAACGAAATCGTCGCTAATTGCAAGGTGTGCATCAAGGCAAAGTACAATAGGCACCCCAAAAAGCAAGAGCTTAGAATAACACCGATTCCTTCTCATTCCCTGGAAATGCATCACATCGACATTTTCAGCACAGATAAAAAACAATTTCTAACTTGCATCGACAAGTTCTCAAAGTTCGCCGTACTTCAGCCAATAATGTCCCGCACAATAGTCGACGTAAAAGCCCCTATGTTGCAGTTGATAAATTTATTGCCAAACACTAAAACCATTTATTGCGAGAGCGAGCCAGCTTTCAAGTCAGAAACAAAAACATCGCTCCTCAAAAACAATTACAATATATATGTTGTAAATGCAACCCCACTTCACAGCAGTTCAAATAGTCAAGTGGAACGTTTTCACAGTACCTTAACCGAAATCGCGAGGTGTCTAAAATTAGACAAAAAAGTCGACGACACATCTGAACTAATAATGAGGGCAACGGTAGAATATAATAGAACACTCCACTCAGTCACTGGTAGAAAACCTGTAGAGGTCATACATTCGGAATCTAACGATATCAGGCGCATCGTTAAAGAAAAAATAACGAAAGCCCAGGAAAACAATATCGAAAGATGTAATCCTAATAGACAGAATAGGGTATTCGAGGTGGGTAAGATAATATACCTGAAAAACAACAAAAGGCTTGGAAACAAATTGTACCCTATATGTAAGGAAAAATACAAGCAGACCTAGGAACGTCTGTTCTTGTAAAGATGCGGGTGGTCCATAAGGACAATATTGTATAACATCATGCACAAAGATTAGATTAGTATAGAGTAATAATTGTCCAACTAGCCGGGAGGTTATGAAGTTTGACTGCGAGGCGGAATCCAACAACGCACGACACGGTACGAGTTGCCCAGAACTGGACTTCACAAAGATGATAGCAGTAGCTAACATCACATATTCGTCGCGTGTCGATACTCGGGCTTGACAAGCAGATGCAGGAAGGGCAGCAGGCGTTGAGGTCTTGCAAGAGAATGATCTGGAGCATTGCAGAATCCACAAAGAGTGAACTACCTGAAGTGGTAATCGCCGATGTGTACGTTCCCTTTCTGTTGAATGGAGTTCCGAAGTGCAAGTTGGGTGCCTTGGTGCTCTTGAATATTTCCATGTTCTCCAACATGCGACATCTCTTCTCAAGGAATGAAGCCATATCTTTCTAACTTGGCAATGATTCGCTCAGTAGTACTCTTCCCATTTTTCCTGCGCTTCAGGGTCCAACTTTGATGCGACGAGATGCACTAACAATCCATCAGCGATTTGATCACAGCTTGCCATGGTGCGCAGCGCACGCAAATGCGAATTGAGCTTGTCACTGAGCTCGCGCAGACTGCTTGCTGATCCATTTTCCACACATCTAGCTCCAAATATTGACGGCACATGTGCCTGGAAGTGAAGTAATTTGTTATCGAAGCGCTTCATTAAAAGGTCAATGGCGGTGTCATAATTGGCCTCAGAAGGATCTAAGGAGCTAGTGGTGTTCAATGTTCAATGGTGTTCAAAGCGAAGGTGCTGGAACTTCTCAATGCTGGATAAGTCGCCGTTTCTTCCGATGATGGTATTGTACATAGCTATTAAATCTGGCCAATCAGCATAAGACCCAGATAATGTTGGAAGTCTCAGCTCTGGCAAACGACTTAAACGTGGCGAAACTCGGCAGAATCATCGAGAGTCGATCACCTTGGCTATCATCGTCGAATTAGGTCCTAATGGCCTTTGCCGGTTCGCTATGCCCCGTGATAGTTTCGCCTTCAGTTGCACGTAAGTTTGTAAGAAGTCCAACCTGCTATCTGAAGTTAATTCCAGCAAATTGATGCGCTCCAGACTGGTCTGAGCGCTATCAAATTGAGACATTAAAAGCTCAACAGTTCCAATACGAATGGACAGCTCGGATTCGTCGAAGCGGGAAAACTCCTCCGAGTCGCAAAATTTATTCATTGCCCTCAACTAACGATGGATTGACTCGGCTTTGGCTTTGAAAAATGCCATGTCGTTAGTGGGCTCGACACAGCTGATTGTGACAGAATCGTCACTTGTGGCCATCTTCACCTCTTCTTTTGCGAAACTGCGTAAATAAAGAGCGCGAAATAGGGCGATGAACTCGTGACCGTGAACTTGGCACAACAGCTGCACGCTAAATAGTTCTGTTTGAAATGTACCGCAATTTCAAACGCACACGGTTCGAACTGTTCGTAAGCGCGTATGAATGTATGCGTGGTTTATGTACGTGCGTGTGTGTGTGTGGCGAAGGTGCACAACACAGCCTAAACGGTTATCTTAAGGGAATTGTTGCTAGATCAGGTGTTTAACAGATTGTTAAACAGCGTAGGAAACTTAAATTCACTTGCTATGAACGTAAGCTGATCTTCTCAATTTCTTATAGTAACACCAACACGAAATAATACCGAACGCGAATTGTTGAGATATGTACGTGATATTCAAATATGTTTAAATATATATTAATTGGCATCACGTCGGAGTCACCAAGTGTTTTGAGGAGGCCTTTTAATTTAAAGGCACCTTTTATACATACACTTTATCAAATAATAATTACACTTTATTTAATAATAATTAGAACAGTCGCGAAATTCAGTTTGTATTGCAGCTTTTATTAGAAATGAGTAGTAAAGAAAAAGTAACAACGCATAGAGACGAAAAAGAGAAGAGGATAACCACCAACTGATAACCGATCGCAGCATATGGCAACCTCAGGCGGGGCTGCCAATCTGCGGACGGCTGACATCAGGTGATGGCTGCACATATGAGTTTTGTTTACATTGTGCCCTTGAATTTGCTGGTTCTGCTCCCGACAGGTCCTCCAGTCCGAAAACATTATTCATATCCTAATTGCATACCCTAGAGTTAAGTCCATCTGCAAGAAAATCACCGTCTTCCCCGTGTCACACCAACACACAATATTAAAGCTTCAAGATGACATAGTAGCTGAATGTGATGGAGATATCCTAGCAGTAACCGAGTGCACTGCGACGACCTACTCCACCTTTTGCAAAGCAGCGACGCACGGCACCTGCGCACAGGCACTGCTATGTGCCATACGCAGCCCAGCCACTTAGAACCGATCACTCAGGTAGACGATGGCGTGATAATTATCAACGAAAGTGCAGAAAAAGTTAGAGATTTCAACAAACGGCACTCATCTCATCACGTTTGAGCATCAAGCAATCATCAATGGGACTAAATATGTTAACACACGTGAAGTCCTGAAAAAAACGCCAGGCATTGCGGGGTCTCCACTACTGAACATTGTAGGCCACGACCCGGTTTTGAGCATGCCTCTCCTTCATAGACTGAATACTGAAAATCTAATGACCATGCAAGGATTCAAAGACGAGATGACGTCGACATGGCCGCCTAAGTATTGGTTCGCAGCTGGAGTAGGATTCAGCATCATTCTTACTTGTTCACTTTTCCTTTTCCAAATGTTAAGGAGAAGTCGAGACTTACAAGAAATACAAGAAGCCATCAGCAAGTTTAACGTGACCGAGGACGGCAACGGACTTGAGGGGGGAGTAGTTATAATATAACACTTAGAAACTTATGAATAACCCTAGCAAAACAATATTTCATAAGTTTATTAACCCTTGCAATTGCTGCGCTAAGCACTTTGCATCAGCGCGCTATAGCTGCAATGGTCAGCGGTGGTAACCGGACACTTTTGTTATGTCGCAAGAGTTTACCGTTATTGCCTATGATTATGCTGCGTCGGCTTGCCGACCATGACATTGTGGCCTGATGCGAGTTTTGGTTTATCTTAAGCAGAATATTTGTAATAAGTTTTGATTACAGCGCTCAACCAATAAGTCGCTTAATAAATATCATTGCTCCGGCCCTTGCCGTAAAATATCATATTTTATTATTAATGTCTGAGCCCAAGGCCAGGAATAGAAAGAACAGTCACTTTCCACCATAATCATCCTACTGGCAACAGCAGCGGGACGAGGATACCTTACTCGACATAGTTTTCGAAGAAGGTACATAACTTCCGGAAGAAGAAACTTAATTTATATACTTAGTTTTTTTATTATGTTTAGTTTCGGATTTGTAAATGCAACCGCTTCGCCTCGTAGTAACTTTGCTACTTGCGGGCAAGCCTGCGCGCCTTGCAACCAGACGTCTGGTTACGGTTAGGTGTCTCCCCTTTTTATTGGCCGTTGTAGAGAGTATGCGAGGCTATTTTCAGCTTTTGTTTTGCCGCACAGCGCGTGTTAGGATTCGCCCTGGCAGACAGCATATTTGCTGCCACGGTTATCCGTCTCCTTAGGGCTCTGTAATTTTAATTAAATTAAAATAAATTTGTTAATGCGCATCAAAAGATAAAGTGACTTGCTAGTTTTCTTTGGATGGGGGGGAGGGGCGAAGAGAAGGCTGTGAAAATCAGGAATAGTCAGCTGTAAGGGCGATGGACCACAATTTTCACGCTTTGGTTCATCGTATGGAAGGGTGGGCGCGTCTCTGGTCATCAACACCAGACCAGCAGTAATTCCACTCAGCTGTAGATTGTCTGTGTTTGTTATTGTCTGTGTTGTATTGTTATCGATGTTTTTTGTTTTATCGATGTTTAGTGAACGAGACTGAACTCGATCGGGATCTGGCTACGAACTGAGGGCATTAGGACCCAGCAACTCATCCCTGGGTTGTTGAAGTAGGCTGATGTGTTGTTGTGGCGGTTCACCACGAGCAACTGCATCAGGGCTGCAACTTGACGCTTTTTGGCATGGTTTGAAAAACTATCAGCAAATAGTAAATAGTCGTCTTTTTCGTCGTTTCTCGTGTCCGAATTTTCGTCACATTTCATAGCTGCCGAATGGCTGCCGGCTGCTGCTTCGTAAAACCACTGACCATATAACATATAGATGGGACATTAAATACAATGAAAACGTCCACGAAATTTCTTAGAGAGATACCCCAGTTCGATGCGACCAAAGACAATAGAACACTAAGATGAGTAACGACCATACAAAAATTTGCACTATGAAGCGTAATTTTCGATTTTCGCGACTCTTGTGCTCTCTCCGCTCGCACAAATTTGAGAGCGTAAAAATCTAAAAATAGAATGCGCTAACTTGTGTTAGTGCGTGTGAGAACACGCAAGTGCTTATGTGTGCGTACTTCAGCAAGAAGACAATTTTTGAGCCGAATTCTGATTTCTACCAAAAATGGATTTAAAGTTATCCATAGCTGCGCTATTATGCAAGAAAATTGATGTCATAGTTGTAAGAGATCACTCCTCTATCCAAAAAGTAATAAACAATAACAAATTATTTGGTTTGATCTTCTCAAAGGCCCGATCTGGCCAACCACCTTTGGTCACCCATCGCGAGCAGAGGATTGTAATTCATCCTGTAGTCCGAATTTAGTAGGGTTGTGATCCAAATTGTGTTCCAATATGTTGATATCGTCCTCCTGTCCCATGATAGATCCAATAAATAAAAAAATTTCCAGGGATGGGTTGCTGGGTCCCAAATCCCTCAGTTCGTAGCCAGATCCCGAACGAGTTCAGTCTCGTTTGCTACACATCGATAACAACATACTACAAATCATAACAAGCATGCATACAAACAACAAACTATCTACAGCTGAGTGGAACTACTGCTGGTGTTGATAACCAGAGACGCGCCCACCCTTCCATACGATGGACCAAAAAGGGAGCAAAAAGGGAGAAAGAAGCGAGCTCTCTCAGTACTGGATGTGTGGGGCTCTCACATGCTATTTTGCTGCGATCATAAGAACAACATGCGGGCTCTATACGAAGCGACCGCCCTAGATGACGTACAAAACGCTATTAACTCAGTATAGTTTCGCACATTGAGAGATCGAACTTGTCGGAAGCTGTTCGTGTGAGCCGATCGGGGTATGTCACATCACTGATCATATAACACATAGATCGGACATTTCATACAAGCGTTTTTGACACAAAATTTTCTTGCGAGGCGTCCCACCAGAGGCTCGGCGTCGTGACGAGACGTCCTAGCAGAGGTTGAGCGTCGTTACGAAGTGTCTCAGCAGAGCCGAACTCTTCGTTTCATTCTTACTTGGACTGCTGCTGAGAGAGCATGAATTGCGCAAGAATGTACGCCTTTTAGAAGCGTAGACAACAACAACTAATGAGCGAGAAAACATGATAGAGATCGCATATCACCATGCTACTCCCACTCTTGTCATTGATGTTGTGAGCAACCAACCCTCGTTTCGTTTGCTTGTGACTGTCATTGATGATGTCCCTTGTTTTTGTTTTGAGCTCGTGTGTATGCGTAGTTCACTGTCCAGACAGGCAATAGACAAATACATGCATAGTTTCTTGTATACATGCGTGTATACATGCTGCTGGGACCGCTCGCGTACGACGCTGAGCCTCTGCTGGGACCGCTCGTAAGAACTTTTTGTGAACAAAACGAGAATACGATGTGGGGTATCTATATGTTATTTGGTCAGTGCTGCAGATAAAAAAATGAAGACCGGGCGATGAAAACGAGGTAAAGGCAGGAAAGCGAGCTGTGCATGCAAAATAAGCCAGGTGAGCGAAGTTTGGGTTATTTAAGCTAAAACAATTTCTAAATTGTGAAGTTTGTTTGGTGGCAGCAGGCCGACGACCGGATCCGATGAGCTCAGCTACAGCGCCGCCGCGTCAGTTTGTAGTTAAATAAGTTATGTTCAGTTAAATTGTTACTATATATATATTTATATAATTATATATCGAAAATAGAGTAAGGAGTGCGTGCACAGTGGCTTAAAAGATATGTTGTGGTCCCGCAAGTGAATACACAAGAGTGCGGATATTTTGTAAATATTTTTTTTTGTGTTCTATAGAATTTTTTTTGTGTTTTTGCGATCTTAGTTTTTTTTATTTTTTGAGAAAAAATATATAAATAATTAAAAAAAAAAATATAAATAGAATATATGTATATACATATATGTATTATGTACACATACATATGTATATACATATGTATAAACGTGAATAGTCCCATTAGATAGCTTCAAACATACATACATACATACATATATAGACTGAGGGTACACGCCTTCAGTAGTGAATGTTTGGTGCGACTGTGACAACAATGATAAAAGTCACCAACATCATCATTCCCCTCCCTGGATAAGGAGCTTTCTCCTGGATTTCGGGGTCAGTCAAATTTTAAAAATATTTTATCATTCATTCTTGAAGTGTGTGTCCCGTTTAGATTTGTAAACAATTAAATTTTTTTTGATTTACTGGAACGGAGTGACGATCAGACGTGCGGGGGGTTCCATGCATAGTTACTAGCCTAGTACACAGCACTAAGCGGATAGCCAGCAACACCTGCATATTCACTTGCCTGAGTCGATAATTCCCTCGTTCCCCTTGCGACAGTGATAACGTCAATAGTAAACATTTAAATACGAATATACAGAACCAAAATAAAGAAATCGCGAACACTTGACAACCACATACATAAATATGTATATAAATAAAGCAAAAGAAAATTAAAACATATCCCAGCTGTGTACCGCTTCATCCATAGAATTATAGTTGAAATATATTTTTTTATTCTTATGTTAATTCTGTAAGCAGATACTTTGTATATTGTGTAAGATATATATATATATATATATATATATATATATATATATATATATATATATATATATATATATATATATATATATAATATAATTTTTAACAAACAACGTTACATAGCTTTGATTAACACTGGAAGCCGATATAATATTGTGAAAGAGGACTTGTTCAAGAATCTTGACAGACCAATTTTAAAAGCTGTTAATGTTTTGCCAATAGGTTTCGCTACGCAGTATAAAGTAAAACCAACAGGAATTATTGAATATACAAACCGGAAAACTCTAAAGCACGCAACGATGGGTCTGGATCGGAGGACAGCGTTGAGGAACGAGAGAACGACTTGAATAAATTCATGACCGTGGACTCGGTTGGTGAAATTGTTGATGACGTCGTTCATGCCGATGTGGATGCCATGGTGTTGGAGGCGGAGCTTACTTTGAAGTGCACCGATGAAGAGACTGGCAAACGTGGTTTCATCGGGCATGAGTTTATCAAGCCCGTGGAAGCAATTTATTGTGAATTGTGCAATCATTTCTCGCCCAAAATCGAAGACAATACATTGGAGAGTTACACGAAAAGCATTGCCTGCAGCACGTGCATGTAAAAAGTTACTTACGTCATAAAGAGAACATTGAAAAGAAGTCCAAATTTGATGTGGGTGATGAGGATGATTTGAATGTCGAAGAGAATGATAATTCGAAGGAGGCAAAATATATTGAAGAGGCTGAAGACGAACAGGACCTGCAAATAAATGGCAAGGATGACGAAAAAAAAGATGAATACGACGATGAGGAGGAGGAACAGCATCAGGATAAGCTTTTGTGGCGTGAGCTGGACGAGGATGATGGCAAACTATCAACTATATTCAACATACAGTCGAAGTATAAAGATGGCACCTTTTGAATTAATGGTGGGTACAAAGATGCGTACTCAGACCGATCTCAATATCAAAAACCTCTTTGACGAAGAAATAATTTGAATTTTCGACGAGGGTAGAGAAGAATTACGAAAGAGTGCGAAGCAACAAATGGCAAACATCCAAGGAAAAACAAAACAACATACAACTAACGACGACGCCCTGCCAATACATACAAAGTTGGTGATCTTGTGGCAATTAAGCGAACAAGCAATGTCATTTATTGAATCAAAAGAAATGTTTTTGCATCATGAAAAAACAAATAATATAATCCAATTTATAATTATTTTTGTATTAATCCTTATAGTAATAATTTTGATACTTCATTACATTTTTAAATTAAAAAACTTAATATTTAAAAAAAATATTTACGAATAATGTTAATCAAAATAGCGATAAAGAGATTGAAATGGAAATTATGAGAAATTCAATTGCAAATAATGAAGAAACAGTAAATAATCAACCAATTCAATACCCTAAACTTTCCGCCTGAGGACAGGCTAAATTTTTGTGGATGGGGAAGTGACATATTCAATTCGCACTCAGAAAACCAAATTATACAATCAATAACGATTTCCTCAATTCTCACTTATTAATTTCTAAAGATTGCATTATTAGATACGTTGACAGTTTCACTTAATAAAACATTGACAATTTTAACGTAAAAATAAACATGCAGCTTCACTTTATGAAACGTTGGCAATTTACCGTAAACATAAACATCCAATTCGAATATCAATTACAGTTCAATCGATCATCGAAGATTCAAAATTTCTAACGTGATCTAGATCATTGTACAGCGCAAATGTACAATCGATAATCTTTGTATGTGTGTATCCGTAAAAGAACTTTCGTGAGTTACATTAAAAAGACCTTATTGTGATCATCGCAGATTTAAACTTTCTAACGTGGTCATAGATCATTGTACAGTGCAAATGTACAATTGATAATATTTTTATTTGTGTATTTGCAAAGAACTTGAGTGTTCGTGTTATCAAATAAACGATATAACAAAAGTTGGAATGAAAATGATCAACAGTTTTTAACTGCATCATACCAAAACGTACTTACATCAAGATGATACAACCAGTGGCAGCATTATTGCAGCTCTCAGAGCAACAGCTTAATCAAGCCCTACGACAAATTCATCAAGTGCCTATTTTCGATGTTACGTGTGAGACCCTCAGTTCGTTTATTCGACGAGTGGACTACTTCTTGGAACTTTATCCAACAAGAGACCTGAGACAGCATAGTGTACTATTCTCAGCAATTGAAATGCAAATATTTGGAGCAGCGCAACGTGTACCCCAACTCTCAGCAGCCCGAACATGGCAGGAATTGAAGAAAGCTCTAATAGACGAATATAAAACTCAGACCCCCTACGAAGAACTACTGAGAAGATTATATAAAACTGTTTGAGTCAGATGGCAACGCCAGGCAACTACTCGATACGATACTCACGACGATAGATCGATATCCGGACGATCGGCTATCGTGTAGTTGGCGCACCTCTAGTTTTTTCACTCAAGTAAAACTTTTTCTCGCAAGTCACCCCGACTTTCGCTTTTTTTTCTTTTTGTACTTTTAACATAAAAAGAACTCAGCACATACTCTTGTGCCCCACGTCAATAAGAAAAATAAAGTAACTGCATATCAAAAACGAGCGCAACCCAGTGTATTTCTTTCTTTGATATCGGCAACAACACCCCTCTCTTCAATGTCCAACGACATACATACATATATACATATGTATATGTACATACGACAGATCGAAACACAAAAAGAATTCTTCGCCGCCCAGTACAACAGTGATAAATGGTCAAAATCATCGTTTGGAACATAAATTGATTTCTTCCTCATCTTTGAGGAACCATAACTGGAGACGGCTTTTATTATTCTTTAAATCGGTAAATAATGTTTAATACATGTTTTCAAAATTATGGCATGGATAGTCAAAAATTTTAATTTAAAAAAAACGTGTCTATTTGTTCAGAAAATTGAGACTTTTGCAACTTTGAGAAGCCATAACTTAGCTAAAAATCGGTAGATTTTTAAAATTTCTACATTTCTGTCAATTGTTTTGATCATATTTTATATGAACATCATTAAATTGTTCATACAGTCAGTTTTAAGCGTTGACCCATTTTTGACCATTTTTGCATACTAACCACTTGCAAAATGTCAAAAAAGTTAAAATTCTTAAATCGTAATTTTTTGTGACCAATCTATTTCTGGCATCAAAATGAGTATAAAAAACTTTACCGCACTTCATTTGGAACCACATTTTATGTTTTGAACAAAAATTGATATCTTCCTCATCTTATAGGAACAATAAGTTTTCCACAACTTAGCCGATTTTCCATATTTATGCCTTTTTGAATACGGCTTTTATTATACTTTATATACGGTTTATTACATGTTTTGAAAAATATGGCAAGGAAAGTAAAAAGTTGAAAAAAGCGTATGTTTTGGTTAAAAAATTTGAGACTTCTGCAACTTTGAGAAGCCTTAACTTCAGTAAAAATCAAACGATTTTCAAATTTTTTGCATTTTTCTCAAAGTTATTGATCATATTTGAATCTACGTCAAAAAAAATTAAAATACTTTCAGTTTTAATATTTGACCCATTTATTGCCATTTTTGCACATTAATTCTGTTAAGGCATTTCAGTTAATATTTGTATAAAATAAGTTCTTATACATCAAAAAATTTGTTTCTTCACTCAATAAGAACAAACCGAAAGCAACGTCGACTGAGAGCACAAATAACAGCTGAGCCGTATCAACAACTGACAGTTCGCCACTCCAATATTACCACATATGTATGTTGATGCAGTTGTTGAACGGCCATCCATAATCAGCTGATTATTGCTCGTTTTTTTGATCAAATCTCAGACCGTACGTAGCTTAAATACATATAAATATACGCAATACCATATATTTGTGTTTTTTTGTGCGTTACTTATTCCGGTCGCGTTTCGTTCGACTGTCTGCACACACAAGCGGACATACAAGCAGCTCAATTGACTGAAAAGTCCCTTTCCGCGGGTCTAATAGTGCTAACACCCAATGCCAAACGGGGACGAACGATCACGTCTCAGGAGGTTGTCAGTTGGAGCACCACATAGCGTGAGGCGATCGTCCATATCGCCCATTCCAGCGGGACTTAGTCTGCCTGTACCCCAACCATCTTCGTCTAACATCAAAGGCGAGACCCACCCAGGCAGTGAAACTTATCTAGTTGAACAGTCCTCCTCCTTCAACACTGAGCCGAGTCCGATCTTGCCACCCAAGGCAAGCACCTCCAATTCCTCTGCAATGGCTCTGTCTGATTTCAAAGCCGTCTCCAGCAAACTTATCCAGTTTGAAGAGCGGCTCACCCGATCCATCAGAGAGATTCCAACTCTCTATATTTTAGAAGTTCGTCGTGACCACATCAACTCTTTGTGGCACAAAATAGAAGCCGAATACGAGCGTTGCTCCCGAGTGCTTAATCCGAACGATCTGAGTGACGATTTCTGGCTATGGAAGCCACCTATGAGCACTGCTACTCTATTTATGAACAGTGTGTTGCTCAGCTGAGCCAGCAGATCGACGATGCGGTGAATCTGCTACGCCCTCCGGTCACTCCAGCTCCTCCTCCGGTCATCTCTGGCGGCTGTCGTCTTCCCCCCTGCGACACTGAAGTATTCCAGGGTGATTACACCAAGTGGCGTACGTTCCGGGATCTCTTTACGGGCATCTACGTAAACAATCCGCGGTTAACACCGGTCGAGAAGTTATTTCACCTAAATTCCAAGACCAGCGGAGAGGCCAAGGCCATCGTCTCCAAGTCCCCTTTGACCCATGAAGGTTTTAGTTCGGCATGGGCTGCCCTTTGCGATCGCTTTGAGAATAAGCGGATGGCGGTAAACAGTCAGTTGAAGATTCTCATCAACTTATCGCCTTTCACTTCCGAGACAGGAGACGCCCTCAAAGGATTGCAGAGTACAATCCAGGGCTGTCTGATGGCTTTAGACCACTCGGACGTCTCGACGTACAACTGGGATTGCTTACTGGTCTTCCTCCGCTCTTCCAAACTCCCAAAGGCAACTCTTGCAGTTTGTGAGCAGACCTTGTCAAATAAGCACGACATCCCTGCATGGCGAGATATGAACAAGTTCCTCAGTGAAAGATATCTCACTCTGGAAGCCATTGAAGATGTCATTTAGGACGGCCCCAACAGACCACATCTGCCATCTGGTCAGTCCAAGACCACCCCAAGGAATTCAGGGCCTGAGAGGATTCAATCCTTCGAATCCAGCGTGAAGGTGAAGGCTCAAAGGTGCGATCTCTGTTCCAAAGAGAATCACCCAGTTAGAATATGTCCCAAGTTCCTGCACATGTCCGTGCTCCAACGGTCCGCCTACAATACCCAACGACGTTTGTGCCTGAATAGTTTCGCTCACAGTCACCAATACCGTGACTGTCCCAGTCAGCACAATTGTTTCGTGTGCAAAAGGCGGCATAACACCCTACTACATCGAGACGGGTCACCAACCACTGCATCTGCCTCGACCACTTCGGCTGCCTCCACTCAACCTTCACAAATACAGTCCACCCCCACGAGCAACGTGCAAACGTACTTTACTGCTAACGCACGAGACTTTCCAGACAGTTCAGGCTCAAGTATCCGGCTTAAGTCAAAAGCCATCGGCAACATCGACGAGGTTGTGCTCCTTCCGGTTCGGGTCCCCTTCAAATCCACATGTGCAGATTGACACATTGGCCTATGTGCTTCCGCACCTGACCAACAACTTGCCATCCACGTTGGTCCCACAAGAGGTTCTCCAGGCGCTTCCACAGCTACAATGGGCAGACCCCACGTTCTACAAGAGCTCCCAGGTAGACATCCTAATAGGGGCGGATATCCTTCCGTCCATACTACTGGGGTGACTCCGGAGCAACATTTGTGGCTCTCTACTGGGTCAAGAGACCGTCTTCGGGTGGATTCTAACCGGTCGAATTCCAAACTCCAGCAGGACCACCATCTCAGCGTTTCCACCCGCATCGTCCGACATGAGGAACTTTCTTTGGATGCCTTACTGACCAAATTTTGGGAGGTAGAGGAACTTCCAACTACGCACGCTCCGAAATCCGACGCGTGGGTGGAAGATCTCTTCGTTCGCACCACGAGCCGTCAGAAGGACGGAAGGTATGTTTTCGCACTGCCGTTCCGGGACCCTAAGAATATCGACTTAGGTCATTCATGAAGCACAGCGCTTGCTCAATTCTTGAGAAGCGAGGCTCGTCTGTCTGAAGACCCACCTTTAAAGAAGCGGTATAATGAGGTGATTAGGGAGTACTTGGACATGGGCCACATGCACCAAGTAGAGTCAGTTGGTAACTTCACCA
Organism: Drosophila quadrilineata; assembly: GCA_018150725.1. Classification (NCBI taxonomy): domain Eukaryota; kingdom Metazoa; phylum Arthropoda; class Insecta; order Diptera; family Drosophilidae; genus Drosophila; species Drosophila quadrilineata. The sequence goes on along the minus strand of JAECWN010000432.1, from coordinate 376,138 downwards.
ACTACTATCTCCCCCATCATGCTGTGATTAAGCCTGACAGCACCACCACCAAGGTTCGCGTGGTATTGAATGCTTCGTGTCCCAGCTCCAACGGGAAAAGCCTGAATGATATCCTCCATTCGGGTCCCGTTCTCCAGTCCGATTTGACCCTGCAAATTCTCAAGTCGCGGTTTTTCAAGGTGGTATTCAATGCGGATATCACAAAGATGTACAGACAAATCCTTGCCTGCCCGAGCCACACCCCCTTCCAGAGGATTCTTTCCGAGACGCCCAGGGTCATATTCGAGATTATGAGCTCACCACAGTTACCTTCGGGGTAACATGTGCACCTTTTCTCGCCATCCGGGTCATACAGCAGTTGGCTAAGGATGTGAAGGTCCAATATCCTTTGGCCAGCCACCTCCTCACCAACTATATGTATGTGGGTGACGTACTGGTGGGAGCTCAGTGATGACGGTCTCACTACATCGCCTTGAGCTTTGTGGTGCCATGCTCCTAGCTGAGCTGTTCACGGCAATCATTCCGCATTGCCCGGCTACGGAATGGACAGCTCACTTTTGGACGGACTCCACCATTGTTCTCGCGTGGCTGAACAAGCCACCCTGCCACTGGACGTGTTTTGTGGCCAATCGGGTAGCGAAAATCACTCAGGTTGCCGCTCCCCACCTATGGGCTCACGTGCGCTATGAGCAGAACCCAGCTGACCTGGCTAGTCGAAGGGTTTCCGCGGCAGATCTGGTAGACAGGCAACTGTAGTGGTATGGGCCTACCTGGCTGCAAGAGGCCCAAGGCGGAAGTGGTCCAGGACACAGATGTGGAGGAACGCCCGGTCAAGTGTCATGTGACTGTTGGCCCCCAAGAAGACATCCTTAGCAGGTTCTCGAGCTTTAACCGCGCTATACGAGTCATGGCCTATGCACGACGTTTCGTGACGACAGCCCGGAGATTGAGTCGGGACCTGTCGACTGAGCTGTCCCCCGAGGAACTCGCCTCCACTCAACAGTGGCTCATCCATCTAACCCAAAATAGGGAGTATTCCAAGGAGTACGACTGCCTGAAAGGACACAAGTCAATTCCTCCCGCGAGTTCTCTAAAGAACTTTCTTCCTTTCTTGGACCAACAGGGCATCATCCGAGCCTCCGGACGACTTGTGGCCCTTGGGTCGTTGACCCGTGATGAGAAATTCCCCATTCTCCTCCCGTACAACTGCGTGTTAACGCGTTTGCTAGTTCGACATACCCATGGCGGCAACGCGCTTATAATCAGACTCATCCGAGATAAGTTCTGGATCCCAAAATTGAGAGTCCTAGTGAAGGCTACGACTAACGAGAGCAAAGCATGAATCCTTCATCGGAAACGAGTCCAAACTCAACTCATGGGCCAACTGCCGACTCAGCGGTCAACGTTCTCACGCCCGTTCACCCTCACGGGTGTTGCCTTTGCCGGCCCATTCGAGCTCAAGAGTTTCACAGGACGAGCTTGCCGCATAACGAAAGGGTATGTCTGCGTCTTCGTATGCTTCAGCACGAAGGCGATCCATCTGGAAGCCACGTCGAATCTCACGACGGTTACTTTCCTAGCGGCTTTTTCCCGTTTTGCTGCGCGTCGTGGGTGCCCTCAACTCATGTACTCGGACAACGGGAAAACCTTTGTTGGAGCCTCGTCCATTCTGTCGCAGGACTTCCTCAAGGCCACTCAAGACCTGGCAATGGCACGGTACCCTCCAGGTGCACCCCACATGGTCTATGGGAGGCGGGGGTGAAGAGTTTCACCGTCACTATTCTACAAGTCTGCCTCCGCCTTCAAGTACACTTTCGAGGAGCTTCCCACCCTCCTGGCTCGGATTGAAGCATGTCTCAATTCTCGGCCCATCTCTCCAATGTCCGAAGATGTGTCCGATCTTCTAGCTCTGACTCCAGGGCATTTCCTCATTGGCGGCCCTCTCCTCTCACCAGCTGAGCCCTCAATTCCGATGGCCGCCTCTTCCATCATCAACCGCTGGCAACGACTCAAGGGCCTACATCAGCAATTCTGAAGTGGCAATCGGCGCAAAGGAATTTACAGCAGGGAGACATGGTGGTTCTTAAGGAGGACAACCTTCCACCTACTGAGTGGTGACTCGGGCGGATCCAATCGGTGTACCCCGGCCCTGACCATCTGGTTCGTGTGGTCGACGTGCGGACTGCCAAAGGAGTCGTCAAGCGTCTCGTCTCCAAGATCGTGCTTCTCTCTATAGAAGCTGACCTTACGGCCACCCGCAGCACCACAGGAACACGCAGCACTCCCGGAGGCAGCGGCCGAGGCAACAAACTCCGCCAAGACGCCCTTCACCCGCAGTAAGGAGCCGGCGGGATCCTACCCCACCGGAGATTTCCAGGGACAGATCCCTTGGCGCTGGACGTGACACAGCTTCGCCGTACCTGACGACATTGGCAACGATCCTATACCATGGCAGAGTCACCGTCACCCCTACAGAATTGGTGGCCATCGACACGGGGAGCATAGTTTTCGAAACGCTCGCGCTCATTGATGCGTGTTCGGCTGCCAGCCGTATTAGCACGTCATTGGCGACAGCCTTCGGACTGTCGGTGGCGCGTGTTGGTGCGGACTTGGTTTGCTGGGCTCGCCTCCTATCACCGAAGGCCGGGTTGGACCTTGAGCTCATCCTGGAGGTGTCGGTGGACTGCCAGCGCAAAACGCCCGCCCGACGCATCAACACCAGGGACCATCCCCTTGCAAGGAGGCGCTCAGCTAACACAGGATTCGGTGTTCGGGTGGATACTGTCGGGTGTCATCCGACAATAAGGCGATCCGGGACCGCCCCCCTCCCATTACCACCATTTCTTTTGCAACGACGTTGCAAGGGGGGCGGAATGTTTGCGTCAGATGGCAACACCAGGCAACTACTCGATACCATACTCACGACGATAGATCGATATCCGGACGATCGGCTATCGTGTAATTGGCGCACCTCTAGTTTTTTCACTCAAGTGAAAACTTTTTCTCGCAAGTCACCCCGACTCCCTTCTTTTTTGTTTTTGTTCTCTTTAACATAAAAAAAACTCAGCACATATTCTTGTGCCCCACGTCAATAAGAAAAATAAAGTAACTTTGCATATCAAAAACGAGCGCAAGCCAGTGTATTTCTTCCTTTGATATCGGCAACAACACCCCTCTCTTCAACGACCAACGAAATATGTACATACACCCAATTGCAGAAGTCTGCGTACACCCTAAAAAAAATAAGGCATCAAACTTTCCACTTAAATTATTCAGCCATTTATTCATTTATTTTCAAAATTCTCTTTTGTAAACATAACTATAATCAATTGTCTTTAACGTATTTTTTTCAATATTTTTTATTAATGTATTATAATTTATTTTTAATTTTAAACTAAACCCTACTAAAAAGTGTACACGCAAAAGTCTGCGTACAGCTGTTTCAAGCTGCATGGAATGCAAGAAACAACGATTACCGTTGGATTTTTTTGATGTACATAATTTCAATATTGTGTTAACAATTAGTATTGCACATTTGAAACGTAAATATAGCATAATATTCAGTAGAATCGCAATATGTACCAAAATGTGTAAGAAAATTGCTGTTTTCCACCAAAAATTATTTTAAAGTTATCCTTTCTGGCACAATTATGCAATAAAATTGCTGTCCTAGTTGGTGGAGCCCACTCCTATATCCAAAAAGTAATAAACAATAGCAAATTATTAGGCTCGATCTTCTCAAAGGCCCGATCTGGCCAACTAACTTCGGTCACCCATCGCGAGCGGATGATTATTGTTCACCTTCTAGCCCATATTTAATAGGGTTGTGATCAAAATTGTGTTCCATAAAGTTGATATAGTAGGCCTGTCCATTAATACACTCAGTAAATTTCAAATTTACCACTCCTCTTCCTGTAATGAATCCCTACACCAACATTCGGCTTCGTACATATACTACCGTGCAAACTAAATTATCTGTTTTTAGCGGTTACCGTTCGCTAATATATTAGTTTGAAAGATCTATAGCATTTGAAATATTAATATATATTCGGATGAAATTAAATTTTTAATTTTTGCAATGTTCTGTATTTTCTCCAGGCGAAGAATCGCTAAAAACAGATAATTTAGTTAATGCGCAGTAGTATGTATGAAGCGGAATATTTGAGTATGGGTCCATTGCAGAAAGCGGAGTGCGTTACCCGTTGCAACCATTGTAGTCCTAAATACAACCATCAAATGTTGATAGGGCAGACATTTGAAAGATCTGTCTTCGGTACAAGACCATACGATCTGCATGTTATATAGAGTTCAACCAATGTAACGATCTCGCGATCGCTTGGTTTTAGCCTAATAAAAGCACACGTCCCAAAAGGTCCGTGTTTTAGTTGCATGTATTAGCTCTAGAATTACCACAGTTATCCAAGTAACTGTTAACGATCTAAGGAACCATAACTGATATAATGAGCCTTTTGCGGTTTCACTGTTAATTCGTGTGAACTTAGACATGCATGGCTTAATCTTTGAGACAAGCATATAACTACTGGCAGGATCAACTAAAATAATATTTAATTTTAAGAGTATATAAAAATATACGCATATGAAAGTCTTTTTTTTTTAATTTTTATTTTAAATTTACGATCTATCTATCTAAAGATAATAAGTAAATAATATGACAAAGGGAATGACAGAAATTATATATAATTTTTTAACATATAGGTAATATCACTGACCATATAACATATAGATGGGACATTTCATACAACGAAAACGGCCACGAAATTTCTTAGCGAGATACCCCAGTTAATTTTATAAGTAAATAACTATATATAAATGATATATAAATATTGATACTTCAATATTCATACAAATGAATAAATATTAAATCATCTTATATATATGGGATTTTAAGAATATATATGAATTTCAAAATAAATGTATGTGCCTAATTTATATTAGGGTACATCAATAAAGCAGAGGGAAAACTTAGGCAATTTCAGATAGTGTGGCAAAAAACCTATACAGGGAGTGAGTGTCGCGCAGAGTAAAGTCATATGAAGATAATACAATATGTCGGAGATTATTTGATTATTTGAACTGCGCGCTCAACTTTCGAGACAAATCAGTTAGTGTGGTAAAGGAGATGTCCTTTTGACGTTATATAGCACTATGTAAAAGAGTGGGACGACATTTTGGAGTCGTCAGTGTGGCCCAATGTTAAGTTGAGTGAAAGAGACATCACGATAACGCGTGTTGGGTTGTGAAATAGACGTACGTCACTTTTGTTTTCCACTCGTTCGGCTCAACACGTACATTGGAACTCGCTCTACTCATTTACACAAGAGTATGGACCAAAATATAAATCCGCAAACATCGGGCTCTGTTGTCAATAATAACAGTTCTTCGATATCAGAAGTGGGATACAATCCGCCGCCTTCGATATTTCAAGAGCAATTTCGTGTGTTATTGGAGCAGCAAAACCAGAACTTTTTGCAACTTGCTCACGTTTTAAAACCATCGCCAGCGGAGCCACAGAAAAATGGTGAAATCGTGTTGCCGAAGTTTAACTCGGACGTTGCTGGAGCGGATGCTGTACAGTGGTGATGTGCGACGGTAGAAATAATTTTTGGCGAAAAACCGTTGGAAGGCGGTGCATTGATTTTAGCACTAGCGAAGTCTCTAGAAGGAAGTGCGTCACAGTGGCTTTCGGAGGTATGTTACCCTGGCATAACATGGCAGCAATTTAGGCAATTGCTTGAGCAGCGGTTCGATGACAGAGAGTCACCAGCGGCGACAATTTTAAATGTGCTAAACACTCGCCCAAACGCTGACGAGAGCTTAGCTTATTACAAAATGGCATAATTTGGATAAAGAAGAAATCGCAGCTTCCGTTGTACTGGGACTTTTGGCGAATCACGACCGCCGACTACAGCGTGTAGCTTGCACTGCAAGTTTCAAAACCAGACGCGACTTGCAGTCAGAGCTTTATGTTTTTTCGTTGGAGAAAAAACGAGTCAATATCCTAGATGAAGAGTCCATCGCTAAACGTGCTAATATTTTTGGATCAATCTGTCACAACTGTGGTCAGCTGGGCACAAGAAGACCGAATGCAAAGTAATTAAGCAGGCATTTACAGCGTGCTAAGAACACTCTAACGTGCTACCGTTGTCATGAGATTGGGCATATTTCAACTAAATGTCCCAAGAATGCTGGAGAAGGAGAATTAAGAGCTCGGGTACATAAACGCGTTGAGTTATGTACGGTGGATGAGCCGAAAATTATCATTATGCAACGAGGTGAGAAGTTTCCAATTACTTTTGATTCTGGGGCAGAGTGCTCTTTGGTTAAAGAGACTATATCGCACAAACTGACTGGGAAGAGAATTAACAACGTCGTATCTTTAAGCGGTTTGGGTAATGCTAATTTTGTTAGTACCATACAGATTTTAAGTAATGTTATGATTGACGGATATTGTATCGAAATTATGTTTCATGTGTTAATGACGATTGTATGAAAAACAAAATTGTAATTGGGCGTGAAATCTTGGCCCAAGGATTTTCTGCAGTAATATCAAGCAAGGGCGTAGAATTAGTTAAAGATAAATCAATTAACGTTTGTGATGTATCAGACAATGAGTATAACTTTGATAAAGTAGAGACAGTGTTGAATGGGGCGGAGAAAAATCAATTAATACAGTTATTGAAAAAGTCGTTTATTCGGGGAACTCCTCTTGCTCGAGTAAGCACTGGTGAAATGATCTTTCGTTTAACTGAGCCAACAAAGACAGTTCAAAGGCGACCATATCGATTTAGTCCGAGCGAAAGAGAAATATTAAGAGCAAAAATTAAAGAGTTGATCGAGCACAAAGTAATTAGACCCAGCTGTTCACCCTTTGCCAGTCCCGCACTGTTGGTAAAAAAAAATGGATCTGCCAGACTTTGTGTAGATTATAGGGAACTGAACAGAAACACAGTTGCTGACAAGTTTCCATTACCTTTAATATCTGACCAGATTGCAAGATTACGAGGAGCCAAGTATTTCACTTGCTTAGACATGGCGTCTGGGTATCATCAAGTGCCAGTTCACGCTGACTCAATCGAATACACTGCCTTTGTGACCCCAGACGGTCAGTATGAATATTTGGCGATGACATTTGGTCTGAAAAATGCTCCTTCGGTTTTTCAAAGAGCTGTGATAAAAGCACTAGGTGAACTAGCATATTCTTTTGTTATTGTTTATATGGACGACATAATGATTGTAGCATCCACCAAGGAAGAAGCACTTGAGAGACTAGAAAGTGTATTAAAAGTTTTAACAGAAGCTGGTTTTTCGTTCAACGTAGAAAAATGTTCTTTTCTGAGAGAAACTGTGCAGTATTTGGGGTATGAAGTACATGCTGGCGAGATTCGTCCAAATTTGCGGAAGATTGAAGCATTATGTGCGTTGTCATCACATAGTTCCGTTACCACATTACGTCAATTCATAGGATTGGCTTCATATTTTCGACAGTTCATCCCTGGATTTTCTCAGCTTATGAAGTCTCTCTATTCTCTCACATCTGAGAAAAATAAATTTGTTTGGAAAGATGAGCATGAGGTAATTCGTAAACGAGTTGTCGAGCAAGCCAGTTTTAACGATATTTGATCCACAGCATCCCATTGAGCTGCATACGAACGCGAGCTCAATTGGATATGGCGCTATACTTTTGCATCGCACTGCAAGCAAACCCTATGTAGTGGAATATTTCAGTAAAGCTACTAGTCCTTACACATCAAGATACACATCGTATGAGTTAGAAACACTTGCCGTTGTGAATGCTGCGAAACATTTCAAGCACTTTTTGTATGGTAGAAAGTTTGTTCTCTTTACTGACTGCAATTCACTGAAAGCGTCAAGAACAAAAATCGAATTATCGTCCAGAGTATACCGATGTTGGGCATTTTTACAGTCTTTTGATTTTCACATAGAGTACCGAGAGGGAAAGCGCATGGCACACGTAGATTTCTTTTCACGAAATCAAATCAAACAAAAAAAATAAACCAATACAAGACAAAATAGAAGAAAAACGTGTAGAGCTGATAAGCATCACGGAAAACTGGATTCAGGCAGAACAACATCGTGATCAGGACATATCGAATACAATAAGAAAACTTAATGAAGGTGAACTTTCGGAAGATTTCCTTACAACATATGAGATGAGAGCCAATGTGTTTTACAGAAAGATTCAGTGAAACGAAAAAAACTCGTTGTCTGCCAGTCATACCCAGGTCTTTCAGATGGTCAATCATCAATCAGGTTCACGAGTCGATTCTGCATTTGGATTGGAAAAAGACACTTGACAAAGTGTATGACCATTATTGGTTTGCGGAAATGTCAAAGTATGTGCGAAAATTTGTCGAAAACTGTATAACCTGCAGAGTGACAAAATCGGCGTCGGGAAAAGTTCAAGCCGAATTACATCCAATTCCGAAAGTGAGTATACCGTGGCACACGTTGCATATAGATATCACAGGAAAACTAAGTGGCAAGAACGACCGAAAGGAATACATAATAGTTCAGATTGATGGTTTTACAAAGTATGTTCACTTGTACCATACTTTTAAGTTAGATGCAAACAGCTGCATAGACGCATTAAAATCTTCTATTGCTTTGTTTGGCGTGCCTAATCGTCTAGTGGCTGACCAGGGCAGAAGTTTTACTGGAACAAAATTTGTCGAGATTTGTGCTTCTCAGAAAATACAACTTCATTTGATAGCAACTGGTGCTAGTCGTGCTAATGGACAGGTCGGAAGAGTAATGAGTACCTTGAAAAATTTGTTGACTGTGGTCGGATCTAGTGAAAGGTCATGGCAGGATGCTTTGGGTGAAGTACAGCTGTCATTGAATTGTACTAATAATAGAGTTACGAAATCTAGTCCGTTAGAACTGTTAATCGGCAAGTGCTCACGACCCCCTGGTTTAGTACCTATTTGTGACGAGGAAAGTGAGGTTGATTTAAGTAAACAGAGAATAGAAGCGGTAAAGAATATGGAAGATGCAGCTTAATACGAGAAAACAAGATTTGACAAAGGTAGAGCTCTAGTAGTTAAATTTAGTGTAGGTGATTATGTCCTTCTTAAAAACAGTGAGCGACAACAAACTAAGTTAGTTTCGTGGACCTTTTATAGTAACAGAAGTGTTAGACGGTGATCGATATAATTTAAAATTTTTAACAAGCAAGAGACAGTATAAATATCCCCATGAGAGCTTACGCAGAATGCCGAAGGGGCATGTACCACACTAGTTAGACATAGATGGAGGTGAATAAAGTTCACTTGTTGAAGCGGTCGAGGACCGTGGTTACCAGTGTGGCATTGGTTTAGTGTGAAACGGGTGAAAAAGACCGTAGAAGTCCAGTGTGGCACTGGCAGAAGACGGATGAAACAGGCCGTAAAGGCTAGTGTGGCACTAGCAAATGAAACGGGTGAAAAAGACCGTAGAAGTCCAGTGTGGCACTGGCAGAAGACGGATGAAACAGGCCGTAAAGGCTAGTGTGGCACTAGCAAATGAAACGGGTGAAAAAGACCGTAGAAGTCCAGTGTGGCACTGGCAGAAGACGGATGAAACAGGCCGTAAAGTCTAGTGTGGCACTAGCATGAATTCAAGACCAATGTGACACTGGTGTATTGTAATGTGAAGTTGTCGATGCAATGCGGCGGTACCTGTCCCGAAGGTTATTTAAGATAGAAATTAATGTAAGATCATTAAATAATTATGAAAAATATAGAAAAAGGATTGTAATTAAAAATTAAGGGAATTTATGTTAAATAAAGTTGGAAACGAAAGCTGTGGATGGTTTCTATGATAGTTTGTGTGACACGAGGACGTGTATACATTATTATATGTGTTGTAGTGGGCGGGAATGGAATCCTGGGGTCCTAGGGTGTGTGATTCTTGTGATATTGAGCGGCGAAGAATCCGCTGCTCGTCGCTGTGGAGTTGAGTGGTCAGCTACTGTTATGTGTCCGCTGCTGTTGTATGTACGTATGTACATAGGTTGATGAACTGCGGAGTGAGGGGGTAGTGGAGTTGGTAAAACAATACGCGGGGTTGCACTTGTTTTAATAACTGTTGCTTTATTTTGGCAACTTGGGGCACAAGAGTATGTGCTGCATTAAAAAACTATTTACAAAAAAAAGGGCGGTCGAATTGCTTAGTCGGGGTGACTTGCGAGATTATTTATATTTGAGTGCTAATTAGCGGAGGTCAACTCCACGATAGCCGATCGTCGGGTATCGATACTATCGATGGGGAGTATCGTGTGGAGCAGCCGGATCAGCTGCTCGGCGTTGCCATCTGACGCAAACATCCCGGCCCCCTTGCAACGTTGTTGCAAAGAATGACCCTCCTGGATTGGGGGCGACCGGTGTTGGGTGTAGTTGCCGTCGTCTTACTCCTGCTGCTTTGGGGTACAGGGAAGCGGTAAGCTTCGCAGCAGTCTTCCGCTGGCAGTGCGATCGGCATCGGGGCGGGTTCCGAGACTTAGGAGGCCGCAGCTGGGACTCTACCGACTCAAAGTGCAATAATGAGTGGTGATCTCCTCCACACTTGCGACATTCGGGCAGTACCGATTGGCGAGTACAACCCGAAGCCTCTTCTCCGCAGTCAGCTGGAGGAATCGCTGACATTGACGGAGAGCGTGGAATCCCTTACAGGCTCGGCACCGAAAGTGTTTGGGCTGGTCCTCAGGCGCCATATTGAGGGTAGTAGAGGGGGTGCCCTTGGGATCGCCTTCCTGGCGACGACAGCGCCGATTCCTTTGGTCGTAGAGGTTGTCTGAGGCACTCGTGGAATCGCTGGAGGCAGGAATTGCTCAGATGCGAGAGCATCTCCGGACTTTGGAGAGCAGTGATTAGGATTGGCTCTCATCTCGGTGGGCCGTTGCTGTCGAGGACTCGCGTTGACAAGAGTGATGCGAGCAGAGAGCGATGCGATCGACTTTGCCTTGGAACGGGATTTCGGACCCGTGAGAACCCAGCCGAAAATAGTCTCTTGTCCGAGCAGAGTTCCGCAGAGATTTGGTTTAAATCCTCCCAATAGAATAGACGGAAGGATATCCGATCCTATCAGGAGATCAATCTCTGAGCTTGGGCAGAAGGATGGGTCTGCCCACTTGAGGTGTGGGAGATTATGGAAAACGCCGTGGGGTATCCTCGTTGACGGAAGGTCTCCAGCGAGGTGTGGGAGCACATAGGCTGTTGCATCAATGCGCACATTGGGCTTAAGAGGGGACCCAATCTGGAAGCCACACACTTTGTGTGATTGGGCCTCAGTCCTCTGACTCAAGCCGTACACTTGAGCCAGAACTGGCTGGAAAGGCAACTGGATTGAGTTGCTGAGTCGCTCGGAAATAAAAGTCGCTTCGGATCCAGAGTCGAGCAACGCGCGAGCGGGGTATGTCACACCTGCGTGACATATGTGGACAATGGCAGTGCCCAAGAGGACTCCTCGCGTGTTGGTGGCAAAACAGCTTTGCTCGGTGTTGGAACTAGTGGACTGTATGTTGGACAGAGGATGATCCGGAGCGCTTGAGACAGCGAGAGCGGTTGACGTGGAAGGGGCGTCGCGACTCGGATCTGAGACGTCGCGATGCAGAAGGGTATTGTGTCGCCGTGCACAGACATAGCAGCTATGCTGACTGGGACAGTCACGGACTTGGTGACTGCGGGCGAAACAATTAGTACATAACCCACTTTGAGTTATGTATGTCGACCTCTGTTGGACCGACATCTGCAGGAACTTGGTGCAGACCCGCACGGGGTGATTCTCTTTGGAGCAGAGATCACATTTTGGAGACGCTACCCTGATGATGGATCTGTAGGAGTGAATCCGATCCGGTCCTGAGCTTCTTGGAGTGGCCTTGGAATGGCTGGCTCGTAGGGGGCTGACTGTTCGAGACGGGCGATATGACATCCTCGATGGCTTCAAGAGTGAGATGTCGTTCTCGGAGGAATCTGTCCATCTCTTGCCAGGTGGGGATGTCATGTTTCTTCAATAAGCTTTGCTCCCAAAGGGCAAGGGTCGTCTTAGGAAGCTTGGAGGAGCAAAGAAAGATTAGGGAGACAATCCCAGTTGTCTGTGGAGACGTCAGAGTGTTCTAACGCTGTCAGACAACCGTGAATTGTGCTATGTAATCCTTTGAGGGCCTCTTCAGACTCTGTGGTAACTGGAGATAGATTGAACAGGATCTTAAGCTGACTATTAGCCAATAGCCGCTTGTTTTCAAACCTTTCAGAGAGAGCGGCCCACGCTGAACAGAAGCCGTCGTTAGTCAGCGGAGATCGTGCTACAATTGCCTTGGCCTCGCCACTTGTTTTGGCGTTCAAATGGAACAGCTTTTCTACGGGAGTCAACTGAGGGTTGTTGATGTAGATTGCTGTGAAAAGATCTCGGAACGTGGGCCATTTGGTGTAATCCCCGTGGAACACCTCAGTGTCACAGGGGGGTAGTTGACAGCCAGTGGAAATGGCAACTGTAGGAGCGGGAGGAGCTGCAGGACGGAGCAGAGTAGATGCATGGTCAATCTGCTGGCTTAGCATGGCAACACACTGCTCATATATGTGGTAGCAGTGGTCGTAGGTCGACTCCATGGCCAAAACATCATCGCTCATTTCTTTAGGATTAAGAAGACGAGAGCAACGCTCGTATTCAGACTCAACTTTGTGCCACAAGGAGTTAATGTGGTCACGTCGGACTTGGAGTGTGTAGAGAGTAGGAGTTCCTCTCGAGGGTCTGTTGAGTCGATCATTAAACTGGATAAGTTTTCTTGCGATGGTGTTGAAGTCGGAAAGGGCCATGACAGATGTGGAGTGACTTAAGGGTACTGCAGAGGGATGGGTCTTGTCGTTAAGACGAGAAGACGACGGGATTGGGGCAGGCAAATTGAGGCCTGCTGAAATGGGCGATATGGAAAATCGTCTGACACTGTTTGATGCTGCAACAGATGAGGATGAACACGATCGAAAAAAAATAGTGTATCACCGATTCACAGTACAGAGGTGGATCTAATTAGATATCCACAGGTGTAGAATACTGCACACTGCCGAACACAGTTGGATCAATATAAAATCCGCAAGAAACACAAACAAATGCTTGCTTATCTTTATTTTTGGACGTCAGTGCGTGAGTGCGAGTGAACAGCGCAAAGTAAGACAAGCTGATAACGGACGGCCGGTCAGCAAAAGACCGTAGAAGTCCAGTGTGGCACTGGCAGAAGACGGATGAAACAGGCCGTAAAGGCTAGTGTGGCACTAGCAAATGAAACGGGTGAAAAAGACCGTAGAAGTCCAGTGTGGCACTGGCAGAAGACGGATGAAACAGGCCGTAAAGGCTAGTGTGGCACTAGCAAATGAAACGGGTGAAAAAGACCGTAGAAGTCCAGTGTGGCACTGGCAGAAGACGGATGAAACAGGCCGTAAAGTCTAGTGTGGCACTAGCATGAATTCAAGACCAATGTGACACTGGTGTATTGTAATGTGAAGTTGTCGATGCAATGCGGCGGTACCTGTCCCGAAGGTTATTTAAGATAGAAATTAATGTAAGATCATTAAATAATTATGAAAAATATAGAAAAAAGGATTGTAATTAAAAATTAAGGGAATTTATGTTAAATAAAGTTGGAAACGAAAGCTGTGGATGGTTTCTATGATAGTTTGTGTGACACGAGGACGTGTATACATTATTATATGTGTTGTAGTGGGCGGGAATGGAATCCTGGGGTCCTAGGGTGTGTGATTCTTGTGATATTGAGCGGCGAAGAATCCGCTGCTCGTCGCTGTGGAGTTGAGTGGTCAGCTACTGTTATGTGTCCGCTGCTGTTGTATGTACGTATGTACATAGGTTGATGAACTGCGGAGTGAGGGGGTAGTGGAGTTGGTAAAACAATACGCGGGGTTGCACTTGTTTTAATAACTGTTGCTTTATTTTGGCAACTTGGGGCACAAGAGTATGTGCTGCATTAAAAAACTATTTACAAAAAAAGGGCGGTCGAATTGCTTAGTCGGGGGTGACTTGCGAGATTATTTATATTTGAGTGCTAATTAGCGGAGGTCAACTCCACGATAGCCGATCGTCGGGTATCGATACTATCGATGGGGAGTATCGTGTGGAGCAGCCGGATCAGCTGCTCGGCGTTGCCATCTGACGCAAACATCCCGGCCCCCTTGCAACGTTGTTGCAAAGAATGACCCTCCTGGATTGGGGGCGACCGGTGTTGGGTGTAGTTGCCGTCGTCTTACTCCTGCTGCTTTGGGGTACAGGGGAAGCGGTAAGCTTCGCAGCAGTCTTCCGCTGGCAGTGCGATCGGCATCGGGGCGGGTTCCGAGACTTAGGAGGCCGCAGCTGGGACTCTACCGACTCAAAGTGCAATAATGAGTGGTGATCTCCTCCACACTTGCGACATTCGGGCAGTACCGATTGGCGAGTACAACCCGAAGCCTCTTCTCCGCAGTCAGCTGGAGGAATCGCTGACATTGACGGAGAGCGTGGAATCCCTTACAGGCTCGGCACCGAAAGTGTTTGGGCTGGTCCTCAGGCGCCATATTGAGGGTAGTAGAGGGGGTGCCCTTGGGATCGCCTTCCTGGCGACGACAGCGCCGATTCCTTTTGGTCGTAGAGGTTGTCTGAGGCACTCGTGGAATCGCTGGAGGCAGGAATTGCTCAGATGCGAGAGCATCTCCGGACTTTTGGAGAGCAGTGATTAGGATTGGCTCTCATCTCGGTGGGCCGTTGCTGTCGAGGACTCGCGTTGACAAGAGTGATGCGAGCAGAGAGCGATGCGATCGACTTTGCCTTGGAACGGGATTTCGGACCCGTGAGAACCCAGCCGAAAATAGTCTCTTGTCCGAGCAGAGTTCCGCAGAGATTTGGTTTAAATCCTCCCAATAGAATAGACGGAAGGATATCCGATCCTATCAGGAGATCAATCTCTGAGCTTGGGCAGAAGGATGGGTCTGCCCACTTGAGGTGTGGGAGATTATGGAAAACGCCGTGGGGTATCCTCGTTGACGGAAGGTCTCCAGCGAGGTGTGGGAGCACATAGGCTGTTGCATCAATGCGCACATTGGGCTTAAGAGGGGACCCAATCTGGAAGCCACACACTTTGTGTGATTGGGCCTCAGTCCTCTGACTCAAGCCGTACACTTGAGCCAGAACTGGCTGGAAAGGCAACTGGATTGAGTTGCTGAGTCGCTCGGAAATAAAAGTCGCTTCGGATCCAGAGTCGAGCAACGCGCGAGCGGGGTATGTCACACCTGCGTGACATATGTGGACAATGGCAGTGCCCAAGAGGACTCCTCGCGTGTTGGTGGCAAAACAGCTTTGCTCGGTGTTGGAACTAGTGGACTGTATGTTGGACAGAGGATGATCCGGAGCGCTTGAGACAGCGAGAGCGGTTGACGTGGAAGGGGCGTCGCGACTCGGATCTGAGACGTCGCGATGCAGAAGGGTATTGTGTCGCCGTGCACAGACATAGCAGCTATGCTGACTGGGACAGTCACGGACTTGGTGACTGCGGGCGAAACAATTAGTACATAACCCACTTTGAGTTATGTATGTCGACCTCTGTTGGACCGACATCTGCAGGAACTTGGTGCAGACCCGCACGGGGTGATTCTCTTTGGAGCAGAGATCACATTTTGGAGACGCTACCCTGATGATGGATCTGTAGGAGTGAATCCGATCCGGTCCTGAGCTTCTTGGAGTGGCCTTGGAATGGCTGGCTCGTAGGGGCTGACTGTTCGAGACGGGCGATATGACATCCTCGATGGCTTCAAGAGTGAGATGTCGTTCTCGGAGGAATCTGTCCATCTCTTGCCAGGTGGGGATGTCATGTTTCTTCAATAAGCTTTGCTCCCAAAGGGCAAGGGTCGTCTTAGGAAGCTTGGAGGAGCAAAGAAAGATTAGGAGACAATCCCAGTTGTCTGTGGAGACGTCAGAGTGTTCTAACGCTGTCAGACAACCGTGAATTGTGCTATGTAATCCTTTGAGGGCCTCTTCAGACTCTGTGGTAACTGGAGATAGATTGAACAGGATCTTAAGCTGACTATTAGCCAATAGCCGCTTGTTTTCAAACCTTTCAGAGAGAGCGGCCCACGCTGAACAGAAGCCGTCGTTAGTCAGCGGAGATCGTGCTACAATTGCCTTGGCCTCGCCACTTGTTTTGGCGTTCAAATGGAACAGCTTTTCTACGGGAGTCAACTGAGGGTTGTTGATGTAGATTGCTGTGAAAAGATCTCGGAACGTGGGCCATTTGGTGTAATCCCCGTGGAACACCTCAGTGTCACAGGGGGGTAGTTGACAGCCAGTGGAAATGGCAACTGTAGGAGCGGGAGGAGCTGCAGGACGGAGCAGAGTAGATGCATGGTCAATCTGCTGGCTTAGCATGGCAACACACTGCTCATATATGTGGTAGCAGTGGTCGTAGGTCGACTCCATGGCCAAAACATCATCGCTCATTTCTTTAGGATTAAGAAGACGAGAGCAACGCTCGTATTCAGACTCAACTTTGTGCCACAAGGAGTTAATGTGGTCACGTCGGACTTGGAGTGTGTAGAGAGTAGGAGTTCCTCTCGAGGGTCTGTTGAGTCGATCATTAAACTGGATAAGTTTTCTTGCGATGGTGTTGAAGTCGGAAAGGGCCATGACAGATGTGGAGTGACTTAAGGGTACTGCAGAGGGATGGGTCTTGTCGTTAAGACGAGAAGACGACGGGATTGGGGCAGGCAAATTGAGGCCTGCTGAAATGGGCGATATGGAAAATCGTCTGACACTGTTTGATGCTGCAACAGATGAGGATGAACACGATCGAAAAAAAATAGTGTATCACCGATTCACAGTACAGAGGTGGATCTAATTAGATATCCACAGGTGTAGAATACTGCACACTGCCGAACACAGTTGGATCAATATAAAATCCGCAAGAAACACAAACAAATGCTTGCTTATCTTTATTTTTGGACGTCAGTGCGTGAGTGCGAGTGAACAGCGCAAAGTAAGACAAGCTGATAACGGACGGCCGGTCAGCAACTATACATACAAAACACACACACACGTATTGAGACGTGTGCTTGTATATTTGTATGTATGTATGTATAGCTGTAACTCGGCTCAGCTGTAATTTCCTGCTGAGTACGTTCAACTTTGCGTTTCGTTTTGTTTTTATGGATTTAAAAACAAACGCGAGACAATCGAACTTTTATGAGGAATCACACTTGTACTTATCTTGTACTTAGCTTTGTACTTAGCTTTGAAATTCCCGCGGTGCGAGCCGGTAAAGACGAAAGGATATTCGTCCCGAAAGGATATTCTATCGAAAGGATATTCGCTCCGGCTCGAAGGACCAAATGTTGTAGTGGGCGGGAATGGAATCCTGGGGTCCTAGGGTGTGTGATTCCTGTGATATTGAGCGGCGAAGAATCCGCTGCTCGTCGCTGTGGAGTTGAGTGGTCAGCTACTGTTATGTGTCCGCTGCTGTTGTATGTACGTATGTACATAGGTTGATGAGCTGCGGAGTGAGGGGGTAGTGGAGTTGGTAAAACAATACGCGGGGTTGCACTTGTTTTAATAACTGTTACTTTATTTTGGCAACTTGGGGCACAAGAGTATGTGCTGCATTAAAAAACTATTTACAAAAAAAAGGGCGGTCGAATTGCTTAGTCGGGGGTGACTTGCGAGATTATTTATATTTGAGTGCTAATTAGCGGAGGTCAACTCCACGATAGCCGATCGTCGGGTATCGATACTATCGATGGGGAGTATCGTGTGGAGCAGCCGTATCAGCTGCTCGGCGTTGCCATCTGACGCAAACATATGTGTATGCATATGAAAGTCTTTTTTTTTAATTTTTATTTTAAATTTACGATCTATCTATCTAAAGATAATAAATAAATAATATGACAAAGGGAATAACAGAAATTATATATAATTTTTTAACATATAGGTAATATCACTGATCATATAACATATAGATGGGACATTTCATACAACGAAAACGGCCACGAAATTTCTTAGCGAGATACCCCAGTTAATTTTATAAGTAAATAACTATACAGTATGTCACACAATTGTTTGCAATGGAAAGAAAGACATAAAATTTGATGTTTAAACTCAATTTTAATATGGAAAAAGTTACATTTTTAATATTTTTTTTTTATTATGTCAAGAATATTATTTTCTATTAAACTATAAAACAAAAAATATTAACTTTTTATTTCCATAACATTAAAAAATAACAAAAACTTAAAAATGACGATTTTCCATGTGTCACATAATTGTTTGCAAAAACGTAAACATTGCTTAAATATTAGTCAAATCTTAACAATAATTAACTTTTTTACATTAATACTTTGTGTGATGTCCTTTGGCATCATAAACTGCTCGTAATCGCCGAGGCATTGAATTAATAAGATTATTTATATCATAATATTGGGGAATTAGCTGCCACTCTTCCTCAATGGCTTTGATTAAAGCTACTTTAGTTGTAGGGCACCGTTTTGCCACTTTCTTCTTTAACAATGCCCACAAATTTTCAATTGGGTTTAAGTCTGGACTTTGGGCGGGTGCGTCAATAACATGGCTGCAGTTATATAACAGCCAGGACCTGCAGATATACGATTTGTGTTTTGGATCATTATCCTGATATAATTTGAACTGCATTTTGTTGGGGTTTTCTGGATGTATGAATCCAAACTTGAGGGCGCTTTCTGTCAATTCCTTTTTAAGGATATCTAAGTAGTACTCCTTCGTCATAATTTCATTGAAAATTGGAAGGACGCCCACGCCTTTGGATGAAATACATCCCCACACCATTACTGAAAGTTTTCCAAATTTGATTGTTGGTATTATATTCTTCTGGTGGAGGGCCGTATTGGGTTTTCTCCACACTCTGGTTGGTCCATCATTACAATACAACATTATTTTGGTCTCATCACAAAAAATTACATTTTTCCAATAATCGGTGTCGTTGTTTAAGTTAGTTTTTGCGTACTGCAGACGTCTTTCAACATTTATTGCTGACAACATTGGTTTCTTCCTGGCCACATAGGAAGAGTACTGGCGAGATTTGAGAAATCTTCTAATAGTCTCATAACTCACATCCGTTTTGGAACACTTTTTTATTTCCAGTGTCAACTCTCTTAACGGTGTTTGTGGTTTTAAGTTGATTACTTTCAAAATTTTTGATTCGTCGCGCCAAGACAGCTTCTGTGGTCGGCCTCCAGAATTGTTCAGACAAAGTCGATTTTCTTTTTCCGCCCTATTAATAAAATTATAGATTGTTCTTAACTTAATATTAAACATATCCGCTATATCATAAGGCGATTCTCCCTTATAATAGTGATAATAAACTAATTGTATTAAATTCTCACTAGTGCGCCTTCCGGGCATATTTGAAATGGTCTATTTACATCAGAATCCAATGAACTACTGCTTAAAATTATTATCAAACTCTAATAAATTGAATGTGAAAGAAGACTGCAAAAAAAAAAACGGTAATTTTTGTACCGTTTCAGCGTCTACGTCTGATCTTGCACGTTGTTTACATATTTTGCAAACAATTATGTGACACATGGAAAATCGTCATTTTTAAGTTTTTGTTATTTTTTAATGTTATGGAAATAAAAAGTTAATATTTTTGTTTTATAGTTCAATAGAAAATAATATTCTTGACATAATAGCAAAAAAAAAATATTAAAAATGTAACTTTTTCCATATTAAAATTGAGTTTAAACATCAAATTTTATGTCTTTCTTTCCATTGCAAACAATTGTGTGACATACTGTATATAAATGATATATAAATATTGATACTTCAATATTCATACAAATGAATAAATATTAAATCATCTTATATATATGGGATTTTAAGAATATATATGAATTTCAAAGTAAATGTATGTGCCTAATTTATATTAGAGTACATCAATATTGAGTTGATGGAAAGCAGAGGGAAAAACATTATATCAGTTATGGTTCCTTAGATCGTTAACAGTTACTTGGATAACTGTGGTAATTCTAGAGCTAATACATGCAACTAAAACACGGACCTTTTGGGACGTGTGCTTTATTAGGCTAAAACCAAGCGATCGTAAGATCGTTACATTGGTTGAACTCTATATAACATGCAGGTCGTATGGTCTTGTACCGAAGACAGATCTTTCAAATGTCTGCCCTATCAACATTTGATGGTTGTATTTAGGACTACAATGGTTGCAATGGGTAACGGGGAATCAGGGTTCGATTCCGGAGAGGGAGCCTGAGAAATGGCTACCACATCTAAGGAAGGCAGCAGGCGCGTAAATCACCCACTTCCAGCTCGGGGAGGTAGTGACGAAAAATAACAGTACAGGACTCATATCCGAGGCCCTGTAATTGGAATGAGTACACTTTAAATCCGTTAACCAGGCCCGGTCCAATTAGAGGGCAAGTCTGGTGCCAGCAGCCGCGGTAATGCCAGCTCCAATAGCGTATATTAAAGTTGTTCCTGTTAAAACGTTCGTAGTTGAACTTGTGCTTCATACTGGTAGTACAACTTACAATTTTAGTTCGAACTATATCTTTATGTATGTAAGCGTATTACCGGTGGAGTTCTTATGTGTAATTTAATATTTGTATTAAATTGCATGTTCCTCCTATTTAAAAACCTGCATTAGTGCTCTTCATCGAGTGTTATTGTGGGCCGGTACAATTACTTTGCACAAACTAGAGTGCTTAAAGCAGGCTTCAAACGCCTGAATATTCTGTGCATGGGATAGTGAAATAAGACCTCTGTTCTACATTCATTGGTTTTAGGATCAAGAGGTAATGATTAATAGAAGCAGTTTGGGGAATTAGTATTACGACGCGAGAGGTGAAATTCTTGGACCTTCGTAAGACCAACTTTAGCGAAAGCATTTGCCAAAGATGTTTTCATTAATCAAGAACGAAAGTTAGAGGTTCGAAGGCGTCTGGGTATCATTAAGTGCCAGTTCACGCTGACTCAATCGAATACACTGCCTTTGTGACCCCAGACGGTCAGTATGAATATTTGGCGATGACATTTGATCTGAAAAATGCTCCTTCGGTTTTTCAAAGAGCTGTAATAAAAGCACTAGGTGAACTAGCATATTTTTTTGTTATTGTTTATATGGACGACATAATGATTGTAGCATCCACCAAGGAAGAAGCACTTGAGAGACTAGAAAGTGTATTAAAAGTTTTAACAGAAGCTGGTTTTTCGTTCAACGTAGAAAAATGTTCTTTTCTGAGAGAAACTGTGCAGTATTTGGGGTATGAAGTACATGCTGGCGAGATTCGTCCAAATTTGCGGAAGATTGAAGCATTATGTGCGTTGTCATCACATAGTTCCGTTACCACATTACGTCAATTCATAGGATTGGCTTCATATTTTCGACAGTTCATCCCTGGATTTTCTCAGCTTATGAAGTCTCTCTATTCTCTCACATCTGAGAAAAATAAATTTGTTTGGAAAGATGAGCATGAGGTAATTCGTAAACGAGTTGTCGAGCAAGCCAGTTTTAACGATATTTGATCCACAGCATCCCATTGAGCTGCATACGAACGCGAGCTCAATTGGATATGGCGCTATACTTTTGCATCGCACTGCAAGCAAACCCTATGTAGTGGAATATTTCAGTAAAGCTACTAGTCCTTACACATCAAGATACACATCGTATGAGTTAGAAACACTTGCCGTTGTGAATGCTGCGAAACATTTCAAGCACTTTTTGTATGGTAGAAAGTTTGTTCTCTTTACTGACTGCAATTCACTGAAAGCGTCAAGAACAAAAATCGAATTATCGTCCAGAGTATACCGATGTTGGGCATTTTTACAGTCTTTTGATTTTCACATAGAGTACCGAGAGGGAAAGCGCATGGCACACGTAGATTTCTTTTCACGAAATCAAATCAAACAAAAAAAATAAACCAATACAAGACAAAATAGAAGAAAAACGTGTAGAGCTGATAAGCATCACGGAAAACTGGATTCAGGCAGAACAACATCGTGATCAGGACATATCGAGTACAATAAGAAAACTTAATGAAGGTGAACTTTCGGAAGATTTCCTTACAACATATGAGATGAGAGCCAATGTGTTTTACAGAAAGATTCAATGAAACGAAAAAACTCGTTGTCTGCCAGTCATACCCAGGTCTTTCAGATGGTCAATCATCAATCAGGTTCACGAGTCGATTCTGCATTTGGATTGGAAAAAGACACTTGACAAAGTGTATGACCATTATTGGTTTGCGGAAATGTCAAAGTATGTGCGAAAATTTGTCGAAAACTGTATAACCTGCAGAGTGACAAAATAGGCGTCGGGAAAAGTTCAAGCCGAATTACATCCAATTCCGAAAGTGAGTATACCGTGGCACACGTTGCATATAGATATCACAGGAAAACTAAGTGGCAAAAACGACCGAAAGGAATACATAATAGTTCAGATTGATGGTTTTACAAAGTATGTTCACTTGTACCATACTTTTAAGTTAGATGCAAACAGCTGCATAGACGCATTAAAATCTTCTATTGCTTTGTTTGGCGTGCCTAATCGTCTAGTGGCTGACCAGGGCAGAAGTTTTACTGGAACAAAATTTGTCGAGATTTGTGCTTCTCAGAAAATACAACTTCATTTGATAGCAACTGGTGCTAGTCGTGCTAATGGACAGGTCGGAAGAGTAATGAGTACCTTGAAAAATTTGTTGACTGTGGTCGGATCTAGTGAAAGGTCATGGCAGGATGCTTTGGGTGAAGTACAGCTGTCATTGAATTGTACTAATAATAGAGTTACGAAATCTAGTCCGTTAGAACTGTTAATCGGCAAGTGCTCACGACCCCCTGGTTTAGTACCTATTTGTGACGAGGAAAGTGAGGTTGATTTAAGTAAACAGAGAATAGAAGCGGTAAAGAATATGGAAGATGCAGCTTAATACGAGAAAACAAGATTTGACAAAGGTAGAGCTCTAGTAGTTAAATTTAGTGTAGGTGATTATGTCCTTCTTAAAAACAGTGAGCGACAACAAACTAAGTTAGTTTCGTGGACCTTTTATAGTAACAGAAGTGTTAGACGGTGATCGATATAATTTAAAATTTTTAACAAGCAAGAGACAGTATAAATATCCCCATGAGAGCTTACGCAGAATGCCGAAGGGGCATGTACCACACTAGTTAGACATAGATGGAGGTGAATAAAGTTCACTTGTTGAAGCGGTCGAGGACCGTGGTTACCAGTGTGGCATTGGTTTAGTGTGAAACGGGTGAAAAAGACCGTAGAAGTCCAGTGTGGCACTGGCAGAAGACGGATGAAACAGGCCGTAAAGGCTAGTGTGGCACTAGCAAATGAAACGGGTGAAAAAGACCGTAGAAGTCCAGTGTGGCACTGGCAGAAGACGGATGAAACAGGCCGTAAAGTCTAGTGTGGCACTAGCATGAATTCAAGACCAATGTGACACTGGTGTATTGTAATGTGAAGTTGTCGATGCAATGCGGCGGTACCTGTCCCGAAGGTTATTTAAGATAGAAATTAATGTAAGATCATTAAATAATTAAGAAAAATATAGAAAAAAGGATTGTAATTAAAAATTAAGGGAATTTATGTTAAATAAAGTTGGAAACGAAAGCTGTGGATGGTTTCTATGATAGTTTGTGTGACACGAGGACGTGTATACATTATTATATGTGTATGCATATAAAAGTCTTTTTTTTTAATTTTTACTTTAAATTTACGATCTATCTATCTAAAGATAATAAGTAAATAATATGACAAAGGGAATAACAGAAATTATATATAATTTTTTTAACATATAGGTAATATCACTGACCATATAACATATAGATGGGACATTTCATACAACGAAAACGGCCACGAAATTTCTTAGCGAGATACCCCAGTTAATTTTATAAGTAAATAACTATATATAAATGATATATAAATATTGATACTTCAATATTCATACAAATGAATAAATATTAAATCATCTTATATATATGGGATTTTAAGAATATATATGAATTTCAAAGTAAATGTATGTGCCTAATTTATATTAGAGTACATCAATATTGAGTTGATGGAAAGCAGAGGGAAAAACAGTGAAACCGCAAAAGGCTCATTATATCAGTTATGGTTCCTTAGATCGTTAACAGTTACTTGGATAACTGTGGTAATTCTAGAGCTAATACATGCAACTAAAACACGGACCTTTTGGGACGTGTGCTTTTATTAGGCTAAAACCAAGCGATCGTAAGATCGTTACATTGGTTGAACTCTATATAACATGCAGGTCGTATGGTCTTGTACCGAAGACAGATCTTTCAAATGTCTGCCCTATCAACATTTGATGGTTGTATTTAGGACTACAATGGTTGCAATGGGTAACGGGGAATCAGGGTTCGATTCCGGAGAGGGAGCCTGAGAAATGGCTACCACATCTAAGGAAGGCAGCAGGCGCGTAAATCACCCACTTCCAGCTCGGGGAGGTAGTGACGAAAAATAACAGTACAGGACTCATATCCGAGGCCCTGTAATTGGAATGAGTACACTTTAAATCCTTTAACCAGGCCCGGTCCAATTAGAGGGCAAGTCTGGTGCCAGCAGCCGCGGTAATGCCAGCTCCAATAGCGTATATTAAAGTTGTTCCTGTTAAAACGTTCGTAGTTGAACTTGTGCTTCATACTGGTAGTACAACTTACAATTTTAGTTCGAACTATATCTTTATGTATGTAAGCGTATTACCGGTGGAGTTCTTATGTGTAATTTAATATTTGTATTAAATTGCATGTTCCTCCTATTTAAAAACCTGCATTAGTGCTCTTCATCGAGTGTTATTGTGGGCCGGTACAATTACTTTGCACAAATTAGAGTGCTTAAAGCAGGCTTCAAACGCCTGAATATTCTGTGCATGGGATAGTGAAATAAGACCTCTGTTCTACATTCATTGGTTTTAGGATCAAGAGGTAATGATTAATAGAAGCAGTTTGGGGAATTAGTATTACGACGCGAGAGGTGAAATTCTTGGACCTTCGTAAGACCAACTTTAGCGAAAGCATTTGCCAAAGATGTTTTCATTAATCAAGAACGAAAGTTAGAGGTTCGAAGGTGTCTGGGTATCATTAAGTGCCAGTTCACGCTGACTCAATCGAATACACTGCCTTTGTGACCCCAGACGGTCAGTATGAATATTTGGCGATGACATTTGATCTGAAAAATGCTCCTTCGGTTTTTCAAAGAGCTGTAATAAAAGCACTAGGTGAACTAGCATATTTTTTTGTTATTGTTTATATGGACGACATAATGATTGCAGCATCCACCAAGGAAGAAGCACTTGAGAGACTAGAAAGTGTATTAAAAGTTTTAACAGAAGCTGGTTTTTCGTTCAACGTAGAAAAATGTTCTTTTCTGAGAGAAACTGTGCAGTATTTGGGGTATGAAGTACATGCTGGCGAGATTCGTCCAAATTTGCGGAAGATTGAAGCATTATGTGCGTTGTCATCACATAGTTCCGTTACCACATTACGTCAATTCATAGGACTGGCTTCATATTTTCGACAGTTCATCCCTGGATTTTCTCAGCTTATGAAGTCTCTCTATTCTCTCACATCTGAGAAAAATAAATTTGTTTGGAAAGATGAGCATGAGGTAATTCGTAAACGAGTTGTCGAGCAAGCCAGTTTTAACGATATTTGATCCACAGCATCCCATTGAGCTGCATACGAACGCGAGCTCAATTGGATATGGCGCTATACTTTTGCATCGCACTGCAAGCAAACCCTATGTAGTGGAATATTTCAGTAAAGCTACTAGTCCTTACACATCAAGATACACATCGTATGAGTTAGAAACACTTGCCGTTGTGAATGCTGCGAAACATTTCAAGCACTTTTTGTATGGTAGAAAGTTTGTTCTCTTTACTGACTGCAATTCACTGAAAGCGTCAAGAACAAAAATCGAATTATCGTCCAGAGTATACCGATGTTGGGCATTTTTACAGTCTTTTGATTTTCACATAGAGTACCGAGAGGGAAAGCGCATGGCACACGTAGATTTCTTTTCACGAAATCAAATCAAACAAAAAAATAAACCAATACAAGACAAAATAGAAGAAAAACGTGTAGAGCTGATAAGCATCACGGAAAACTGGATTCAGGCAGAACAACATCGTGATCAGGACATATCGAGTACAATAAGAAAAACTTAATGAAGGTGAACTTTCGGAAGATTTCCTTACAACATATGAGATGAGAGCCAATGTGTTTTACAGAAAGATTCAATGAAACGAAAAAACTCGTTGTCTGCCAGTCATACCCAGGTCTTTCAGATGGTCAATCATCAATCAGGTTCACGAGTCGATTCTGCATTTGGATTGGAAAAAGACACTTGACAAAGTGTATGACCATTATTGGTTTGCGGAAATGTCAAAGTATGTGCGAAAATTTGTCGAAAACTGTATAACCTGCAGAGTGACAAAATAGGCGTCGGGAAAAGTTCAAGCCGAATTACATCCAATTCCGAAAGTGAGTATACCGTGGCACACGTTGCATATAGATATCACAGGAAAACTAAGTGGCAAGAACGACCGAAAGGAATACATAATAGTTCAGATTGATGGTTTTACAAAGTATGTTCACTTGTACCATACTTTTAAGTTAGATGCAAACAGCTGCATAGACGCATTAAAATCTTCTATTGCTTTGTTTGGCGTGCCTAATCGTCTAGTGGCTGACCAGGGCAGAAGTTTTACTGGAACAAAATTTGTCGAGATTTGTGCTTCTCAGAAAATACAACTTCATTTGATAGCAACTGGTGCTAGTCGTGCTAATGGACAGGTCGGAAGAGTAATGAGTACCTTGAAAAATTTGTTGACTGTGGTCGGATCTAGTGAAAGGTCATGGCAGGATGCTTTGGGTGAAGTACAGCTGTCATTGAATTGTACTAATAATAGAGTTACGAAATCTAGTCCGTTAGAACTGTTAAGGCAAGTGCTCACGACCCCCTGGTTTAGTACCTATTTGTGACGAGGAAAGTGAGGTTGATTTAAGTAAACAGAGAATAGAAGCGGTAAAGAATATGGAAGATGCAGCTTAATACGAGAAAACAAGATTTGACAAAGGTAGAGCTCTAGTAGTTAAATTTAGTGTAGGTGATTATGTCCTTCTTAAAAACAGTGAGCGACAACAAACTAAGTTAGTTTCGTGGACCTTTTATAGTAACAGAAGTGTTAGACGGTGATCGATATAATTTAAAATTTTTAACAAGCAAGAGACAGTATAAATATCCCCATGAGAGCTTACGCAGAATGCCGAAGGGGCATGTACCACACTAGTTAGACATAGATGGAGGTGAATAAAGTTCACTTGTTGAAGCGGTCGAGGACCGTGGTTACCAGTGTGGCATTGGTTTAGTGTGAAACGGGTGAAAAAGACCGTAGAAGTCCAGTGTGGCACTGGCAGAAGACGGATGAAACAGGCCGTAAAGGCTAGTGTGGCACTAGCAAATGAAACGGGTGAAAAAGACCGTAGAAGTCCAGTGTGGCACTGGCAGAAGACGGATGAAACAGGCCGTAAAGTCTAGTGTGGCACTAGCATGAATTCAAGACCAATGTGACACTGGTGTATTGTAATGTGAAGTTGTCGATGCAATGCGGCGGTACCTGTCCCGAAGGTTATTTAAGATAGAAATTAATGTAAGATCATTAAATAATTAAGAAAAATATAGAAAAAGGATTGTAATTAAAAATTAAGGGAATTTATGTTAAATAAAGTTGGAAACGAAAGCTGTGGATGGTTTCTATGATAGTTTGTGTGACACGAGGACGTGTATACATTATTATATGTGTATGCATATAAAAGTCTTTTTTAATTTTTTTACTTTAAATTTACGATCTATCTATCTAAAGATAATAAATAAATAATATGACAAAGGGAATAACAGAAATTATATATAATTTTTTAACATATAGGTAATATCACTGACCATATAACATATAGATGGGACATTTCATACAACGAAAACGGCCACGAAATTTCTTAGCGAGATACCCCAGTTAATTTTATAAGTAAATAACTATATATAAATGATATATAAATATTGATACTTCAATATTCATACAAATGAATAAATATTAAATCATCTTATATATATGGGATTTTAAGAATATATATGAATTTCAAAGTAAATGTATGTGCCTAATTTATATTAGAGTACATCAATATTGAGTTGATGGAAAGCAGAGGGAAAAACAGTGAAACCGCAAAAGGCTCATTATATCAGTTATGGTTCCTTAGATCGTTAACAGTTACTTGGATAACTGTGGTAATTCTAGAGCTAATACATGCAACTAAAACACGGACCTTTTTGGGACGTGTGCTTTTATTAGGCTAAAACCAAGCGATCGTAAGATCGTTACATTGGTTGAACTCTATATAACATGCAGGTCGTATGGTCTTGTACCGAAGACAGATCTTTCAAATGTCTGCCCTATCAACATTTGATGGTTGTATTTAGGACTACAATGGTTGCAACGGGTAACGGGGAATCAGGGTTCGATTCCGGAGAGGGAGCCTGAGAAATGGCTACCACATCTAAGGAAGGCAGCAGGCGCGTAAATCACCCACTTCCAGCTCGGGGAGGTAGTGACGAAAAATAACAGTACAGGACTCATATCCGAGGCCCTGTAATTGGAATGAGTACACTTTAAATCCTTTAACCAGGCCCGGTCCAATTAGAGGGCAAGTCTGGTGCCAGCAGCCGCGGTAATGCCAGCTCCAATAGCGTATATTAAAGTTGTTCCTGTTAAAACGTTCGTAGTTGAACTTGTGCTTCATACTGGTAGTACAACTTACAATTTTAGTTCGAACTATATCTTTATGTATGTAAGCGTATTACCGGTGGAGTTCTTATGTGTAATTTAATATTTGTATTGAATTGCATGTTCCTCCTATTTAAAAACCTGCATTAGTGCTCTTCATCGAGTGTTATTGTGGGCCGGTACAATTACTTTGCACAAATTAGAGTGCTTAAAGCAGGCTTCAAACGCCTGAATATTCTGTGCATGGGATAGTGAAATAAGACCTCTGTTCTACATTCATTGGTTTTGGGATCAAGAGGTAATGATTAATAGAAGCAGTTTGGGGAATTAGTATTACGACGCGAGAGGTGAAATTCTTGGACCTTCGTAAGACCAACTTTAGCGAAAGCATTTGCCAAAGATGTTTTCATTAATCAAGAACGAAAGTTAGAGGTTCGAAGGCGTCTGGGTATCATTAAGTGCCAGTTCACGCTGACTCAATCGAATACACTGCCTTTGTGACCCCAGACGGTCAGTATGAATATTTGGCGATGACATTTGATCTGAAAAATGCTCCTTCGGTTTTTCAAAGAGCTGTAATAAAAGCACTAGGTGAACTAGCATATTTTTTGTTATTGTTTATATGGACGACATAATGATTGTAGCATCCACCAAGGAAGAAGCACTTGAGAGACTAGAAAGTGTATTAAAAGTTTTAACAGAAGCTGGTTTTTTCGTTCAACGTAGAAAAATGTTCTTTTCTGAGAGAAACTGTGCAGTATTTGGGGTATGAAGTACATGCTGGCGAGATTCGTCCAAATTTGCGGAAGATTGAAGCATTATGTGCGTTGTCATCACATAGTTCCGTTACCACATTACGTCAATTCATAGGATTGGCTTCATATTTTCGACAGTTCATCCCTGGATTTTCTCAGCTTATGAAGTCTCTCTATTCTCTCACATCTGAGAAAAATAAATTTGTTTGGAAAGATGAGCATGAGGTAATTCGTAAACGAGTTGTCGAGCAAGCCAGTTTTAACGATATTTGATCCACAGCATCCCATTGAGCTGCATACGAACGCGAGCTCAATTGGATATGGCGCTATACTTTTGCATCGCACTGCAAGCAAACCCTATGTAGTGGAATATTTCAGTAAAGCTACTAGTCCTTACACATCAAGATACACATCGTATGAGTTAGAAACACTTGCCGTTGTGAATGCTGCGAAACATTTCAAGCACTTTTTGTATGGTAGAAAGTTTGTTCTCTTTACTGACTGCAATTCACTGAAAGCGTCAAGAACAAAAATCGAATTATCGTCCAGAGTATACCGATGTTGGGCATTTTTACAGTCTTTTGATTTTCACATAGAGTACCGAGAGGGAAAGCGCATGGCACACGTAGATTTCTTTTCACGAAATCAAATCAAACAAAAAAATAAACCAATACAAGACAAAATAGAAGAAAAACGTGTAGAGCTGATAAGCATCACGGAAAACTGGATTCAGGCAGAACAACATCGTGATCAGGACATATCGAGTACAATAAGAAAACTTAATGAAGGTGAACTTTCGGAAGATTTCCTTACAACATATGAGATGAGAGCCAATGTGTTTTACAGAAAGATTCAATGAAACGAAAAAACTCGTTGTCTGCCAGTCATACCCAGGTCTTTCAGATGGTCAATCATCAATCAGGTTCACGAGTCGATTCTGCATTTGGATTGGAAAAAGACACTTGACAAAGTGTATGACCATTATTGGTTTGCGGAAATGTCAAAGTATGTGCGAAAATTCGTCGAAAACTGTATAACCTGCAGAGTGACAAAATCGGCGTCGGGAAAAGTTCAAGCCGAATTACATCCAATTCCGAAAGTGAGTATACCGTGGCACACGTTGCATATAGATATCACAGGAAAACTAAGTGGCAAGAACGACCGAAAGGAATACATAATAGTTCAGATTGATGGTTTTACAAAGTATGTTCACTTGTACCATACTTTTAAGTTAGATGCAAACAGCTGCATAGACGCATTAAAATCTTCTATTGCTTTGTTTGGCGTGCCTAATCGTCTAGTGGCTGACCAGGGCAGAAGTTTTACTGGAACAAAATTTGTCGAGATTTGTGCTTCTCAGAAAATACAACTTCATTTGATAGCAACTGGTGCTAGTCGTGCTAATGGACAGGTCGGAAGAGTAATGAGTACCTTGAAAAATTTGTTGACTGTGGTCGGATCTAGTGAAAGGTCATGGCAGGATGCTTTGGGTGAAGTACAGCTGTCATTGAATTGTACTAATAATAGAGTTACGAAATCTAGTCCGTTAGAACTGTTAATCGGCAAGTGCTCACGACCCCCTGGTTTAGTACCTATTTGTGACGAGGAAAGTGAGGTTGATTTAAGTAAACAGAGAATAGAAGCGGTAAAGAATATGGAAGATGCAGCTTAATACGAGAAAACAAGATTTGACAAAGGTAGAGCTCTAGTAGTTAAATTTAGTGTAGGTGATTATGTCCTTCTTAAAAACAGTGAGCGACAACAAACTAAGTTAGTTTCGTGGACCTTTTATAGTAACAGAAGTGTTAGACGGTGATCGATATAATTTAAAATTTTTAACAAGCAAGAGACAGTATAAATATCCCCATGAGAGCTTACGCAGAATGCCGAAGGGGCATGTACCACACTAGTTAGACATAGATGGAGGTGAATAAAGTTCACTTGTTGAAGCGGTCGAGGACCGTGGTTACCAGTGTGGCATTGGTTTAGTGTGAAACGGGTGAAAAAGACCGTAGAAGTCCAGTGTGGCATTGGTTTAGTGTGAAACGGGTGAAAAAGACCGTAGAAGTCCAGTGTGGCACTGGCAGAAGACGGATGAAACAGGCCGTAAAGTCTAGTGTGCCAATAGCAAATGAAACGGGTGAAAAAGACCGTAGAAGTCCAGTGTGGCACTGGCAGAAGACGGATGAAACAGGCCGTAAAGTCTAGTGTGGCACTAGCATGAATTCAAGACCAATGTGACACTGGTGTATTGTAATGTGAAGTTGTCGATGCAATGCGGCGGTACCTGTCCCGAAGGTTATTTAAGATAGAAATTAATGTAAGATCATTAAATAATTATGAAAAATATAGAAAAAGGATTGTAATTAAAAATTAAGGGAATTTATGTTAAATAAAGTTGGAAACGAAAGCTGTGGATGGTTTCTATGATAGTTTGTGTGACACGAGGACGTGTATACATTATTATATGTGTTGTAGTGGGCGGGAATGGAATCCTGGGGTCCTAGGGTGTGTGATTCTTGTGATATTGAGCGGCGAAGAATCCGCTGCTCGTCGCTGTGGAGTTGAGTGGTCAGCTACTGTTATGTGTCCGCTGCTGTTGTATGTACGTATGTACATAGGTTGATGAGCTGCGGAGTGAGGGGGTAGTGGAGTTGGTAAAACAATACGCGGGGTTGCACTTGTTTTAATAACTGTTGCTTTATTTTGGCAACTTGGGGCACAAGAGTATGTGCTGCATTAAAAAACTATTTACAAAAAAAAGGGCGGTCGAATTGCTTAGTCGGGGGTGACTTGCGAGATTATTTATATTTGAGTGCTAATTAGCGGAGGTCAACTCCACGATAGCCGATCGTCGGGTATCGATACTATCGATGGGGAGTATCGTGTGGAGCAGCCGGATCAGCTGCTCGGCGTTGCCATCTGACGCAAACATCCCGGCCCCCTTGCAACGTTGTTGCAAAGAATGACCCTCCTGGATTGGGGGCGACCGGTGTTGGGTGTAGTTGCCGTCGTCTTACTCCTGCTGCTTTGGGGTACAGGGGAAGCGGTAAGCTTCGCAGCAGTCTTCCGCTGGCAGTGCGATCGGCATCGGGGCGGGTTCCGAGACTTAGGAGGCCGCAGCTGGGACTCTACCGACTCAAAGTGCAATAATGAGTGGTGATCTCCTCCACACTTGCGACATTCGGGCAGTACCGATTGGCGAGTACAACCCGAAGCCTCTTCTCCGCAGTCAGCTGGAGGAATCGCTGACATTGACGGAGAGCGTGGAATCCCTTACAGGCTCGGCACCGAAAGTGTTTGGGCTGGTCCTCAGGCGCCATATTGAGGGTAGTAGAGGGGGTGCCCTTGGGATCGCCTTCCTGGCGACGACAGCGCCGATTCCTTTTGGTCGTAGAGGTTGTCTGAGGCACTCGTGGAATCGCTGGAGGCAGGAATTGCTCAGATGCGAGAGCATCTCCGGACTTTGGAGAGCAGTGATTAGGATTGGCTCTCATCTCGGTGGGCCGTTGCTGTCGAGGACTCGCGTTGACAAGAGTGATGCGAGCAGAGAGCGATGCGATCGACTTTGCCTTGGAACGGGGGATCGGACCCGTGAGAACCCAGCCGAAAATAGTCTCTTGTCCGAGCAGAGTTCCGCAGAGATTTGGTTTAAATCCTCCCAATAGAATAGACGGAAGGATATCCGATCCTATCAGGAGATCAATCTCTGAGCTTGGGCAGAAGGATGGGTCTGCCCACTTGAGGTGTGGGAGATTATGGAAAACGCCGTGGGGTATCCTCGTTGACGGAAGGTCTCCAGCGAGGTGTGGGAGCACATAGGCTGTTGCATCAATGCGCACATTGGGCTTAAGAGGGGACCCAATCTGGAAGCCACACACTTTGTGTGATTGGGCCTCAGTCCTCTGACTCAAGCCGGACACTTGAGCCAGAACTGGCTGGAAAGGCAACTGGATTGAGTTGCTGAGTCGCTCGGAAATAAAAGTCGCTTCGGATCCAGAGTCGAGCAACGCGCGAGCGGGGTATGTCACACCTGCGTGACATATGTGGACAATGGCAGTGCCCAAGAGGACTCCTCGCGTGTTGGTGGCAAAACAGCTTTGCTCGGTGTTGGAACTAGTGGACTGTATGTTGGACAGAGGATGATCCGGAGCGCTTGAGACAGCGAGAGCGGTTGACGTGGAAGGGGCGTCGCGACTCGGATCTGAGACGTCGCGATGCAGAAGGGTATTGTGTCGCCGTGCACAGACATAGCAGCTATGCTGACTGGGACAGTCACGGACTTGGTGACTGCGGGCGAAACAATTAGTACATAACCCACTTTGAGTTATGTATGTCGACCTCTGTTGGACCGACATCTGCAGGAACTTGGTGCAGACCCGCACGGGGTGATTCTCTTTGGAGCAGAGATCACATTTTGGAGACGCTACCCTGATGATGGATCTGTAGGAGTGAATCCGATCCGGTCCTGAGCTTCTTGGAGTGGCCTTGGAATGGCTGGCTCGTAGGGGCTGACTGTTCGAGACGGGCGATATGACATCCTCGATGGCTTCAAGAGTGAGATGTCGTTCTCGGAGGAATCTGTCCATCTCTTGCCAGGTGGGGATGTCATGTTTCTTCAATAAGCTTTGCTCCCAAAGGGCAAGGGTCGTCTTAGGAAGCTTGGAGGAGCAAAGAAAGATTAGGAGACAATCCCAGTTGTCTGTGGAGACGTCAGAGTGTTCTAACGCTGTCAGACAACCGTGAATTGTGCTATGTAATCCTTTGAGGGCCTCTTCAGACTCTGTGGTAACTGGAGATAGATTGAACAGGATCTTAAGCTGACTATTAGCCAATAGCCGCTTGTTTTCAAACCTTTCAGAGAGAGCGGCCCACGCTGAACAGAAGCCGTCGTTAGTCAGCGGAGATCGTGCTACAATTGCCTTGGCCTCGCCACTTGTTTTGGCGTTCAAATGGAACAGCTTTTCTACGGGAGTCAACTGAGGGTTGTTGATGTAG
Organism: Drosophila quadrilineata; assembly: GCA_018150725.1. Lineage (NCBI taxonomy): Eukaryota > Metazoa > Arthropoda > Insecta > Diptera > Drosophilidae > Drosophila > Drosophila quadrilineata. The sequence continues at coordinate 341,550 of JAECWN010000432.1, read as the reverse complement.
ATTGCTGTGAAAAGATCTCGGAACGTGGGCCATTTGGTGTAATCCCCGTGGAACACCTCAGTGTCACAGGGGGGTAGTTGACAGCCAGTGGAAATGGCAACTGTAGGAGCGGGAGGAGCTGCAGGACGGAGCAGAGTAGATGCATGGTCAATCTGCTGGCTTAGCATGGCAACACACTGCTCATATATGTGGTAGCAGTGGTCGTAGGTCGACTCCATGGCCAAAACATCATCGCTCATTTCTTTAGGATTAAGAAGACGAGAGCAACGCTCGTATTCAGACTCAACTTTGTGCCACAAGGAGTTAATGTGGTCACGTCGGACTTGGAGTGTGTAGAGATAGGAGTTCCTCTCGAGGGTCTGTTGAGTCGATCATTAAACTGGATAAGTTTTCTTGCGATGGTGTTGAAGTCGGAAAGGGCCATGACAGATGTGGAGTGACTTAAGGGTACTGCAGAGGGATGGGTCTTGTCGTTAAGACGAGAAGACGACGGGATTGGGGCAGGCAAATTGAGGCCTGCTGAAATGGGCGATATGGAAAATCGTCTGACACTGTTTGATGCTGCAACAGATGAGGATGAACACGATCGAAAAAAATAGTGTATCACCGATTCACAGTACAGAGGTGGATCTAATTAGATATCCACAGGTGTAGAATACTGCACACTGCCGAACACAGTTGGATCAATATAAAATCCGCAAAAAACACAAACAAATGCTTGCTTATCTTTATTTTTGGACGTCAGTGCGTGAGTGCGAGTGAACAGCGCAAAGTAAGACAAGCTGATAACGGACGGCCGGTCAGCAACTATACATACAAAACCACACACACACGTATTGAGACGTGTGCTTGTATATTTGTATGTATGTATGCATAGCTGTAACTCGGCTCAGCTGTAATTTCCTGCTGAGTACGTTCAACTTTGCGTTTCGTTTTGTTTTTATGGATTTAAAAACAAACGCGAGACAATCGAACTTTTATGAGGAATCACACTTGTACTTATCTTGTACTTAGCTTTGTACTTAGCTTTGAAATTCCCGCGGTGCGAGCCGGTAAAGACGAAAGGATATTCGTCCCGAAAGGATATTCTATCGAAAGGATATTCGCTCCGGCTCGAAGGACCAAATGTTGTAGTGGGCGGGAATGGAATCCTGGGGTCCTAGGGTGTGTGATTCCTGTGATATTGAGCGGCGAAGAATCCGCTGCTCGTCGCTGTGGAGTTGAGTGGTCAGCTACTGTTATGTGTCCGCTGCTGTTGTATGTACGTATGTACATAGGTTGATGAGCTGCGGAGTGAGGGGGTAGTGGAGTTGGTAAAACAATACGCGGGGTTGCACTTGTTTTAATAACTGTTGCTTTATTTTGGCAACTTGGGGCACAAGAGTATGTGCTGCATTAAAAAACTATTTACAAAAAAAGGGCGGTCGAATTGCTTAGTCGGGGGTGACTTGCGAGATTATTTATATTTGAGTGCTAATTAGCGGAGGTCAACTCCACGATAGCCGATCGTCGGGTATCGATACTATCGATGGGGAGTATCGTGTGGAGCAGCCGTATCAGCTGCTCGGCGTTGCCATCTGACGCAAACATATGTGTATGCATATGAAAGTCTTTTTTTTTAATTTTTATTTTAAATTTACGATCTATCTATCTAAAGATAATAAATAAATAATATGACAAAGGGAATAACAGAAATTATATATAATTTTTTAACATATAGGTAATATCACTGATCATATAACATATAGATGGGACATTTCATACAACGAAAACGGCCACGAAATTTCTTAGCGAGATACCCCAGTTAATTTTATAAGTAAATAACTATACAGTATGTCACACAATTGTTTGCAATGGAAAGAAAGACATAAAATTTGATGTTTAAACTCAATTTTAATATGGAAAAAGTTACATTTTTAATATTTTTTTTTTGCTATTATGTCAAGAATATTATTTTCTATTAAACTATAAAACAAAAATATTAACTTTTTATTTCCATAACATTAAAAAATAACAAAAACTTAAAAATGACGATTTTCCATGTGTCACATAATAGTTTGCAAAAACGTAAACATTGCTTAAATATTAGTCAAATCTTAACAATAATTAACTTTTTTACATTAATACTTTGTGTGATGTCCTTTGGCATCATAAACTGCTCGTAATCGCCGAGGCATTGAATTAATAAGATTATTTATATCATAATATTGGGGAATTAGCTGCCACTCTTCCTCAATGGCTTTGATTAAAGCTACTTTAGTTGTAGGGCACCGTTTTGCCACTTTCTTCTTTAACAATGCCCACAAATTTTCAATTGGGTTTAAGTCTGGACTTTGGGCGGGTGCGTCAATAACATGGCTGCAGTTATATAACAGCCAGGACCTGCAGATATACGATTTGTGTTTTGGATCATTATCCTGATATAACTTGAACTGCATTTTGTTGGGGTTTTCTGGTTGTATGAATCCAAACTTGAGGGCGCTTTCTGTCAATTCCTTTTTAAGGATATCTAAGTAGTACTCCTTCGTCATAATTTCATTGAAAATTGGAAGGACGCCCACGCCTTTGGATGAAATACATCCCCACACCATTACTGAAAGTTTTCCAAATTTGATTGTTGGTATTATATTCTTCTGGTGGAGGGCCGTATTGGGTTTTCTCCACACTCTGGTTGGTCCATCATTACAATACAACATTATTTTGGTCTCATCACAAAAAATTACATTTTTCCAATAATCGGTGTCGTTGTTTAAGTTAGTTTTTGCGTACTGCAGACGTCTTTCAACATTTATTGCTGACAACATTGGTTTCTTCCTGGCCACATAGGAAGAGTACTGGCGAGATTTGAGAAATCTTCTAATAGTCTCATAACTCACATCCGTTTTGGAACACTTTTTTATTTCCAGTGTCAACTCTCTTAACGGTGTTTGTGGTTTTAAGTTGATTACTTTCAAAATTTTTGATTCGTCGCGCCAAGACAGCTTCTGTGGTCGGCCTCCAGAATTGTTCAGACAAAGTCGATTTTCTTTTTCCGCCCTATTAATAAAATTATAGATTGTTCTTAACTTAATATTAAACATATCCGCTATATCATAAGGCGATTCTCCCTTATAATAGTGATAATAAACTAATTGTATTAAATTCTCACTAGTGCGCCTTCCGGGCATATTTGAAATGGTCTTTTTACATCAGAATCCAATGAACTACTGCTTAAAATTATTATCAAACTCTAATAAATTGAATGTGAAAGAAGACTGCAAAAAAAAAACGGTAATTTTTGTACCGTTTCAGCGTCTACGTCTGATCTTGCACGTTGTTTACATATTTTGCAAACAATTATGTGACACATGGAAAATCGTCATTTTTAAGTTTTTGTTATTTTTTAATGTTATGGAAATAAAAAGTTAATATTTTTGTTTTATAGTTCAATAGAAAATAATATTCTTGACATAATAGCAAAAAAAAAATATTAAAAATGTAACTTTTTCCATATTAAAATTGAGTTTAAACATCAAATTTTATGTCTTTCTTTCCATTGCAAACAATTGTGTGACATACTGTATATAAATGATATATAAATATTGATACTTCAATATTCATACAAATGAATAAATATTAAATCATCTTATATATATGGGATTTTAAGAATATATATGAATTTCAAAGTAAATGTATGTGCCTAATTTATATTAGAGTACATCAATATTGAGTTGATGGAAAGCAGAGGGAAAAACAGTGAAACCGCAAAAGGCTCATTATATCAGTTATGGTTCCTTAGATCGTTAACAGTTACGGACCTTTTGGGACGTGTGCTTTTATTAGGCTAAAACCAAGCGATCGTAAGATCGTTACATTGGTTGAACTCTATATAACATGCAGGTCGTATGGTCTTGTACCGAAGACAGATCTTTCAAATGTCTGCCCTATCAACATTTGATGGTTGTATTTAGGACTACAATGGTTGCAACGGGTAACGGGGAATCAGGGTTCGATTCCGGAGAGGGAGCCTGAGAAATGGCTACCACATCTAAGGAAGGCAGCAGGCGCGTAAATCACCCACTTCCAGCTCGGGGAGGTAGTGACGAAAAATAACAGTACAGGACTCATATCCGAGGCCCTGTAATTGGAATGAGTACACTTTAAATCCTTTAACCAGGCCCGGTCCAATTAGAGGGCAAGTCTGGTGCCAGCAGCCGCGGTAATGCCAGCTCCAATAGCGTATATTAAAGTTGTTCCTGTTAAAACGTTCGTAGTTGAACTTGTGCTTCATACTGGTAGTACAACTTACAATTTTAGTTCGAACTATATCTTTATGTATGTAAGCGTATTACCGGTGGAGTTCTTATGTGTAATTTAATATTTGTATTGAATTGCATGTTCCTCCTATTTAAAAACCTGCATTAGTGCTCTTCATCGAGTGTTATTGTGGGCCGGTACAATTACTTTGCACAAATTAGAGTGCTTAAAGCAGGCTTCAAACGCCTGAATATTCTGTGCATGGGATAGTGAAATAAGACCTCTGTTCTACATTCATTGGTTTTGGGATCAAGAGGTAATGATTAATAGAAGCAGTTTGGGGAATTAGTATTACGACGCGAGAGGTGAAATTCTTGGACCTTCGTAAGACCAACTTTAGCGAAAGCATTTGCCAAAGATGTTTTCATTAATCAAGAACGAAAGTTAGAGGTTCGAAGGCGTCTGGGTATCATTAAGTGCCAGTTCACGCTGACTCAATCGAATACACTGCCTTTGTGACCCCAGACGGTCAGTATGAATATTTGGCGATGACATTTGATCTGAAAAATGCTCCTTCGGTTTTTCAAAGAGCTGTAATAAAAGCACTAGGTGAACTAGCATATTTTTTTGTTATTGTTTATATGGACGACATAATGATTGTAGCATCCACCAAGGAAGAAGCACTTGAGAGACTAGAAAGTGTATTAAAAGTTTTAACAGAAGCTGGTTTTTCGTTCAACGTAGAAAAATGTTCTTTTCTGAGAGAAACTGTGCAGTATTTGGGGTATGAAGTACATGCTGGCGAGATTCGTCCAAATTTGCGGAAGATTGAAGCATTATGTGCGTTGTCATCACATAGTTCCGTTACCACATTACGTCAATTCATAGGATTGGCTTCATATTTTCGACAGTTCATCCCTGGATTTTCTCAGCTTATGAAGTCTCTCTATTCTCTCACATCTGAGAAAAATAAATTTGTTTGGAAAGATGAGCATGAGGTAATTCGTAAACGAGTTGTCGAGCAAGCCAGTTTTAACGATATTTGATCCACAGCATCCCATTGAGCTGCATACGAACGCGAGCTCAATTGGATATGGCGCTATACTTTTGCATCGCACTGCAAGCAAACCCTATGTAGTGGAATATTTCAGTAAAGCTACTAGTCCTTACACATCAAGATACACATCGTATGAGTTAGAAACACTTGCCGTTGTGAATGCTGCGAAACATTTCAAGCACTTTTTGTATGGTAGAAAGTTTGTTCTCTTTACTGACTGCAATTCACTGAAAGCGTCAAGAACAAAAATCGAATTATCGTCCAGAGTATACCGATGTTGGGCATTTTTACAGTCTTTTGATTTTCACATAGAGTACCGAGAGGGAAAGCGCATGGCACACGTAGATTTCTTTTCACGAAATCAAATCAAACAAAAAAATAAACCAATACAAGACAAAATAGAAGAAAAACGTGTAGAGCTGATAAGCATCACGGAAAACTGGATTCAGGCAGAACAACATCGTGATCAGGACATATCAGTACAATAAGAAAACTTAATGAAGGTGAACTTTCGGAAGATTTCCTTACAACATAGAGATGAGAGACCAATGTGTTTTACAGAAAGATTCAATGAAACGAAAAAACTCGTTGTCTGCCAGTCATACCCAGGTCTTTCAGATGGTCAATCATCAATCAGGTTCACGAGTCGATTCTGCATTTGGATTGGAAAAAGACACTTGACAAAGTGTATGACCATTATTGGTTTGCGGAAATGTCAAAGTATGTGCGAAAATTTGTCGAAAACTGTATAACCTGCAGAGTGACAAAATCGGCGTCGGGAAAAGTTCAAGCCGAATTACATCCAATTCCGAAAGTGAGTATACCGTGGCACACGTTGCATATAGATATCACAGGAAAACTAAGTGGCAAGAACGACCGAAAGGAATACATAATAGTTCAGATTGATGGTTTTACAAAGTATGTTCACTTGTACCATACTTTTAAGTTAGATGCAAACAGCTGCATAGACGCATTAAAATCTTCTATTGCTTTGTTTGGCGTGCCTAATCGTCTAGTGGCTGACCAGGGCAGAAGTTTTACTGGAACAAAATTTGTCGAGATTTGTGTTTCTCAGAAAATACAACTTCATTTGATAGCAACTGGTGCTAGTCGTGCTAATGGACAGGTCGGAAGAGTAATGAGTACCTTGAAAAATTTGTTGACTGTGGTCGGATCTAGTGAAAGGTCATGGCAGGATGCTTTGGGTGAAGTACAGCTGTCATTGAATTGTACTAATAATAGAGTTACGAAATCTAGTCCGTTAGAACTGTTAATCGGCAAGTGCTCACGACCCCCTGGTTTAGTACCTATTTGTGACGAGGAAAGTGAGGTTGATTTAAGTAAACAGAGAATAGAAGCGGTAAAGAATATGGAAGATGCAGCTTAATACGAGAAAACAAGATTTGACAAAGGTAGAGCTCTAGTAGTTAAATTTAGTGTAGGTGATTATGTCCTTCTTAAAAACAGTGAGCGACAACAAACTAAGTTAGTTTCGTGGACCTTTTATAGTAACAGAAGTGTTAGACGGTGATCGATATAATTTAAAATCTTTAACAAGCAAGAGACGGTATAAATATCCCCATGAGAGCTTACGCAGAATGCCGAAGGGGCATGTACCACACGAGTTAGACATAGATGGAGGTGAATAAAGTTCACTTGTTGAAGCGGTCGAGGACCGTGGTTACCAGTGTGGCATTGGTTTAGTGTGAAACGGGTGAAAAAGACCGAAAAAGACCGTAGAAGTCCAGTGTGGCACTGGCAGAAGACGGATGAAACAGGCCGTAAAGTCTAGTGTGCCAATAGCAAATGAAACGGGTGAAAAAGACCGTAGAAGTCCAGTGTGGCACTGGCAGAAGACGGATGAAACAGGCCGTAAAGTCTAGTGTGGCACTAGCATGAATTCAAGACCAATGTGACACTGGTGTATTGTAATGTGAAGTTGTCGATGCAATGCGGCGGTACCTGTCCCGAAGGTTATTTAAGATAGAAATTAATGTAAGATCATTAAATAATTATGAAAAATATAGAAAAAAGGATTGTAATTAAAAATTAAGGGAATTTATGTTAAATAAAGTTGGAAACGAAAGCTGTGGATGGTTTCTATGATAGTTTGTGTGACACGAGGACGTGTATACATTATTATATGTGTTGTAGTGGGCGGGAATGGAATCCTGGGGTCCTAGGGTGTGTGATTCTTGTGATATTGAGCGGCGAAGAATCCGCTGCTCGTCGCTGTGGAGTTGAGTGGTCAGCTACTGTTATGTGTCCGCTGCTGTTGTATGTACGTATGTACATAGGTTGATGAGCTGCGGAGTGAGGGGGTAGTGGAGTTGGTAAAACAATACGCGGGGTTGCACTTGTTTTAATAACTGTTGCTTTATTTTGGCAACTTGGGGCACAAGAGTATGTGCTGCATTAAAAAACTATTTACAAAAAAAAGGGCGGTCGAATTGCTTAGTCGGGGGTGACTTGCGAGATTATTTATATTTGAGTGCTAATTAGCGGAGGTCAACTCCACGATAGCCGATCGTCGGGTATCGATACTATCGATGGGGAGTATCGTGTGGAGCAGCCGGATCAGCTGCTCGGCGTTGCCATCTGACGCAAACATCCCGGCCCCCTTGCAACGTTGTTGCAAAGAATGACCCTCCTGGATTGGGGGCGACCGGTGTTGGGTGTGTTGCCGTCGTCTTACTCCTGCTGCTTTGGGGTACAGGGGAAGCGGTAAGCTTCGCAGCAGTCTTCCGCTGGCAGTGCGATCGGCATCGGGGCGGGTTCCGAGACTTAGGAGGCCGCAGCTGGGACTCTACCGACTCAAAGTGCAATAATGAGTGGTGATCTCCTCCACACTTGCGACATTCGGGCAGTACCGATTGGCGAGTACAACCCGAAGCCTCTTCTCCGCAGTCAGCTGGAGGAATCGCTGACATTGACGGAGAGCGTGGAATCCCTTACAGGCTCGGCACCGAAAGTGTTTGGGCTGGTCCTCAGGCGCCATATTGAGGGTAGTAGAGGGGGTGCCCTTGGGATCGCCTTCCTGGCGACGACAGCGCCGATTCCTTTTGGTCGTAGAGGTTGTCTGAGGCACTCGTGGAATCGCTGGAGGCAGGAATTGCTCAGATGCGAGAGCATCTCCGGACTTTGGAGAGCAGTGATTAGGATTGGCTCTCATCTCGGTGGGCCGTTGCTGTCGAGGACTCGCGTTGACAAGAGTGATGCGAGCAGAGAGCGATGCGATCGACTTTGCCTTGGAACGGGGATTTCGGACCCGTGAGAACCCAGCCGAAAATAGTCTCTTGTCCGAGCAGAGTTCCGCAGAGATTTGGTTTAAATCCTCCCAATAGAATAGACGGAAGGATATCCGATCCTATCAGGAGATCAATCTCTGAGCTTGGGCAGAAGGATGGGTCTGCCCACTTGAGGTGTGGGAGATTATGGAAAACGCCGTGGGGTATCCTCGTTGACGGAAGGTCTCCAGCGAGGTGTGGGAGCACATAGGCTGTTGCATCAATGCGCACATTGGGCTTAAGAGGGGACCCAATCTGGAAGCCACACACTTTGTGTGATTGGGCTCAGTCCTCTGACTCAAGCCGGACACTTGAGCCAGAACTGGCTGGAAAGGCAACTGGATTGAGTTGCTGAGTCGCTCGGAAATAAAAGTCGCTTCGGATCCAGAGTCGAGCAACGCGCGAGCGGGGTATGTCACACCTGCGTGACATATGTGGACAATGGCAGTGCCCAAGAGGACTCCTCGCGTGTTGGTGGCAAAACAGCTTTGCTCGGTGTTGGAACTAGTGGACTGTATGTTGGACAGAGGATGATCCGGAGCGCTTGAGACAGCGAGAGCGGTTGACGTGGAAGGGGCGTCGCGACTCGGATCTGAGACGTCGCGATGCAGAAGGGTATTGTGTCGCCGTGCACAGACATAGCAGCTATGCTGACTGGGACAGTCACGGACTTGGTGACTGCGGGCGAAACAATTAGTACATAACCCACTTTGAGTTATGTATGTCGACCTCTGTTGGACCGACATCTGCAGGAACTTGGTGCAGACCCGCACGGGGTGATTCTCTTTGGAGCAGAGATCACATTTTGGAGACGCTACCCTGATGATGGATCTGTAGGAGTGAATCCGATCCGGTCCTGAGCTTCTTGGAGTGGCCTTGGAATGGCTGGCTCGTAGGGGCTGACTGTTCGAGACGGGCGATATGACATCCTCGATGGCTTCAAGAGTGAGATGTCGTTCTCGGAGGAATCTGTCCATCTCTTGCCAGGTGGGGATGTCATGTTTCTTCAATAAGCTTTGCTCCCAAAGGGCAAGGGTCGTCTTAGGAAGCTTGGAGGAGCAAAGAAAGATTAGGAGACAATCCCAGTTGTCTGTGGAGACGTCAGAGTGTTCTAACGCTGTCAGACAACCGTGAATTGTGCTATGTAATCCTTTGAGGGCCTCTTCAGACTCTGTGGTAACTGGAGATAGATTGAACAGGATCTTAAGCTGACTATTAGCCAATAGCCGCTTGTTTTCAAACCTTTCAGAGAGAGCGGCCCACGCTGAACAGAAGCCGTCGTTAGTCAGCGGAGATCGTGCTACAATTGCCTTGGCCTCGCCACTTGTTTTGGCGTTCAAATGGAACAGCTTTTCTACGGGAGTCAACTGAGGGTTGTTGATGTAGATTGCTGTGAAAAGATCTCGGAACGTGGGCCATTTGGTGTAATCCCCGTGGAACACCTCAGTGTCACAGGGGGTAGTTGACAGCCAGTGGAAATGGCAACTGTAGGAGCGGGAGGAGCTGCAGGACGGAGCAGAGTAGATGCATGGTCAATCTGCTGGCTTAGCATGGCAACACACTGCTCATATATGTGGTAGCAGTGGTCGTAGGTCGACTCCATGGCCAAAACATCATCGCTCATTTCTTTAGGATTAAGAAGACGAGAGCAACGCTCGTATTCAGACTCAACTTTGTGCCACAAGGAGTTAATGTGGTCACGTCGGACTTGGAGTGTGTAGAGAGTAGGAGTTCCTCTCGAGGGTCTGTTGAGTCGATCATTAAACTGGATAAGTTTTCTTGCGATGGTGTTGAAGTCGGAAAGGGCCATGACAGATGTGGAGTGACTTAAGGGTACTGCAGAGGGATGGGTCTTGTCGTTAAGACGAGAAGACGACGGGATTGGGGCAGGCAAATTGAGGCCTGCTGAAATGGGCGATATGGAAAATCGTCTGACACTGTTTGATGCTGCAACAGATGAGGATGAACACGATCGAAAAAAATAGTGTATCACCGATTCACAGTACAGAGGTGGATCTAATTAGATATCCACAGGTGTAGAATACTGCACACTGCCGAACACAGTTGGATCAATATAAAATCCGCAAAAAACACAAACAAATGCTTGCTTATCTTTATTTTTGGACGTCAGTGCGTGAGTGCGAGTGAACAGCGCAAAGTAAGACAAGCTGATAACGGACGGCCGGTCAGCAACTATACATACAAAACCACACACACGTATTGAGACGTGTGCTTGTATATTTGTATGTATGTATGCATAGCTGTAACTCGGCTCAGCTGTAATTTCCTGCTGAGTACGTTCAACTTTGCGTTTCGTTTTGTTTTTATGGATTTAAAAACAAACGCGAGACAATCGAACTTTTATGAGGAATCACACTTGTACTTATCTTGTACTTAGCTTTGTACTTAGCTTTGAAATTCCCGCGGTGCGAGCCGGTAAAGACGAAAGGATATTCGTCCCGAAAGGATATTCTATCGAAAGGATATTCGCTCCGGCTCGAAGGACCAAATGTTGTAGTGGGCGGGAATGGAACCTGGGGTCCTAGGGTGTGTGATTCCTGTGATATTGAGCGGCGAAGAATCCGCTGCTCGTCGCTGTGGAGTTGAGTGGTCAGCTACTGTTATGTGTCCGCTGCTGTTGTATGTACGTATGTACATAGGTTGATGAGCTGCGGAGTGAGGGGGTAGTGGAGTTGGTAAAACAATACGCGGGGTTGCACTTGTTTTAATAACTGTTGCTTTATTTTGGCAACTTGGGGCACAAGAGTATGTGCTGCATTAAAAAACTATTTACAAAAAAAGGGCGGTCGAATTGCTTAGTCGGGGGTGACTTGCGAGATTATTTATATTTGAGTGCTAATTAGCGGAGGTCAACTCCACGATAGCCGATCGTCGGGTATCGATACTATCGATGGGGAGTATCGTGTGGAGCAGCCGTATCAGCTGCTCGGCGTTGCCATCTGACGCAAACATATGTGTATGCATATGAAAGTCTTTTTTTTTAATTTTTATTTTAAATTTACGATCTATCTATCTAAAGATAATAAATAAATAATATGACAAAGGGAATAACAGAAATTATATATAATTTTTTAACATATAGGTAATATCACTGATCATATAACATATAGATGGGACATTTCATACAACGAAAACGGCCACGAAATTTCTTAGCGAGATACCCCAGTTAATTTTATAAGTAAATAACTATACAGTATGTCACACAATTGTTTGCAATGGAAAGAAAGACATAAAATTTGATGTTTAAACTCAATTTTAATATGGAAAAAGTTACATTTTTAATATTTTTTTTTTCTATTATGTCAAGAATATTATTTTCTATTAAACTATAAAACAAAAATATTAACTTTTTATTTCCATAACATTAAAAAATAACAAAAACTTAAAAATGACGATTTTCCATGTGTCACATAATTGTTTGCAAAAACGTAAACATTGCTTAAATATTAGTCAAATCTTAACAATAATTAACTTTTTTACATTAATACTTTGTGTGATGTCCTTTGGCATCATAAACTGCTCGTAATCGCCGAGGCATTGAATTAATAAGATTATTTATATCATAATATTGGGGAATTAGCTGCCACTCTTCCTCAATGGCTTTGATTAAAGCTACTTTAGTTGTAGGGCACCGTTTTGCCACTTTCTTCTTTAACAATGCCCACAAATTTTCAATTGGGTTTAAGTCTGGACTTTGGGCGGGTGCGTCAATAACATGGCTGCAGTTATATAACAGCCAGGACCTGCAGATATACGATTTGTGTTTTGGATCATTATCCTGATATAATTTGAACTGCATTTTGTTGGGGTTTTCTGGATGTATGAATCCAAACTTGAGGGCGCTTTCTGTCAATTCCTTTTTAAGGATATCTAAGTAGTACTCCTTCGTCATAATTTCATTGAAAATTGGAAGGACGCCCACGCCTTTGGATGAAATACATCCCCACACCATTACTGAAAGTTTTCCAAATTTGATTGTTGGTATTATATTCTTCTGGTGGAGGGCCGTATTGGGTTTTCTCCACACTCTGGTTGGTCCATCATTACAATACAACATTATTTTGGTCTCATCACAAAAAATTACATTTTTCCAATAATCGGTGTCGTTGTTTAAGTTAGTTTTTGCGTACTGCAGACGTCTTTCAACATTTATTGCTGACAACATTGGTTTCTTCCTGGCCACATAGGAAGAGTACTGGCGAGATTTGAGAAATCTTCTAATAGTCTCATAACTCACATCCGTTTTGGAACACTTTTTTATTTCCAGTGTCAACTCTCTTAACGGTGTTTGTGGTTTTAAGTTGATTACTTTCAAAATTTTTGATTCGTCGCGCCAAGACAGCTTCTGTGGTCGGCCTCCAGAATTGTTCAGACAAAGTCGATTTTCTTTTTCCGCCCTATTAATAAAATTATAGATTGTTCTTAACTTAATATTAAACATATCCGCTATATCATAAGGCGATTCTCCCTTATAATAGTGATAATAAACTAATTGTATTAAATTCTCACTAGTGCGCCTTCCGGGCATATTTGAAATGGTCTATTTACATCAGAATCCAATGAACTACTGCTTAAAATTATTATCAAACTCTAATAAATTGAATGTGAAAGAAGACTGCAAAAAAAAAAACGGTAATTTTTGTACCGTTTCAGCGTCTACGTCTGATCTTGCACGTTGTTTACATATTTTGCAAACAATTATGTGACACATGGAAAATCGTCATTTTTAAGTTTTTGTTATTTTTTAATGTTATGGAAATAAAAAGTTAATATTTTTGTTTTATAGTTCAATAGAAAATAATATTCTTGACATAATAGCAAAAAAAAAATATTAAAAATGTAACTTTTTCCATATTAAAATTGAGTTTAAACATCAAATTTTATGTCTTTCTTTCCATTGCAAACAATTGTGTGACATACTGTATATAAATGATATATAAATATTGATACTTCAATATTCATACAAATGAATAAATATTAAATCATCTTATATATATGGGATTTTAAGAATATATATGAATTTCAAAGTAAATGTATGTGCCTAATTTATATTAGAGTACATCAATATTGAGTTGATGGAAAGCAGAGGGAAAAACAGTGAAACCGCAAAAGGCTCATTATATCAGTTATGGTTCCTTAGATCGTTAACAGTTACTTGGATAACTGTGGTAATTCTAGAGCTAATACATGCAACTAAAACACGGACCTTTTGGGACGTGTGCTTTTATTAGGCTAAAACCAAGCGATCGTAAGATCGTTACATTGGTTGAACTCTATATAACATGCAGGTCGTATGGTCTTGTACCGAAGACAGATCTTTCAAATGTCTGCCCTATCAACATTTGATGGTTGTATTTAGGACTACAATGGTTGCAACGGGTAACGGGGAATCAGGGTTCGATTCCGGAGAGGAGCCTGAGAAATGGCTACCACATCTAAGGAAGGCAGCAGGCGCGTAAATCACCCACTTCCAGCTCGGGGAGGTAGTGACGAAAAATAACAGTACAGGACTCATATCCGAGGCCCTGTAATTGGAATGAGTACACTTTAAATCCTTTAACCAGGCCCGGTCCAATTAGAGGGCAAGTCTGGTGCCAGCAGCCGCGGTAATGCCAGCTCCAATAGCGTATATTAAAGTTGTTCCTGTTAAAACGTTCGTAGTTGAACTTGTGCTTCATACTGGTAGTACAACTTACAATTTTAGTTCGAACTATATCTTTATGTATGTAAGCGTATTACCGGTGGAGTTCTTATGTGTAATTTAATATTTGTATTAAATTGCATGTTCCTCCTATTTAAAAACCTGCATTAGTGCTCTTCATCGAGTGTTATTGTGGGCCGGTACAATTACTTTGCACAAATTAGAGTGCTTAAAGCAGGCTTCAAACGCCTGAATATTCTGTGCATGGGATAGTGAAATAAGACCTCTGTTCTACATTCATTGGTTTTAGGATCAAGAGGTAATGATTAATAGAAGCAGTTTGGGGAATTAGTATTACGACGCGAGAGGTGAAATTCTTGGACCTTCGTAAGACCAACTTTAGCGAAAGCATTTGCCAAAGATGTTTTCATTAATCAAGAACGAAAGTTAGAGGTTCGAAGGCGTCTGGGTATCATTAAGTGCCAGTTCACGCTGACTCAATCGAATACACTGCCTTTGTGACCCCAGACGGTCAGTATGAATATTTGGCGATGACATTTGATCTGAAAAATGCTCCTTCGGTTTTTCAAAGAGCTGTAATAAAAAGCACTAGGTGAACTAGCATATTTTTTGTTATTGTTTATATGGACGACATAATGATTGTAGCATCCACCAAGGAAGAAGCACTTGAGAGACTAGAAAGTGTATTAAAAGTTTTAACAGAAGCTGGTTTTTCGTTCAACGTAGAAAAATGTTCTTTTCTGAGAGAAACTGTGCAGTATTTGGGGTATGAAGTACATGCTGGCGAGATTCGTCCAAATTTGCGGAAGATTGAAGCATTATGTGCGTTGTCATCACATAGTTCCGTTACCACATTACGTCAATTCATAGGATTGGCTTCATATTTTCGACAGTTCATCCCTGGATTTTCTCAGCTTATGAAGTCTCTCTATTCTCTCACATCTGAGAAAAATAAATTTGTTTGGAAAGATGAGCATGAGGTAATTCGTAAACGAGTTGTCGAGCAAGCCAGTTTTAACGATATTTGATCCACAGCATCCCATTGAGCTGCATACGAACGCGAGCTCAATTGGATATGGCGCTATACTTTTTGCATCGCACTGCAAGCAAACCCTATGTAGTGGAATATTTCAGTAAAGCTACTAGTCCTTACACATCAAGATACACATCGTATGAGTTAGAAACACTTGCCGTTGTGAATGCTGCGAAACATTTCAAGCACTTTTTGTATGGTAGAAAGTTTGTTCTCTTTACTGACTGCAATTCACTGAAAGCGTCAAGAACAAAAAATCGAATTATCGTCCAGAGTATACCGATGTTGGGCATTTTTACAGTCTTTTGATTTTCACATAGAGTACCGAGAGGGAAAACGCATGGCACACGTAGATTTCTTTTCACGAAATCAAATCAAACAAAAAAAAAAACCAATACAAGACAAAAAAAAAAAAAAAGAGAAAAAGTTGATAAGCATCACGAAAAATTGGATTCAGGCAGAACAACATCGTGATCAGGACATATCGAACAAAAAGAAAACTTAATGAAGGTGAACTTTCGGAAGATTTCCTTACAACATATGAGATGAGAGCCAATGTGTTTTACAAAAGATTCAATGAAACGAAAAACTCGTTGTCTGCCAGTCATACCCAGGTTTTCAGATGGTCAATCATCAATCAGGTTCACGAGTCGATTCTGCATTTGGATTGGAAAAAGACACTTGACAAAGTGTATGACCATTATTGGTTTGCGGAAATGTCAAAGTATGTGCGAAAATTTGTCGAAAACTGTATAACCTGCAGAGTGACAAAATCGGCGTCGGGAAAGTTCAAGCCGAATTACATCCAATTCCGAAAGTGAGTATACCGTGGCACACGTTGCATATAGATATCACAGGAAAACTAAGTGGCAAGAACGACCGAAAGGAATACATAATAGTTCAGATTGATGGTTTTACAAAGTATGTTCACTTGTACCATACTTTTAAGTTAGATGCAAACAGCTGCATAGACGCATTAAAATCTTCTATTGCTTTGTTTGGCGTGCCTAATCGTCTAGTGGCTGACCAGGGCAGAAGTTTTACTGGAACAAAATTTGTCGAGATTTGTGCTTCTCAGAACTTCATTTGATAGCAACTGGTGCTAGTCGTGCTAATGGACAGGTCGGAAGAGTAATGAGTACCTTGAAAAATTTGTTGACTGTGGTCGGATCTAGTGAAAGGTCATGGCAGGATGCTTTGGGTGAAGTACAGCTGTCATTGAATTGTACTAATAATAGAGTTACGAAATCTAGTCCGTTAGAACTGTTAATCGGCAAGTGCTCACGACCCCCTGGTTTAGTACCTATTTGTGACGAGGAAAGTGAGGTTGATTTAAGTAAACAGAGAATAGAAGCGGTAAAGAATATGGAAGATGCAGCTTAATACGAGAAAACAAGATTTGACAAAGGTAGAGCTCTAGTAGTTAAATTTAGTGTAGGTGATTATGTCCTTCTTAAAAACAGTGAGCGACAACAAACTAAGTTAGTTTCGTGGACCTTTTATAGTAACAGAAGTGTTAGACGGTGATCGATATAATTTAAAATTTTTAACAAGCAAGAGACAGTATAAATATCCCCATGAGAGCTTACGCAGAATGCCGAAGGGGCATGTACCACACTAGTTAGACATAGATGGAGGTGAATAAAGTTCCACTTGTTAGGAAGCGGGTCGAGGACCGTGGTTACCAGTGTGGCATTGGTTTAGTGTGAAACGGTGAAAAAGACCGTAGAAGTCCAGTGTGGCACTGGCAGAAGACGGATGAAACAGGCCGTAAAGGCTAGTGTGGCACTAGCAAATGAAACGGGTGAAAAAGACCGTAGAAGTCCAGTGTGGCACTGGCAGAAGACGGATGAAACAGGCCGTAAAGTCTAGTGTGGCACTAGCATGAATTCAAGACCAATGTGACACTGGTGTATTGTAATGTGAAGTTGTCGATGCAATGCGGCGGTACCTGTCCCGAAGGTTATTTAAGATAGAAATTAATGTAAGATCATTAAATAATTAAGAAAAATATAGAAAAAAGGATTGTAATTAAAAATTAAGGGAATTTATGTTAAATAAAGTTGGAAACGAAAGCTGTGGATGGTTTCTATGATAGGTTGTGTGACACGAGGACGTGTATACATTATTATATGTGTTTATGCAGTATTAAAAGTCTTTTTTTTAATTTTTACTTTAATAAATTTACGATCTATCTATCTAAAGATAATAAGTAAATAATATGACAAAGGGAATAACAGAAATTATATATAATTTTTTAACATATAGGTAATATCACTGACCATATAACATATAGATGGGACATTTCATACAACGAAAACGGCCACGAAATTTCTTAGCGAGATACCCCAGTTAATTTTATAAGTAAATAACTATATATAAATGATATATAAATATTGATACTTCAATATTCATACAAATGAATAAATATTAAATCATCTTATATATATGGGATTTTAAGAATATATATGAATTTCAAAGTAAATGTATGTGCCTAATTTATATTAGAGTACATCAATATTGAGTTGATGGAAAGCAGAGGGAAAAACAGTGAAACCGCAAAAGGCTCATTATATCAGTTATGGTTCCTTAGATCGTTAACAGTTACTTGGATAACTGTGGTAATTCTAGAGCTAATACATGCAACTAAAACACGGACCTTTTGGGACGTGTGCTTTTATTAGGCTAAAACCAAGCGATCGTAAGATCGTTACATTGGTTGAACTCTATATAACATGCAGGTCGTATGGTCTTGTACCGAAGACAGATCTTTCAAATGTCTGCCCTATCAACATTTGATGGTTGTATTTAGGACTACAATGGTTGCAACGGGTAACGGGGAATCAGGGTTCGATTCCGGAGAGGGAGCCTGAGAAATGGCTACCACATCTAAGGAAGGCAGCAGGCGCGTAAATCACCCACTTCCAGCTCGGGGAGGTAGTGACGAAAATAACAGTACAGGACTCATATCCGAGGCCCTGTAATTGGAATGAGTACACTTTAAATCCTTTAACCAGGCCCGGTCCAATTAGAGGGCAAGTCTGGTGCCAGCAGCCGCGGTAATGCCAGCTCCAATAGCGTATATTAAAGTTGTTCCAGTTAAAACGTTCGTAGTTGAACTTGTGCTTCATACTGGTAGTACAACTTACAATTTTAGTTCGAACTATATCTTTATGTATGTAAGCGTATTACCGGTGGAGTTCTTATGTGTAATTTAATATTTGTATTAAATTGCATGTTCCTCCTATTTAAAAACCTGCATTAGTGCTCTTCATCGAGTGTTATTGTGGGCCGGTACAATTACTTTGCACAAATTAGAGTGCTTAAAGCAGGCTTCAAACGCCTGAATATTCTGTGCATGGGATAGTGAAATAAGACCTCTGTTCTACATTCATTGGTTTTGGGATCAAGAGGTAATGATTAATAGAAGCAGTTTGGGGAATTAGTATTACGACGCGAGAGGTGAAATTCTTGGACCTTCGTAAGACCAACTTTAGCGAAAGCATTTGCCAAAGATGTTTTCATTAATCAAGAACGAAAGTTAGAGGTTCGAAGGCGATCAGATACCGCCCTAGTTCTAACCATAAACGATGCCAGCTAGCAATTGGGTGTAGCTACTTTTATGGCTCTCTCAGTCGCTTCCCGGGAAACCAAAGCTTTTGGGCTCCGGGGGAAGTATGGTTGCAAAGCTGAAACTTAAAGGAATTGACGGAAGGGCACCACCAGGAGTGGAGCCTGCGGCTTAATTTGACTCAACACGGGAAAACTTACCAGGTCCGAACATAAGTGTGTAAGACAGATTGATAACTCTTTCTCGAAACTATGGGTGGTGGTGCATGGCCGTTCTTAGTTCGTGGAGTGATTTGTCTGGTTAAGTCCGATAACGAACGAGACTCAAATATATTAAATAGATATATTCATGATTATGGCTTTGAATCTTATATAGCCTTCATTCATCGTGGCAGTAAAATGTTTATTGTGTTTGAATATGTTTATGTAAGTGGAGCCGTACCTGTTGGTTTGTCCCATTATAAGGACACTATAAGCTTCTTAAATGGACAAATTGCGTCTAGCAATAATGAGATTGGGCAATAACAGGTCTGTGATGTCCTTAGATGTCCTGGGCTGCACGCGCGCTACAATGAAAGCATGTTGTATAAACGCAACAACCTAAATTACAATGTTGTACCTAATATAGGTTAATGTTATAAATATGTTGATATATTTTTGGCTTATTTGTAACTAAGACATTTCGTAACATTCTTTTAGGTATAAAATTTAATTTTATTGAAGGAATTGATATATGCCAGTAAAATGGTGTATTTTTAATTTCTTTCAATAAAAACTTTAATGACGCAATGAAATAAAACCAAATTTGTATCACTCGACTCATGGGTCGATGAAGAACGCAGCAAACTGTGCGTCATCGTGTGAACTGTAGGACACATAAACATCGACATTTTGAACGCATATCGCAGTTCATGCTGTTATGGTACTTTAATTAATTTAGAGTGCTGCTTCGACTACATATGGTTGAGCAGTTCAGTAGCTGTTAAACTGTAATGGTCAGGCTGCCGGCAGCGACTGCGCTGCTCTCTCTCTCTCTCTGTAACTGTTCTGCAGCCTCGCAGATCGGCAACGGCTTTCTACACATCCTATTGTCTGCATTTCAAATTATTACTGTCACTCTCAATTTACATCTGCTACACATCAGTCGAACTGTCAACCCGTGTCAAGACTCTAAAGTTCTTCTAATAAACAATCTAAAACCAACTTCAGATGCCAGTTTATTTTTACCGTGCATTTTTCCATTTGTGATTTATATCATTAACGCCGCTAAAAAACCTTAGTAGTTCAACTTTTGGAGGCCCCGGAGAGATCTAAATAAAGTGAAAAAACAATATTCGCGCTAGACAAGCATTAAATATTTCACAAAGTTTACGAGTGCCGCGAACCAGTGTGCTGCGACAGGTAAACGTTGTTGGTGCAAATAGTGTTAAACGTTTGATCTTGTGCGCACACACAAGCATTTCCGTATACCGAGCTTGACCGTTATCGCGCGCTCTCTTTGTGCTGTGTTCTTTGCTTCAACTGTTTAAGCAATTACGTTTACAATATGCAAAACGAGCTGCCAAGCACAATCGCGTCCGGAGACGTTGGTACACCTTTAAACAGGGTTCCATATTTAAGGCGAAAGGCGTCGTCAATTTTTGACAGTGCAATGCGGTTGGACTAAACGTTGCATGATGAGTGTGTCCAGGCGTATAGTGCAGCAGACATAATGGTTCGACTTGAACTCATCGAACAAATGCAAGCCACCTTTAATTTAACTCACAACAGTCTAGAGGAGCTAGACTATGATGAGATTGGCAGTGAATTGCGTGACAAATTTGATGAGCTGATTTTGTCACTTAAAAGTAGGCTTCGTGTCCAGCTTGAGCGTCGTAAGTTGCGTGCCCCACCTTCATCCACCATGAGACCTGATGACAGGTTTGGGCAGTCAAGTAGTGCCTCCGAAAGGACTCTTCAAATTCGACTGCCTGAGCTTAAGCTTCCAACGTTTTCTGGTGGGTACACTGAATATGCAGATTTTGCGTCGGTTTTCAGAACATTGGTTGATGAAGATTCACACCTGGAGCCCATAGAGAAATTCCAGCATCTCCGCTCATGCCTATCGGGATGTGCTTTGGAAGCGATTCGTTCTCTGGAGGTCTCGAGCTCGAATTACCCCGTGGCCTTGGAAATTCTTCGCAGGCGGTTCAGCAACAAGAAGCTCGTATTCCAGGCCCACGTGATGGAGATCTTAGCGCTCCGGCTCGTAGATCCTGCTTCAGCGACAACCTTGAGAGCATTTGCTGACAAAGTAAATGCACACATACGTGCATTGCAGTCGTTAGGGAGTTTGGAGCAGATAGCAGGCTGCATGGTCGTTCAAATACTTCTGCAAAGGTTGGACAGGGCAACACAATCTGACTGGGAGGAAAGGTCTGCCATCGACCAAGTGCCCACCACCGACGGGTTCCTTCATTTTTTGGACACTCGATGCCAGCGCCTTGAAAGTGTGCAGCATGCCATGGCCGCGTTATCGGCTGGCAGTCCAAGTAAGTCAAGTAGGATGGCGTCTGCACATGCTGCGAAGCTGATGGGCATGGAATTTATTCGTGTCCTCGATTTTTGGGCATGACGGCATCACAGCGTTATAATGAGGCTTGTCGACTCGGAAGGTGCATCAATTGTCTCAAATTTGGGCATACTGCTCGGAGGTGTAATGCCGGCCATTGTCGGAAATGTAAGGAAAGGCATCACACATTGCTTCACAATGATGGTTCGCAGGATCCAGTGTCCATATCTGCTCAGCCAGATGCTGCGCCTTCCGTACCACAGCAATACAGAGCACTTGCTGCTCAGAGCATTCAGCCAACAACCGTTCTCCTAGCGACGGCTATCGTTCTTGTGCGCGATCGACATGGATCACTAGTGCCGTGCCGCGTCTTGTTAGATTCGGGCTCCCAGCTGCACATGGTCACGTCCCGATTTGCTCATGCTCTGCGGCTAAAAAGGTCGCATTCTGGGACAACTGTGGCTGGCGTTGGTGACTCATCCGTCACCACTGACGGATCCACAGTACGCATATGTCTGCAATCTCGGGTCTCGCAGTACTCTACAACCTTCATGGCACTCGTGGCTCCTGCAATTACTGATTGCCAGCCCAGCTATAAGCTGAACACCTCTGCTTGGAATATACCCGTCAACATAACTCTCGCTGATCCAGATTTCTACATTCCGCAGCGAATAGACATTCTAATTGGTGCCAGTTTATTTTATAAGCAAGTGTTCAAACTTGATACAGTTACATATGTAAAATGTACCGTTGCGTTCAAGTGTCTAATTCTGACAGCTATTACCAGTGCATCTTATGTCGTAATTCACCAGAGCAGGACTTGCAAGTGTTCAAACTTGATACAGTTACTTACCAAAGCAGCCTCATTCTTATCTGTAAGTGCAATGCATCAGCTATCTGTTGACGAGAGGGGATCGTTTCCTATCGGATCTTCGTCTTTGCGAGAGGACTTCTATGTCGATGTCTTCATATCTGGAGCTGAGTCTGTGGAGAAGGCAGTCGAGAAGATGCAGCAGACAACTAGCATCTTAGCACAAGGCTGCTTCAAGTTACGGAAATGGTTATCCAGTCACCCAGAGGTTCTCGAAAGTATCTTGGATGAGGAGAAAGAAAGCTTCTTAAAGTTCAAGGATGGCAGCGATATTACCAAAACTCTTGGTTTGGCTTGGGACCCGACATCTGATGTTTTGCTGTTCTGATTGACTGCATTGGAAGCTGGATCTAAACCCTGTAGACGTTCAGTGTTGGCCACGATCGCCAGATTTTATGATCCACTAGGGATTTCTCGGACCAACTATTACGAAGGCCAAGATCTTTCTTCAGCATCTCTGTAAGGACAAGTTGCACTGGGATGAAAGCCTATCGCTAGCTCATAGCACTACTTGGCGTGAGCTGTGCGATGGATTCCAGTCAATACAAAGCATTGCTTTTCCAAGAGTCGTTCTTCGACAGAATGAAGAGTTAGAGCTCCATGGCTTCTGTGATTTCTTCCAGCGAAAGTGCTTATGGAGCTTGTATTTATGTGGTTTCTAAAGGAACTGCTCCAATGAGTAATTTGTTGTGCTCGAAATCTAGAGTGGCCTCCGAAAGGACTCTTCAAATTCGACTGCCTGAGCTTAAGCTTCCAACGTTTTCTGGTGGGTACACTGAATATGCAGATTTTGCGTCGGTATTCAGAACATTGGTTGATGAAGATTCACACCTGGAGCCCATAGAGAAATTCCTGCATCTCCGCTCATGCCTATCGGGATGTGCTTTGGAAGCGATTCGTTCTCTGGAGGTCTCGAGCTCGAATTACCCCGTGGCCTTGGAAATTCTTCGCAGGCGGTTCAGCAACAAGAAGCTCGTGTTCCAGGCCCACGTGATGGAGATCTTAGCGCTCCGGCTCGTAGATCCTGCTTCAGCGACAACCTTGAGAGCATTTGCTGACAAAGTAAATGCACACATACGTGCATTGCAGTCGTTAGGGAGTTTGGAGCAGATAGCAGGCTGCATGGTCGTTCAAATACTTCTGCAAAGGTTGGACAGGGCAACACAATCTGACTGGGAGGAGAGGTCTGCCATCGACCAAGTGCCCACCACCGACGGGTTCCTTCATTTTTTGGACACTCGATGCCAGCGCCTTGAAAGTGTGCAGCATGCCATGGCCGCGTTATCGGCTGGCAGTCCAAGTAAGTCAAGTAGGATGGCGTCTGCACATGCTGCGAAGCTGATGGGCATGGAATTTATTCGTGTCCTCGATTTTTGGGCATGACGGCATCACAGCGTTATAAGGAGGCTTGTCGACTCGGAAGGTGCATCAATTGTCTCAAATTTGGGCATACTGCTCGGAGGTGTAATGCCGGCCATTGTCGGAAATGTAAGGAAAGGCATCACACATTGCTTCACAATGATGGTTCGCAGGATCCAGTGTCCATATCTGCTCAGCCAGATGCTGCGCCTTCCGTACCACAGCAATACAGAGCACTTGCTGCTCAGAGCATTCAGCCAACAACCGTTCTCCTAGCGACGGCTATCGTTCTTGTGCGCGATCGACATGGATCACTAGTGCCGTGCCGCGTCTTGTTAGATTCGGGCTCCCAGCTGCACATGGTCACGTCCCGATTTGCTCATGCTCTGCGGCTAAAAAGGTCGCATTCTGGGACAACTGTGGCTGGCGTTGGTGACTCATCCGTCACCACTGACGGATCCACAGTACGCATATGTCTGCAATCTCGGGTCTCGCAGTACTCTACAACCTTCACGGCACTCGTGGCTCCTGCAATTACTGATTGCCAGCCCAGCTATAAGCTGAACACCTCTGCTTGGAATATACCCGTCAACATAACTCTCGCTGATCCAGATTTCTACATTCCGCAGCGAATAGACATTCTAATTGGTGCCAGTTTATTTTATAAGCAAGTGTTCAAACTTGATACAGTTACATATGTAAAATGTACCGTTGCGTTCAAGTGTCTAATTCTGACAGCTATTACCAGTGCATCTTATGTCGTAATTCACCAGAGCAGGACTTGCAAGTGTTCAAACTTGATACAGTTACTTACCAAAGCAGCCTCATTCTTATCTGTAAGTGCAATGCATCAGCTATCTGTTGACGAGAGGGGATCGTTTCCTATCGGATCTTCGTCTTTGCGAGAGGACTTCTATGTCGATGTCTTCATATCTGGAGCTGAGTCTGTGGAGAAGGCAGTCGAGAAGATGCAGCAGACAACTAGCATCTTAGCACAAGGCTGCTTCAAGTTACGGAAATGGTTATCCAGTCACCCAGAGGTTCTCGAAAGTATCTTGGATGAGGAGAAAGAAAGCTTCTTAAAGTTCAAGGATGGCAGCGATATTACCAAAACTCTTGGTTTGGCTTGGGACCCGACATCTGATGTTTTGCTGTTCTGATTGACTGCATTGGAAGCTGGATCTAAACCCTGTAGACGTTCAGTGTTGGCCACGATCGCCAGATTTTATGATCCACTAGGATTTCTCGGACCAACTATTACGAAGGCCAAGATCTTTCTTCAGCATCTCTGTAAGGACAAGTTGCACTGGGATGAAAGCCTATCGCTAGCTCATAGCACTACTTGGCGTGAGCTGTGCGATGGATTCCAGTCAATACAAAGCATTGCTTTTCCAAGAGTCGTTCTTCGATAGAATGAAGAGTTAGAGCTCCATGGCTTCTGTGATTTCTTCCAGCGAAAGTGCTTATGGAGCTTGTATCTATGTGGTTTCTAAAGGAACTGCTCCAATGAGTAATTTGTTGTGCTCGAAATCTAGAGTGGCCTCCGAAAGGACTCTTCAAATTCGACTGCCTGAGCTTAAGCTTCCAACGTTTTCTGGTGGGTACACTGAATATGCAGATTTTGCGTCGGTATTCAGAACATTGGTTGATGAAGATTCACACCTGGAGCCCATAGAGAAATTCCAGCATCTCCGCTCATGCCTATCGGGATGTGCTTTGGAAGCGATTCGTTCTCTGGAGGTCTCGAGCTCGAATTACCCCGTGGCCTTGGAAATTCTTCGCAGGCGGTTCAGCAACAAGAAGCTCGTGTTCCAGGCCCACGTGATGGAGATCTTAGCGCTCCGGCTCGTAGATCCTGCTTCAGCGACAACCTTGAGAGCATTTGCTGACAAAGTAAATGCACACATACGTGCATTGCAGTCGTTAGGGAGTTTGGAGCAGATAGCAGGCTGCATGGTCGTTCAAATACTTCTGCAAAGGCTGGACAGGGCAACACAATCTGACTGGGAGGAAAGGGCTGCCATCGACCAAGTGCCCACCACCGACGGGTTCCTTCATTTTTTGGACACTCGATGCCAGCGCCTTGAAAGTGTGCAGCATGCCATGGCCGCGTTATCGGCTGGCAGTCCAAGTAAGTCAAGTAGGATGGCGCTAGTCGTTAGTCAGGGTAACCCTCACGTCTGCACAAGCTGATGGGCATGGAATTTATTCGTGTCCTCGATTTTTGGGCATGACGTCATCACAGCGTTATAAGGAGGCTTGTCGACTCGGAAGGTGCATCAATTGTCTCAAATTTGGGCATACTGCTCGGAGGTGTAATGCCGGCCATTGTCGGAAATGTAAGGAAAGGCATCACACATTGCTTCACAATGATGGTTCGCAGGATCCAGTGTCCATATCTGCTCAGCCAGATGCTGCGCCTTCCGTACCACAGCAATACAGAGCACTTGCTGCTCAGAGCATTCAGCCAACAACCGTTCTCCTAGCGACGGCTATCGTTCTTGTGCGCGATCGACATGGATCACTAGTGCCGTGCCGCGTCTTGTTAGATTCGGGCTCCCAGCTGCACATGGTCACGTCCCGATTTGCTCATGCTCTGCGGCTAAAAAGGTCGCATTCTGGGACAACTGTGGCTGGCGTTGGTGACTCACCCGTCACCACTGACGGATCCACAGTACGCATATGTCTGCAATCTCGGGTCTCGCAGTACTCTACAACCTTCACGGCACTCGTGGCTCCTGCAATTACTGATTGCCAGCCCAGCTATAAGCTGAACACCTCTGCTTGGAATATACCCGTCAACATAACTCTCGCTGATCCAGATTTCTACATTCCGCAGCGAATAGACATTCTAATTGGTGCCAGTTTATTTTATGAGCAGATTATCGGGCAGATCCACTTGGCTTCAGGATTGCCTTTATTGCAGAAAACTCGGCTTGGTTGGGTGGTCTCCGGTGGAGGCGAAAAGACTGTTGGTTCCACGCTACTGACCACTCAGGATCAGGAGGAAAACACCAGCGCTGCATTAGGGGCAGGTCTTGATGAATTAGTTCGCCGGTTTTGGGAGATTGACAGTTGTGAAGCAACGTCCTCAAGGCTCAGCCAGGAAGAGATGGAATGAAGAGAACATTTTTTTAAAACACACACTCGCCTTTCTTCTGGAGCGTATGTTGTAAGTTTGCCAATGGATCTTACTACATATCCCTTGGGAGAATCATACACGCAAGCATATCGACGGTTTCTGACTCTTGAGCGAAAGCTGCAGCGCAATCCTCTGCTAAATGAGCAATACTCCTCATTTATGTCTGAGTACTTGCAATTGAATCACATGACGCTTGTTAGCCCAGAAGATCTTAGTCATTGCAAGTATTTTCTGATACACCACTGTGTTCTGAAGGAGGACAGCTCAACCACTAAGCTCCGTGCTGTGTGATCGGCTGCTACATCATCTGGCCACTCTTTGAATGATGTTATGCTGTCAGGTCCTATTATACAGCCACGATTACTTCACATTTTACTTCGGTTCCGAAGTTACCAGGTTGCACTAACTGGAGACATATGTAAAATGTACCGTTGCGTTCAAGTGTCTAATTCTGACAGCTATTACCAGTGCATCTTATGTCGTAATTCACCAGAGCAGGACTTGCAAGTGTTCAAACTTGATACAGTTACTTACCAAAGCAGCCTCATTCTTATCTGTAAGTGCAATGCATCAGCTAACTGTTGACGAGAGGGGATCGTTTCCTATCGGATCTTCGTCTTTGCGAGAGGACTTCTATGTCGATGTCTTCATATCTGGAGCTGAGTCTGTGGAGAAGGCAGTCGAGAAGATGCAGCAGACAACTAGCATCTTAGCACAAGGCTGCTTCAAGTTACGGAAATGGTTATCCAGTCACCCAGAGGTTCTCGAAAGTATCTTGGATGAGGAGA
Source organism: Drosophila quadrilineata (assembly GCA_018150725.1). Lineage (NCBI taxonomy): Eukaryota > Metazoa > Arthropoda > Insecta > Diptera > Drosophilidae > Drosophila > Drosophila quadrilineata. Next base: position 313,973 of record JAECWN010000432.1, on the reverse strand, counting down.
AAGAAAGCTTCTTAAAGTTCAAGGATGGCAGCGATATTACCAAAACTCTTGGTTTGGCTTGGGACCCGACATCTGATGTTTTGCTGTTCTGATTGACTGCATTGGAAGCTGGATCTAAACCCTGTAGACGTTCAGTGTTGGCCACGATCGCCAGATTTTATGATCCACTAGGATTTCTCGGACCAACTATTACGAAGGCCAAGATCTTTCTTCAGCATCTCTGTAAGGACAAGTTGCACTGGGATGAAAGCCTATCGCTAGCTCATAGCACTACTTGGCGTGAGCTGTGCGATGGATTCCAGTCAATACAAAGCATTGCTTTTCCAAGAGTCGTTCTTCGATAGAATGAAGAGTTAGAGCTCCATGGCTTCTGTGATTTCTTCCAGCGAAAGTGCTTATGGAGCTTGTATCTATGTGGTTTCTAAAGGAACTGCTCCAATGAGTAATTTGTTGTGCTCGAGAGTGGCACCATTGAAAATGCAGTCGATACCAAGGTTGGAATTATGCGGAGCGCTGCTTTTATCAAAGCTTATGGCTGAAATCCGAGAATTTGGAATATTCGCAGCTATGATGTATTGAACATCAGTATTCTAGTATGAGAAGTTAACGATTTAAGTCCTTCTTAAATGAGGCCATTTACCCACAGAGGGTGCCAGGCCCGTATAACGTTAATGATTACTAGATGGTGATTTCCGAAGAGTCGTGTTGCTTGATAGTGCAGCACTAAGTGGGTGGTAAACTCCATCTAAAGCTAAATATAACCATGAGACCGATAGTAAACAAGTACCGTAAGGGAAAGTTGAAAAGAACTCTGAATAGAGGTTAAGCCCGATGGACCTGAATATCCGTTATGGAAAATTCATCATTATAGTTCAAATATTTTATCAATATTATAATAATAGTGTGCATTTTTCCATATAAGGACATTGTAATCTATTAGTATAAACAATTTATCAAAAAATTGTGGATTATTGTTTATTTAAATTGAAATGCTTGCGTTTTAACACAAAATAAATACTACAAATTTGATAAAGTATTGATAGATTAATACGAGTACAGTGCGTTAATTCCTTGGAATGTTTATCATTGATATCCCTTCGGGACCCGTCTTGAAACACGGACCAAGGAGTCTAACATATGTGCAAGTTATTGGGATATAAACCTAATAGCGTAATTAACATGACCAATAATGGGATTAGTTTTTCAACTATTTCTAGTTGTTTAACACAATCCCGCGGCGTTCTAAATAGTTATGTATGATGGTATTTATATTATTCATGCCTCTAACTGGAATGTACCTTGAGCATATATGCTGTGACCCGAAAGATGGTGAACTATACTTGATCAGGTTGAAGTTAGGGGAATCCCTGATGGAAGACCGAAACAGTTCTGACGTGCAAATCGATTGTCAGAATTGAGTATAGGGGCGAAAGACCAATCGAGCCATCTAGTAGCTGGTTCCTTCCGAAGTTTCCCTCAGGATAGCTGGTGCATTTAAATATTATATAAAATAATCTTATCTGGTAAAGCGAATATTATATAAAATAATCTTATCTGGTAAAGCGAATGATTAGAGGCCTTAGGGTCGAAACGATCTTAACCTCTTCTCAAACTTTAAGTGGGTAAGAACCTTAACTTTCTTGATATGAAGTTTAAGGTTATGATATAATGTGCTCAGTGGGCCACTTTTGGTAAGCAGAACTGTCGCTGTGGGTTGAACCAAACGTAATGTTACGGTGCCCAAATTTACAACTCATTCAGAGACCATGAAAGGCGTTGGTTGCTTAAAACAGCAGGACGGTGATCATGGAAGTCGAAATCCGCTAAGGAGTGTGTAACAACTCACCTGCCGAAGCAACTAGCCCTTAAAATGGATGGCGCTTAAGTTGTATACCTATACATTACCGCTAAAGTAGATGATTTATATTACTTGTAATATAAATTTTGAAACTTTAGTGAGTAGGAAGGTACAATGATGTGCATAGAAGTGTTTGGCGTAAGCCTGCATGGAGCCGTCATTGCTACAGATCTTGGTGGTAGTAGCAAATAATCGAATGAGACCTTGGAGGACTGAAGTGGAGAAGGGTTTCGTGTGAACAGTGGTTGATCACGAGTTAGTCGGTCCTAAGTTCAAGGCGAAAGCCGAAAATTTTCAAGTATAAAAAAAATCAAAAATTATATTGTCAATATAAATATATGATTTTTTATACACTTGAATAATTCTGAACGAAAGGGAATACGGTTTCAATTCTGTAACCTGTTGAGTATCCGTTTGATATTAAATATGGTCCTTGTGCTCATCCTGGCAACAGGATCGACCATAAAAAAGCCGTCGAGAGATAGAAGAGTTTTCTTTTCTGTTTTAAAGTCGTACTACCACAGAAGTCTTTCGCAGAGAGATATGGTAGATGGGCTAGGAGAGCGTGGCAAAGCCAAAGGCTCTCTGCTCTCAGTTGGCCGATGCTATATAAAGTGGTTCTCATTCCCACTAACGAGTTTTGATCCGGGACTGGGCTTCGACCATAATGTGGCGGATTGCAGGGCCAAGTAGGACGTTTGCCGTCGCTGCGGCCAGGTGGGCCATCGCGTGGCTAAGTGCAGCAATGCTCTTATTTGTCGCAATTGTGCGTTTAAAGGGAACATATAATGATGTCTCCCGCATGCCCGATTTACAGTGCGATTGTTGCGAAGGCTAACGCTAGACATTAATATGGCTAGCAGTTGAATTGCCAGGTGAAGTAAATTACGCAGTAATGTGCGACGTAGACGATATGATGTGTGAGGTACTACTACTACTACTACTACAACTGCGTATGTGGGTGAGGTACTACTATTGGTGAGAAGCGAACCAATCATCCTCGGGCTAGATGTGAATGCATCGTCCCCTATGTGGTTCAGTAAGATATCCAGACTGGCGTCTGGCCCTATATGGGCTATTTGTTAGGGAGGAGGCTCTGCAAGTTCCGCAATGCAATGAGTGTGGATGAGCAGGTCGCAAACGTTAATGGGTGGATCACGAGATTTAATGAAACGATTCCAAAGAGTGCGGGCAGCCAATGATGATAAGGCTGCCGAGCTTGGGGCTGAATATAGTAGGCGCACTCGTGAATACAAGCAAAGACTTGTAGATGTAAAAGAGTCCGAGTGGCGCGCATTCCTAGAGTGCAATAGAAACGACCCCTGGGGTCGTGCCTACCAAATTGTGAGAGGTAGCGGTAGGGAACATATCATAGGCAGTTCACAACTGACGACTTGGAGTGATTGTATGAATATGCTCGTCGGTCAGTATTTCCCGAGAGAGGAGAGGCAGGATCGATCCTCTAGGTTAAAGCGAACTGGAGATTAAAATCCAGAAAGTTGCCTGGTATAGATGGCTACACGGAGGAAATGTGAAAGTGCGTCCGAAACTAGATTGCGGAGTACATAGGCACTGCTTATACGATGGCCATTTTCCCAGTGAATGGAAGAGGGTTAAAGAAGTTGTCATGCTGAAGTCGCTTGGCAGAGTTAGGAGTAATCCTCGGTCATATCGAGGGATCAGTCTCCTTCCAGTGCTTGGAAAAGTGCCTGAAGGCGTCATGATTGAAAAGCTTCACGAAAAAGTGAGTGACCAAATGTCTGATAGGCACATCTCACCGTTCTCAGAGCGCGATTGCTTTGAATGGTTGGACAATTGCGCCGAACTTAGAGAAGTGGATGGGGCCTGAGCAGGCGAGCAGTGCGTGCCATATATGATAGTCTGTTTGTTGCTTGCGAAACATATGGATCATCTGTGTGGTACAAAAGTGCTGCGACTCTTGCGGGCAGAAAGAATGTGCTGGCTTGCCAGCTTGTGACTGTGTTAGGGTGCATAGCTGTATGTCCAACCGATTCATTGGAGGCGCGTTAGGTGTTGTGTGGAGCAGCCCCCCTTGACTTAGAGGTGATGCGTAGGGCCTTACTCTACAAGATTAAGAGGCGGCTGTCATTGCTGCAGAATGAATGGCTCGCTGATAGGGATGTGGAGAGTTTAGGGCTTAGTGTGTGTAAGAGTTTGTTGTATGAGTGTTTTCTGTCTGACTGGCAAGCCAAGTGAGAATGAGCGGGTGACTCACCAATACATTCGTGATGTCACGTTTCTAGCCAGCCGACCAGACTTTGGTTTCAACCTTAGCCTTGGATTCCTTTTGTTTGGCCATGGTTCATTGAATGCGTTTCTGCATCCGAGAACTTTGGCCGACAGTCCGGAATGCCCTTGTGATTCGGTCCTGGAGTCATGGAAACATGTGCTCTGCGAGTGCCCGTTGTATGGGGATATCCGCTCTTTGGTGGATGTTGGTTTTGTGCAGGTTAGCGGTTCTCCCTAAGGGTTACCAGTCCCGCGCTTCATGGGGTGAAAACCAGCAGTGTCCTTGGGCACGAAGCCCGACCAGGGGCTATCTGGTACCACAGGCGCTTTGTGGATTAAAGGGGGCCGGTCTTAACTACCCCGCCTCAGGCGTCGATCATTTGATCATATGTGACCATCTGCATTCGCACAGCTGCAGCTTGCCCAGTGCAAATTGTTTTGGAGCTAGCGAAAAAGAGGAAAGAGGAGACCGCAAAAAAGCGATAAGAAGAACAGCAATAACAATAACATGTCGCTGCAATCGACTGACATCGATAGCGATGTGAGCATTATAGGCTCAAAAGGAAGGAGAAAAAGCAAGCGGACCTAATCGTCGCCGCTGCTTAATTCGTTGTCGGACGATAATGCTGGAGCGAAACGTTGCTGCTGAGCTTGCGAGCAGCTGCACTCAAATATTGAGTGCAATTGGCTCCCCTCCTCCTTAAAAACAATGAAAAATAAAAAAAATAATAATGTTGCTCCCACAACCAGACTAATTAAAAGTGTTTTAAAATAATAAACAAATAAACATTACATGGCGACCGTGACAATGGACCAACTTGACCTGGACGTAACACAAACAGCACCAAGTGAATTTTATGAATTATAGACACAAGCAATTTAAATTGATTAGATCGTTTGCTGAACAACGAAAATACCATTCACAAATAACAACGTGAGATAAAAAATTGTTTGCATAAAATAACAATATTTAGTAACTGAATATTGCGCTCACCCTGTGCAATAAATACAAACTGATAAAGTGTGTGCTCCAAGTGTGCCCCTGTGTGTTGTTCATATCATCTATATCAACTATTGCAATAAATAGTGGCAGCAGCAACCTGAAACGCTTACTGTGAAATGGGATTCTCCAAGGAAATATCCCCACGAAAAGAAGGAGACGCAAAACGCAGTAAGTAGAGTGGTATGGGGCGAAGAAGTTGAGTCGTAATACGAGTAAAAAAGCGCAGAACAGAAATATTAAGGTTTCGCAATAGTGAAGTTCCAGTAAACTGGAACAAATCCGTGAATCCAAGCGGAGTTCTATTACGTGAATGCGCTATTGGAAGGGAAAAAGTCCAAAAATCCACACACGCCCGCATCAACCACCTACTCAATACCAAACACCTGCAAAAACCAAAAAATTACTATCCCTCCTTCACGTCAGGAAATACTGATGCTCCGGAAGACGTGAACGACTGATTGTGAAGGTCCGCTTTACTCACCATTCTATGAGTACACCTGTGCAGCCTGCACCGGTGCGCCAACACAGAAGTTATAAGCCTGTGCTATATCTAGCATCGGCGCCGCCATCACAGTTCGCTGGCTAAAGAAGCCGATAGCACCACTAAAGTGGCCCATCCGCAGTCGAACACGTTGGCTGAGCATGTTGTGCTCGACGCAATTTTCATCGTTATTGGTAGTGCTCGCGTACAAATTTCGTGTTGGTCGAGCCGCTCGAACGAAATAGAAATGATCCTATCTTGATTGTGTTCGCAACAACATGCTCGACAATGGATGGCAACGCTGGCACGAACATCACTTGAACCAAACATTTCAAGTGAAAACACGTGCTAGCGAGCGCTGCTAAAAATGTCCAAACAATTTATGCAAGAGTTTATATATATATTATATATATTATTTATATATTTATATATTTTTGAAGCAAAAATTGATTGAAAAAAAATTGCAATTACAGTGGCGCTGTCGTCTTTCGTTGCCATGTTCACTGCTCAAAATTTGCCACCAAATGATGTTTGCGAGCATGTTAGCACTAGTTGGTGGACCAGAAAATTTTGTCTCGACGAGCGGCTCGGCCAACATGTTCGACTGTGGATGGGCCACTTAAGGGTGCAGATGCTGGCCGCATTTTTAAGAGTGCGGAATCCGACAGCGCTACAAAGAGCGTAACATTATTTTTTTTTTGTATTGCACAGCGATGCAATAAGAAAACCATTTTAAACTGAGCAACGTAAAAGTTGCCGGGTTAGAGTGTAGCCAGGAAGTAATAAAATTAATAGGAAGGAAAAATTTATTAGATATAGATTAGCCATATTAAATCATTTTGTCTAAGAATGGGCAAATCAGTTTCAAAAGCAAAGAATCCGACGGCAAACGTCGTGAACAAAGTAGAAATAGACCACTCTGAAGACATATACAGAGTTTGGCTACTTAATCTTATTTTAGTAACAGTAGCTTGCATATCATTAAGATTAAAAGTATATGCTATACACAATAAGCGTTTGAAGATACGTTATTTGAGTAGAGCAGATACTTTAGATATGGTATAAAGCAAAATACTAATAAGTGGAAAACTGGGCACAGTTAAAAATCAAATTACACGCTGAATATATCAACATGAAAAAATCATACAAATGCTTAACACAAAAAAACGCAATTTTAAATCAAACATTGTTCAAGCATTTAAAGGTAATAACACAGGCTTTTAACTTTGCCCAGGAAACCATAATAAAAACTTTTTGCTTAGACGAGAAATACAGGGATAAAATAATAGAATACCACATATATTTTAAGAATAGACTACAGGTAATTCATGATACATATAGTCTTGCATACCTGTACGAGAATATTATAGAACAAATAGACTTAAATAAAAGTCTAAAGGAAATAGAATATAGGAAAACAGAGATAGAGACCGAAGAAACTGAGGATTCTGAACCAAGTTAGGTTGAGGATTCTCCTGATTTTGTTAAACGAATATCACTAATACCGGTCCAACAAGAATTAGAATTGTCTGAATCACTATCTCAAATCAAAGAATATGTGCGACAAATTTCGTCGACTATTCCAGAAATTGACGGCAAAAAGGTAAATCTAAATAGATTCATCACCGCCCTCAGACTAACTGACTTGACAAAGGACGACCAAGAAGCAATTGCTGTCGAGGTCAACAAAACAAAGATAATAGGTCCTTTATCGTACAAAATACAGAATTAAGTGACCATATCTGGAATAATTGGCATTTTAAAAACATCTGTTAAAGGTGAATAACCTGATGTGATAAAAGCCAAATTATACAATACAACCCAGAAAGTAAAGACGGCAAGTCAATACACCACAAAAATAGACAACCTACGTAAAGCCTTAGCAGGTGCACACATAGATGATGGACTAGACGCAACCAATGCAGACAAGTTCGCCACAAAAGAGGCCATGTCAGCAATGGTAAAGCATTGCGAAAACGAGCGAATGAAGTCCATACTCGAGGCACGAAATTTCAGTTTGGATATGGTAATTAAAAAATATTTTCATTGTTGCACCGAAATGACTGGTAATGTCAATAGTATCTTGTTCTACAGAAACAGAAACGGCATCAGGGGTAATGGACGTGGCAATTACCAGAACTGAGGTAATGGTCGCGAAAATTACAATAATTACAATAATAACAATAATAATAATCAAAGAGGTCAAAGAAACTACCGTGGAAGTAGCAGAGGACATAATACACAAAACAATAGAGGAGGCAACAGCCACTCTATTGACAATAACCGAAATGTAGGAAATGTACAGTCGGAAAACTCTCAAACCCCCTTGATCAACCAACAGCAGTAAATGTCTATTCAATAAATCTAAAACCTAGCATTTTTATCAAAGTCCGAAATGAAAATACAAACTGAAAAATAAATTTATTAATAGACACAGGCGCGGAAATATCAATCTTAATATTATTAAATAATAAAATAGATTATATAAATATACAATGCATAACAAACAACAGGCATAGGCAAGGGAACCATAAAGTCTTTGGGTATAATAGATAGATAATAGACATAAGAGTCGTACCAAACAATTTTCAAGATACCATGCGATGGTATCATAGGAATGGATTTCATAAACAGATACAATTGTATTTTAGATTTCCAGACCAAGCAAGACTGGTTTATTATAAGACCTGACAATATTAGACATATTAATGTCCCAACAGATCGTTCCATAGATAATAACCTGATATTGCCAGCTAGAGCGGAGGTAATAAGAAAAATTAACTTACAAACAAAGGAAAATTTTTTAATAATACCAAACCAGGAACTAACAGAAGGGATAATAGTAGCAGGAACAATAGTAGATAGTAAAAACGCTGTAATTCGTATAAAAAATACAACAAGTATAGACACTGTAATAGACAGTGCAAATATAAAGTACGAATCAGCGGATAATTAAGAATTATACGATTGTCCACAAAACAATAATAAAAGAACAGATACAGAACTTTCAAAACTTTGTTTTCCAACCCAATTTAAGAACCCACTTACAATGTTATGCACAGAGTTCAGTGATATTTTCGATCTTGAAACAGAACCCATATCGGCCATTAATTTCTATAGCCAAAAACTAAACTAAAAACTAAACAAAAATCCAGTTTATATTAAAAACTACCGTATGCCAGAAGGCAAAAGGATCGATTTCGCAATATAATTTCCCACTTCTCCTGGTCACCAAAAAAAACATTGCTCATTTCTCGTTGAATATCGTCAAATAAACAAAAAGTTATTAGCCGACAAATTCCCACTTCCAAGGATAGACGATATTCTTGATCAACTAGGATGAGCGAAGCACTTGCCTCTACCTAATGTCTGGTTTTCATTAAATTAAACTTGATGAAAAGTCAAGGACTATAACATCCTTTTCTACAACCACAGGTATATTTCGCTATACGAGATTGCCATTTGGCCGCAAGATAGCACCCAATTCGTTCCAACGAATGATGACTCTTGCATTTTCAGGCTTACAGCCCTCCCAAGCTTTTCTATATATGGATGACTTGGTTGTTATCGGATAGAAGCATTTGCTTAAAAATCTGACCGATGTTTTTAAACTGTGCAGACAAAATAATCTAAAATTGCATCCAGAAAAATGTATTTTTTTCATGAAAGAGGTCACGTATTTAGGTCATAAATGCACAGATAAAGGCATTTTACCCAATGAAACTAAATATGAAGTCATTAATAAGTATCCGCAACCCAAAAATGCGCATGAAGCTCGTCGCTTCGCAGCATTTTGCAATTATCGTATGTTTATAAATAATTTTTCTGATTATTCACGCCAATTTAAGAGGCTTTGTAAATAGAATGTTCCATTTTAATGGACAACAGATTGCAAAAATGCATTTGAATATTTAAAAAGGGAACTAGTAAAACCAACCCTTTTTCAGTACACGGACTTTAGCAAGGAGTTCTGCATCAGTACATATGCTAGTGCGGTACTTACACAAGACCATAACGGTAAACAGCTGGCAGTGGCATACGCTTCCAGAGCATTCGCTCAGGCCGATAGTAATAAGTCCACCACCGAACAAAAATTAGCAGCAATACACTGGGCAATTGTTTATATCAGACCATATCTTTATGGAAGGCACTTCTTGGTTAAAAGTGATCACAGACCACTTTCTTATTTATTTTCTATGAAGAGCCCAAGTTCAAAATTAACAAGAATGTGATTAGACTTAGAAGAATATGACTTCACGGTAGACTTCAAGGGGAAATATAACTAGGTCGCAGATGCTCTTTCGCGAATAACAATCGGAGAGCTGAAATCAATAAATAGGAATATACTGAAGGTTATTACAAGATCTTCAGCAAGACAGGAAAATACCGGCACAGTAAATAGCAAACAAATGCATGAGCTCAGAGAAAGAGAGAATAATAAACCCAAGGTTTATGAAGTCATCAGTAATGATGAAGTATCGAAATTAGTTAAACTCAAAATAGACAAACACCAGTGTTTGTTAAAAAGATGAAAGCAAATAATTTCACGCTTTGCAGTGAATAAGTTGTATTCTAATGGAAAATTTGACGTAGGACAATTTTTTTAATGGCTTATTTCAGGAGCCGGGGTACAAAATATTACTCAAATATAAATATCATCTTCTGAACATATTTTTGAATTTGTATCAGTAAAACAATTTAATGAAGCTCAAATAAGTGCAATTCTGTTAAAATACTATAAAGATCAGTCAGAAGGAGATAACACAGGGATCTCTGAAACCCTGCGTAAGATACAGAAATATTATTATTGGCCAAATATAACAAAATCTGTCTCTAAGTATATAAAAAATTGTATAAAATGCAATCGGGCAAAAATTACAAATCATACAAAGACTCCTATTATAACTACACCAACGCCAGCAACAGCATTAGATACAGTTATAATAGATACAATTGGACCACTTCCAAGATCGGAAGAAGGCAATGAGTATGATATTACAATCATATGCGATTTGACTAAATTTTTGGTTACCATTCCAATACCAAATAAAACGTCAAAAACAATTGGCAACAACAAAGGCAATATTTCAAGATTTTATATTAAAGTACGGCCTGATGAAGACGTTCATCAGAGACCAAGGTACTGAATATAAAAATCAATTAATAAATGACCTGTGCAAATACATGAATGCTAAAAGTATAACATCAACAGCACATCATCAGACATTAGGGACCATAGAGCGCAGTCACCGAACTTTCAACGAATATGTACGTTCATTGATTTCGGTCGACAAAACCGACTGGGATACTTGGATTCAATATTTTACATATTGTTTCAACACTAAACCCTCGGCAGCGCATAATTATTGTCCATACGAACTATTATTTCGAAGATTGCCAAAACAGATCATAGATTTTAATAGGTTGGAAAGAATAGAGCCAGTCTATAATGTAGATGATTACTCTAGAGAAGTAAGATTCAGATTAGAGGTAGCATATAAAAGAGCTAGACATATGTTAGAAAAGGCAAGAGCCGAAAGAAAGTTAAAATACGATAAAAGTATAAAAGATCTAAAACTAAAAGTAGGAGATAAAATATTTTTAAAAAATGAAACAGGGCATAAGTTAGATAATAAATATATAGGCCCATATATAGTACATAACATAGAAGATAACAATTACATAAAAATTAAAAAACCTAATGAAAAATTACAAATAGTAATAATAATTAAAAATAATATAAAATTTTTTTTATTTATTAATTAATATTAAAATAACTTCATTATATTACATATTATTTAAAAAGCAGGGAGATGTAGTATACGCATATATCGAGGGTACGCTGTACCCAGAATATAACTTAAATACATCAGCAACACATTGTTGCGTTGCATAAAAAATGATTTCAAGAGAGCGCTCATGAATTACGCTTGGTCAGCATTCCCACGCTGACTAATCGTACATATACACGCATAATACTCTTTCTCAAGTACGTAAGTAAGTACAGCCGCTATGCTGTGGAAGGCAGCAGCAGCGCTGCTTAGGGCAACTAAAGATATAAGAAGCTTTGTCATTTAGAATAAAGGAAGAATATAACTTTGAACATCAGAGGAGGCAACACTTATGGTTGCTCCTCCTTAAAAACAATAAACTTTTAGAAAGCAATGAATAATGTTCCCACAACCAAACTAATTAAAAGTATTTTAAAATGATAAATAAAAAAACATTACACTACCTTGCTTACTGCTGCAGGCCAACAGCCATACTACAATCCTCGGACTGGATGCCAACGCAGTGCCCCCCTCTGGTTCAGTTAACTTCCTGATATAAATCGGGAACGCGAGAACCAGGTGCGGGCTGAGCTGTTATCCGAGTCGATTTTGCGGAGCAGAGCCTGCGTGCTCAATGAGGCAAGCGACGTTTTCACGTTCGACAATCTGCGAGGACGCAGTGACATCGATGTGACGACCGTCAACGATAAAGCTGATACGTGGGAAACGTATCGCTGGAGAGTGGACCAGTGGGATCTTAGTGACCACTGTTGAGAGCCTTGCTCCTGTGCCGTCCTGGCACTCCCGTCCTGCCACTACGCGTTGGCGGTTGTTTGAGGAAGAAGCGATTCGAAAGGCATCCGAGCTCCCCATTGATTTCTGCGAACGGTCGCTGGATGACCAAGTGTCCGGGTTGCGCGCGTTAGTGCACGATGTGTGCGATAGCGTGCTGGGACGACGGTCTCCACGAGCCAGGAGAATTCCGGTCTGGTGGACTGCCGATTTTAACTCCAAGCGTCAGGAAGTCAGGAGACTTAGGCGCCAGCTCCAGAGTGCTCATCGGCGCAGTACCGACGACACTGATCAACTTGCCACTGCGTTGCGCATTAGAACAGCGCAGTACAAGAAGCTCATTCTATCGACCAAGGAGAAGGACTGGAGAAAATTCTTTCTGGAGAATGACGACGATCCATTGGGACGAGTATAAAGGATCTGCCGAGGACGCAAAAAAAGTACAGAGCTGAGTTGCCTTCAGACAGATAGCGGGCCAGTTGTAACTTGGAACGACTGGGCGCGAGTGCTCCTCCGCAACTTCTTTCCTGTTGCGGAGTCGACTACATCGATTGTGATTCCTGAAGAGGTACCGCCGGATCTCGAAGCCTTCGAGATCGATGCTGCCATTGCCAGACTGCGGTATTCCCGTTGCATTCGAAATGGATATTTTCCCAATGAGTGGAAACGCCCAAGTGTGGTCGCTCTGCTCAAAGGGCCCAAAAAGATCAGTAGCGATCCTGGTTCTTATCGCGGAATCTGTCTCCTGCCAGTGGACAGGGTTATGATAGACGGAATAAAGGAGATCCTGCCTACAGGAAGCATATGGCAATTTGGATTCCAACCAGGACGCTGCGTGGAGGATGCTTGGAGACACGTGACCAGTACTGTCGCCGCCAGCCAGGCCGGATATGTACTTGGGATATTCGTAGACTACAAGGGCGCCTTCGATCATGTGGAGTCGACCGCCGCATTGAATCGCATCGTTACCTCAGGCTGCCGGGAAGCCAGTTTATGGAGAAGCTTCTTCTCTGGCAGGAGAGCGTGCATGATCGGTACGTACGGCAAAGTGTGTGTGCCGGTAATACGATGTTACCCACAGGGATCCATTAGCGCGCCATTACTTTGGAATCTGCTAATGAACACACTTCTGCTGCAACTACAACTACACTGTGCTCTTAGCGCGTACGCTGATGATTTGCTGCTCCTATTAGAGGGTAACTCACGATACCAAATCAAGACAAAGGGAGCGCAGCTGATGACCATCGTGGTATCTTGGGGAATGCAGGTTGGAGTTTTAGTACTGCTGAAGGGCATATTAACTAGGAGCCGGCACCCCATCTTAAGATTCGCAGGAGCGAGTCTACCATACGTGAGGAGGGTTCGATATCTTGGCATCACAGTCGGTGAGAGGATGACTTTCCGTCACACATCGAATCCCTTCGGGGTAGATTGGCAGGAGTCGTTGGAGCATTGTCGCGCGTACTCCGTACCGATTATGGTTTGCGCAAGAAGCGGCACATATATGCTGGACTCATGGTGCCTTGTGCACTATTTGGTGCCTCGATTTGGTCGGCCGACATTAGCAGACGAGGAAATGCCAAGTCAAGGCTCTGGTCGTGTCAACGGCTAATCCTGCTTGGTAGCCTGCCTGTATGCCGCACGGTATCCACCGTTGCGCTACAAGTGCTAGCTGGAGCTCCACCGTTGGATCTGGAGGTCAGGCGCCTGGCAGTCAAGCACAGGTTGAAGCGCGACATCCCGCTGAAAACCGGTGACTGGCTGCACGGGCGAGACGTGACGGGTATAAAATGGAAGGAGAAGATGGAGCTACTGGACGAATGCTTGTTGCGAGAATGGCAGCTCAGATGGGACGATCCTGGGGAATCCGGCCGGATTACTCACAGATTTTTCCCGGACGCAAGCTTCGTCTACAGCCGACCAGGCTATCGCTTTAGTCTACGCGCTGGATTATTGCTGACATTTCATGGCTCGATGATGTAACGACCCGCGAGAAGGCCACTATGCCACTGCGCACCCTGTCTGATAAGAAGTTTGCCGCCTGAGCTCAGGGAAAATGGGCGTGGTCTGTGCGAGTGACAATAGTGCTGCTACAGGAATAATCCAGACAGGATGACGAAAATAAAATAGGTATCGGTAACCGAACCCGAAATCAGACGGACGAATCTGGACTATCAATGATCGATGGAGGAGAGCCAGATGGTATGCTCTCCTTCTTCACCCACCCAACCACGCAGAACTGGAACTAGATTCCAATTCCACCCATATTGCTGTTGCTTTGACTACCCTTGGTGCCCTTTAAAACTCATATTAGGTCATGTTGGATTAGTATAATTCAATTCGATAAAACAGTATATAATTCATTATATCAATAATAGGATTCATTTAGCCAATAAAATTTTATATTCAGTATTTTGTTTCACATTCGATAAGCATTAGACGTTAGCCATTAATCAATTACTTCAATTTAATTTTACACAAAATTCATATTTAAATTCAATTTTTCATTATATGCGTTAACGATCAATAATATTCACTGTTCTTTGGCTTACGATATTCTATAACCGATAGTCACCCAATCTGGCAACTACAAACTAACCGTTCATTGGCGCTTTTCTTTTATCTATATTTATTCAAATTTATTCGCGACATGTGGCAACGCCAAAGAATATGACGGTGTAAACAAACGAAAAAAAAACTTGCGAAAACTATCTTGATTTCATAATTTTGCGCGAATCACTTTGGCACCATTATTATTTCACACCAATATGTATGCACTTACCCGAACATCCGATGGGGCCCAATTGGATCCGACTGTGTAATGCTAAAAGGGAGTAACAATAATACAACAGTGATGCACGAGTTTACCCTAATCTATAGCACTAATTTACAAAGCAATATTTATTTAAATTATATTTTGAATTTTTATTTCTCTTATTGGTTCCGTTTTAACAATTCATTATTAAATTCATATTATATTAGTGTATGAATTGATGAAAAATAAATGGAGATGAACCAAACGAAAAATAAAACCAAAAGAAAAGCAAAATGAATTGATAAAAAAATTATGAATTAAATCAAAAAAAATCACGATTGAAATTAATATAAATAAAAGAAATGAATAAAAGAAGTTTAACGAAATTAATCTAATGAACCAAAGAATAATGAAATTATGAAATTATGTTTGACGAGGATTAGCGTTGTTTAAACTTATGATGTACGACTGTACATATGTACATGATATGTAAATATGTATGTATGAGCTACATGTGCATGTGCACGTATGCTGTGGGCACTGGTACAGTAAACTGCACTGCTGATGGAGTCTAAGCACAGTTGGGCACGTGGGCTGTGAAAATTTTCCAACGGAGCACCAAATCTGCTGCTGTTATCCTGTGAAATATGTTGATGGGCACTTCAATTGGCTGCAAGCACACCAATCATTAAATAGATTATGGTGATCTGTGGACACAATTTTTATTAGACCTATTGAGGTTGGAGGCGAAAGTATATCCAACTTACTCGTGGTCTTGGGATCTGGTTTAATGGTGGAATCCCGCAGTGGAATTATTATTTTTGTCCCTATTATTCCAAGGGGATAATAAATAACACTTGCACTATTAATGTGAATAGTTTTCTTATTTTTTTGTATTTTCCAAAGTTAAAAATTTTATTCAGTCACGCTGCTACGTCTCGTTCGGGCGGCTAATAATTTGCGAATGAAAGATCTTCAGACGTTATCGCTGGTTCTTAGAATATCGATGTATCGCATTGCTACGATGATCACGTACGCTTTAAGCCCTGGTATCGATTTAAGACTTACACCTCTGCTTATCAGCGTTGCCAGTGTAAGCAAAATTAAAAAAAAAACTGACATAAGCGCGCGCATTCAAAATTGAATTTGAATTTGATAGACCCACACCCTCACACCACAAGTTTAATTTTAGTCTTTAGACTCAAATTAAAGTTGAAAAAAAAGAAAAGGGTGTGATTTTCCTACCATATATCCTTGGCGTGGAAATGACCTAACTCCTTTCCTGATAGATCTTCCAACAGGTATGGAGATTGCCCGATCTTAACCCTGGCTTTTGTGCCTACCGGTGCTAATTTTGCATTGAAGTTCATCGCTGCGTTGCTTAGTGGGAAATTTCGTTTTATAACCTCCTGTCCTACTTCGAATGAACGAGGCCTAACCCTTAAGTCGTATGTACGCCGATTTTTCACGTAGGCCTTGGCCATATGCTTATCAATGGAGGATCGGATCAATTGAAAGTTGTCCGAGCGACCCAGTTTTACCTCAGGATCCCTGAGTGCGTCAAGAGCCCGCAACAATTTAAAATCTTGCCCATGAGATAACATCTGTTGACCAAATACAACCTCATATGGTGACGTCCCTATCGACTGGTGAATGCACTTTCTAAGGGAGCTATTGATGCTGCTGAGGACGACATCCCAGTCTCTGTGGTCTTTGCTGACATATGCCCTAAGTGCTGCATTGATTGAGCGGTTCACTCTCTCAGCTGCGTTTGACTGAGGAGCGTATGCGCCTGTGCACATTTGTTGAACTCCATACTTGGTTAGAAATTCTCTGAACTCACGACTCTTGAACTGTGTACCGTTGTCGCTCACTATCACCTCTGGAACACCAAAACATGTGAATAGTTCCTCCTTGAGAATATCTATTATAACCCTGGATGTGAACTTTCGTACGGCCTTCAAAAAGGTGAATTTCGAAAAATGATCGAGTATGATGAATTTACCCACATTCCCATTTTTGGTACGAGGAAACGGCCCAATAAAGTCTAGATATAATCTCTGGAAAGGTCTCTCGCTTGAAACTCGCATGCCCATTGGATGTTTTAGTGCGTACGTGGGGTGTTTCGATGTCTGACACACCTCACAGCTACGAATATACTCTCGAATCTGAGTCACCATATTTGGCCAGAAAAATTTTCGCCGGATTAACTCGAGGAATTTGGACATGCCACAATGTGCTGACGAAGGCTAATCATAAGCTGCTTTAATAACCTCTTCTCGTAATTCTTCGGGAACCAACAACTTCCACTGATTGTCAGGGTTGTCGGAAAAATCCGTCCTATGGTACACATAACCGTCAATCACTTGAAAGTCTGGTAGATTGGCTGTTTGGCATTTATCCGCATAAGAACGATAGCTAATGGTGTTAAAAGCTGTTGAATCGAGATCGATTTCTGGGAGAACATCAAGTTCTAGGGCGCATATTTCATCTACCGGCTCAAACGATCTGGATAAGGCATCCGCCACAACATTTTCGCTTCCTTTTCTATGCTCAATGCTAAACCCAAAACCTTGCAATTTTATTGCCCAGCGAGCAAGTCTCCCGCTGAGATCTGACTGGTTCATCAGCCAACGCAGGCTGGCGTGATCTGTTACTACCTTGAATGGGTGACCCTCAATGTACATTCGAAACTTTTTAATAGCTAAGACAACTGCGGGACATTCGAGCTCGGTAACGGTGTAGTTTCGTTGCTCGTATCGTTGCAAATTACACAGAAAGGTGAGCCACTAGCTAATCCTGCCAAGTTTTCGTTGCTTCGACGAACCGACATTATTGCTATTCTCCGTTATTTTCCTAATAAAATTATTTATTTTACCAAGAACAAAATCTAAATATCTAAATAGCGAAATGTGTTGTATGCGATAGATAAAAACTCAAAAAATATTTGCGGTAAAGTTAAAAAAAAAAACAAAGTGTTACTTGGTATAAGCGATATACAAATATATTATAAAAAATAACCAAGAATCATCAACATGATTCTCATGGTCATCACTAAATAAAAAAAATCAAAATCTAATATCGATAAATGGGAACTTACCCAAGGGTAATATTACAACAGCAAAAGTGTATCAACCATTGATAGCTCTAATCCGCTTTCGGAATCAAATAATTTAATCCATTTTGAACAATCTAGAAAATTGAAAGAGGAACATCCCGAAATGTCCATGATGAGCAATCTCAATTCCAATTAGGCAGATTTTCTTTAGCTGGGGTGACTAGCAAGCGCTATAACTCCGGTTAGAATCCAGAACTAAAAATCCTGCATGACCTAGTATTCCCCAAATACTACTAACGATAGGAATTCGTTATGCATAGGATAGTGCGTATATGATGGGTCTAGTTCCGACTTGATCAGAAATCTAACAATCCACATCAGATATGACTATCAAAAACTGAAACTACTAAAACAAATCTATGGATCAGACGGAGTTCGCGGAGAGGATAGGTGGAAAGGATGAGAAAGGAGTATATGCCTGATGTAAAGGCTTATCGAGCCTGTTGCTAATAGTGGTGACCCTTGTCGGTTTTGAAAATGTTGGTTGCGGACCAATTATTCTGCAAACGTAAAACCAATTATTCTGTACACGTTGGCTCACGTTGGTTTCGATTCCCACATTGGTCTTGGGCCCCACGTTGGTCTTGGGATCCACGTTGGTCTTGGGATCCACGTTGGTCTTGGGCCCCACGTTGGGCGCCAATTATTCTGTAACGACCCGCGAGAAGGCCACTATGCCACTGCGCACCCTGTCTGATAAGAAGTTTGCCGGCTGAGCTCAGGGAAAATGGGCGTGGTCTGTGCGAGTGACAATAGTGCTGCTACAGGAATAATCCAGACAGGATGACGAAAATAAAATAGGTATCGGTGACCGAACTCGAAATCAGACGGACGAAACTAGACTATCAATGATCGATGAAGGAGAGCCAGATGGTATGCTCTCCTTCTTCACCCACCCAACCACGCAGAACTGGAACTAGATTCCAATTCCACCCATATTGCTGTTGCTTTGACTACCCTTGGTGCCCTTTAAAACTCATATTAGGTCATATTGGATTAGTATAATTCAATTCGATAAAACACTATATAATTCATTATATCAATAATAGGATTCATTTAGCCAATAAAATTTTATATTCAGTATTTTGTTTCACATTCGATAAGCATTAGACGTTAGCCATTAATCAATTACTTCAATTTAATTTTACACAAAATTCATATTTAAATTCAATTTTTCATTATATGCGTTAACGATCAATAATATTCACTGTTCTTTGGCTTACGATATTCTATAACCGATAGTCACCCAATCTGGCAACTCCAAACTAACCGTTCATTGGCGCTTTTCTTTTATCTATATTTGTTCAAATTTATTCGCGACATGTGGCAACGCGAAAGAATATGACGGTGTAAACAAACGAAAAGAAAACTTGCGAAAACTATCTTGATTACATTATTTTGCGCGAATCACTTTGGCACCATTATTATTTCACACCAATATGTATGCACTTACCCGAACATCCGATGGGGCCCAATTGGATCCGACTGTGTAATGCTAAATGGGAGTAACAATAATACCACAGTGATGCACGAGTTTACCCTAATCTATAGCACTAATTTACAAAGCAATATTTATTTAAATTATATTTTGAATTTTTATTTCTCTTATTGGTTCCGTTTTAACAATTCATTATTAAATTTATATTATATTAGTGTATGAATTGATGAAAAAAAAATGGAGATGAACCAAACGAAAAATAAAACCAAAAGAAAAGCAAAATGAATTGATAAAAAAATTATGAATTAAATCAAAAAAAAATCACGATTGAAATTAATATAAATAAAAGAAATGAATAAAAGAAGTTTAACGAAATTAATCTAATGAACCAAAGAATAATGAAATTATGAAATTATGTTTGACGAGGATTAGCGTTGTTTAAACTTATGATGTACGACTGTACATATGTACATGATATGTAAATATGTATGTATGAGCTACATGTGCATGTGCACGTATACTGTGGGCACTGGTACAGTAAACTGCACTGCTGATGGAGTCTAAGCACAGTTGGGCACGTGGGCTGTGAAAAATTTCCAACGGAGCACCAAATCTGCTGCCGTTATCCCGTGAAAGATGTTGATGGGCACTTCAATTGGCTGCAAGCACACCAATCATTAAATAGATTATTGTGATCTGTGAACACAATTTTTATTAGACCTATTGAGGTTGGAGGCGAAAGTATATCCAACTTACTCGTGGTCTTGGGATCTGGTTTAATGGTGGAATCCCGCAGTAGAATTATTATTTTTGTCCCTTTTATTACAAGGGAATAATAAATAACACTTGCACTATTAATGTGAATCGTTTTCTTATTTTTTTGTATTTTCCAAAGTTAAAAATTTTACTCAGTCACGCTGTTAAACTTTTGCTACGTCTTGTCCTTGGCGTGGAAATGACCTAACTCCTTTCCTGATAGATCTTTCAACAGGTATAGAGATTGCCCGATCCGCTTCTTAACCCTTCCTTTTGTGCCTACCGGTGCTAATTTTGCATTGAAGTTCATCGCTGCGTTGCTTAGTGGGAAATTTCGTTTTATAACCTCCTGTCCTACTTCGAATGAACGAGGCCTAACCCTTAAGTCGTATGTACGCCGATTTTTCACGTAGGCCTTGGCCATATGCTTATCAATGGAGGATCGGATCAATTGAAAGTTGTCCGAGCGACCCAGTTTTACCTCAGGATCCCTGAGTGCGTCAAGAGCCCGCAACAATTTAAAATCTTGCCCATGAGATAACATCTGTTGACCAAATACAACCTCATATGGTGACGTCCCTATCGACTGGTGAATGCACTTTCTAAGGGAGCTATTGATGCTGCTGAGGACGACATCCCAGTCTCTGTGGTCTTTGCTGACATATGCCCTAAGTGCTGCATTGATTGAGCGGTTCACTCTCTCAGCTGCGTTTGACTGAGGAGCGTATGCGCCTGTGCACATTTGTTGAACTCCATACTTGGTTAGAAATTCTCTGAACTCACGACTCTTGAACTGTGTACCGTTGTCGCTCACTATCACCTCTGGAACACCAAAACATGTGAATAGTTCCTCCTTGAGAATATCTATTATAACCCTGGATGTGAACTTTCGTACGGCCTTCAAAAAGGTGAATTTCGAAAAATGATCGAGTATGATGAATTTACCCACATTCCCATTTTGGTACGAGGAAACGGCCCAATAAAGTCTAGATATAATCTCTGGAAAGGTCTCTCGCTTGAAACTCGCATGCCCATTGGATGTTTTAGTGCGTACGTGGGGTGTTTCGATGTCTGACACACCTCACAGCTACGAATATACTCTCGAATCTGAGTCACCATATTTGGCCAGAAAAATTTTCGCCGGATTAACTCGAGGAATTTGGACATGCCACAATGTGCTGACGAAGGCTAATCATAAGCTGCTTTAATAACCTCTTCTCGTAATTCTTCGGGAACCAACAACTTCCACTGATTGTCAGGGTTGTCGGAAAAATCCGTCCTATGGTACACATAACCGTCAATCACTTGAAAGTCTGGTAGATTGGCTGTTTGGCATTTATCCGCATAAGAACGATAGCTAATGGTGTTAAAAGCTGTTGAATCGAGATCGATTTCTGGGAGAACATCAAGTTCTAGGGCGCATATTTCATCTACCGGCTCAAACGATCTGGATAAGGCATCCGCCACAACATTTTCGCTTCCTTTTCTATGCTCAATGCTAAACCCAAAACCTTGCAATTTTATTGCCCAGCGAGCAAGTCTCCCGCTGAGATCTGACTGGTTCATCAGCCAACGCAGGCTGGCGTGATCTGTTACTACCTTGAATGGGTGACCCTCAATGTACATTCGAAACTTTTTAATAGCTAAGACAACTGCGGGACATTCGAGCTCGGTAACGGTGTAGTTTCGTTGCTCGTATCGTTGCAAATTACACAGAAAGGTGAGCCACTAGCTAATCCTGCCAAGTTTTCGTTGCTTCGACGAACCGACATTATTGCTATTCTCCGTTATTTTCCTAATAAAATTATTTATTTTACCAAGAACAAAATCTAAATATCTAAATAGCGAAATGTGTTGTATGCGATAGAAAAAAACTCAAAAAATATTTGCGGTAAAGTTAAAAAAAAAAAAACAAAGTGTTACTTGGTATAAGCGATATACAAATATATTATAAAAAATAACCAAGAATCATCAACATGATTCTCATGGTCATCACTAAATAAAAAAAATCAAAATCTAATATCGATAAATGGGAACTTACCCAAGGGTAATATTACAACAGCAAAAGTGTATCAACCATTGATAGCTCTAATCCGCTTTCGGAATCAAATAATTTAATCCATTTTGAACAATCTAGAAAATTGAAAGAGGAACATCCCGAAATGTCCATGATGAGCAATCTCAATTCCAATTAGGCAGATTTTCTTTAGCTGGGGTGACTAGCAAGCGCTATAACTCCGGTTAGAATCCAGAACTAAAAATCCTGCATGACCTAGTATTCCCCAAATACTACTAACGATAGGAATTCGTTATGCATAGGATAGTGCGTATATGATGGGTCTAGTTCCGACTTGATCAGAAATCTAACAATCCACATCAGATATGACTATCAAAAACTGAAACTACTAAAACAAATCTATGGATCAGACGGAGTTCGCGGAGAGGATAGGTGGAAAGGATGAGAAAGGAGTATATGCCTGATGTAAAGGCTTATCGAGCCTGTTGCTAATAGTGGTGACCCTTGTCGGTTTTGAAAATGTTGGTTGCGGACCAATTATTCTGCAAACGTAAAACCAATTATTCTGTACACGTTGGCTCACGTTGGTTTCGATTCCCACATTGGTCTTGGGCCCCACGTTGGTCTTGGGATCCACGTTGGTCTTGGGATCCACGTTGGTCTTGGGCCCCACGTTGGGCGCCAATTATTCTGTAACGACCCGCGAGAAGGCCACTATGCCACTGCGCACCCTGTCTGATAAGAAGTTTGCCGGCTGAGCTCAGGGAAAATGGGCGTGGTCTGTGCGAGTGACAATAGTGCTGCTACAGGAATAATCCAGACAGGATGACGAAAATAAAATAGGTATCGGTGACCGAACTCGAAATCAGACGGACGAAACTAGACTATCAATGATCGATGAAGGAGAGCCAGATGGTATGCTCTCCTTCTTCACCCACCCAACCACGCAGAACTGGAACTAGATTCCAATTCCATATTGCTGTTGCTTTGACTACCCTTGGTGCCCTTTAAAACTCATATTAGGTCATATTGGATTAGTATAATTCAATTCGATAAAACACTATATAATTCATTATATCAATAATAGGATTCATTTAGCCAATAAAATTTTATATTCAGTATTTTGTTTCACATTCGATAAGCATTAGACGTTAGCCATTAATCAATTACTTCAATTTAATTTTACACAAAATTCATATTTAAATTCAATTTTTCATTATATGCGTTAACGATCAATAATATTCACTGTTCTTTGGCTTACGATATTCTATAACCGATAGTCACCCAATCTGGCAACTCCAAACTAACCGTTCATTGGCGCTTTTCTTTTATCTATATTTGTTCAAATTTATTCGCGACATGTGGCAACGCGAAAGAATATGACGGTGTAAACAAACGAAAAGAAAACTTGCGAAAACTATCTTGATTACATTATTTTGCGCGAATCACTTTGGCACCATTATTATTTCACACCAATATGTATGCACTTACCCGAACATCCGATGGGGCCCAATTGGATCCGACTGTGTAATGCTAAATGGGAGTAACAATAATACCACAGTGATGCACGAGTTTACCCTAATCTATAGCACTAATTTACAAAGCAATATTTATTTAAATTATATTTTGAATTTTTATTTCTCTTATTGGTTCCGTTTTAACAATTCATTATTAAATTTATATTATATTAGTGTATGAATTGATGAAAAATAAATGGAGATGAACCAAACGAAAAATAAAACCAAAAGAAAAGCAAAATGAATTGATAAAAAAATTATGAATTAAATCAAAAAAAAATCACGATTGAAATTAATATAAATAAAAGAAATGAATAAAAGAAGTTTAACGAAATTAATCTAATGAACCAAAGAATAATGAAATTATGAAATTATGTTTGACGAGGATTAGCGTTGTTTAAACTTATGATGTACGACTGTACATATGTACATGATATGTAAATATGTATGTATGAGCTACATGTGCATGTGCACGTATGCTGTGGGCACTGGTACAGTAAACTGCACTGCTGATGGAGTCTAAGCACAGTTGGGCACGTGGGCTGTGAAAAATTTCCAACGGAGCACCAAATCTGCTGCCGTTATCCCGTGAAAGATGTTGATGGGCACTTCAATTGGCTGCAAGCACACCAATCATTAAATAGATTATTGTGATCTGTGGACACAATTTTTATTAGACCTATTGAGGTTGGAGGCGAAAGTATATCCAACTTACTCGTGGTCTTGGGATCTGGTTTCATGGTGGAATCCCGCAGTGGAATTATTATTTTTGTCCCTTTTATTCCAAGGGGATAATAAATAACACTTGCACTATTAATGTGAATCGTTTTCTTATTTTTTTGTATTTTCCAAAGTTAAAAATTTTATTCAGTCACGCTGCTACGTCTCGTTCGGGCGGCTAATAATTTGCGAATGAAAGATCTTCAGACGTTATCGCTGGTTCTTAGAATATCGATGTATCGCATTGCTACGATGATCACGTACGCTTTAAGCCCTGGTATCGATTTAAGACTTACACCTCTGCTTATCAGCGTTGCCAGTGTAAGCAAAATTAAAAAAAAAACTGACATAAGCGCGCGATTCAAAATTGAATTTGAATTTGATAGACCCACACCCTCACACCACAAGTTTAATTTTAGTCTTTAGACTCAAATTAAAGTTGAAAAAAAAGAAAAGGGTGTGATTTTCCTACCATATATCCTTGGCGTGGAAATGACCTAACTCCTTTCCTGATAGATCTTCCAACAGGTATGGAGATTGCCCGATCTTAACCCTGGCTTTTGTGCCTACCGGTGCTAATTTTGCATTGAAGTTCATCGCTGCGTTGCTTAGTGGGAAATTTCGTTTTATAACCTCCTGTCCTACTTCGAATGAACGAGGCCTAACCCTTAAGTCGTATGTACGCCGATTTTTCACGTAGGCCTTGGCCATATGCTTATCAATGGAGGATCGGATCAATTGAAAGTTGTCCGAGCGACCCAGTTTTACCTCAGGATCCCTGAGTGCGTCAAGAGCCCGCAACAATTTAAAATCTTGCCCATGAGATAACATCTGTTGACCAAATACAACCTCATATGGTGACGTCCCTATCGACTGGTGAATGCACTTTCTAAGGGAGCTATTGATGCTGCTGAGGACGACATCCCAGTCTCTGTGGTCTTTGCTGACATATGCCCTAAGTGCTGCATTGATTGAGCGGTTCACTCTCTCAGCTGCGTTTGACTGAGGAGCGTATGCGCCTGTGCACATTTGTTGAACTCCATACTTGGTTAGAAATTCTCTGAACTCACGACTCTTGAACTGTGTACCGTTGTCGCTCACTATCACCTCTGGAACACCAAAACATGTGAATAGTTCCTCCTTGAGAATATCTATTATAACCCTGGATGTGAACTTTCGTACGGCCTTCAAAAAGGTGAATTTCGAAAAATGATCGAGTATGATGAATTTACCCACATTCCCATTTTTGGTACGAGGAAACGGCCCAATAAAGTCTAGATATAATCTCTGGAAAGGTCTCTCGCTTGAAACTCGCATGAGTTACCAGTTACCTTCTCTACCCTATTCGAACAGATGCTAAGTCTACAACAAAACTCGAAGAGATTCGACACGACTAGACACAATCGACAACAACCGTTATAAGAAAGGCAAGAGAAGACAGAATCGCGATGTGGCTTCTCTTTCGTTGCTCAGTTTAATGTGAACACTGCGAGTAAGCAGACGCTTGTAAAAAAAATAAAAGAAGACAAAGTAAATAGAAGTGCATTTTATCTTTAAATCGGCAACGCGATAAGGAACATCTACATCAATAGTGTCATAAACATATTGGTAACTGGCGCAGCCGTACTCTTACCTATTCTTCCATATTTAGCCGGACATAACATTATAAAATGTATGTATGTATGTATTTAAATTGTTAATTCCGAGTGAAAACACACAGAATAATAATGGAAGTAAAAAAAAAAAAAAAAAAAAAAAACATATATTATATATATATATATATATATATATATATATATATATCAGTGAAGCAAATTTAAAGAGTTGCTTATGTAAATTCCGTTATTTTGTGTCTATTCGAGAATGAAGAAATGAGTGAACAACACTGAGATAACGGAACCGTTCGTTTCGTACGAACAGTTCCTATGTACATTTGTGTGTATACGTACATATGTATACAACAATAGTCAATGTGAAGTGACGCGCAAAGCAATAATGCAAAAACAATATGTGCTCAAACCGATCGAACGTGTCGTGGAACATGTTTCAGGCAGTTGAAGTTAGTTCTGTGTTTCAGTGCGACTCACAGACTAAGAACAACAATATGTGCTCAAACCGATCGAACGTGTCGTGGAACATGTTTGAGACAGTTGAAGTTAGTTCTGTGTTTCAGTGCGACTCACAGACTAAGAACAACAATATGAGCTCAAACTGATCGAACGTGTTATGGAAGATGTTGAAAACAAATACAACAATATATTTATAAACCTATCGTGATTCTGTTACACAGAAATTTGAAATATAAAGTACATATTCATTACTAATAGTAAATTCTAATTAATAGATAGAAGCTACCATGAGAAGAGCAAAGAACCATATTCCAAACACCAGGAGTCGAACCGGAAACAACACCAGCGTATCCGAAAATACAGAGGCCATCGTAACACGACGGGACGATCAATCATCTACGACTCTTTCATCAGAATACGTCTTTTCGAATCAAGAAGAACAAAATGTTAATCCACTTGATATTCTATCAACACTGAAGATACCTGACGCAATTCGTTTTTTACCTGTATACGATGGTAATCCAAAAACATTACATGAATTTATAACTAATGTGGAGGAAATTCTTGCACTGATTAGTGGCACTAGTAAAACGCCATATGGTCAGCTACTTTTAAGATCGATTCGAAATAAAATCGAAGGAAAGGCTAGCGAAGGCATCATCGAATCTGGAGCCAGTCTTAATTGGGAAGAGATTAAGGACGCCCTCATTTTTCATTGCGCGGACAAGAGAGATGAACCCACTCTTATGTTCGAGCTCCACAATTCGGTGCAGGAGGGTTATTCTTTACGTCAATTATATGATAAAGTCGGTGAAATTAAACTGGCACTATTCAGAATAGCGGAAACCACAGAATCGGAGCAGATCGTGGTTAAGACAAAAAAAACTGTTTGCAGACATATGTCTCAACTCATTTTTAACAGGAATTCGGGGCCCATTAGGAGCTACAGTAAGATCTATGAAACCGACCAACCTTCGAGAGGCCTTTGAATGGGCGTTAAAAGAAAAAAGAAACTTTTTTCGCTCAAAAGAATATGAAGACACCGGGTAAAAAACAAGAATATGGATCCCGACAATTTTATACTAGAAGTATAGATTATAAGCAAAATCAAGGAAATGATGAACGACGTAGTCATAAACGTAGTAGTGACGATACTTACGATAGAAACGACAATAACGGAAATGACGAAAGACGTTACTATAAGCGTTATCGTAACGATTACGACAATATTCATAATAACCACAAAAAAATAACATGTTAGCAATTATGCCAAAAGATAATAACTATAAGTATAACAATCAACAGAAACAATCTAATAGACAAACCAACAATTATCAGTCAAGAAATTTTACAAGTAATGCCGATCAACAAGCACAAATGCACAATTATAATGAGGCGGCAAATTTTCCACCAAAAAGCCTCAGACAACAGACCGGATACCTAATAAATAGAGATAACAAGTTCAAGCTACCATATATTTTGGTAAATAAGATTTTCGATAAAGCGCTTAAATTCCTTATAGATACTGGTGCTACCTTTTCCTTTATTAACCCTAAGTATATTCAAAATGAAAATCAAATTAAATTACATATTCCAATAGTCATTAAGACAGTACTTAATCAATTCCAATTACATAACAAGACTAGGATTCCTTTGTTCAGTGAATTCTCTGATTGGTCACAATACTCATTTCTTTTATTTGACTTTCACCCATATTTTGATGGACTTATCGGGATAGATATTTTGCAAGAAATAAACGCTATTGTAAACATTCCATTAAAGATACTTAAAACAAAGACTTCAGATATAAATATTGAGCTAGAAGAGAAATCAAATTCTGCTATATATACAATAGAAGAGGAATCAAAAAAGATCATTCATCTACCAGTAAGCGTAGCAAACGGAATCTTCTTGATTGAAACCACAACTATTTCCGAAGACATTGTAATATCAGGTGGACTCTATACTGCCGAAAATAATCATAGTTATATGGAAGTTCATAATTTTTCAAACCAAGATAAAAAATTCTGCTTAGATACATATTTAGAAGTACAAAACTGTAGAGAACAAGATTATTTTGAAGTCAACTTAATTCAAAAACAAAATAATGAAACGACATTCGATTATCAGGATTTCAATACTTATATACGAACTCAGCACCTTAATAATGAGGAAATTATCCAACTTAAAAAACTCTGCTTAGAATTTCCTATGCTTTTTTTCAAAGATGGAAATACCTTACCTTTTACAAACTTAGTCAAACACAGAATTAGAACCACAGACGAAATTCCCATTCACACTAAACCATTTCGTTATAGCCAAACGGAAAGACAAGAAATTAGGAAACAAATCGATAACCTGCTGGAACAAAAAATAATTAGACATAGTTATTCTCCTTGGAGTGCCCCAACGTTCCTTGTTTCAAAAAAAATGGACGCCTCAAATACAAAAAAATGACGATTAGTAGTAGATTATCGCAAATTAAACGAGAAAACTATTAAGGACAAATATCCTATGCCTAACATCAATGATGTGTTAGATAGAATTGGCAGGGCTAAATATTTCACAGCATTAGATTTAGCTAGCGGTTATCACCAAATCGAGATGCATCCGAAAGATATAAACAAGACGGCATTTTCCACAGAAGGGGACATTTTGAATTTGTAAGAATGCCATTTGGACTTACAAATGCCCCAGCCACCTTCCAAAGGGTTATGGATAATGTTTTGGCCGACTTAAATGGCAAATGTTGTCTTATATATCTTGACGATATAATTATATTCTCTGCATCTCTACAGGAACATATTAAAGATTTAAAAACAGTTTTTCAAAAATTAAATAATGCTAATCTTAAACTGCAACCTGCAAAATCTGAATTTTTGAGAAAGGAAATCGAGTATTTAGGTCACGTGGTTACGGACAAAGGAATCAAACCAAATCCAAAAAAGATTAGTGCCATAAAATTATTTCCACTTCCAAAGACCAGAAAACAAATTAAATCATTTCTAGGTCTGCTCGGATATTACAGAAAATTTATTAAAGATTTTGCTACAATCACGAAACCCTTAACGCAACAATTAAAAGGTAAAGATTCCATCAAAATTGGCAAAGAATTCTTATCCGCATTTGAAGATTGTAAGAATTTATTATGTAATGATCCATTGTTAGAATATCCGGATTTTTCAAAAACTTTTACTCTTACGACAGATGCAAGTAATGTGGCAATAGGAGCAGTCCTTTCTCAAGGCACACCTAACAATGAAAAACCAGTATCATTTGCTAGTCGCACACTTACAGACACTGAATTGAAGTATTCAACCATTGAGAAAGAAATGTTAGCCATTATATGGGCTACTAAATATTTCCGCCCTTATCTATATGGCCAAAAATTCAAAATTAACACCGATCACAAACCACTAACGTGGCTAATGAATTTTAAAGAACCTAATTCTAAATTGGTTCGGTGGAAACTGCAACTTTTAGAATATGATTATGAAATTTCATATAAAAAAGGTTCTGAAAATGTTGTAGCAGATTCACTTAGTCGCATATCAGCAGAAGCACATACCCACATTTCTATAAAAAATAACTGTAATGAAAATTCAAACACAGTTTTAACCGTAAATAAGCCAATTAACGAATATAAGATGCAGATAATATTTAAAATTGATACAATTTCTTAAATAGTAACCTCAACTCCTTTCAAAAATAAAGTAAGGAGATTAGTCACGGATATTTCATTTGATAATAAAAAAATAACAGAAATATTTAAAACAATATTAAAACCAAATAAAACGTACGCTATTTTTGCTGCAGACGACATTTTCACAATCGTTCGAGATGTACTAAAAGAATATTTCTTACCAACAAATCTTTACAAAATCGTAAGAGCTACTACCATACTGAAAGACATTGAAAGTATTGAAGAATTAATTTTAGAAATACAAAATTATCATATAAATAATAACCATAGAGGCATAGACGAAACGGTAGCTCATTTAAAGAGGGAAATATATTCTCCACAACTTAAAAAAAACAAACGTCCCGATTAATTAATAGCTGTGATATTTGTCAAACCTTAAAATACGATAGACAACCTCAAAGACTATCATATCAAGAAACAGAAATCCCAAATTTTCCTATGCAAATAATACACATCGACTTGTACAGTATCAATAGCAAAATAATTTTAACAATTATAGACAAATTCTCAAAATTTGCAGCTGGATATACCATTCCGGCAAGAGATAGTCTGAATATAGTTAAAGCCATGAGAAATTTCATTGCACTATTCGGCACTCCCAAAAACTTGTCTGCGATCAAGGCGCAGAATTTGCAGGGAAAATATTTAAAGATTTTGCCAACAATATAATATCCAAGTACATTTCACGTCTTTCCAACAATCATCTAGCAATTCACCAGTTGAGAGGTTACACTCCTCTTTAACAGAAATATATCGCATTATAATAAATAAAAAAAGGGAGAAAAAACTGGATTATGTTCATGAAGATATTCTTACCGAAACGTTTATTACATATAATAACGCTATTCACTCCACCACTAAATACACTCCATATGAGATTTTTTACGGTAGACCACATTTGTTTAACGAAGAGACGATCTTTAACAACGAACATGACTATATCCAAAAACTTAATGAGTTTCAGGAAGTAATATATCCCGAGATTAAAGATGAAGTTGAAAGAAAAATGAAAATTAGAATCAGTAAGTTGAATAACGACAGGCAAGATCCGGAACTCTTAGAAAAGAATGATGTAATATATAGAAAAGAAAATAGAAGAAATAAGCTTACACCTAGATTCACAAAACATCATGTATTACATGACAAAGGTCCAACCCTTATCACAACCAAAAAACAAAAGATTCACAAATCAAAAATTAAAAGAAGAATAAAAAAGATGAAAGTCAGACAAATTAAAAAAAAATAAAAAAAATAAAAAAATAAAATACATATATATATATATATATATATATATAAATAAGGAAAGTTAAGGAACAAAATAATTAAACTTTAATATATTTATAATAACACTATTTCGATCACTTTTTAGAATATTATATTTAATAGTTATATTATATAAGCTCAAAATTTAGAATAATAATGTAAAAGTTATAAACACTGTATTTACAGAAGAAGCGATGAACGCAATGAAAAATGTATTTATGTTACAATTTATCTAACAAGGCAAATTGCCAATATTTCACATAATTATTCATGTTATATTAATTGAATGAACGACACCTTCGTTCGGACCGTCAGATGGTCTCCATTCCGGACCTCACTCAGCATTTGGGGGGGAGGAGTTACCAGTTACCTTCTCTACCCTATTCGAACAGATGCTAAGTCTACAACAAAACTCGAAGAGATTCGACACGACTAGACACAATCGACAACAACCGTTATAAGAAAGGCAAGAGAAGACAGAATCGCGATGTGGCTTCTCTTTCGTTGCTCAGTTTAATGTGAACACTGCGAGTAAGCAGACGCTTGTAAAAAAAAATAAAAGAAGACAAAGTAAATAGAAGTGCATTTTATCTTTAAATCGGCAACGCGATAAGGAACATCTACATCAATAGTGTCATAAACATATTGGTAACTCATGCCCATTGGATGTTTTAGTGCGTACGTGGGGTGTTTCGATGTCTGACACACCTCACAGCTACGAATATACTCTCGAATCTGAGTCACCATATTTGGCCAGAAAAATTTTCGCCGGATTAACTCGAGGAATTTGGACATGCCACAATGTGCTGACGAAGGCTAATCATAAGCTGCTTTAATAACCTCTTCTCGTAATTCTTCGGGAACCAACAACTTCCACTGATTGTCAGGGTTGTCGGAAAAATCCGTCCTATGGTACACATAACCGTCAATCACTTGAAAGTCTGGTAGATTGGCTGTTTGGCATTTATCCGCATAAGAACGATAGCTAATGGTGTTAAATGCTGTTGAATCGAGATCGATTTCTGGGAGAACATCAAGTTCTAGGGCGCATATTTCATCTACCGGCTCAAACGATCTGGATAAGGCATCCGCCACAACATTTTCGCTTCCTTTTCTATGCTCAATGCTAAACCCAAAACCTTGCAATTTTATTGCCCAGCGAGCAAGTCTCCCGCTGAGATCTGACTGGTTCATCAGCCAACGCAGGCTGGCGTGATCTGTTACTACCTTGAATGGGTGACCCTCAATGTACATTCGAAACTTTTTAATAGCTAAGACAACTGCGAGACATTCGAGCTCGGTAACGGTGTAGTTTCGTTGCTCGTATCGTTGCAAATTACACAGAAAGGTGAGCCACTAGCTAATCCTGCCAAGTTTTCGTTGCTTCGACGAACCGACATTATTGCTATTCTCCGTTATTTTCCTAATAAAATTATTTATTTTACCAAGAACAAAATCTAAATATCTAAATAGCGAAATGTGTTGTATGCGATAGAAAAAAACTCAAAAAATATTTGCGGTAAAGTTAAAAAAAAACAAAGTGTTACTTGGTATAAGCGATATACAAATATATTATAAAAAATAACCAAGAATCATCAACATGATTCTCATGGTCATCACTAAATAAAAAAATCAAAATCTAATATCGATAAATGGGAACTTACCCAAGGGTAATATTACAACAGCAAAAGTGTATCAACCATTGATAGCTCTAATCCGCTTTCGGAATCAAATAATTTAATCCATTTTGAACAATCTAGAAAATTGAAAGAGGAACATCCCGAAATGTCCATGATGAGCAATCTCAATTCCAATTAGGCAGATTTTCTTTAGCTGGGGTGACTAGCAAGCGCTATAACTCCGGTTAGAATCCAGAACTAAAAATCCTGCATGACCTAGTATTCCCCAAATACTACTAACGATAGGAATTCGTTATGCATAGGATAGTGCGTATATGATGGGTCTAGTTCCGACTTGATCAGAAATCTAACAATCCACATCAGATATGACTATCAAAAACTGAAACTACTAAAACAAATCTATGGATCAGACGGAGTTCGCGGAGAGGATAGGTGGAAAGGATGAGAAAGGAGTATATGCCTGATGTAAAGGCTTATCGAGCCTGTTGCTAATAGTGGTGACCCTTGTCGGTTTTGAAAATGTTGGTTGCGGACCAATTATTCTGCAAACGTAAAACCAATTATTCTGTACACGTTGGCTCACGTTGGTTTCGATTCCCACATTGGTCTTGGGCCCCACGTTGGTCTTGGGATCCACGTTGGTCTTGGGATCCACGTTGGTCTTGGGCCCCACGTTGGGCGCCAATTATTCTGTAACGACCCGCGAGAAGGCCACTATGCCACTGCGCACCCTGTCTGATAAGAAGTTTGCCGGCTGAGCTCAGGGAAAATGGGCGTGGTCTGTGCGAGTGACAATAGTGCTGCTACAGGAATAATCCAGACAGGATGACGAAAATAAAATAGGTATCGGTGACCGAACTCGAAATCAGACGGACGAAACTAGACTATCAATGATCGATGAAGGAGAGCCAGATGGTATGCTCTCCTTCTTCACCCACCCAACCACGCAGAACTGGAACTAGATTCCAATTCCACCCATATTGCTGTTGCTTTGACTACCCTTGGTGCCCTTTAAAACTCATATTAGGTCATATTGGATTAGTATAATTCAATTCGATAAAACACTATATAATTCATTATATCAATAATAGGATTCATTTAGCCAATAAAATTTTATATTCAGTATTTTGTTTCACATTCGATAAGCATTAGACGTTAGCCATTAATCAATTACTTCAATTTAATTTTACACAAAATTCATATTTAAATTCAATTTTTCATTATATGCGTTAACGATCAATAATATTCACTGTTCTTTGGCTTACGATATTCTATAACCGATAGTCACCCAATCTGGCAACTCCAAACTAACCGTTCATTGGCGCTTTTCTTTTATCTATATTTGTTCAAATTTATTCGCGACATGTGGCAACGCGAAAGAATATGACGGTGTAAACAAACGAAAAGAAAACTTGCGAAAACTATCTTGATTACATTATTTTGCGCGAATCACTTTGGCACCATTATTATTTCACACCAATATGTATGCACTTACCCGAACATCCGATGGGGCCCAATTGGATCCGACTGTGTAATGCTAAATGGGAGTAACAATAATACCACAGTGATGCACGAGTTTACCCTAATCTATAGCACTAATTTACAAAGCAATATTTATTTAAATTATATTTTGAATTTTTATTTCTCTTATTGGTTCCGTTTTAACAATTCATTATTAAATTTATATTATATTAGTGTATGAATTGATGAAAAAAAATGGAGATGAACCAAACGAAAAATAAAACCAAAAGAAAAGCAAAATGAATTGATAAAAAAATTATGAATTAAATCAAAAAAAAATCACGATTGAAATTAATATAAATAAAAGAAATGAATAAAAGAAGTTTAACGAAATTAATCTAATGAACCAAAGAATAATGAAATTATGAAATTATGTTTGACGAGGATTAGCGTTGTTTAAACTTATGATGTACGACTGTACATATGTACATGATATGTAAATATGTATGTATGAGCTACATGTGCATGTGCACGTATACTGTGGGCACTGGTACAGTAAACTGCACTGCTGATGGAGTCTAAGCACAGTTGGGCACGTGGGCTGTGAAAAATTTCCAACGGAGCACCAAATCTGCTGCCGTTATCCCGTGAAAGATGTTGATGGGCACTTCAATTGGCTGCAAGCACACCAATCATTAAATAGATTATTGTGATCTGTGAACACAATTTTTATTAGACCTATTGAGGTTGGAGGCGAAAGTATATCCAACTTACTCGTGGTCTTGGGATCTGGTTTAATGGTGGAATCCCGCAGTAGAATTATTATTTTTGTCCCTTTTATTACAAGGGAATAATAAATAACACTTGCACTATTAATGTGAATCGTTTTCTTATTTTTTTGTATTTTCCAAAGTTAAAAATTTTACTCAGTCACGCTGTTAAACTTTTGCTACGTCTTGTCCTTGGCGTGGAAATGACCTAACTCCTTTCCTGATAGATCTTTCAACAGGTATAGAGATTGCCCGATCCGCTTCTTAACCCTTCCTTTTGTGCCTACCGGTGCTAATTTTGCATTGAAGTTCATCGCTGCGTTGCTTAGTGGGAAATTTCGTTTTATAACCTCCTGTCCTACTTCGAATGAACGAGGCCTAACCCTTAAGTCGTACGTACGCTGATTTTTCACGTAGGCCTTGGCCATATGCTTATCAATGGAGGATCGGATCAATTGAAAGTTGTCCGAGCGACCCAGTTTTACCTCAGGATCCCTGAGTGCGTCAAGAGCCCGCAACAATTTAAAATCTTGCCCATGAAATAACATCTGTTGACCAAATACAACCTCATATGGTGACGTCCCTATCGACTGGTGAATGCACTTTCTAAGGGAGCTATTGATGCTGCTGAGGACGACATCCCAGTCTCTGTGGTCTTTGCTGACATATGCCCTAAGTGCTGCATTGATTGAGCGGTTCACTCTCTCAGCTGCGTTTGACTGAGGAGCGTATGCGCCTGTGCACATTTGTTGAACTCCATACTTGGTTAGAAATTCTCTGAACTCACGACTCTTGAACTGTGTACCGTTGTCGCTCACTATCACCTCTGGAACACCAAAACATGTGAATAGTTCCTCCTTGAGAATATCTATTATAACCCTGGATGTGAACTTTCGTACGGCCTTCAAAAAGGTGAATTTCGAAAAATGATCGAGTCTGATGAATATACCCACATTCCCTTTTTTGGTACGAGGAAACGGCCCAATAAAGTCTAGATATAATCTCTGGAAAGGTCTCTCGCTTGAAACTCGCATGCCCATTGGATGTTTTAGTGCGTACGTGGGGTGTTTCGATGTCTGACACACCTCACAGCTACGAATATACTCTCGAATCTGAGTCACCATATTTGGCCAGAAAAATTTTCGCCGGATTAACTCGAGGAATTTGGACATGCCACAATGTGCTGACGAAGGCTGATCATGAGCTGCTTTAATAACCTCTTCTCGTAATTCTTCGGGAACCAACAACTTCCACTGATTGTCAGGGTTGTCGGAAAAATCCGTCCTATGGTACACATAACCGTCAATCACTTGAAAGTCTGGTAGATTGGCTGTTTGGCATTTATCCGCATAAGAACGATATCTAATGGTGTTAAAAGCTGTTGACTCGAGATCGATTTCTGGGAGAACATCAAGTTCTAGGGCGCATATTTCATCTACCGGCTCAAACGATCTGGATAAGGCATCCGCCACAACATTTTCGCTTCCTTTTCTATGCTCAATGCTAAACCCAAAACCTTGCAATTTTATTGCCCAGCGAGCAAGTCTCCCGCTGAGATCTGACTGGTTCATCAGCCAACGCAGGCTGGCGTGATCTGTTACTACCTTGAATGGGTGACCCTCAATGTACATTCGAAACTTTTTAATAGCTAAGACAACTGCGAGACATTCGAGCTCGGTAACGGTGTAGTTTCGTTGCTCGTATCGTTGCAAATTACACAGAAAGGTGAGCCACTAGCTAATCCTGCCAAGTTTTCGTTGCTTCGACGAACCGACATTATTGCTATTCTCCGTTATTTTCCTAATAAAATTATTTATTTTACCAAGAACAAAATCTAAATATCTAAATAGCGAAATGTGTTGTATGCGATATAAAAAAACTCAAAAAATATTTGCGGTAAAGTTAAGCGATATACAAATATATTATAAAAAATAACCAAGAATCATCAACATGATTCTCATGGTCATCACTAAATAAAAAAAATCAAAATCTAATATCGATAAATGGGAACTTACCCAAGGGTAATATTACAACAGCAAAAGTGTATCAACCATTGATAGCTCTAATCCGCTTTCGGAATCAAATAATTTAATCCATTTTGAACAATCTAGAAAATTGAAAGAGGAACATCCCGAAATGTCCATGATGAGCAATCTCAATTCCAATTAGGCAGATTTTCTTTAGCTGGGGTGACTAGCAAGCGCTATAACTCCGGTTAGAATCCAGAACTAAAAATCCTGCATGACTTAGTATTCCCCAAATACTACTAACGATAGGAATTCGTTATGCATAGGATAGTGCGTATATGATGGGTCTAGTTCCGACTTAATCAGAAATCTAACAATCCACATCAGATATGACTATCAAAAACTGAAACTACTAAAACAAATCTATGGATCAGACGGAGTTCGCGGAGAGGATAGGTGGAAAGGATGAGAAAGGAGTATATGCCTGATGTAAAGGCTTATCGAGCCTGTTGCTAATAGTGGTGACCCTTGTCGGTTTTGAAAATGTTGGTTGCGGACCAATTATTCTGCAAACGTAAAACAAATTATTCTGTACACGTTGGCTCACGTTGGTTTCGATTCCCACATTGGTTGCGGCTCCCCACATTGGTCTTGGGCCCCACTTTGGTCTTGGGATCCACGTTGGTCTTGGGCCCCACGTTGGGCGCCAATTATTCTGTAACGACCCGCGAGAAGGCCACTATGCCACTGCGCACCCTTTCTGATAAGAAGTTTGCCGGCTGAGCTCAGGGAAAATGGGCGTGGTCTGTGCGAGTGACAATAGTGCTGCTACAGGAATAATCCAGGCAGGATGACGAAAATAAAATAGGTATCGGTGACCGAACCCGAAATCAGACGGACGAAACTAGACTATCAATGATCGATGAAGGAGAGCCAGATGGTATGCTCTCCTTCTTCACCCACCCAACCACGCAGAACTGGAACTAGATTCCAATTCCACCCATATTGCTGTTGCTTTGACTACCCTTGGTGCCCTTTAAAACTCATATTAGGTCATGTTGGATTAGTATAATTCAATTCGATAAAACACTATATAATTCATTATATCAATAATAGGATTCATTTAGCCAATAAAATTTTATATTCAGTATTTTGTTTCACATTCGATAAGCATTAGACGTTAGCCATTAATCAATTACTTCATTTTAATTTTACACAAAATTCATATTTAAATTCAATTTTTCATTATATGCGTTAACGATCAATAATATTCACTGTTCTTTGGCTTACGATATTCTATAACCGATTGTCACCCAATCTGGCAACTCCAAACTAACCGTTCATTGGCGCTTTTCTTTTATCTATATTTATTCAAATTTATTCGCGACATGTGGCAACGCGAAAGAATATGACGGTGTAAACAAACGAAAAGAAAACTTGCGAAAACTATCTTGATTACATTATTTTGCGCGAATCACTTTGGCACCATTATTATTTCACACCAATATGTATGCACTTACCCGGACATCCGATGGGGCCCCGTTGGATCCGACTGTGTAATGCTAAAAGGGAGTAACAATAATACCACAGTGATGCACGAGTTTACCCTAATCTATAGCACTAATTTACAAAGCAATATTTATTTAAATTATATTTTGAATTTTTATTTCTCTTATTGGTTCCGTTTTAACAATTCATTATTAAATTCAGATTATATTAGTGTATGAATTGATGAAAAATAAATGGAGATGAACCAAACGAAAAATAAAACCAAAAGAAAAGCAAAATGAATTGATAAAAAAATTATGAATTAAATCAAAAAAAATCACGATTGAAATTAATATAAATAAAAGAAATGAATAAAAGAAGTTTAACGAAATTAATCTAATGAACCAAATAATAATGAAATTATGAAATTATGTTTGACGAGGATTAGCGTTGTTTAAACTTATGATGTACGACTGTACATATGTACATGATATGTAAATATGTATGTATGAGCTACATGTGCATGTGCACGTATGCTGTGGGCACTGGTACAGTAAACTGCACTGCTGATGGAGTCTAAGCACAGTTGGGCACGTGGGCTGTGAAAAATTTCCAACGGAGAACCAAATCTGCTGCCGTTATCCCGTGAAAGATGTTGATGGGCACTTCAATTGGCTGCAAGCACACCAATCATTAAATAGATTATTGTGATCTGTGGACACAATTTTTATTAGACCTATTGAGGTTGGAGGCGAAAGTATATCCAACTTACTCGTGGTCTTGGGATCTGGTTTAATGGTGGAATCCCGCAGTAGAATTATTATTTTTGTCCCTTTTATTACAAGGGAATAATAAATAACACTTGCACTATTAATGTGAATCGTTTTCTTATTTTTTGTATTTTCCAAAGTTAAAAATTTTACTCAGTCACGCTGTTAAACTTTTGCTACGTCTTGTTCGGGCGGCTAATAATTTGCGAAAGAAAGATCTTCAGACGTTATCGCTGGTTCTTAGAATATCGATGTATCGCATTGCTACGATGATCACGTACGCTTTAAGCCCTGGTATCGATTTAAGACTTACACCTCTGCTTATCAGCGTTGCCAGTGTAAGCAAAATTAAAAAAAAAACTGACATAAGCGCGCATTCAAAATTGAATTTGAATTTGATAGACCCACACCTCACACCACAAGTTTAATTTTAGTCTTTAGACTCAAATTAAAGTTGAAAAAAAAAAAGGGTGTGATTTTCCTACCATATATCCTTGGCGTGGAAATGACCTAACTCCTTTCCTGATAGATCTTCCAACAGGTATGGAGATTGCCCGATCTTAACCCTGGCTTTTGTGCCTACCGGTGCTAATTTTGCATTGAAGTTCATCGCTGCGTTGCTTAGTGGGAAATTTGGTTTTATAACCTCCTGTCCTACTTCGAATGAACGAGGCCTAACCCTTAAGTCGTATGTACGCCGATTTTCACGTAGGCCTTGGCCTTATGCTTATCAATGGAGGATCGGATCAATTGAAAGTTGTCCGAGCGACCCAGTTTTACCTCAGGATCCCTGAGTGCGTCAAGAGCCCGCAACAATTTAAAATCTTGCCCATGAGATAACATCTGTTGACCAAATACAACCTCATATGGTGACGTCCCTATCGACTGGTGAATGCACTTTCTAAGGGAGCTATTGATGCTGCTGAGGACGACATCCCAGTCTCTGTGGTCTTTGCTGACATATGCCCTAAGTGCTGCATTGATTGAGCGGTTCACTCTCTCAGCTGCGTTTGACTGAGGAGCGTATGCGCTTGTGCACATTTGTTGAACTCCATACTTGGTTAGAAATTCTCTGAACTCACGACTCTTGAACTGTGTACCGTTGTCGCTCACTATCACCTCTGGATCTTGACATCTTCAATTGATGGTGTAAAACCAATCTAATTGCCCTAAATTGCTCAAAGTGCAAAGCCATGACTTTTTGCAGAACACAACCTGTGCATGTTCAATACTTGTTAGACGGCCATCTTCTTGAGAATATATCTCAAATCAATCAATCGCAAACTCTCCTTCAATGATCACATTGAGTTCATGGTAAATAAAGCCATAAAGGTCTTAGGTTTCATTAAGCGTTGGTCTAAGGAATTCAATGACCCTTATACGACTAAACAGCTTTACGTCTCTCTGGTACGTCCCAACCTCGAGTATGGGTTCTGTTTGTGGTCGCCACAGTATCAGACTTACAAAGACAAAATCGAGTCGGTGCAAAAGAAGTTTCTAATTTTCGCACTAAGAAACCTAAACTGGTCACCACAGCTTAACCTACCGCCATATCGTAGTAGATTACTATTAATTAATCTTCTTTCTCTTTCTCACCGTCACACTATGCTGGGTGTAACTTTCATTCAATGGTGATTTTAACTCTCCTTACTTGTTTAACAAATTAAACTTTTCAATTCCTTTTAGATCTACCCGTTTCTTTTCCTTTGTTTGCGTCAGATGGCAGCGCCGAGCCGCTGATCCGGCTGCTCCATACGATACTCCCGACGATAGTATCGATATCCCGACGATTGGCTATCGTGGAGTTGGCGCACCACTAATATTTTCATTAATGTATAAAAATTTCTCGCAAGTCACCCCGACTTACTGCTGTTGCTGTGTTTTTTTACATACGACCCAATAACTTGCACATACTCTTGTGCCCCTCAAATAAAGCAATATTGAATACACAACAAAGTGCAATCCCTCCTTTACTTTATTGTACATCGACCCCAACACCCCCTCTTCACAGTCCACCAACGTATGTATGTACATACGTACAGATGATATAGTTGGACACCCAACAGCAGCAGCAACGACGGAACGACAAACACTAAGGATTCTTCGCCGCACACTACAACATTTGGTCCTTCGAGCCGGATAATTGTCTCAGAATATCCTTTCGTCAGCACCGGCTCTCACCGCGGAAACTTATCCTATATCGACGTTACAGGTACGAGTGTAACTTTAGTACGTTTGCGATCGTTTCGAG
Source organism: Drosophila quadrilineata (assembly GCA_018150725.1). Taxonomy (NCBI): domain Eukaryota; kingdom Metazoa; phylum Arthropoda; class Insecta; order Diptera; family Drosophilidae; genus Drosophila; species Drosophila quadrilineata. The sequence goes on along the minus strand of JAECWN010000432.1, from coordinate 272,115 downwards.
TTTGTTTCTTAACTCAATAAGAACAAACCGAAAGCATCATCGACTGAGAGCACAGATAACAGCTGAGCCGTATCAATAACTGACATTTCGCCAATCCAACATTACCACATATGTTGATGCAGTTGTTGAACGGCCATCCATAATCAGCTCATTATTGCTCGTTTGGATCTCACCTCAGACCGTACCTAGATTAAATAAATATAAATATACACAATACCATTTCTTTGTGATTTTTTGTGCATTATTTACTCCGGTCGCGATTCTTTCGACTGTCTGTCTGCACACATAAGCGGACATACAAGCAGCTCACTCTATTGAAGTGTCCCTTTCCGCGCGTCTACTTGTGCTAACACCCAATGCCAACCGGGGACGAACGATCACGTCTCAGGAGGTTGTCAGTTGGAGCACCAAACAACGTAAGGCGATCGTCCATATCGCCCATTCCAGCGGGACTTAGTCTGCCTGTACCCCAACCATCTTCGAGATCTACCCCGGCAGTGAAACTTATCTAGTTGAACAGTCCTCCTCCTTCAACACTGAGCCGAGTCTGATCTTGCCACCCAAGGCAAGCACCTCCAATTCCTCTGCAATGGCTCTGTCTGATTTCAAAGAAGTCTCCAGCAAACTTATCCAGTTTGAAGAGCGGCTCACCCGATCCACCAGAGAGATTCCAACTCTCTACATTCTACAAGTCCGTCGTGACCACATCAACTCTTTGTGGCACAAAATAGAAGCCGAATACGAGCGATGCTCCCGAGTGCTTAATCCGAACGATCTGAGTGACGATTTCTGGCTATGGAAGCCACCTATGAGCACTGCTACTCTATTTATGAACAGTGTGTTGCTCAGCTGAGCCACCAGATCGACGATGCGGTGAATCTGCTACGCCCTCCGGTCACTCCAGCTCCTCCTCCGGTCATCTCTGGCGGCTGTCGTCTTCCTCCCTGCGACACTGAAGTATTCCAGGGTGATTACACCAAGTGGCGTACGTTCCGGGATCTCTTTACGGGCATATACGTAAACAATCCGCGGTTAACACCGGTCGAGAAGTTATTTCACCTAAATTCCAAGACCAGCGGAGAGGCCAAGGCCATCGTCTCCAAGTCCCCTTTGACCCATGAAGGTTTTAGTTCGGCATGGGCAGCTCCTTGTGATCGCTTTGAGAATAAGCGGCTGCCGGTAAACAGCCAGTTGAAGATTCTCATCAACTTATCGCCTTTCACTTCCGAGACAGGAGCCGCCCTCAAAGGATTGCAGAGTACAATCCAGGGCTGTCTGATGGCTTTAGACCACTCGGACCTCTAGACGGACAACTGGGATTGCTTACTGGTCTTCCTCTGCTCTTTCAAACTCCCAAAGGCGACTCTTGCACTCTGGGAGCAGACCTTGACGAATAAGCACGACATCCCAGCATGGCGAGATATGAACAAGTTCCTCAGTGAAAGATATCTCACTCTGGAAGCCATTGAGGATGTCATATCTTCCGGCTCCAGCAGACAACATCTCCCAATCGGTCAATCCAAGACCACCCAGAGGAATTCAGGACCTGAGCGGATTCAATCTTTCGAATCCAGCGTCAAGGTGAAGGCTCAGAAGTGCGATCTCTGTTCCAAAGAGAGCCACCCAGTTAGAGGATGTCCTAAGTTTCTGCACATGTCCGTGCCCCAACGGTCCGCCTACATTACCCAACGACGTTTGTGCCTGAATTGCTTCGCTCACAGTCACCAATACCGTGACTGTCATAGTCAGCACAATTGTTTCGTGTGCAAACGGCGGCATAACACTGCTACATCGTGACGGGTCACCAACCACTACAGCTGCACCGTCCACTTCGGCTGCCTCCACCCAACCTCCACATATACAGTCCACTCCCACCAGCAAAGTGCAAACGTACTTTGCTGCCAACGCGCGAGGAGTCTTTCTAGGCACTGCGTTGGTACAGATATGTCATGCAGCTGTCACATATCCAGCTCGCGCGTTGCTCGATTCTGGGTTCGAGGCCATCTTCATCTCAGAACGACTGAGCAACCTCATTCGGTTGCCTTTTCAGTCAGTCCAGGCTCAAGTGTCCGGCTTGAGTCAAAAGACAGCGGCAAAGGCGACTAGGTTGTGCTCCTTCCAGATTGGGTCCCCATCAAATCCACATGTACAGAATGACACATTGGCCTATGTGCTTCAGCACTTGACCAAAAACCTACCATCAACGCTGGTCCCACAAGAGGTTCTCCAGGCGCTTCCACAGCTACAATGGGCAGACCCCGCGTTCTACAAGAGCTCCCAGGTAGGCATCCTAATAGGGGCGGATATCCTTCCGTCCATATTACTGGGGTGACTCCGGAGCTACATTTGTGGCTCTCTACTGGGTCAAGAGACCGTCTTCGGGTGGATTCTAACCGGACGAATTCCAAACTCCAGCAGGACCACCATCTCAGCGTTTTCCACCCGCATCGTCCGACACGAGGAACCTGGAGGCCTTACTGACCAAATTTTGGGAGGTAGAGGAGCTTCCGACTGCGCACGCTCCAGCACGCGTGGGTGGAGTACCTCTTAGTTCGCACCACGAAACGTCAGATGGACGGAAGGTATTTGGTCGCACTGCCGTTCCGGGACCCTGAGAACATTGAATTAGGTCATTCAAGAAGTACAGCGCTTGCTCAATTCTTGAGAAGCGAGGTTCGTCTGTCCAAAGACCCACCTTTAAAACAACAGTATGATGAGGTCATTAGGGAGTACTTGGACATGGGCGACATGCACCAAGTAGAGTCTGGAAAAAGCCTGAATGATATCCTTCATTCGGGTCCTGTTTTTCAGTCCGATCTGACCCTTAAAATTCTCAAGTGGCGGTTCTTTAAGGTGGATAGCACAAAGATGTACAGACAAATCCATGTCTGCCCGAGCCACACCACCTTCCAGAGGATTCTTTTCCGAGACGCCCAGGGTCATATTCGAGATTATGAGCTCACCACAGTTACCTTCGGGGTAACATGTGCGCCTTTCTCGCCATCCGGGTCATACAGCAGTTGGCTGAGGATGTGAAGGTCCAATAACCTTTGGCCAGCCACCTCCTCACCAACTATATGTATGTGGATGACGTACTGTCGGGCGCTCATGACCATCGGACAATCTGGTTCGTGTGGTCGACGTGCGGACTGCCAAAGGAGTCGTCAAGCGTCCCGTCTCCAAGGTCGTTCTTCTCCCTATAGAAGCTGACCTTACGGCCACATCCAGCCAATAGTCTGTGTCCGCCGTTCGTCCATCCGTGTTTTCAGAGTACCAGTACCTATGTCTAATATCACCTCTTGTCCAAGACTTTCCTTTTCTAGGAGATTGGCACCTCACCACCACGACAGACGATTCGTTTCCGATGTCTACCGGTGCCGGGTTTGTAGGGGCACCCACCCGTATCGTAAGTGCAGACGGTTTCTCCGGCTGACTACCGTGAAGCGTTTGCACGCAGTCCGGGCGAACCAATACTGCGCTCGGTGTCTCGCTCACGAACATTTACGGGGGTCATGCCGGAGTAACCGTCGGTGCCGACAGTGTGGAGGCGCCCACCAAACCCGGCTCCACAGGAACCCGCAGCACTCCGAGAGCCGGCAGCCGAGGCAGCAATCTTCGCCAAGAAGGCCTTCACCCGCAGTAAGGAGCCGGCGGGATCCTATCCCACCGGAGATTTCCAGGGACACAGCACTGGTGGCCATCGACACGGGGAGAACGGTTTATGAGACGCTCGCTCTCATTGATGCGTGTTCGGCGGCCAGCCGCATTGGCACGTCGTTGGCGACAGCCTTCGGACTGTCGATTGCACGTGTTGGTGTGGACTCGGTCTGCCGGGCTCGCCTCCTATCACCGAAGGCCGGGTTGGACTTGGAGCTCATCCTGGAGGTGTCGGTGGACTGCCAGCGTAAAACACCCGCCCGACGCATCAACACGGGTTTCAAGAAATGGAGAACCTCAACCTGGCTGATGAACGATGGCACACGCCTGCGACCGTCTCCCTCGTTCTGGGGGCAGACGTGTACTCTCGCGTAATGCGTCCAGGGACCATGCCCTTGCAAGGGGCGCTCTTCTAGCTCAGGATTCGGTGTTCGGGTGGATCCTGTCGGGTGTCATCCGGCAATAAGGCGATTCGGGACCGCCCCCCCCCCACCACACTACCGCCAGATGGCAACGCCGAGTTGCTGATCCGGCTGCTCCATACGATACTCCCGACGATAGTATCGATATCCCGACGATCGGCTATCGTAGAGTTGGCGCTCCACTAATATTTTCATTAATGTATAAATATTTCTCGCAAGTCACCCCGACTTACTGCTGTTGCTGTGTTTTTTTGCATACGACCCAATAACTTGCACATACTTTTGTGCCCTTCAAATAAAGCAATATTGAATACACAACAAAGTGCAACCCCGCCTTTACTTTATTGTACATCGACTCCAACACCCCCCTCTTCACAGTCCACCAACGTATGTATGTACATACGTACAGATGATATAGTTGGACACCCAACAGCAGCAGCAACGACGGAACGACAAACACTAAGAATTCTTCGCCGCTCACTACAACATCATTATTAACAATTAGCACTTGCCCTACTAATTACCTTATGCATGAACCATTAAGAGTACTGTTCTGAGTTTAACAGACTTTACGGGGCTATCAGATTAGAGTCGTCTGTTTCCACTAATCTTTGACAATTTACTCACACATTAACACATAATCTCTGGAAGTGGTCATTGATTAGATTGGGTTTTCTGGGTTACCCCAATCCTAGCAACAAATGTTGGATCAATTTACAATCTAATCACCCCAGAATAATTTATTATTTTATTATTTATTTTTTTATATTTTTCATTTCTTTTTAACTAATTCCAAGTTTTTATTTTGAAAAATATTTATATTTAAATTTATTGATTTTTAAATTTAATTCTAATGATACTTTTTAATCAACTTCTGTCGACTGCTAATAGTGGACATTAAATATATAAATAAATAAATAAAAACAATAAATTCTTCTCTTAACTATAGTGCATATAAGTTAACACATAAGAATTGCACACTAATAACTTTACCCATTCGCTTCAAGCGTATACCGCTGACACATGAGTTCAGCCACTGACCAAATAACATATAGATACCCCACTTCATATACACGTTTTGTTCACAAAAATTTCTTGCGAGCGGTCCCAGCAGAGGGCTCAGCGTCGTACGCGAGCGGTCCCAGCAGAGGCTGAGCGTCGTTACGAAGTGTCTCAGCAGAGCCGAAGGCAGCCGAACTCTTCGTTTCATTCTTACTTGGGCTGCTGCTGAGAGAGCATCAATTGCGCAAGGATGTACGCCTTTTAGAAGCGTAGACAACCACAACTAATGAGCGAGAAAACATGATAGAGATCGCATATCGCCATGCTACTCCCACTCTTGTCATTGATGTTGTGAGCAACCCACCCCCGTTTCTATTGCTTGTCACCGTCATTGATGATGTTCTTTGTTTTTGTTTTGAGCTCGTGTGTATGCGTAGTTCGCTGTCCAGACAGGCAATAGACAAATACATGCATAGCTTCTTGTGCGTATACATATGTTTATGTGTATGCGTGATTTTCGTTTGGAAGTCTTTCTGAAGTCTGAAATCTTATTTCTGGCTTGCCAGAGAATTTTCGTTCAAGCGAGGGCTGCTTGAAAAGTTCTTCATTCGCAACTATAATTTCAAATGTCATTCGTATTGAATTACTATTTTATAGCTTCATTATTATTATTGGATGGGTGATAGTTTTATCAATTTATTTAAATTACAGAAAATGTCCACCAATAATAATTATTTAATGTTAAGTTTTAGAAATTAATTTTCTAAACATTTATTATAATTTTTAATGAACATGCCAAATAATTTATAGCTCTTCTTATGCATAAACCACCAAAAAAAAATATTTATAATAATTCCATAAAAACTGTATATACAAATATTATTTCATAGCGAATGAAGAACTTTTCAAGCAGCCCTCGCTTGAACGAAAATTCTCTGGCAAGCCAGAAATAAGATTTCAGACTTCAGAAAGACTTCCAAACGAAAATCACGCATACACATAAACATATGTATACGCACAAGAAGCTATGCATGTATTTGTCTATTGCCTGTCTGGACAGCGAACTACGCATACACACGAGCTCAAAACAAAAACAAAGAACATCATCAATGACGGTGACAAGCAATAGAAACGGGGGTGGGTTGCTCACAACATCAATGACAAGAGTGGGAGTAGCATGGCGATATGCGATCTCTATCATGTTTTCTCGCTCATTAGTTGTGGTTGTCTACGCTTCTAAAAGGCGTACATCCTTGCGCAATTGATGCTCTCTCAGCAGCAGCCCAAGTAAGAATGAAACGAAGAGTTCGGCTGCCTTCGGCTCTGCTGAGACACTTCGTAACGACGCTCAGCCTCTGCTGGGACCGCTCGCGTACGACGCTGAGCCTCTGCTGGGACCGCTCGCAAGAAATTTTTGTGAACAAAACGTGTATATGAAGTGGGGTATCTATATGTTATTTGGTCAGTGGTTCAGCGCCCTGACGGCAACAGTCAGCAGCGGTAACCTGACACTTGATTATGTTGCAAGTGCCTGCGTTATCACTTATGCTGAGTCGGCTTGCCGGCTGTAGCTTTGTAGCTTATGGGTCTGGGTTTTAGGTTTACCTTCAATTCAATTTTATAATATAATTTAGTTTTGGTACCAACGTTTAAGAATAAAGTTGAACTACTCCGGCACGCTGCCGTAACTAGCATTCTTTGATATATTATTGATACATTGCTGAGCCACAAGGCCAGTAATAAGCAAGCGGGCGAAGTCAAGCCTGCCACCATAATCTTCGTAAGATAAATACAAGGTTACACAATCATCGCTGGACCAACCGACGGACCACGGCCACGAGCGGACCAGTACCTTAATACATAATTGGCGCCCAACGAGCAAGGATCACACCCTTAGACAGAGACAGATATTCCCTACTTTACACACTATGTAAGTTCGTTTAAAATTGTCTCTACACCTCACTAAAAAAAATTTTTTTATATAAAACACTAAAATTGAAAATACAACTGCCAACAGCAAGTATAATTGTGAATGTGTTTAACTTTCTATTCGAAAAAGTGGTAGAAGTTATAATTGCAAAGTCCCACAAATATTTTGTTTTAATACGTTAATTGAATACCCTCACTAAATTTATAATGTGTATCGTATTAGCGCGGTTCAACTAAATCAAGCTCATTAAGGTTAAAAGCCACAATTAATTTTATGTTTTAAAGAACTAAATTAAATTAGAACATTTCCATTTGCTAAAAATTTGTTTTGTGCACATGAGCATATGAGTTGGTTAGACGCATTAAAAAATATAAAAACCGAGTGCGACAGCGATATTGACTGGGACACAGACAACAACACTTGCCAAGACACAAACCTAGATGACCATATTAGCCAGGTACAAAACCAAACGAACTTCACCATGGACACAAACCAGGTTCAAGCATTAATAACAGCAGCAGTTAGCGAAGCACTTGCGCAGCAAGAAGTAAGGTTTCAAACTCAGCTTAACGCTGTGTGCCAGCACTGACCAAATAACATATAGATACCCCACTTCATATACACGTTTTGTTCACAAAAATTTCTTGCGAGCGGTCCCAGCAGAGGCTCAGCGTCGTACGCGAGCGGTCCCAGCAGAGGCTGAGCGTCGTTACGAAGTGTCTTAGCAGAGCCGAAGGCAGCCGAACTCTTCGTTTCATTCTTACTTGGGCTGCTGCTGAGAGAGCATCAATTGCGCAAGAATGTACGCCTTTTAGAAGCGTAGACAACAACAACTAATGAGCGAGAAAACATGATAGAGATCGCATATCGCCATGCTACTCCCACTCTTGTCATTGATGTTGTTAGCAACCCACCCCCGTTTCTATTGCTTGCCACTGTCATTGATGATGTTCTTTGTTTTTGTTTTGAGCTCGTGTGTATGCGTAGTTCGCTGTCCAGACAGGCAATAGACAAATACATGCATAGCTTCTTGTGCGTATACATATCTTTACATGTATGCGTGATTTTCGTTTGGAAGTCTTTCTGAAGTCTGAAATCTTATTTCTGGCTTGCCAGAGACTTTTTGTTCAAGCGAGGGCTGCTTGAAAAGTTCTTCATCCGCAACTATAATTTCAAATGTCATTCAAATTGAATTACTATTTTATAGCTTCATTATTATTATTGGATGGGTGATAGTTTTATCAATTTTTTATTTTTCAAACCCTGTTTAAAACTTTGTGGCCTTGTTTTCATATCGAATTTCTGCAATCGATAAGCATTTTTAAAAGCAGTGCAACCCTGTTTTGTTTTTTTGTGTAATCGTCATCAAACGTATTGAGCATCGGTTAATTGTGCATAAAGTTTCAACATGCCAAAAGAAACATATAAACAAAAATTTCGTGCATCGTGATTGCAAGAACCGTCGCTGATGAATTGGTTGTGCCGAGATGCCACAGATTCTAACAAGGCATACGCAGATACTGCAAGTGTACATTAAATCCAAAAATTGACATGGTGCGTGCACATGGAAAAACAAAAAAACATTTACAAAGTGTATTGCCGTTCGCGCAGGAAAATAAAATTCCGTTTAAGCTAGTCGCAACATCGGAATCTTGCCAGCAGGAGGCGGCACATGCAATGTTTTGTTGTCAACATTCTGCAATCAATTCGGTTGGGCACCTTGTTCAACTGTGCAGTTCGCATTTGGCGCCAAGGACACTCAATTGCAACGGACAAAATTGAAATTAATAAGGAAAGCGACGAAAATTTATTTGAAATAAATGAAAAATAAGAAAACTATGTTTGTCATGATTTTTGTCCTCAAAAAAAGTCTTTTCTGTTTATTGTCAGCTTTTTTTTTATCATCTGTCCTTGTTGCGCTGGCAACACTGCTGGGAACCCACACACAGTGACGAGTATGTGTACGTACAAGATGATGAGAGTGTATTTGTCGTGATAGCAATGAAAATGGGCAACTTAGAAATAGAGAGACAGGCAAGAAGCAAGCTCTCAACAGCGAAAAGCATTGGTTTGAGGGATGCTATATTGTCTTCTTTCTCACTCTCTCTCGTTGATTTGTTGTTGATGCTTGCGTGTGAAAAGCCAGCGAGGAGCAAAAAGGGAGAGAGAAGCGAGTACTCTCACATGCTAATTTGGTGTTTCTACCTGCAATCATAAGAGTTACATGCGGACTCTATAAGAAGCGTCCACCCTAGACGACGTAGAAAACGCTATTAACTCAGTATGGGTTCGCACATTGAGAGATCGAACTTGTCGGAAGCTGTTCGTGTGAGCCGATCGGGGTATGTCGCATCGAATTGGCGCATCTCGCATGGGGTATCTCGCTAAAAAATTTCGTGGCCGTTTCGTTGAATGAAATGTCCCATCTATATGTTATATGGTCAGTGATATAACCAAGAGAAAGCATAATATAAAATGAACTATTGAATTTAAAGTTATGCTTAAAAAGTTCATATTCCAAAAAAACCGGTTGAATTTGGCAATTCTTACGACTTATAATAGGCTACAGCAGATTTCATTGGTCAACACACTTTTTAAACCTTTCAAACATGAAACTTATTAGCAATATTGTCCTTGTTAGAACAGTTACTTTGACATTTAACTACAAAGACATCACAACGATTTCAAACACTTCAGATATCAAAACATGCAGTACAAATCCCTCTGATTCGATTTCATCACAAAAATTTGATTAGATAATAGTTTATAGTAATTCATTTATTTAATTTATAGTAATTTGATATTGACAATTAGGCAAAAATATGCACTTCGGCACTGCTTGCGCCCATGACTCAATCAGTCGAGTTTCAAGCCAGATTAGCCAATCTGGCGCAATCTATGTGAATTTTGTGTTTGCAACTTTGATGGTGAGTATTTTATTGATATAGAGCGACCAAACACATTTTGTTAGTTTAACTTTAAAGGGTTTTAAAGCATCTGTTTGGCCAAAAATCCAATGCAAAGTTTCTAGTATTCTGAACAGGACCCGATTCCACTTGTAGTCGCCTTTTACGACAAGCAGTGGCCGGCTGTGGTGGTATTCTGAGTGGCCGCTCACCACAGTGAGTGGCCGCTCCAGCGTCGAACTGTTGGTGGCGCAAATGCAGGGCTCAAGCGCCGGCTCGCGGAGTTCTTCGTGTTAGCTTCCCGTGCCCACGAGATTTCGCTGTGATTCAGTGACAAAAAAAATGGGACCAACACGTGCACAGTTGTATCCGTGCGTGTGTCGGCTCCCAGTAAAATTTACTAATTGGAATTTTTATTTTAAATCCTAATCCAATAGATCCAAGAAAGATAGGCCTTCCACAAAGTTCAAATTATCTGATAGACTTACAGATTTTTCAAGGTATGTATGAGCTAAGTCTGGCTTTGATACTATGAACCACCATTGCTATAGTGCATACTTATCTCGCTGTAGATTACAATTTGCAAAAGACCCTAAGCAGTTTTACAACTTCGTATATCTAAAACAGCGAACTGCTACATATCCTTCTTCCTTAACTCTAAACGAGAAAACAGCTAGTACCGATCAATATATTTCGGACTTATTTGCAGACTTTTTCCAGGATACTTATTCGTCTAAGATTTACGGTTCTAAGTGTCCTTATCCTTGTAGAATTTATCAATCTAACTCTGTTTTTGATCCGCAGATTACGGAAAGTTTATTAGGTTGTGAGCTGAGTTTCCTGCCTGGCTGTGTTATCAGGTACTGTAAGCCAATACTTAAGCTTTTTTGTTTGTCCGTTTCGACCGGATTATTTCCTAAGTTATGGAAAGAATCTTATGTTTTTCCGTTACATAAAAATGGCTCTAAATCTGACGTCATGAACTATAGAGCTATGTCTAAGTTGTCTGATATTCCTAAGTTATTCGAGAAAATTCTCAACTCCAACACTTATGTAGCTCAATCATCTCACCAACCCAGCATGGCTTTGTGAGATCCAAATCTACTACCACATATTAATTGGAACTCTCCTCTATTGTCATTAGTGGGTTTCATAGCTCAATGCAAACGGACGTTATCTACACTAACTTCAGTAAAGCATTTGATTCTGTAAACCATACTCTCCTAATGCACAAGTTGTCGCTTCTTGGTTTTCCTCATATTCTTATGAACTGGATTTCCAATTATCTTAAAAATAGAATTCAGAGAGTAATGTTCAACTCTACCCTTTCTAAACAGATCTTTGTTTATTCAGCAGTGTCCCAAAGTAGCCACGTCGGACCATTGCTTTTCAATTTATTTATTAATGACCTTCCGGCTATAATTAAAAATAGTGCTGTTCTGATGTATGCCGATGACGTTAAGGTCTGCCTCTCTTATAAGGATCCTTTTTTTAGCTTCTTTGCTGCAAGCTGATCTTGACATCTTCAATTGATGGTGTAAAACCAATCTAATTGCCCTAAATTGCTCAAAGTGCAAAGCCATGACTTTTTGCAGAACACAACCTGTGCATGTTCAATACTTGTTAGACGGCCATCTTCTTGAGAATATATCTCAAATCAATCAATCGCAAGCTCTCCTTCAATGATCACATTGAGTTCATGGTAAATAAAGCCATAAAGGTCTAAGGTTTCATTAAGCGTTGGTCTAAGGAATTCAATGACCCTTATACGACTAAACAGCTTTACGTCTCTCTGGTACGTCCCAACCTCGAGTATGGGTTCTGTTTGTGGTCGCCACAGTATCAGACTTACAAAGACAAAATCGAGTCGGTGCAAAAGAAGTTTCTAATTTTCGCACTAAGAAACCTAAACTGGTCACCACAGCTTAACCTACCGCCATATCGTAGTAGATTACTATTAATTAATCTTCTTTCTCTTTCTCACCGTCACACTATGCTGGGTGTAACTTTCATTCAATGGTGATTTTAACTCTCCTTACTTGTTTAACAAATTAAACTTTTCAATTCCTTTTAGATCTACCCGTTTCTTTTCCTTTGTTTGCGTCAGATGGCAGCGCCGAGCCGCTGATCCGGCTGCTCCATACGATACTCCCGACGATAGTATCGATATCCCGACGATTGGCTATCGTGGAGTTGGCGCACCACTAATATTTTCATTAATGTATAAAAATTTCTCGCAAGTCACCCCGACTTACTGCTGTTGCTGTGTTTTTTTACATACGACCCAATAACTTGCACATACTCTTGTGCCCCTCAAATAAAGCAATATTGAATACAAAACAAAGTGCAACCCCTCCTTTACTTTATTGTACATCGACCCCAACACCCCCTCTTCACAGTCCACCAACGTATGTATGTACATACGTACAGATGATATAGTTGGACACCCAACAGCAGCAGCAACGACGGAACGACAAACACTAAGGATTCTTCGCCGCACACTACAACATTTGGTCCTTCGAGCCGGATAATTGTCTCAGAATATCCTTTCGTCAGCACCGGCTCTCACCGCGGAAACTTATCCTATATCGACGTTACAGGTACGAGTGTAACTTTAGTACGTTTGCGATCGTTTCGAGTTTGTTTCTTAACTCAATAAGAACAAACCGAAAGCATCATCGACTGAGAGCACAGATAACAGCTGAGCCGTATCAATAACTTACATTTCGCCAATCCAACATTACCACATATGTTGATGCAGTTGTTGAACGGCCATCAATAATCAGCTCATTATTGCTCGTTTGGATCTCACCTCAGACCGTACCTAGATTAAATAAATATAAATATACACAATACCATTTCTTTGTGATTTTTTGTGCATTATTTACTCCGGTCGCGATTCTTTCGACTGTCTGTCTGCACACATAAGCGGACATACAAGCAGCTCACTCTATTGAAGTGTCCCTTTCCGCGCGTCTACTTGTGCTAACACCCAATGCCAACCGGGGACGAACGATCACGTCTCAGGAGGTTGTCAGTTGGAGCACCAAACAACGTAAGGCGATCGTCCATATCGCCCATTCCAGCGGGACTTAGTCTGCCTGTACCCCAACCATCTTCGAGATCTACCCCGGCAGTGAAACTTATCTAGTTGAACAGTCCTCCTCCTTCAACACTGAGCCGAGTCTGATCTTGCCACCCAAGGCAAGCACCTCCAATTCCTCTGCAATGGCTCTGTCTGATTTCAAAGAAGTCTCCAGCAAACTTATCCAGTTTGAAGAGCGGCTCACCCGATCCACCAGAGAGATTCCAACTCTCTACATTCTACAAGTCCGTCGTGACCACATCAACTCTTTGTGGCACAAAATAGAAGCCGAATACGAGCGATGCTCCCGAGTGCTTAATCCGAACGATCTGAGTGACGATTTCTGGCTATGGAAGCCACCTATGAGCACTGCTACTCTATTTATGAACAGTGTGTTGCTCAGCTGAGCCACCAGATCGACGATGCGGTGAATCTGCTACGCCCTCCGGTCACTCCAGCTCCTCCTCCGGTCATCTCTGGCGGCTGTCGTCTTCCTCCCTGCGACACTGAAGTATTCCAGGGTGATTACACCAAGTGGCGTACGTTCCGGGATCTCTTTACGGGCATCTACGTAAACAATCCGCGGTTAACACCGGTCGAGAAGTTATTTCACCTAAATTCCAAGACCAGCGGAGAGGCCAAGGCCATCGTCTCCAAGTCCCCTTTGACCCATGAAGGTTTTAGTTCGGCATGGGCAGCTCCTTGTGATCGCTTTGAGAATAAGCGGCTGCCGGTAAACAGCCAGTTGAAGATTCTCATCAACTTATCGCCTTTCACTTCCGAGACAGGAGCCGCCCTCAAAGGATTGCAGAGTACAATCCAGGGCTGTCTGATGGCTTTAGACCACTCGGACCTCTAGACGGACAACTGGGATTGCTTACTGGTCTTCCTCTGCTCTTTCAAACTCCCAAAGGCGACTCTTGCACTCTGGGAGCAGACCTTGACGAATAAGCACGACATCCCAGCATGGCGAGATATGAACAAGTTCCTCAGTGAAAGATATCTCACTCTGGAAGCCATTGAGGATGTCATATCTTCCGGCTCCAGCAGACAACATCTCCCAATCGGTCAATCCAAGACCACCCAGAGGAATTCAGGACCTGAGCGGATTCAATCTTTCGAATCCAGCGTCAAGGTGAAGGCTCAGAAGTGCGATCTCTGTTCCAAAGAGAGCCACCCAGTTAGAGGATGTCCTAAGTTTCTGCACATGTCCGTGCCCCAACGGTCCGCCTACATTACCCAACGACGTTTGTGCCTGAATTGCTTCGCTCACAGTCACCAATACCGTGACTGTCATAGTCAGCACAATTGTTTCGTGTGCAAACGGCGGCATAACACTGCTACATCGTGACGGGTCACCAACCACTACAGCTGCACCGTCCACTTCGGCTGCCTCCACCCAACCTCCACATATACAGTCCACTCCCACCAGCAAAGTGCAAACGTACTTTGCTGCCAACGCGCGAGGAGTCTTTCTAGGCACTGCGTTGGTACAGATATGTCATGCAGCTGTCACATATCCAGCTCGCGCGTTGCTCGATTCTGGGTTCGAGGCCATCTTCATCTCAGAACGACTGAGCAACCTCATTCGGTTGCCTTTTCAGTCAGTCCAGGTTTAAGTGTCCGGCTTGAGTCAAAAGACAGCGGCAAAGGCGACTAGGTTGTGCTCCTTCCAGATTGGGTCCCCATCAAATCCACATGTACAGAATGACACATTGGCCTATGTGCTTCAGCACTTGACCAAAAACCTACCATCAACGCTGGTCCCACAAGAGGTTCTCCAGGCGCTTCCACAGCTACAATGGGCAGACCCCCACGTTCTACAAGAGCTCCCAGGTAGGCATCCTAATAGGGGCGGATATCCTTCCGTCCATATTACTGGGGTGACTCGGAGCTACATTTGTGGCTCTCTACTGGGTCAAGAGACCGTCTTCGGGTGGATTCTAACCGGACGAATTCCAAACTCCAGCAGGACCACCATCTCAGCGTTTTCCACCCGCATCGTCCGACACGAGGAACCTGGAGGCCTTACTGACCAAATTTTGGGAGGTAGAGGAGCTTCCGACTGCGCACGCTCCAGCACGCGTGGGTGGAGTACCTCTTAGTTCGCACCACGAAACGTCAGATGGACGGAAGGTATTTGGTCGCACTGCCGTTCCGGGACCCTGAGAACATTGAATTAGGTCATTCAAGAAGTACAGCGCTTGCTCAATTCTTGAGAAGCGAGGTTCGTCTGTCCAAAGACCCACCTTTAAAACAACAGTATGATGAGGTCATTAGGGAGTACTTGGACATGGGCGACATGCACCAAGTAGAGTCTGGAAAAAGCCTGAATGATATCCTTCATTCGGGTCCTGTTTTTCAGTCCGATCTGACCCTTAAAATTCTCAAGTGGCGGTTCTTTAAGGTGGATAGCACAAAGATGTACAGACAAATCCATGTCTGCCCGAGCCACACCACCTTCCAGAGGATTCTTTTCCGAGACGCCCAGGGTCATATTCGAGATTATGAGCTCACCACAGTTACCTTCGGGGTAACATGTGCGCCTTTTCTCGCCATCCGGGTCATACAGCAGTTGGCTGAGGATGTGAAGGTCCAATAACCTTTGGCCAGCCACCTCCTCACCAACTATATGTATGTGGATGACGTACTGTCGGGCGCTCATGACCATCGGACAATCTGGTTCGTGTGGTCGACGTGCGGACTGCCAAAGGAGTCGTCAAGCGTCCCGTCTCCAAGGTCGTTCTTCTCCCTATAGAAGCTGACCTTACGGCCACATCCAGCCAATAGTCTGTGTCCGCCGTTCGTCCATCCGTGTTTTCAGAGTACCAGTACCTATGTCTAATATCATCTCTTGTCCAAGACTTTCCTTTTCTAGGAGATTGGCACCTCACCACCACGACAGACGATTCGTTTCCGATGTCTACCGGTGCCGGGTTTGTAGGGGCACCCACCCGCATCGTAAGTGCAGACGGTTTCTCCGGCTGACTACCGTGAAGCGTTTGCACGCAGTCCGGGCGAACCAATACTGCGCTCGGTGTCTCGCTCACGAACGTTTACGGGGGTCATGCCGGAGTAACCGTCGGTGCCGACAGTGTGGAGGCGCCCACCAAACTCGGCTCCACAGGAACCCGCAGCACTCCGAGAGCCGGCAGCCGAGGCAGCAATCTTCGCCAAGAAGGCCTTCACCCCAGTAAGGAGCCGGCGGGATCCTATCCCACCGGAGATTTCCAGGGACACAGCACTGGTGGCCATCGACACGGGGAGAACGGTTTATGAGACGCTCGCTCTCATTGATGCGTGTTCGGCGGCCAGCCGCATTAGCACGTCGTTGGCGACAGCCTTCGGACTGTCGATTGCGCGTGTTGGTGTGGACTCGGTCTGCCGGGCTCGCCTCCTATCACCGAAGGCCGGGTTGGACTTGGAGCTCATCCTGGAGGTGTCGGTGGACTGCCAGCGTAAAACACCCGCCCGACGCATCAACACGGGTTTCAAGAAATGGAGAACCTCAACCTGGCTGATGAACGATGGCACACTCCTGCGACCGTCTCCCTCGTTCTGGGGGCAGACGTGTACTCGCGTAATGCGTCCAGGGACCATGCCCTTGCAAGGGGCGCTCTTCTAGCTCAGGATTCGGTGTTCGGGTGGATCCTGTCGGGTGTCATCCGGCAATAAGGCGATTCGGGACCGCCCCCCCCCCTTGGCGATCCACTAATATTTTCATTAATGTATAAATATTTCTCGCAAGTCACCCCGACTTACTGCTGTTGCTGTGTTTTTTTGCATACGACCCAATAACTTGCACATACTTTTGTGCCCTTCAAATAAAGCAATATTGAATACACAACAAAGTGCAACCCCGCCTTTACTTTATTGTACATCGACTCCAACACACCCCTCTTCACAGTCCACCAACGTATGTATGTACATACGTACAGATGATATAGTTGGACACCCAACAGCAGCAGCAACGACGGAACGACAAACACTAAGAATTCTTCGCCGCTCACTACAACATCATTATTAACAATTAGCACTTGCCCTACTAATTACCTTATGCATGAACCATTAAGAGTACTGTTCTGAGTTTAACAGACTTTACGGGGCTATCAGATTAGAGTCGTCTGTTTCCACTAATCTTTGACAATTTACTCACACATTAACACATAATCTCTGGAAGTGGTCATTGATTAGATTGGGTTTTCTGGGTTACCCCAATCCTAGCAACAAATGTTGGATCAATTTACAATCTAATCACCCCAGAATAATTTATTATTTTATTATTTATTTTTTTATATTTTTCATTTCTTTTTAACTAATTCCAAGTTTTTATTTTGAAAAATATTTATATTTAAATTTATTGATTTTTAAATTTAATTCTAATGATACTTTTTAATCAACTTCTGTCGACTGCTAATAGTGGACATTAAATATATAAATAAATAAATAAAAACAATAAATTCTTCTCTTAACTATAGTGCATATAAGTTAACACATAAGAATTGCACACTAATAACTTTACCCATTCGCTTCAAGCGTATACCGCTGACACATGAGTTCAGCGCCCTGACGGCAACAGTCAGCAGCGGTAACCTGACACTTGATTATGTTGCAAGTGCCTGCGTTATCACTTATGCTGAGTCGGCTTGCCGGCTGTAGCTTTGTAGCTTATGGGTCTGGGTTTTAGGTTTACCTTCAATTCAATTTTATAATATAATTTAGTTTTGGTACCAACGTTTAAGAATAAAGTTGAACTACTCCGGCACGCTGCCGTAACTAGCATTCTTTGATATATTATTGATACATTGCTGAGCCACAAGGCCAGTAATAAGCAAGCGGGCGAAGTCAAGCCTGCCACCATAATCTTCGTAAGATAAATACAAGGTTACACAATCATCGCTGGACCAACCGACGGACCACGGCCACGAGCGGACCAGTACCTTAATACATAATTTATATGTTATGTATGTCTTTTTCGTTTATTCGCGACTCTCGTACCTTCTCCGCTCGCACAAAGTGGTGAGAGGTAATTTTGAAGAATAGAATGCGCTTGCTTACGTTAATACGTGTGAAAATAAGCAAGTGCGTCTGTACGCGTACCTCAGCAAGAATACGATTTTTGAGCCGAAATAATTTTTGACCCAATAAAAGAATTCGTTTTTAATTTTTGTAATAAGTATTAAATATTATTAATTTATTAAATAAATATGACATTATTGATATATATTCCCATTTTAATATTTGATATTAATTGTATTTGTAAGTTAACTGAAGTCAACAGTTTGCTATATGCTGACCAAGGACAGAGCCGTTCGAAGCGGTTATGTATGAGCGCTGAGCAGGGTTTGAAAAACTATCAGCAAATAGTAAATAGTCGTGTTTTTCGTCGTTTCTCATGTCCGAATATTCGTTACAATTCATAGCTGCCGAATGACTGCCTGCTGCTGCCATTGATAGGCCAAGCATTCGGCAATATACCAGCGACAGCAAAATCTTTGCTTGCGGCAACAGGTCCCATCGGCATTACACACACATTAATTATTATAGTTTAAGAGAAAATCCAGAGAAACCTATTTACACTAGGCAGAAAAAAAGTGCGTACAAATTTTAACCGAAACTTTGACGTTAAATAAAAACAGTTGTGTAGAAGATATTGCCCCAATTTCTTTTTCATATTAACAACACATTTATTGTCAATAATTATAGCTACTGTTTATTTATTAAATTCAACAACTTCTTTAATTAAAATTAAAAAACCAAAAATGCACTCGATTTTTGGCAAGAAAAAGTCTGCGTACAGCTGTTTCAAGCTGTGTGGAATGCAAGAAACATCGATTACCGTTGGATTTTTTTGATGTACATTATTTTAGTATTATATTAGGAATTAGTATTACTCATTTAAAACATAAACATCGCATCATCTTTAGTAATATCACAACATGGAGCAAAATGTGCAAGAAAATTTCTGTTTTCTACCAAAACTGGTTTTAAAGTTATCCTTATCTACGCTTTTATGCAAGAAAATTGATGTCCTAGTTGTAAGAGATCACTCCTCTATCCAAAAAGTAATAAACAAGAGCAAATTATTTGGTTGGATCTTCTCAAAGGCCCGATCTGGCCAACCACCTTTGGTCACCCATCGCGAGAAGAGGATTGTAATTCATCCTGTAGTCCGTATTTAGTTGGGTTGTGATCCAAATTGTGTTCCAATATGTTGATATCATTCTCCTGTCCCATGATAGACTCAATAAATAAAAAAATTTTCACTCCGCTTCCTGCAATGGACCCATACCCAAATATTCCGCTTCATACATACTACTGCGCATTAACTAAATTATCTGTTTTTAGCGATTCTTCGCCTGGAGAAAATACAAAACATTGCAAAAATTAAAAATTGAATTTCTTCCGAATATATAACAATATTTCAAATGCTATAGATCTTTCAAACTAATATATTAGCGAACGGTAACCGCTAAAAACAGATAATTTAGTTTGTACGGTAGTATATGTACGAAGCCGTATGTTGGTGTAGGTATTCATTACAGGAAGAGGAGTGGGAAATTTGAAATTTATGGAGTGTATTGTGGGACAGGAGGATTATATCAACATTATGGAACACAATTTGGATCACAACTCCACTACATTGAGGCTAGAAGATGAGCTAAAGCCGACTGCACGTGATGGGCGATTAAAGGTGGTTGGCCAGATCGGGTATTTGAGAAGATTCGGCCAAATGAATTGCTATTATTTATGACTTTTTGGATAGAGGAGTGGTCTCCACCAACTAGAACTGCAATTTTATTGCATAATTGTGCCGGAAAGGATAAAGGAAAATAAAATTTGGTTAAAAACAAAAATTTCCTTGCCATTTTGGTCCATATTGCGATTCTACTAAATATGATGCTATATTTATGTTTCAAATGTCCAATAATAATTGTCAACACTATATTATCTACATAAAAAAAATCCAACGGTAATCGTTGTTTCTTGCATTCCACGCAGCTTAAAACAGCAGTACGCAGACTTCTGCGTGTACACTTTTTAGTAGGGTTTAGTTTAAAATTAAAAATAAATTATTAGACATAAATAAAAAATATTAAAAAAATACGTTAATAAAGACAATTAGTTATAATAGTTATGTTTAAAAAAAAGAATTTTGAAAATATATTAATAAATGGCTAAATAATTTAAGTGGAAAGTTTGATGCCGCATTTTTTTCAGGGTGTACGCAGACTTCTGCAATTGGGTGTACATTTTCACGAGCACACATGTACAACTGTGAACCAGGGCGTTCTTACTTGTACACTTATTCAGTTTTAGTTGAAAAAATTCTCATATTTGCATAAGTCTTTTCATAAACTATAAATGTCGGCTCATGTAAATTTTTGATTTGTTATATGTACAAGTCTCAACTTCATATTTGACAGCCTTGAAGAATCAAACTAACTGTTATGTTAAAGAATTATGAGAATAGCATATGAAATTTTCTAGACAGATTATGAAAAGTCTCGAACTTTCTGAAAATGATGGTTACATTGATTCTTCAGTGAATAAAGTTAGAGTACAAACAGTTCCATTTGCTTTATACACCTATTTGCTCATATCACAATGCTTTAAAATTAAGTTGTCAAAGCTTAAATTTAATAATGAACTTATAGAACAAACCAGTTAACATTTACAAGCATAATAGATTAAATGAAGTCATTGTAGCATGAAAATCGACAGTTTATTGCTTAAAACGCGGATGACTAAGTTTCATAGCATGCAAGTCGTGTTTACCATTATTTTGCTTTCTGTCGAAAAAATCGTTAAGACAAGAACACTTTAAAAATTGGAATCGGAAAAACAGTTTTTTCGTTATTCTCCCCTTCCACTTTTTCGTATTGCGCAGTACTTGATTGCAAACTCTGCTTGTGTCGTCTGTAAAGCGGCCCATCCACAGGCGAGCATGTTGTCGAGCCAAAATTTTCTTGTCCACCAACTAGTGCGAACATGCTCGCGAACATCATTTAGTGGAAAATTTTGAGGCGTCAACATGGCACCGGAAGACGACGGCGCCACTGTAATTGCACTTTTTTTCAATTAATTTTTGCTTCAAAAATATATTATATGTTTGGTTGAAGTGATGTTCGTGCGAGCATTGCCATCCATTGTCGAGCATGTTGTCGCGAACACAGGCAAGATAGAATCATTTTTATTTCGTACGAGCGGCTCGACGAACACGAAATTTGTACGCGAGCACTACCACTAATGATGAAAATTCCGTCGAGCACAACATGCTCGGCCAACATGCTCGTCTGTGGATGGGCCGCTTTACTCAACAGGAATAAAGAGAATCAAAAATATACATACATATGTATGTATGTATGTATAAAAGGGGGCAGCAGTCAGGGCGTGCCTGCTGCGTTGTTTGAGTAATTCCCTAAGTTGTGACGGTGTAAAATGAGTGATTTGAGAGTAATTTGCAAGCTATGCTAAATTTCTTCAAATTCTCTATTTATAATTACGGAACATGTTTGCAAAATTTGGAGCGTACATCTTATGCAATACCCGGGAGAAACGTAATTAGTGCAAAAACAGCTTTTGTCTATTGTGGGTAAATAGCGTGGCAATTCTAGAACAAAGTACATTTTAGGGACCGCTCCTTCTAGTTAACTCGTCCAAATTATGTTGAGAACTTATGAGGGATATTGAAAGAAAGTAGATAAGTAGAATCACGTCGGAAAATTCGGGGATGAGAGATCGAAAGATCAGGTGCTCAATTTATCCATAAATATGACTGTGGAGCCCTGCGATTGTCAAATATCATGAGCGTTATTCAATGAAAAAAATAATAAACATTTCATAAATTTTTTTTCAAAAATAGTCAATCTAATACGGATTAACCACTCCGTTTCCATTTTTATTTTCAGGCCGAGAATAAAAGTTGATTTTTAATGGTATTTTTTTTTGTTCAATAAATTTTAATATACAAATTTTTGTTCATGAAAACCAAAAAATAATATAAAACTGATCTCAATTTGTCTTTTAGAGCTCAAAATCTGAAGTGGATAAAAATGAGCCACCGAGCTAACATACCCCTCTCCACGGCCACAGGGTGAGAACACAGACCTGACAACTGCAAGCCTAGCGCCGATGGACAACAACAAAAATCGCCAATGAAAGAACTCTGACGAACACATTCTTGTACACTCATACATATACTCGTACAGAATTCATTGTAATAAAGTCTTAGTCTTATTTTGTACTCTAAGCAACCCGGTCGTTTTGTTTGCAAGCCTTCCTTCCAGCATTTAGTAAAGCGATACTCGCATACGAGATCTCCTCTACTCCCTCGGTTAGAAGACTGTAGCTGGCGCAGCCGATCTACGAACAAGGGATTAACCATGCCCACTACGCTTTTCGTTCTAATTTCTTTGTAGACTGAGGTGAGTGAACAGGTGACAGCGATAGTTGTGGAAACTTTTAGTAGCGAAAGAATTATAATACATACATACTTAAAAGATGGGATTTCAGGAGGGAGCGACACACAGAAATGTGCAAATAAAACAAACAAAATCAAATTGTAAATGCCACGCAAGCGACCGTATATGTGTACATCAAATGCTGATAAGGCACCGGTATCATCTATACACAGCAGCTCAAAAAAATAAAAAAAAGAGAAAAATAAAAAATAAAATGAAAATTGGCAAGTAGATCAAAAACTCGACATCCCAAACTACTGTGTGTGGCGACCGTGCGTGTGTGCCGGAGATCACTAGGTGTGCGTGTGTGAGAGAGTACCGGTATGCTTCTTGGGTATTTCATCAGAATAGTAATTTCATCACTATGCTAATATTGCATCAGCCTATGAGAACAACCATTAGGACGCGACGACGGCCTGGCGTCGCTGTCGTCGAGTGTGTTTTACAGTTTGAGAAGAACCGTTCTGTCGCGACGACAGCCTGGCGTCGGTGTCGTCGAGTGTGTTTTATAGTCTGAGAAGAACCGTTCTGTCGCGACGACAGCCTGGCGTCACTGTCGCCGAGTGTGGTCCATTGTGCACCGAAGAAGAATATTGATTAGACAGATCTGTCGAACATTAGGACTTCGTTGTGATCAGAGCTCGAAAAATAACAACGTACCTCCAAATATTACCGATGCGCCAATGTGTACATCTATCGCCTACAACGCAACGGGACAGACCGCACACAGAAGTTTACAAAGATAAATGTGAGTTATGTGATTAACGACCGTATATGAATTAGAACATTTGGTTCTTTTAGATTTAAAAAAATATAGTTGCGAGCGGAGCTCGACTTGTTTATTGGATTGGTACAAATTTTGTACTAACTAAATGACTTAATTTAATTAATAATGTTGACGCTGCTGCTGGTTGTTCTGCCTGTGTCGACGTTACCGTTGCCGTTGCCGTTGTTGTTGCTGGCTGCGATCCCGCTGCACTTGTTACGTCGCTGTTATTGGTGCCGACGTCAGGTGGTCTCACCGTCTGGTTCCCAGGGTGTTGACAGGATACCGATGTGCTGATGCAGCGCACGTGGAGTATGGTTGGGCGCTGGTCTCCGTGGTTCTGCACTGGTCCCTCTTGCGTAAGCTCGATGATCGTGAGAATTGACTGGGGATCGATATGCTGACAAGGCGCACGTGTACCATGTTCATCCGCTGGTTGTGTGGCTCTGGTGTTTGTGCCACTGAGTGTGAACATATCCGTTATTAACTTATGTGCATAACAATCGCTGTTAAGGCACCGGGATCGTTTCCATTTATTAATTTACATGAAAAAAAGTGGAAGAATAAATTAAACCTGCACAAATATTATGCAAAAAAATAAAATAAATGTCATACACAGTGATACTGTTCCAATCGGCAAATTTCAAGTATATAGTATGTATTTGTGTTACGCCGCTTGTGAAATTCTTGTTGCATCATTTGTGCAGTGTTATTGTTTTCACATGTTCACTAACCTCCAAAAAAAAAACATTATATTAAATATTTACTAAATCACATACATTACAGTTGAAGTCGATAACATCCACAAAAACAAAAAAAAAAAACAACAACAACAAAGGTGGAAGGAAACACAGCAGCACTACACGAATGGCATACAGCTTACACTAAACACAGGGAAGCAAGGTAAAGAGGAAACTGTGTAGCGAATACACACTACAGGTTTTCTTTTACTTTGTAAAGAATACATACAAATTTTCCTGCACCCTAAAGCGGCCCATCCACAGACGAACATGTTGGCCGAGCTGCTCGTCGAGCCAAAATTTTCTTGTCCACCAACTAGTGCGAACATGCTCGCAAACATCATTTGGTGGCAAATTTTGAGCAGTGAACATGGCAACGGAAGACGACAGCGCCACTGTAATTGCACTTTTTTCAATTAATTTTTGTTTCAAAAATTTATTATTGTATAAATAATATATATAATATATACATAAACTCTTGCATAAATTGTTTTGTCATCTTTAGCAGCGCTCGCTAGGACTTGTTTTGACTTCAAACGTTTGTGTCAAGTGATGTTCGTGCCAGCGCTGCCATCCATTGTCGAGCATGTTGTCGCGAACACAGGCAAGATAGAATTATTTCTATTTTGTGCGAGCGGCTCGACGAACACGAAATTTGTTCGCGAGCACTACCACTAACGATGAAAATTCCGTCGAGCACAACATGCTCGGCCAACATGCTCGTCTGTGGATGGGCCGCTTAACATAGATACATATACATAGTATCACTTATTATAGTACACCATATTACTACACTGATAGCTACACGGCTATACACACCCAAAATTTATCCTACACTAAAGAAAATAAAACACACATACATATAATTAATACACATATACTTAATTACTACCTTACATTATTACTATTTTATATATACTATATACACTAGGCAGAAAAGTGTGCGTACAAATTTTAACCGAAACTTTGACGTTAAATAAAAACATTTGTGTAGAAGATATTGCCCCAATTTCTTTTTTATATTAACAACACTTCTATTGTCAATAATTATAGCTACTGTTTATTAATTTAATTCAACAACTTCTTTAATTAAAATTAAAAAAAAAACAAAAATGACCACGTTTTTTGGCAAGAAAAAGTCTGCGTACAGCTGGTTCAAGCTGTGTGGAATGCAAGAAACAGCGATTACAATTGGATTTTTTTGATGTAGATTATTTTAGTATTATATTAGGAATTAGTATTACTCATTTAAAACATAACCATCACATCATATTTAGTATTATCACAACTTGGAGCAAAATGTGCAAAAAAATGTCTGTTTTCTACCAAAAATGGTTTTAAAGTTATCCTTATTATACAAGAAAATTGATGTCCTAGTTGTAAGAGATTACTCCTCTATCAAAAAAGTAATAAACAATAACAAATTATTTGGTTGGATCTTCTCAAAGGCCCGATCTAGCCAACCACCTTAGGTCACCCATCGCGAACAGAGGATTGTAATTCATCCTGTAGTCCGTATTTAGTTGGGTTGTGATCCAAATTGTGTTCCAATATGTTGATATCGTCCTCCTGTCCCATGATAGACTCAGGGACCCCAGAACTTATTAACGAAGACCACATAAAAAAATTAACTTCTGATATAAATATCCACACTGTACTTAGTACATTCAAAATTCGAGAATATACAGATGAAATAAATTTCAAACAATTCAATAAAATTCCCAATTTCAAGTTCTTACTATTTAATTTCCACCCCCACATAAAGACGAAGTTCGAAAGCAAATTTCAAAAATGCTCGAACAGAACATCATAAAAAATAGTCATTCCTCTTGGAGTGTACCCGTCTGGGTCGTACCTCAGAAAGGTGACATTACAGGCGAAAAAAAGTGTCGCTTGGTAATTGATTTTCGAAAATTAAATGAAAAAACTATCTCTGATAGATACCCTATTCCGAACATTGCAGATATACTAGACAGTATAGGAAAGACCATGTATTTCACAAGAATAGACTTAGCAAGTGGCTTTCACCAAATTCAAATGAACCCACGCGACGCAAGCAAGACGGCATTCACCGTCGAAAATGGGCATTACGAGTTCACGAGGATGCCCTTCGGTCTCAAGAACGCCCCTGCCACGTTCCAACGCGTTATGGACAACGTCTTAGGTGACTTAGTCGGTAACGTCTGTCTCGTCTATCTAGTACTCTCTCCCTCACTCCAAAAACATATAGCAGATATTAAGTCTGTATTCATAAAACTCCAAAACGAAAATCTAAAATCCAACCGAGCAAGTGTCACTTTTTAAGGAAGGAAATTGACTTCCTGGGACACATCGTCACCCAGGAAGGAGTCAAACCAAACCCACTTAAGATTAAAACCATCAAAGACTTCCCCTGCCCAAAGACAACTAGGGAAATTAAATCATTTTTGAGACTATTATGGTATTACAGGAAATTTATTAAGGACTTTGCGAAAATAACTAAACCCATAACGAGACAGTTAAAAGTAGAGAAATCTATAATAATAGATGAGGAATTTAAACAAGCATTCGAAACGTCGAAAGTTCTTCTTTGTAATGATCCCATACTCACATACCCTGATTTTAATAAACCGATCACGTTGACCACAGACGCAAGTAATTATGCGATAGGCTCTGTGTTGTCACAAGGCCCAGACACTAATGACAGACCCATATCGCTAGCAGGACACTATCGGATACGGAAATCCGCTATTCTACGATAGAGAAAGAAATGCTAGCTATCATTTGGTCTGTTGGTCATTTCAGACCATACCTCTTCGGGCGTAGATTTAAAATAGTCACGGACCATAAGCCATTAATCTGGCTAGAAAATCTGAAAGGCCGAAATCCAAAACTACTTTGATGGAAAACTATCCTGGCCGCTTATGACTACGAAGTCGTATACAAAAAAGGGTCGGAAAACATAGTCGCTGACGCACTCAGCCGAATTGAGCCAAACTTGAACATAAACGAAGACCCACAAAGTATACCAATTGCTTCACAACCACTAAATCACTTCAATAGTCAAATAATATTCCGTACCGGATCAACAACTGCAAGACAAGTAGAAACACCATTTTCCCATAAAGTAAGACACATAGTCACAGAACCCGTGCATACTTTCGACTCCGTTACAAACACCCTTCAAACAATCCTGAAGCCGAATAAAACATTCGCAATATTCGCACCAGACGATATTTTCAAAATAATAGAAGAATCCTATAATAACTATTTCTTCGAAAGCGGCTTATACAAAATTTCCCGCTGCAAAATATGGCTAACCGAAATCACTAATCCCTATGACGAGGAAAACAAAATTCGAGAGTACCACTTTAACACCAATCATAGGGGGATAGATGAAACATATAACCATTTAAAAAGGGACATTTATTTTCCGCATTTAAAATACATAATCACAAAAATTTAAAAAAATTGTGATACTTGCCTAACCTCAAGTACGATAGACACCCCCATAGACCACTGATGCAAACCCCAACCGCCCCAGAGGGACCATTGGCGGTCGTGCATATAGACATATATTTCATTAACAATGCTTGTAACCTCACCATTATAGACAAATTCACCAAGCTAGCGCAAGCCTACCCCCTTAGCAATAGGAATTCAATAAAAGTCGCCGATGCCCTACTACAATTTATAAGTCACTACGGCGCACCAAAGGAAATAATTTTCGACCAGGGCGCGGAATTTTCGGGCAGTCTATTCAACGACCTCTTAACCCAATTCCAAATAACAGCCCATACAACTTCATTCCAACAATCAACGGGCAACGCTTCGGTCGAGAGACTGCATTCCACCTTAACCGAGCTATACAGAATAATCATGAACAAAAGAAAGGAAGCACGCCTAGAATGTGGGCATGACCAAATACTCTCAGAAGCAGTTGCAACATATAACAATGCAATACACTCCAGCACTTCCTATACCCCTTTCGAGCTCTTTCACGTAAGAACTCACATATTTAACAAAGCAATAACATTCGACAATCACCACGACTACCTTAAGAAATTAAACGAATTTAGAAAAGACATATACCCAAAAGTACAGGAACATTTAAACTTGACCACAGAAAAAAGATTGGCTAAATTAAACGAGGACAGAGAGACACCAGTCCAACTCGAGCCTAATGATACGGTATTTAGAAAAGAAAACCGTAGAAACAAGTTAACTCCGAGATTTTCACTACACAAAGTAGGTAGAGACAAAGGCATCACCTTCCTAACAACTATAGGTCAAAAGTTACACAAACAAAAAATTAGAAAAACAGTCAAGAAATTTACAAACACCAGATCACCAGCTTAAGCAATAATAATAAACAAAAAATTTCTTTAAAATTGCACAAAACTCTTTCTTTAACGAACTCGGAGAAGACAGAAATAATATTTATTCATTTCAATTTATAGTAATAGGATTATGTATAGTAAACGATTATGTAAACAACGTAGTTGATAGCCCCTTAGTCAGTAGGCTAAACCTTATCCCTAAATTGTTATTTAATAAGGAACAAATACAACATAAGATATACATATAATAAGTAAACAATATGTAACGTTAGTATTAGATGAACATACTTATGAATCATGTTATACTTTAAACACAATACACATGTTCAACATTATGATAACCATTACTGATAAAAATTGTTAAATTCAAAATATCGTCGGAGTTCAACAACACGTCGCCTGGCCATCTATCTCCGATCCGGCCATTCCCCCCCCCCGTGGCCAC
Organism: Drosophila quadrilineata; assembly: GCA_018150725.1. Classification (NCBI taxonomy): domain Eukaryota; kingdom Metazoa; phylum Arthropoda; class Insecta; order Diptera; family Drosophilidae; genus Drosophila; species Drosophila quadrilineata. Next base: position 243,379 of record JAECWN010000432.1, on the reverse strand, counting down.
CTCTTCGGACTGGGGGAGGAGTTAACATGCGCCTCTCTACGGCCACAGGGAGAGAACACAGACCCGGCAACTGCAAGCCTAGCGCCGATGGACAACAACAAAAATCGCCAATGAAAGAACTCTGACGAACACACACATTCTTGTACACTCATACATATACTCGTACAGAATTCATTGTAATAAAGTCTTAGTCTTATTTTGTACTCTAAGCAACACGGTCGTTTTGTTTGCAAGCCTTCCTTCCAGCATTTAGTAAAGCGATACTCGCATACGAGATCTCCTCTACTCCCTCGGTCACAACACTGCATATACTTAATGGCAGAGGTGCCCAAGCAGCTATTATGGATGTACAAATTACTAATACCATGACAAAACAGCACCAATACAAAGAAGAATGCCAAAGAAGCTGTTTTACATGTAGTGAAAAATATACTAGCACTTGAGTGAACTTTGAAATGTTTTAACGGAATTCTGCCTGTCGAGATACAAGCACTATACTATTTTTCACAGTATGAAAAATACAATTTTAAAGCATAATTGTATCCGCTGCATTCTGAGACCCATTACTTAACGTGACTACGGCCTATCATAGTCTAAGAATCTTGTATCCTGCCGGCCCATGATGCAGAACATTATGAATATGAAGCTTCTAGATCACAAATTTATAGTTGTAGCACACTAAAAATGGTAGCACTTTTGTTGTGTTCACAATCTGCTATGATGTTATATGAGTGGGTTCTGAAATCCCAGGCTACAATAATAAGTGAGAGTATTTGTGAACTTTGTGCACCTGGGCACAGAGTATATCATCTCTCGAAACCAGTTGACCATAACGTTCTTACATGTTAATGAACACTATTTGCTTCTCTAAATGGAAAACATCACTTGGCCGGTATACACGATTTCCAAAATTAACGGATATATTTATATATTTAAACAAATAACATAAGTTGTTTTTTGGAGAGTGATTCAACACAATAACTGTGTGATGTATACCAAAATTTAATAAAAATTACAAATTTTGATCATTAAAGTGCATTCATTCAAACCTTACAACTATTACGAGAAAAAAGAAAAATTATAAATACAGAATAAAAATTTTAAAACTATATGACGAATTTCTTTTCGGCTTATAGTTCTGAAATAATTTTAATAACTGAATTTGTCGATAGAAAAAAATAATAGAAATATGAAAATAATAGAATATGAAGAAGAAACATAAAAATTGCAACACTAGGGCGAACTAGTTATAGTTATAGTTTTTTTTAAGGATGATGGGTGTAATGGATGGGTGGTTGTATATTGAAGTTTTCAAGGTATAAGAGTATGAAGACGGCACACCTCTTGTTTGACCTTAGACTTGAACGTAACGTAGCATAAATCCTCGTAAACCTTGTCATCCTCTTCACTGTAGATATCATTGATGTATGCGTATTCATGATCGGCTGATGACTGCATCGAAGATCGATAATTGTAGACAGCAGCTGCGGCACGTTGTAATCTTTGACTTTCGGTAACAAAAATAGATGCTTGATGACCCTTCTCCAAACAGGTGTTTCCATTGGCATTACAGCATAACATAGCAGATGCAATAACTGATGTGGACGCCGATGCGATGGCCTGTGGCATATCCACTTGTGACTTTGGAGTAACACAATCATTAGCAAATCTAATGGCGGCTACATCGACTGATGGCTCAATGTTAAGAAGACATAGTTTACCATGGACGGACTGATTAACGTCAACGATGAAGCACTCATTTTCAATCGTTGTATCACACAAGTTTGATACAGAATCTTCATTATAATCATCAATTTCTTCAGTACCATTCCCAATGGTTATATCGCTATTCTCATCCTCAATAGATAGAGAACCGCTGTGAGGTGTCCTGTCGTAATACTCTGATACTCGTAATACACAGTAAAATACATAGTGATCAATGCAGTTAACCATATGCCTAATTGACCGATGGATACTTTTGAGTCGGACGACAACGACAAACAGAATCTTAATTTGGGATTGCAAAATAGGCAGTGTGCATACGAATAAATTGAAAGAAAATCGCAAGAGACAGAGAAAGTCCGTGGATTAGAGGGAGACAACTTTGAAAGAAAAATAAAGCTAATGATTAATAAAGCTTTACTAATGGACTTCTATTCGACTTGGTAAATATTGAGAATTATGTCGCTTAGTGCTGATAAATAGGTAGAAAACCTATCTTTCAGATTCATGATACTGCAATAGAAGTGATAGATATTGGAACTTAACTGTATTCTTTCTAAGAATCTACGCAATGAGCAGTGTCTCAAGCGGGAAATGGTGAAGAGATGATCGGATTTCGTCAATTGTCTCCACTATTTTTTCTTTTGCCCATCGCAGCAGTTGGTAGAGATTTCATGAGAAATTGCTGATAGCAAGGATATAAATAGAGGGTATGCAAAGTGCCGCTAAGAGACAATATTTGGCGCTCTGATTGTAGGTATAACTTAGTGTCTAAAACTTACGTGGAATGCAAATCCTTGTATATTGCTTCATCCGAATGTGAACGTTCGTTCTGTGATAACTGAAGATTAAATCCGCTGCATTAGCAAGAAAAATGAAAAGAAATTCACGTAATAAAAATCGTGAAAATGCCCGGCGTTTCGTACTTAATTTATTTTACTTTAAAATACTCACACTAATTCTGGACATCCATACTGCTTGCATCCAGGTTTATAACTAGCTTGCACAGCAGCACGACATCTCGCAGCGTCATGGCCAGAATTCGAATCTCAGCATCTGCCAATGCCGCCTTGTGATCAGCGGGAATAACTTTGCAACGCACTAGCCAAGCGACATATTCGCGCCACAAATCTCCATTAACTGCTACTACTGATTCTGATGCTGCAGCTTGTGAAACTGTTGGAGGCCATTGGATACAACGTATGTATATTGTACGCGTGGTGCCTTGTGGTTATGTATATCTCAATTTTAGAATTCGTAGGTGTTACTAGGAACGCCGTTGCTACTGTCACTAGTTGTACTTATTACTCCAACAGTACTCTTCCTGCAATTGATTTTAGAATTGTTTTCATGCAAGTGCATGACAGTGTATATGTACATATGTATGTACTTTTATGAATTTTGTTTTATGGAAAAGATTTATGGAATCTATTTAAACAAATATACAGTTTTGCCTAATTATTTAACATCTTCGGTTGTTTTTTTTTACCTTAGAGCTCGCAATTTGCAAATTGAATAATGCAAGTCTGTTAAGACCGTGTAAGCATTTAAGAAATTTATATTCAATGTGATTTTGTCTTAGTTACTATATTTGTTTAATATGTACATTGCCTGTGTATTTATTTTAAAATTTGTATATCAGATCCTCAGGCTCGTGTGTGTACCTCTGTGAAAGAGTGATTGGTGCTTTAAGAGAGCTGACACTTAAAAGGTGAGATGAACCATCGTCATTTTCTGTGTACATATGTTAACTATAGTATGTTAACTATTTGTTTGCAAAACAAAAAATTTTACTTAATATGTTCATTCAAATAGCTAAATACTTTATCTTTGATGATAATTAAAATTTTTTAACGCCAATTGTGCGGGTGTATTGTTCAATTCACAAGCTTTTATTCTAATGATTTTGCTGAGTAATATGCTAAAATTATATAGTTATCGTCAAATACATTTTGCAATATGTGCAGTTTATTCACTGGTTTCAGTCGGCCCATTTTTATTACGAATTTTTGGGGTAATTTCTTAGTGGGAAAATTTAATAATGAATAATCGCCGATTTAGAGAGTAAGGAGACTGTTAATAAAAATCTAGTATAATCATTCATTACAATATAGTGCTCTATTATTCTTAAAACGATTTCGCCCAATAGTTTCTTAGGACAGTGAAGTATATTTATGTATATTTATGTATGTAACATTACATATTGCGATGTATACGAATTTGGCACACACACTGTTTACTGGATATTTTCAATTATATTGCTCATTTTATGTTAATATTTGGAATTCGAGTTAATGTTTTATATATTGGTAATATACTTGATAATGTTCACCACTTAGAAGTTCGTTAGAAGATTTGTCGTATGTCTTTGCCCCTGTGTGAGTGCCGCGACACTCATTTTGGACTAGAAACGAATTTTGGACACTTACATGTTTTATCTCGAATTTTTGATGGAAAATTTGATTCTTTGAATTTGAAACGACAGGTGGGGACAAATACTTGAAAAATCATATAGAAAGGATAGTTTTAGATCATTGTTTTTAAAACTTGAAATGTATCAAATAGAATACTATACAAAGCTCTGAGCTATAATGCATATTTTTTAATGAAAAAATTATAAATCAACAAACATAGCGATCATTACATACTTGGCATGGCTGTTGTGCTAGAGGGAAGGGCGGCTTTAAAGATGCCTTTTGTGTTGATTTGACGTAAAAAGATTCGTATTTAGGATTAATTTGTCATTATGGATATTTTGTAGATTGTGCGATGTGAAAACATTTTGATGTAGAACATGTATGTATGTATGTATATAAGATAAGAACAAATAAATTCTAACAATATCGATCTGGTCAATAGAAGCAACAATTCAAAAAATTGTCCCATCAGCACTTGTGATCACAACTCGCACTAGTAATAAATTGTCGCATCAGCAATAGCAGCACGCGCATCCGTTGGAATTATGCAAATTTTCATAAGTCTTTCAGTCTCAAATAAGCACTAATCAAGAAAGTAAATTAAATCAAGCTCGTTGAAGACTTTTAAATTTTTTTTTTCTAAAAAACTTATAAATATTTCACTGGCGCCAGAAAAAGGGTTGTTATACAAAAACTCTTAGCTGTAGCTACGCATAGTCAAGTTTCGTACGGACCGCGGAACCCAAGTAAGGCAACTAAACTGAAGAAATTCTGCACCATCAGTGGGGACATTGGCAATAAAAACTAACGAAGTTAAACAAAACGAAAATATGACAAATTTTGTTATTATATAAGTAAAATTATAATACAAACAAAAATAAAGTGAAATAAATCAGTTTTAACAAATAAAATGAAACATAATATAGAATAAGGGCAAGAGAAATTTCCATATTATTATTACATTGTTCAAGCATGAACATAGATTAAGAAAGAAATGCACTACAGTCCACCAAAAATATTGTAATAGAACTCACACGAAGTTCAAGAGCGAACAGAAATAGATTTTAAGACCATGCGCTGAGAATATTTTCGATAAGAGTTCAATTCTGTCAATGCACTAAGGAAACCCCTTTTCACTTGACGCTGAAGAAGAAGATCAACGGAGATCATGGGTTAAAATAGAATTTGATAGAATACTCGCATATGTACAACTCAGCATAGGTCATCCCTAGCTTATATACTAGGTTATAAACAAATTCTGTATATAGAATATAAGATAACCAAAATCGAATAAAAAGAAGGCCGGCCCAGAGTCGGCAGTTCAGTTCGGTTGGAAGTTCAGTTCAGCACAACCACTCAACTCATCAGTTTCTTTATTTCGAAACTCTGATTAACAACATTCATAAACATTTTGTATTCTCAGTGAAGAATTGACAATATTTTAATAAATTAATAAGTTAGCAATAAATTTTTATACATTTTAAATAACAACAATCTAGTTACGGCACCTGTATGAGATTCAAACAATAGGCAAGTACAGAGGGCAGAAGAAAGGCAGAAACAATATTCAACTAATACATAGAAATATGGAAAGAGCTCAATTAGAAGAGCTCATTGAGCAAAGAATAAATAAAAAGCTAGCCGTAATACTTGATTGATTAAAATGAGGTAAAACATCATACTGCCAAGTTATGCAAATAATATCGCTGACTTATATCAGGTTCCTGATATTGCGAAGTGTATGAGGGAATTCTCAAATCAACAGAGATAGTAATGACCAAATCATATAGAGATAGGGGCTTAAATGACTTTTGAGGCGATTGCAGACACACAGACACTCACACACATATGTAGAGGCATGTAATATATATACACAATGGCTCAGTTCTTAGCGCTCCAGAAACACACCAAAGACTAAACTCCAGGAAAACGTGTACCACGTAGTTTGGATCTAATCCAAATTGCAATCGGTTGTCACTCAGACCAATTTTAGAGAACACATCCCTTTGCAAGCCTCTACGCAAACGCTCCAGTGTGAAAATCCCTGTTAAGTTTTTAACATCCTCATTACAACTCTTCTGAGTTTAACAGTCCCATCCTCGAGTATGGGTCTGGTTTGTGGTCGTCACAATATCAGACTTATAAAGACAAAATCGAATCTGTGCAAAAGAAGTTTCTAATTTTCGCACTAAGAAACTTAAACTGGTCACCATAGCTTATCCTTCCGCCATATCCTAGTAGATTACTATTAACTAATCTTCCTTCTCTTTCTCACCGTCGCACTATGCTGGGTGTTACTTTCATTCTGAAACTTATCAATGGTGATACTAACTCTCATTTCTTGCTTAACAAATTAAACTTTTCAATTCCTATCAGATCTACCCGTTTCTTTTCCTTATTAACAATTAGCACTTGCCCTACTAATTACCTTATGCATGAACCTTTTAGAGTACTATGTTCTGAGTTTAACAGACTTTACGGGGTTATTAGATTAGAGTCGTCTGTTTCTACTAATAAAGTCTTAATCTTAGAACATTTACTCACACATTAATCATATAATCTGAGGTGGTGGTCATTGATTTGATTGGGTTTTCCTGGGTTTCCTCAATCCCAGCAACAAATCAATTTGAATCAATTTACATTTACTCACCCCAGAACTATTTATTTATTATTTTTATTTTAATTTAATTCTAATTTTTAATTTAAATATATATATAATTTATTTATTTATTTAATTTGATTATTTTTAAGTTTTATTGTAATGTTACATATTAATTAATTTCTTTCGACTGTTTCTAGTTGACATTAAGTAATTAAATAAATAAATAGTGCGTGTGAGAACACGCAAGTGCGTATGTTCAGCTAGAAGACGATTTTTGAGCCGAAATCATTTTTATTTCTGATCACCCAGAATTGTTGTCTTCGCATATTTTTTTACGTCGCACGCTGAATACCCTAATGGTAATTTTTTCAATGTGAAGTTATGCATTCAATATAATATATGTCATTATGTGTGTATCTGGTCTTTATTGCCAATAATTCATGTGCTCTCGGCAGCTGTCCAAATGGAAATGATTGCTGCTAAACGAAAACATTCAGCAATCTTCGGCTTCTATTGGGACGCTTCGTAACGACGCTCAGCCCTTGCTGGGACGCCTCGTAATGACGTCGAGCCTCTGCTGGGACACCATCCATGAAAATTTTGTGTCATAAATTGTCCAACACCCTGCATCACGAAATAGAACAAGCTTTTACAAACCTTAATGCATTCACATCATCATTTGATCGTAGGATAACTAGATTCATAAATTGGATTGAATCAGCCTGGAAATATGTAGCTGGTGCTCCTCATCATGGGGATTTGGTAGCAATAGTGAATTGTTGGAATACCCCTATTCAACTATCAAAAATACGATTTATCGATATATCGATAAATATCGTGAATATATATAGTGACATATTCATACACCCACAATAATAATTAATATCGACATTTGACAGTAAAGTCAAATCAATGTCATAGAATCAAATTCCAAGTAACTTAAACACAGACATAAATTGTAAACACAGACAATTCCCATAACAAAGAACGTCTTCGTCGATCAATTTGTAAACACCCTAGCTCAAGAACTCTCTTCAAAACTAAGAGAGTGGTAATCATAAAGAGAGCATAAAGCTCCAACTTCAGAAACTCTTAACAGATTAAAAGCTCTAAACCGAGGTTTGCTAAGCGTCTCCCGCACAGTACTTATTAGAGTTATGTTTCGTACTTACAACCGATTAGACATATCTTCACATACATAGTTCTAAGTGAATAAAAAAATAAAATATATTTTTTTACTCAACATCAACCTAGAACTTGTTATTGGCGCAGCCGGTACGATACCTCAAAAGGAATTAGTTGTGATCATAGACGATCTAAAATTTCTAAGGGATCAATAATTGTTCATTGCTTATGTTCAATTAATAATTCGTGCGAAGAAAGTAGACCAGTGAATATTAAGATTGAACATTTCTAAATAACCATAGATCGTTGTACACCGTAAATGTACAATTGATAATCTCTTTTGGTACGTGGTCGCAAAGAACTTCATTCGTTTCGTGTAATTAAATATTAGCCCACCAGACACAGGTGTGACCGCTAATAAGTTAACGAAATTCGTAAATTAAACGTGAAGTGTTATAAATAAATCAAAAACTTTATTGACTTCATCAAACACTCCAATTATGGAATTGTCGGAGCAGCATTTGAATCAAGCTCTGCACCAGATCAGACGCGTTCCCGAGTTCAATGGAAATTCAGAAGATCTCAGCGCATTCATCAGGCGTGTGGATCATCTGTTGGCGTTGTATCCAACTCAGAATGCGAGGCAACATAGTGTGATGTTCAGTGGAATCGAGATGCAGATTACCGGAGATGCCCAAAGAGTGTCCCAATTGTCAGCAGCATCGAATTGGATGGAATTGAGGGAGGCCCTCATAAGCGAGTACAAAACGCAAACACCCTACGAGGAATTACTTCGTCGTTTGTACAACACGCATTATTCAGGAAATATGCGTAAGTTTTTAGAGGAGTTAGAACAAAAACAATACATAATTAACAAGAAGTTAATATTAGAAAATAACCATAATAACACAATATTATACACAACAGCCATGAATAACACAATTAAGAATGTTATCACAAGAAAATTGCCAGATAGAATTTTCATGATGTTAGCTAGACATGACATAACATCAGTTCAAAAATTGAAACAGGTAGCACAGAGAGAAGGACTCTACGATCTATCTGATCGAGTAGGACAAACAAATTCTAAACAAAATACTAATTCTAATAATAACAAAAGAAATAAAAATGATTATTATCAGAGTTTTCCACAGAAAACAGAACAACAAAGTTCACAGAGTCAAACTGTTAATAAAGCTAATTATGATGAACTTAAACAAAAATTAGATCAAGGTAGGGCACAAAATCCCATGAATAATCAGCAGAATAATAATTATAAACCACCAAATCAGCCAGTAAAAAGACAAAGAGAAAGCAATAGTGGCCAATCCAAAATGGATACATCAGAAAATTTTCAGGTAGGAGCCTCGGAACAAAAAAACGAGATGTGTTAATCCGACTAATATTTAACAATAAACACTTAAAATGTTTAGTAGATACTGGTTCCTCAATTAATATTATTAAAAGCAATTTTTTCAATTTTCCTAAACAACAATGTTTAAATAACGTTACTACAATAAATGGAGTAATACAATTAAAAGAAAAATTAACTTTGCAACCTAACAAACTTTGTCCGAAGCATCAAACTTTTTATATTCATAATTTTTCTGAAAAATACGATATGCTATTAGAAAGAGATTTCTTAGAAGCCTGCAATGCAATAATAGATTTCAAAAATGAAACTGTAACATTAAATGTTTTCCCTTTTATAATGAGATATGACGTTAACGAAAAATTAGACGAAGATACAGTATTTAATGAAGTTAGTTATGTTAAACCACCTCTAACAGAGGATGCTTTATTTTATTTTGCTATTGGTAATACTCTACAAGAAAATAACGAATACAGATTAGAACATTTAAATGAAGAAGAGAAACTAAGACTAACAAAAGTTTTGTTTGAATTCAATGGTGAAAATTTGACTTTCACAAGTACAATTAAACATGTTATCAATACAAAACATGAAGATATAATTCAGAAAAGACCCAATAAATATCCTCAAGCATTCGATGAAGAAGTCAAAACTCAGATAAAAGATATGATTAAACAGGGCATTATAAGGAAATCGAATTCACCGTTCTGCTCACCTATTTGGATAGTACCAAAGAAAAGTGATGCGTCCGGACAGAAGAAATTTCGAATAGTTATCGACTACAGAAGTCTCAACGAAATAACCATCGATGATAAATTCCCAATCCCAATAATGGATGATATTCTCGATAAATTAGGCAAATCTCAATACTTCACAACTATAGACCTTGCTAAGGGTTTTCATCAAATACAGTTGGATCCCGCTTCAATAGCAAAAACAGCTTTTTCAACCAAGAATGGTCATTATGAATATACTCGAATGCCGTTTGTATTGAAAAACGCACCTGCTACTTTTCAGCGGTGTATGAACAATATCTTTTTATTTATTTATTTATTTATTTAATGTCAACTATAAACAGTCGACAGAAATTAATTAATATGTAACATTACAATAAAATTTAAAAATGATTAAACTAAATATATAAAATAAATTATATATATGTTTCAAAATTAAAAATTAGAATTAAATTAAATTAAAAATAATAAATAAATAGTTCTGGGGTGAATAAATGTAAATTGATTCAACATTTGTTGCTAGGATTGGGGAAACCCAGGAAAACCCAATCAAATCAATGACCACCACCAGAGATTATGTGATTAATGTGTGCGTAAATGTTCTAAGATTAAGGCTTTATTAGTAGAAGCAGACGACTCTAATCTAATAACCCCGTAAAGACTGTTAAACTCAGAACATAGTACTCTAAAAGGTTCATGCATAAGGTAATTAGTAGGGCAAGTGCTAATTTTTAATAAGGAAAAGAAACGGGTAGATCTGATAGGAATTGAAAAGTTTAATTTGTTAAGCAAGAAAGGAGAGTTAATATCACCATTGATAAGTTTCAGAATGAAAGTAACACCCAGCATAGTGCGACGGTGAGAAAGAGAAGGAAGATTAATTAATAGTAATCTACTAGGATATGGCGGTAGTCTAAGCTGTGGTGACCAGTTTAAGTTTCTTAGTGCGAAAATTAGAAACTTCTTTTGCACCGACTCGATTTTGTCTTTGTAAGTCTGATACTGTGGTGACCACAAACAGGACCCATACTCGAGAATGGGACGTACCAGAGAGACATAAAGCTGTTTAGTCGTATAAGGGTCATTGAATTCCTTAGACCAACGCTTAATGAAACCTAAGACCTTCATGGCTTTATTTACCATGAACTCAATGTGATCGTTGAATGAGAGTTTACGATCAAGTAAGATGCCTAGGTCATTGATTTGAGATATATTCTCAAGAAGATGGCCGTCTAAAAAGTATTCAGCGTGCACAGGTTGTGTTCTGCAAAAAGTCAGAAAACAGAATTAGCTGGATAGATTGTATAAGGATAAGGACACTTAGAATAGTAAATCTTAGACGAATAAGTATCCTGGAAAAAATCTGCAAATAAGTCCGAAATATATTGATCGGTACTAGCTGTTTTCTCGTTTAGCGTTAGAGAAGAAGGATATGTAGCAGCTCGCCGTTTTAGATTTACAAAATTATAAAACTGCTTAGGGTCTTTGGCAAATTGTAATCTACAGCGAGTTAAATATGCACTATAGCAACGGTGGTTCAGAGTATCAAAGCCAGACTTAGCGCTGACATACCTTGAAAAATCAATAAGCCTACCAGATAATTTGAACTTTTTGTAAAGCTTGGATTTTAAATTTTTAAGTCTACAAAGTTCCCTAGAGAACCAAGGTAGTTTTGTAGACTTAGAAAGATACACCCTAGGAACACTTGATTCAAAAATAGAGTTAATAGCTCTATAAAAAATGTGAATCGCACATTCTAAATTATTAGAAGAGTACAATTCCGACCAATCGTATTTATTAAATAAAATATTGAGATCACTAAAGTTTACTTTACGAAAACAGTAGTGTTTAGTGGTTGGAAGTGTTTTATTTTGCTGCCCGGATGGTGACAGCAAAATAGCGAGCTCTAAAGTGGGGTGGAACGCATCTTCAGGTGAAACTAAAGGATCAATTCTTACAACAGTATCGCATACCTGATCTGATACAAAGACAAGATCAAGTATTCGGTTCCTGCTATTTCGAATTGAGTTGACCTGAGATAGATTTAGTTCAAGAAGTCCCGACAGAAACTCGTTAGAAGTCATTAAGTCGTTGTTATCCGACCAAATAACATCGGGCAAGTTAAAGTCACCAACAACTACCAAACAATCTTTATCCAAAAGCATGCTGGACAAAGATTGAATTACCGTTAAGTGAGCTAGGTATACAGATATATCAGACTGGGGAGGAATATATGAACAGGAAATATATAAGTTAATGTTATGAATTCGCACTTTCACACATACAATTTCTATATTAGTGGGGGAGTTATTTACTAATTGCGATACAAGATTAGATTTTATCGCAATAAGGACGCCTCCACCTTTTCTATCCATTCTATCACATCTATAAGTAACATAAAGAGGTGAAAGTATAGATGCATCAAGAATGTCAGGTTTAAGCTAGGTCTCAGTAAATGCCAAAATGTTATGTTCGAAAGAAAAACTATCTACATAAAGGTTAGAAAGTTTTGACTTAAGGCCTCTTACATTCTGATAAGCTAACAGAATTGAAGAATTTATTAGTTTTTTGACGGAACATTAGTAGGAAGAGAAGGGGGAACAGAAGACTTATGTCTCTTTTGCGGACTGTACTCCTTTACAACCATATCATCCAGCCAAAAAGCATTAGTACAAATAGTACTAAATGCACTTGTGGGGACAGATATTTTGAAGGAGGAAATTTCTCTATGATGCTTAAATTTGAATTTCTCAACGGTCAAGTTGGGACAATTATTATTAAGCTTGTTTAAAATATACGCCTTAACATCTTCAGTTGAAGTTTCAGATGTCAGGCGAGAAATAAAAATTTGGCGTCTATTAGGTACAGACTTAAGAGGTCTGGCAGTCTCCACTACGCAAGGAAGAACATTTGCAGGCGTGGGATGCTTAGGGGAATTAAACACCCGAAGATGATTAACCTCAGATGATACAAGAGGCATATCATTGGAAGGCCTACCTTTCTTGGGTTTAGAGCTACGTGGGTTTGAAATAGCTGCAGAAGGAATTGATTCAGGAATATGTTCAGTAGTCATAACCGGAGTAATAATTACCTCCGGTGGTGAGCTACTGGAAGAAGGCACACCCAGAATAGACGGCTCAGGAAAAATTTTAAAATTATTAAACTTAAATTCCATTGCTTGGAATTCCTTGTGAAGAAGGTCAAAGTTTTTTTTTAAAGCACAGAAATTATTGCGCGTATGCATTGCAAATGATTGCATATTAATTTCCGTCTCACGGCAAGCTTTACAACACGATTTAAGACCCATCTTATTGGCGATGTAATCTTTCACACGCGCGGTGAAACCTGCACATTTAACATGAGCTAGATTGTCACACAACCAGCAGCTTATAAAATCAGCCTTAGGATCGGACATTACCTTACAGACTTTAATGCAGCACGAAGTCATGATGTAAGGAAAATATGAGATCGAATAAAGAAATTGAGAAATTATAGGAAGTGAGTTATGTTTGAAATGTAACTAAACTTGTGTTGAGTGCTGTAGAAAAACACAATATCACAATGCAAACAAAGCAAGAGAGACAATGAGGTACAGTTAATGTTAAGAACTGACGTTAAGAGCGCAAGCTATACAGATAAGCATGCAATGAGAGAGCGCAAAGTTAGGAGAGTGAAGAAAAGTAACAGACGAAAGTAAGCAAAAAAGAAAAAGCAATAAACTCAGCTGTTAGCGACGCGCACTGTTTGTAAAATAAACAAATAAAATGCAATTATTTATTAGTAAACGCACGAAGTTTGACACTAGCACCAGTAGTAACGCACTACACAATAATATTGTTAAAATCGGTACTTTTTATAGTATTAAACTACAGCACGTATTAAAGATATCAAGTAATTTAATAGAGCAAAATTAGACACGTCTACTTTGTACAACAACGAAGTGTTCAACTGAAGGAAGATTTGATCTACAAGGATTGTTTGGTCTATATGGATGACAACATTGTATACTCCACTTCATTGGAAGAACATTTGTCATCGTTGAAGAAAGTTTTTTTAAAACTACGAGAAGCCAATTTAAAGTTACAGCTCGACAAATGTGAATTTCTAAAGAAAGAAACAGAATTTCTAAGACACATTATAACTACCGAAGGTATTAAACCAAATCCAATGAAAGTCAAAGCTATTGAACATTTTCCAATCCCTAAGACCACTAAGGAAATAAAATCATTTCTGGGACTTTGCGGTTATTACCGAAAGTTTATACCAAACTTTGCAAACGTTGTAAAGCCCATGACACTAAAATTAAAGAAGGGTGCTATAATAAATATTAAAAGCAACGATTATGTGGAAGCATTTGAAAAACTCAAAGTTTTAATCACATCTGACCCAATCCTAACTTATCCAAATTTTAACAAACGATTCTCATTAACAACCGATGCTAGTAATATTGCTATAGGAGCTGTTCTGTCACAAGAACAAAAACCAATATGTTACGCCAGTAGAACTTTAAACGAACATGAGATTCGATACTCGGCAATAGAAAAGGAACTTTTAGCAATAGTTTGGGCAACTAAATATTTTCGATCTTATTTATTTGGAAGGAAATTTGAAATATTAAGCGATCATAAACCGTTAGTCTGGTTAAGTAATGTAAAGGAACCCAATATGAAACTCCAAAGGTGGAAAATAAAGTTAAATGAATATGACTATGTTATGTGGCTAAGAAAACTATGTAGCAGACGCATTATCTCGAGTAAAACTAGAAGAAAATTTTTTGGGAGAATCAGTAGAAAGTGTAATAGCTACAGTTCATAGTGCACCAGAAGACAGTCAATACCACATAACCATTACAGAGAGACCAATAAATTACTTTAAAAGACAATTTATATTCAGGAGAAGTGATGAAAATAACACTAAAACAACCAATTATTTTCACAAAACTATAACAGAAATTAAATATAAAGATATGAATATAACAAAAGGAAAAGAGATAATAAAAGAATATTTATGTTCAAGAAATAGTGTAGTTTATTTTGACAATGATGTAGACTTCATAACATTTCAAAATGCTTATGTGGAAATAATAGTTCCGAATAATTCAACAAAGGTCATGCGATCAACTAAAATTCTAACAAACTTACAAACATATGCCGAATTTAAAGAATTCATTTTAAAAACCCATAGATCTCTATTACATACAGGAATAGAAAAGCTAACTAATCTTTTTAAAGAAAAATATTATTACCCCGATTATCAAAATCTAATCCAAAACATTATAAACGAATGTGAAATATGTAATATTGCCAAGACAGAGCATAGAAAAACAAAATTAGTGTTTCAAACCAACCCAGAAGTTTACAATCCCAGAGAAAAATATGTTATGGACTTTTATTTAATTGAAAATAAAATATTTTTGTCATGTATAGACATATATTCGAAGTATGCAACATTAATTGAAGTAAAATGCAGAGACTGGTTAGAAGCTAAAAGAGCTATTTTAAAAGTTTTTAATGACCTGGGTAAACCAATTCTTATAAAAGCAGACAAAGATTCCGCATTCATGTGCGCAGCACTTCAAATCTGGTTACAATCCGAACAAGTAAATATTGAGATTACAACTAGTAAAAACGGAATCTCAGACATTGAAAGATTTCATAAAACTGTAAATGAAAAAAAAAAATTAACGAAATTCGAAACAATTCTTTATATTTATAATCATAAAACTAAACATAACACAACAGGTAGAACACCAGCAGATATTTTTATTTATGCAGGATGTCCCCAATATGAGACACAAATTAACAAAGTAAATCAAATAAATAAACTTAATGAAGAAAGAATAGAATATGAGATAGACACAAAGTATAAAGAGTCACCCCTAGTTCGTTCAAAAATTACAAATCCTTTTAAAAAGACAGGCAACATTGAAAAATTTGATGAAAAACATTTTGAAGAAACAAACAGAGGTAGAAAGATAACACACTACAAATCTAAATTTAAAAGGAAAAAGAAAATTAATGACAGCAAATATAATAATTCCAGCACCGAACCAAATGATAATTAAATATCTTGTTATCGTTATGATTATGATGATTTTGACCTTTGGCCAAGGTGTTAAAACACAGAAACTTGAGGTAATTCCAGTACAAACCAAAAATGGTTATATTTTATTCAAAACAGGATCAACCAATATTCCACTATCTTACGAGTACCATTATCTATCTATAAACATAACTAAGACTGAGATGACATTCGAAAATTTAATGAATCAAGCCAAAGAGTATGACACAATTCCACAAATAAAATATCTAATGGATAAATTAAATAGAGAAATGAACGGAATTAAAATTATAAAACGTAATAAAAGAGGTTTAATAAATTTTGTCGGAACAGTAAATAAATATTTGTTTGGAACCTTAGATGAAGAAGATAGAATAGATTTAGAAAATAAAATCAATAATTTTGCAGAAAACAGCGTTCAAACAAACGAGATAAATCTGATTATAGAATCAGTTAATCACGCAATAGACGCTGTCAATCAGATGCATTATCTACAAGATAAATCACAAAGAATAGCAATAATCACGTTCAATATACAACAATTTACAGAATATATAGAAGATATTGAATTAGGAATGCAATTAACGAGGTTAGGAATATTTAACCCAAAATTACTAAAACATGAATATTTAAATAATATTAATTCAGAAACTCTTTTAAATATAAAAACATCCACTTGGTTAAACCCAATATCAAATGAAATCTTAATTATATCACACATTCCAAGAGAAATATTAATCACTCCAATATTTCAAATTGTACCTTATCCCAATGAAAATAATTATATTTTAACCGAGAATATAAATAATAAATATTATTTACACGAGAATAAAACATTCACTGTAGAAACAAAACAGTCAGTTATCAATAAATGTATAACAGCAATATTAAATCAAAATTGTATAAAAAGAGAAATTGTAATTGAAGGAAACAATATGATAAGAATAAATAATTGTTCAATTCAATTAAACGAAATAATTTTGTCAAACTCTTTGTTAGAATACACTGAAGCAATTTATGTTAATAATAATATAACTAAAATTGAACCAATATCTTATTTAGAAACAAAAGACATAATAAGGAAACAAACTGAATATTATAAAACTTTTTCAATCATTATATTGTCAATTATTATAATCATTGTAATAATCTTTATTTTATACTTTTGTTACAAATATAAGAATATACCAAAAAGAATAGTATTAAGTTATAAAAACAAAAATGTGACTACATGTACTAATTCAAATAATAGTCAGGCACCAGTCGAACTAAACACTCAACCTGTATTATACCCCAAATTTCCCGCCTGAGGACAGGCTAATTTTTTAAGGATGGGGAAGTGACATATTCATACACCCACAATAATAATTAATATCGACATTTGACAGTAAAGTCAAATCAATGTCACAGAATCAGATTCCAAATAACTTAAACACAGACATAAATTGTAAACACAGACAATTCCCATAACAAAGAACGTCTTCGTCGATCAATTTGTAAACATCCGTCGAAAACGTTCCCACCCTTTTCGCTGACGCAGCTCAAACCCTAGCTCAAGAACTCTCTTCAAAACTAAGAGAGTGATAATCATAAAGAGAGTATAAAGCTCCAACTTCAGAAACTCTTAACAGATTAAAAGCTCTAAACCGAGGTTTGCTAAGAGTCTCCCGCACAGTACTTATTAGAGTTATGTTTCGTACTTACAACCGATTAGACATATCTTCACATACATAGTTCTAAGTGAATAAAAAAATAAAATATATTTTTTTACTCAACATCAACCTAGAACTTGTTATTATATATATATATATATTTAAGTTCTTTTTAATACTGAACGTATGGTCACACTGAAGTGCCATAGTTCTCTCTCTTCGTTGCTGACTTTTGACGAGTGTACATGTTGTGTGGTGTTGAGCTTAATAAAAGTGAATAAAATAAGTAATAAATATAATAAACAAAAGGATCTTCTTATTTACATAATTGATAATTAAAACGGCTATTATTAATATACATATTCCAATAGGTTATGGGCCCAGTCCATGCTTAAAGTGGCCCATCCACAGTCGAACATGTTGGCCGAGCCACTCGTCGAGCCAAAATTTTCTTGTCCACCAACTAGTGCCAACATGCTCGCAGACATCATTTGGTGGAAAATTTTGAGCAGTCAACATGGCACTGGAAGACGACGGCGCCACTGTAATTGCTCTTTAGGCAATTGATGTTTGCCTCGAAAAGAAGAAAAACAAAGAGGAAGCGCAAAAGCACAATATGTGGATGAAAGAGTGGTACACAAAGAGGCAAAGATTCACACACACGAATCTACTGAAGGAGTTAGAAGAAGCGTCTCCTGTGGATTTAAAAAACTTTCTTGGCATGAACATGTGAAGAACTGTTCATGTTAGTAGAGCCTAAAATCCGAAAATAGGACACACAAATGCGAGACGCAATAAGAGCGAACGAACGCCTTTTAGCGACATTGCGTTACTTGGCTAGTGGTCAAAGATTTGAAGACCTGAAATTCTTAACAGGAATTTCTCCCGAGCCTTGGGCGAATCGTTATAGAAACATGTCGAGCAATAATTAAAATGCTAAAGCCGTACATTAAGGTAAGTAAAATTTATTTTTATTTTTTCTATTTATCTTTACGCGTATTCATTACTGTTGAACAAGTCAGTAAATGATTGGGGATTGACATTCCTATTATCCGTTATAATTACTGGAGTGTTCCGGTCCTGGGAATGATGAGTCGCAAGTGACGATCTCGTATTGGAGTCACTCGTTAGTGGAGTGCTCGTGTGATAAATATGCTGTCGCGGATAGACGTGCATTGGCATCTGAACTTGAGGACTTAGATTTGGTATGTTGGCAATGATTGAGACTCCCTGGTAAGAGAGAATATTCATTCGGCCTTGCATGAGGGGCTCATCTATACCCTTCTTAGCGTATAGCCGCTCCTCCTTGCTCAGCTCCCTGAACATTGTAGCCCACCCTTCAGCATAAATATCTGCGTCATCCCTCGGTTTCTTGGCATTCAAGTTGTCTAAATGGACTACTGCCTTCTGCAGGAACTCTGATCCTTCTTCCGACTTTTGTTTCGGCGCCTCTGGCTGGAAAATAAAGTTTTAAATTAAAAACGTACTTTATTTCATATTATTTCAGATGCCTGGAAATGAAGAAGAGTGGAAAAAAATTTGCCAATGATTTTGAAATGCAATGGAATTTTGTCAACTGCATAAGAGCTATTGATGGAAAACATGTCTGTCGGGAGCAGCATAAGATTCAGTAGCTGTTAAACTGTAATGGTCAGGCTGCCGGCAGCGACTGCGCTGCTCTCTCTCTCTGTAACTGTTCTGCAGCCTCGCAGATCGGCAGCGACTTCTTACACTTTCTATTGTCTGCATTACAAACTTTGTCTCTTAACATCGCTTACATATCAGTCGCATCGTCAACCCGTGTCAAGACGCCTATGTACGTTCTTCACAGTTGTACAGTGCACAATAAACGATACAATAACTGAACTTCATCCCGTGCATTTCTTATTTAATATCACAAACGCCGCTAAAAAACCTTAGTGGTTCAACATTTGGAGGCCCCGGCGAGATATAAATAAGTGAAGAAACAATATTCGCGCAATACAAACATTTATAATTTGACAAAGTTTACGCGAGTCGCGAACCACTGTGCTGCGAACAGTTAAACGTTGTTGGTGCCAATAGTGTTTCAACGTTTCAACTTGTGCGCACACACAAGCATACTCGTGTACCGAACTCTGACCGTTATCGCGCGCTCTCTTTGTGCTGTGTTCGTTTGCTTCAGCTGTTTTAGAAATTATATTTGGATTAAATACAACATGCAAAACGAGCTGCCAAGCACAGTCGCATCCGGAGATATTGGTACACCCTTAAACAGGGTTCCATATCTAAAGCGAAAGGCGTCGTCAATCTTTAACAGAGTAATGCGGTTGGACCAAACGCTGCATGAGGAGTGTGTTCAGTCGTATAGTGCAGCCGAAATCATGGTGCGACTTGAACTCGTCGAAGAGATGCAAGCCACGTTTAATCTCACTCACAATAGTCTAGAGAAGCTAGACTACGACGAGATCGGCAGTGAACTGCGTGACAAGTTCGATGAGCTTATCGTGTCACTTAAAAGCAGACTTCGCGTTCATCTTGAGCATCGTCAGTTGCGTGCACCAACTTCATCCACCATGAGGGCAGACGACAGTTTTGGGCAGTCAAGTAGTGCCTCCGAAAGGCCTCGTCGAATGCGACTGCCTGAGCTTAAGCTCCCAACATTTTCTGGTGGGTACACGGAATATGAAGATTTCGTTTCGGTCTTCAACACATTGGTGAATGATGATCCACACCTTGAGCCTATAGAGAAATTCCAGCATCTCCGCTCTTGCCTATCGGGATGCGCCTTGGAATCGATTTGTTCTCTAGAGGTCTCGAGCTCGAATTACCCCGTGGCCTTGGAGATTCTTCGTAAGCGATTCAGCAACAAGAAACTCGTGTTCCAGGCCCACGTAATGGAGATTTTAACGCTCCGGCTCGCAGATCCTGCTTCAGCGACATCTTTGAGAACATTTGCTGAAAAAGTAAATGCACACATGCGTGCATTACAGTCGTCAGGTAGTTTGGAACAGATAGCAGGCTGCATGGTCGTTCAGATACTCCTGCAAAGGTTGGACAGGGCAACACAATCTGACTGGGAAGAAAAGTCAGCCATCGACCAAGTGCCCACAACCGACGGATTCCTTCATTTCTTGGACACAAGATGTCAGCGCCTTGAAAGTCTGCAACATGCCATGGCCGCGTTATGGGCTGACATTCCAAATAACACAAGTCGGAAGGCGCCTGTCATTACTCAGAGTAACCCTCACGTCTGCGCATGCTGCGAAACTGGTGGACATGGAATTTACTCGTGTCCTCGGTTTTTGGATATGACGGCAACACAGCGTTATAAGGAGGTTTTTCGAATCGGAAGATGCATTAACTGCCTGAAGTTCGGGCATACTGTTCGGAACTGTAATGCCAGCCATTGTCGCCAATGTACAGAAAGGCATCACACATTGCTTCACCATTATGTTCCGCAGGATCAAGTATCCATGTCTTTTCAGCCAGATGCTGCGCCTTCAGCACCACAGCAATATAGAGCTCAAAGTATTCGGCCATCAACCGTTCTTCTAGCAAAGACACGATCACATTCCGAGGTCAAGCCGTACGAATGCGATCGCTGTCCAACATCATTTGCGCGCAAGGATAAGTTGCGGATTCACCAGCAAGTGCACTTCAAGCGTGACGCGGTGCAACTCCAGCAACAGAATACAAGGCTTGCCATGAATTCAACGGCAGTAGAGCACCAGCAGCAGTTCCAAGTGCCATTACATCCGTACGTGGAAGCAGATGCCGTTGGGCAATTACAGCCGCAAGCCTATCAGAAACAGGCGCCGCTGCAACCCAAGGCGAAGTCATCCTCGAAAGGATCTCGAGGTGTCCGATGCGATGTCTGCGACAAGACTTTCCAGCGTGAACGAGATCTGCGGCAGGGTTTCAATAGGCGTAAGCAGCTTCAACGACATGAACTGAAGACGTCCACTGGAACTACCATGCGAGCTGTGTGTCTGCTGCCCTCTAATGATTCTGTTGAAAGAGAAGCTTCCAACGGGGGAGTATGTCGGGAGCAGCATAAGATTCAGTAGCTGTTAAACTGTAATGGTCAGGCTGCCGGCAGCGACTGCGCTGCTCTCTCTCTCTGTAACTGTTCTGCAGCCTCGCAGATCGGCAGCGACTTCTTACACTTTCTATTGTCTGCATTACAAACTTTGTCTCTTAACATCGCTTACATATCAGTCGCATCGTCAACCCGTGTCAAGACGCCTATGTACGTTCTTCACAGTTGTACAGTGTACAATAAACGATACAATAACTGAACTTCATCCCGTGCATTTCTTATTTAATATCACAAACGCCGCTAAAAAACATTAGTGGTTCAACAATGTCCATATAAAGAAGCCGAAATCATCTGTATCATTTTATTTCAATTATAAAAAGACCTTCAGCATTGTACTCATGGTTATAGTAAACGCACAGTACGAATTCATTTGTGTCGAAGTTGGAGCAAATGGTAGGGCATCAGATGCTGAAGTATTTGCCCAATCTGAATATAAAAGGCTCTACGATGAGCAATCACTGTTCATTCCGAGGCCTCGCCAAATTGAAAATTTATCATATGAGCTGCCGTATGTTAGTAGGGGACAACGCCTTTCCTTTGTCACAAAACTTGATGAAGCCAAACGGTCGTTAGAAACTGGAAAAGGAGCAGCTCATTTTTAATTACCGCCTCTCAAGAGCGAGGCGTATAGTGGAAAATGCATTTGGCATAATAGTGAACTGATTTAGAATCCTTCTAAATACTATTGCTCCAAGGACGGAAAAGGCTTCTGTTATTGTTCTTTGTTGCTGCTATTTGCACAACTATTCATCAAAGGAGAACATCGCAGTATATATGAGAGGTGCAGCAGATCTCGCCAATTCAACTGGAGGAGCACATTCCAACCATTAAATGGACGATTTGGAATCATTGAAAGGTGGCTATTATCCTGAAGATGCCAAAGCAATTTGTGATAAATTTAGCGCATACTTTAACACGATTGGAGCTGTATCTTGTCAGAATGATAGAATTTTATATATAACTATGTTCTTTATATGCAAAATAAACCATTGTTTTCATTTGAAAAAAATACTTACTATATCAATTTCCGCACCGTCATCAAATGTATTTATTCCATCGACCGAGGCCTTCTGTTCATATAAAAATGATAGGTCATCCAAATACCAGAGGCTTGGCTGGTAAACATCTTCCGCCCCGGCACTCTTCTTTTTATTTTTTGAAGTTCGCGTCTATTCTACGCCCGCATCGAATTGACCTTCTCTTCACGGTGTCTATTGTTGCGTGCTCATCCAACTCCTTGTATTTTTTAACAAGCACTTCCCACACAGCGTTTCTTAAATTCTTATTTTTATAAGCATCGCTTTTTGTGTACCACAAAGATTGCTCATTTTGCACGCAATATATAAACTCTTGCATGAATTGCTTTGACAGTGTGCGTGTGTATAGGTGATAGAAGAAGTAATGGAGAAATCAAAGCGAAACATAAACGGAGAGAAGTACTCCGTATGGAAGTTTCGAGTTCGCTCATTACTTGCAGAATTAGATATTCTTAAAGTTGTAGATGGGGAAAAGCCTAATAGTGAGGATGCCGATTGGGTAAAGGCTAATAGAAGTGAAAAGAGTGTGCTCATTGAGCACTTAAGTGATTCGTTCTTAATTTTCGCATCAAGTGATGTCACAGACCGTGGAATTCTTAAGAATCTACATGCCACATACAAACGAAAAAGTCTAACTTCACAATTGTCCGTGCGCAAGCGACTCCTGACACTAAAACACTCGGGCGAGTTGCCACTATTAAATTTTTTCATTGTGTTTGACGAACTAATTAGTGAATTATTAGCTGCAGGCGCTAATATTGAGGAAATGGATAAAGTGGCACATCTATTACTCACACTACCTTCGTCATACAATGGCATCATTACAGCAATCGAAACGCTGTCCGAGGAAAACTTGTCTTTAAGTTTCGTTAAGAATAGGCTCTTGGATCCTGAAATTAAAGTTAGAAGTGATCAAAAGGATACAAGCAAAAATGTTTTGAAAGCGGTAGCTCAAAATAATAACAAGAACTTTAATAAGAATAAACAAAAGTATTCTTTTAAGAACAGAGTGACAAAATCAGTAAGCGAAAGTAGACGTAAGCCATTTGGCAATAGTAAGTGTCATCACTGTGGTAGGGTAGGGCATGTTAAACGAGATAGTTATCACCTTAATGACTAATAAATCCAAATAAAAATAATAATACAAATGAAAAAGAGAACGACAATAGACAAGCTCAAACCACTACATCACATTAAGTTGCATTCATGTTAAGCAACTGTGTCATGGATAAATACAATTTTATCCTGGCGCGAGTGACCACATAATAAATGATGATTCTCTGTATGTTGATTTTATGGGCCTGAAACCGCCATTAAAGATCGCCGTGGCTAAGCAAGGCCAATTCATGAGTATGAAAACACTGGAGGACGTGGAGGACTGGAGAAAAACAATTTATTCAATGACACAAGCCTTATATATAGTCTAAAGTTATCAAGGGAAAATATGTCAACCTTGTTTGAGTGGAAAGCAAGCTAGACTTCCGTTTAATCAAATTAAGGATAAAAGACCCCTGTTTATAATACATTCTGACGTGTGTGGACCTTATTCACTGGTTTCTTTAGATGAGAAGAACTATTTTGTTATTTTTGTGGATGAATTCACACATTACTGTGTCACATACCTGATTCAGCGTAAGTCAGATGTATTTAATATGTTTAAAGATTTTGTAGCGAAAAGTGAGGCACATTTTAATCTCAAAGTAGTTAATTTGTGTATTGATAAGGGTAGAGAATATTTATCAAATGAAATGCGTAATTTCTGTGTTATGAAAGGAATCACTTATCACCTGACAGTGCCACACACAACTAAATTAAATGGTGTATCTGAACGAATGATACGAACCATTACAGAGAAAGCCCGTGCCATGGTTAACGGTGCGCATTTCGATAAAAGCTTCTGGGGTGAAGCAGTGTTGACTGCAACCACTGACCATATAACATGTTATATGGTCAGTGCTGCAACATACCTAATTAATAGAATTCCAAGTAGAGCACTAGTAAATAAAAAGGGGACCTCATATGAGATGTGGCATAATAAAAAGCCAAATTTAAAATACTTGAAAGTATTCGGTTCATAATAATAAGCATAAAAACGGTAAATTTGATGATAAATCAAAGAAAAGTATCCTTGTGGGATACGAAGCAAATGGCTATAGATTATAGGATGCTATTAATAGCAAACTCATTGTAGCTAGAGATGTTATTGTCAATGAAAGCAATAGGTTAATTCTAGATTAATCAAATATGAAAAAATGCTGAATGAGAGTAAGGAAAGTGAAAATATCCTGAATGAGAGTGAAAATATCCCGAATGAGAGAAAGGATTGTGAAAAGAGAAATTTCCGAATGAAAGTAGGAAAAGAAAGCAAGTTGATCCTCTGAATGAAAGTAAGAGAGATCGTGATGGCATTGACAACAATTGGTATGATGTTGTAACAAATAGAAGAAGTCAAAGGTTACAGATACTCAAAAATATCAAATCGATTAGGAGGAAACATTTGCCCCTGTTGCCAGAGTTTCAAGATATATTATGCTATATTTACGTTTCAAATGTGCAATACTAATTACTATCAAAATATTGAATTTATCTACATCAAAAAAATCCAACAGTTATCGTTGTTTTGTGCATTCCACGCAGCTTAAAACAGCTGTACGCAGACTTCTGCGTGTACACTTTTTAGTAGGGTTTAGTTTAAAATTAAAAATAAATTATAAGACATCGATAAAAAATATTGAAAAAAATACGTTAATAAAGACAATTGATCATAGTTATGTTTACAAAAAAGAATTTGAAAATATATGAATAAATGGCTGAAAAATTTAAGTGGAAAGTTTGATGCCGCATTTTTTTCAGGGTGTACGCAGACTTCTGCAATTGGGTGTATATATGTTGGAGCGTAGAACTTGTTAATGCTCCACTAATTAAAGCACGGGGTTGCATTCTGATTTAATATCTGTAATTTGTTGCACAAGTTTTGTGGGTCACAAGAGGGGCGTAGGAAGTGTACAAATTGAATTAAAAACTCTTTGGAGAGAGTTTTCTTGGGAGTCAAGAATATCACTTGATAATTTTTTTTTCTGTATAATTGGAATTAAATAGAGGAGGGCCACAAGACCCACATCACGATTATCAATACCTTGACCTGGCCAAATATTTGCGAAAATCTTATTAATAATGAGATATGTATGCCAAAAAGTAAATTGTTAATTAAATCATAGCCGATTGTATCCCCAAATCAGTTAGCAAATGCTGAGCATTTGGAGGAAATAGAAGACGTTGAAAATGGCATCATCTTACTCACTGACTTCAACGGCAAAGTTACGTGGAACGACAGTGAGAAACATCTTAAAAGTCCCTACCGTATCCACCAATACAATGATTAAATGGCAATCAATAAAAAAATTATTCAATAACTTGGAATTGACCACCTCGAAATTTGAAACTCGTAATATACAAATGACATCAACAGAATAACAACGTGTCAAGATTTTGTCTCTCAGAGCTTTAGAGGCGCTACATATTGATAACATAGGACGTTTACATAATATTCTCAATGAATCTAAAATAAACACAATCAAGCTGGAAACTATCTTCTTGCTGGTTATGGTAATCAGTTTTGGAATCTACAAGGTATGAAGTCGAAAATAAAATATCACACTACAAGCACTGACCAAATAACATATAGATACGCTATTTCAATTACACGTTTTTTGGACAAAAATTTCTTGCGAGAGGTCCCAGCCGAGGCTCAGCGTCGAACGCGAGCGGTCTCAGCAGAGGCTGAGCTTCGTTACGAAATGTTTCAGCAGAACCGAAGGCTGCCGAACTCTTCGTTTCATTCTTACTTGGGCTATTGCTGAGAGAGCATGGATTGCGCATGAATGTACGCCTTTTAGTAGCGTAGACAACAACAGAGCAGTAGGCTTTCAAATTGCCTTCGCAAGTATCAAAAGTCTTTGTCGAATTTGAAATATAATTTGACACTCAAAAAGAAGTCCCAAGCAAATTCACTCATGCATGTAAACATTAAATACCCTGTAAGGTACATTATTGCACATAAATTCTAATCGTTTGTGTTTCGAAACACAGAGAGAAGATCTGTCTTGCAGTGCATGAGGTCGACCTTTCGCAGGTCGAACAAAACTTTGCCGAGCTCAGCCAGCAGCTAAAGGCTCAAAATGATATTCGACTGGGGCCCACACACACAAAAGAAGATGTGAATGTATTTGTTGTGATAGCAATGAATATGGGCAACTTTGAAATAGGGGGACAGACATAAAGGAAGCTCTTTTAACAGCCAACAGCATTGGTGTGAGGGATGGGACAATATCTTTCTTCCCACTCTCTCTCGCTGATTTGTCGGTGATGCTTGTGTATGAAAGGACAACGAGAACTAAGATGGGAGAGAGGAGCGAGCTCTCCCAGCATCAAACACCATCGGATGTGAAGCACTCTCTCTTTTTAATTTGTTGTTGCAGCCTGAGTTCATAAGAGTAACACGCTGTCTCTGTATGAAGCGTTCGCTCTAGAGACGTACCAAACGCTATTAACTCTGAATATGTTCGCACATTCTAAGATCGAACTTGTCGAGATATCTCGCTAAGAAACTTCCGTCTACATATGGAATCATTCTTTTGGGCTTAGGCATATTTATTACACAATAAAATATTTACCAGGAAAAGAAAACTTAGTGGCAGATGCACCCAGCGTGAAAGTAGAGGAAAATTTTCTAGGACTAATGACGAACTGTCAATACAAACGATAGCTGCAGTACACAATACATGCGAAGATAATCAAAATTTTATTTCATCTACAGAAAGACCATTAAATTATTTTAACAGATAAATTGAATTTATTAAAAGGTTTGTAGATAAAATTGAAAAAACAAAATTATATTTACAAACAAAAATGGTTTATTACATTATTAAATGAATATTCAAGTACACAAAAAAAAAACTGAGTACACTGAGTACGCTTAACACGGAAGTTACGTTCTTAGAAATCCTCGTGTTAAGCAAAATAGTGTTAAGCGAAACATGGATTCAGTACAAAATAAGGGGTTACGTTCGCAAAATTTAAAATTGGCAGGAAAACAAATTTTTTTTTTGTTCAAATTTGGTCTGTTTTTATTAAAGTTCCATTGATTTGTTGAAAATTAACCAAATGTTATTATGTTATATGCCTTTAATACATGCATAACATTCATATTTTCAAAATTAAAAGTTGGTAAAAAATTAAAAAAGTTGCTTAATATAATTAATAACAAGGTTAAACTTTATGTAAACTTAAAAATCTTAAAAGTAAGGAGATCATATGTTTCTATTCATATTAAATTTGAAATGCATTTACATATTAACAGTATAAGCCACTTTGTTTCTTTTTGATTGGCTCTTTATCAAAAAAATCAGTCATTTTCGATTGTTTTGTGGCTTTTAAAGCTAGTTTATTGCACTCCTAATAAGGCAAAAGTATTCATTCCAACTGTCTCTTAAACTAATATCGTCGTTCGATGATCGGATCTGAATTTAAAAAGCACGATTCCAAGCTGCTATCATATGCGAATCCTTCTTGGAGCTTTTCTATCGATATATATTGGATCGGGATCTTTAGAGCTGCTGTCATCTGATTTCGAATTGTGTAATTTCGTGTAACAACGAGGTTTTAACCGTGTTTAAAGGGAGATGGCAGCAAATTTATAACCGTGTAAGACCGAGTTCGTGCTAAAAGAGTCCGTTTTAAGCGAGGGCCAAGTGTAATACATTTTCCAATAGATGCGGAGTTTCTAACTTTCAAATTGCTTTTTCAGAAATTATTAGTTCAATTAATTTATACCTATCAATGAGGACAATTATTTAAACTTATGCAGGATTTAAAGAAATATTATCAAAACTTATAAAGAGTTATTGCATCTTGATTATCAGAAATTATTTCAAAACATTATTAATATATGTCAAGTTTGTTAACCCTCTAAGACTACTTTCCAAAATAATAGAAAAATTTATTCAAATATTTTTTTTTAAGTAAATGAATGCTTCTAAGCTCAAATATGTGCTTAGAAATTACGTAGAACCTTTGGTTTACCTGTAAGGTGAGAGAAAAGGTAAGCGTGCCTGAAGGCACGCTTTGGGCTTTGAGTGAAAAAAAATTTTTTCAAGTATTGAAGATTTATTTTATTTTTTCTTATGGTATTCTACAAAACAGTTTTTATTGGCTTTGCAGCATAAGTGCAGATTGCATTTCGTGCATATGCATTGCGTTTGAGAAGTTTTACAGTGCTTGCCACATCTTTTTCCACTGTTTCGATCTAACCAATGTGGGAAATGGTTCAGCTGGTCAAACCGCAAGTCCGATATTGGATGTTTTGATTTTTGACCATGTTTGAGTTTATGCTGATAAGGTCGATGAGAGAATGGAGACTGCTTTGCCCGCTCTGTTTGCAAGGATGGGGAATTTATTGTTCGTCCTGACTGAGAGGATGGAGACTGGTTTGCCCATCGCGGTGAAGATGCATTTTTGGTAGTGAGTGGACGACCCGGTAAGTTTTTGTTTTTATATGTGACCAGCTAGTGTTTCGCGAAAGTCTGGGAGTGCGAGTAATTTTTCTCTGCTTTCGTTCTCGTTTTGGATACGTCTGTGTAAAATATAGGCGTTGGTGGCTGCCATATCAATTAAGTGATAAAAAATTCGTGTTGCGGCATCCCGAGTTTTTGCTCTGATATGATAGCGACCCATTAGGCCGTCCATGAGATCTACGCCGCCCATGTGAGCGATATACTCATGCACAATTTTGGGACAATCAATTTAAATGTGTTGCTTAGTTTTTCTATCAAAACGATCAGCCTTTACAGTTCCTTCACCAGGGTTTGTCATTTCAAATTGCTTTACGCCCAAATAGGTGGACAAAAAGCGAACAGGTTTGTTGTCTTTTCAGAGTACATTGGTTATGTCGACACCACATGAGGACCCTAAGTACTCAGTCGAAAAACCCCTTGGCAATTTGTTGATGGCAATATCGTTTGGTAGCTTGCAATTGGGGATACGGTTTCCTCGCACCGTGCCGAGACTGTAAATACCTTTCGCTCTCAGATAAACCATCAAAGGCAAAGATGTACACTAGGCAGAAAAAGTGTGCGTACAAATTTTAACCGAAACTTTGACGTTAAATAAAAACTGTTGTGTAGAAGATATTGCCCCAATTTCTTTTTTATATTAAAAACACATCTATTGTCACTAATTATAGCTACTCTTCATTTATTTAATTCAACAACTTTTTTAATTAAAATTAAAAAAACCAAAAATGCACACGTTTTTTGGCAAGAAAAAGTCTGCGTACAGCTGTTTCAAGCTGTTAAAGCTGTGTGGAATGCAAGAAACAGCGATTACCGTTGGATTTTTTGATGCAGATTATTTTAGTATTATATTAGCAATTAGTATTACTCATTTAAAAGATAAACATCGCATCATATTTAGTAATATCACAACATGTAGCAAAATGTGCAAGAAAATTTCTGTTTTCTACCAAAAAATGGTTTTAAAGTTATCCTTAGCTACGCTATTATGCAAGAAAATTGATGTCCTAGTTGTAAGAGATCACTCCTCTATCCAAAAAGTAATAAACAATAGCAAATTATTTGGTTGGATCTTCACAAAGGCCCGATCTGGCCAACCACCTTAGTTCACCCATCGCGAGCAGAGGATTGTAATTCATCCTGGAGTCCGTATTTAGTTGGGTTGTGATCCAAATTGTGTTCCAATATGTTGATATCGTCCTCCTGTCCCATGATAGACTCAATAAATAAAAAAATTTCCACTCTCAGTACTGTAATGTATACCTACTAAATTATTACACTTCATACATGTACTACCGCATTAACTCTGTTTTCGGTTTTTAGAGGTTACCTTCGCTAATATATTAATTTAAAAGATCTATGACTACTAAAGTAATATTACATCTTCGTAAAAAAGGAAATTTGCATTTTTGCAATGATTTGCTTTTTCTCCATGCGAAGAATCACAAAAATCCAAAAATGTAGTTTGCATTGTACTAAATGTATGAAGTACAATCTTTTAGTAGGTATACATTACAGTACTGAGAGTGGAAATTTTTTTTTTATTGAGTCTATCATGGGACAGGAGGACGATATCAACATATTGGAACACAATTTGGATCACAACCCAACTAAATACGGACTCCAGGATGAATTACAATCCTCTGCTCGCGATGGGTGAACTAAGGTGGTTGGCCAGATCGGGCCTTTGTGAAGATCCAACCAAATAATTTGCTATTGTTTATTACTTTTTGGATAGAGGAGTGATCTCTTACAACTAGGACATCAATTTTCTTGCATAATAGCGTAGCTAAGGATAACTTTAAAACCATCTTTGGTAGAAAACAGAAATTTTCTTGCACATTTTGCTACATGTTGTGATATTACTAAATATGATGCGATGTTTATCTTTTAAATGAGTAATACTAATTGCTAATATAATACTAAAATAATCTGCATCAAAAAAATCCAACGGTAATCGCTGTTTCTTGCATTCCACACAGCTTTAACAGCTTGAAACAGCTGTACGCAGACTTTTCTTGCCAAAAAACGTGCATTTTTGGTTTTTTTAATTTTAATTAAAGAAGTTGTTGAATTAAATAAATGAAGAGTAGCTATAATTAGTGACAATAGATGTGTTTTTAATATAAAAAGAAATTGGGGCAATATCTTCTACACAACAGTTTTTATTTAACGTCAAAGTTTCGGTTAAAATTTGTACGCACACTTTTTCTGCCTAGTGTATATAAATTATCTAAGTAAACAATGTGATTCTTAAATGTTTCGACGGTTTGTGTTAAGCGCACTACAATGTTGGCAGAAGCACCAAGATCTGGGTGACCAGGTAAGACCACATTATCACCTGCACCGCTGTAAATCTCAAAGCGGTATGCGTATCCAAATGAATCGCACAATACAAATAACTTCATGCCCAACTTGTGCGGCTTATTTGGCTTGTACTGACGCAAGTGGTACTTAATTTTTGTGCTGCACATTTGCTCGTCAACGCAAAGGTGGGCATATTTTGGCACCGAATCAAACCGTTTGTTGAGGCAGTCTACAAGTTTTCGCGTTCGGAACAAAGGATCGTAGCCTGGTTCACCCTTTTTGATCCATTCGCGCTCATCACGTAGCGAGAAGTACTTTTTGATTGCCTCGAATCTGCTTCGGGTCATGCAAGTTTGTATAGGTCCGAGCGCATTTTGTCCCCAGTAGCTCTTCAGATTTGGGTAGCGATAAATAGACATGAACATCAAAATACCTATGTAGTGGTGCACCTCATCAGTGTTAATTTTGAACTTATTGTTAATATCCTCCGTTAAAGCTGCGCACATGGTTCCGTCGACAATCATATTCATGATTTCCGCATGAAAGAAATAGCAAAAGAGCTCTAGTGGAGTTTTGAGCTCCTTTATTTCTGCTGACAACGAAAAATCGCCTCGAAATGCTACATTGTTAACATGCAACTGCATTGATTTTCTCGCCACAGAATCTTACTCGAATCTTTTGTTATTGATTCAATAAATGTATAAAATAACACATAGCAATTAAATTTGGCATACCAGCTCCATTGAACCCACCAGAAGTTGGTGGAGATGCGCACGCCGAATCTACACTGATTGGTAAAAGTGATCGCGGCCTTTTTGCAGTTTTCAGGGAAGTGGCAGCTTTCTGTGCATTGTTTTGGACATTTTCAACATTATTCTCAATAAATGACATTGCCTCAACATCCTCTAATGCATTATTAATAGCCTCCACTATATCAATGTCGCTGTCCTCGTCGTCACTTGAGTTTAACACCTCTTCATCCGACGGAACTAACTCAAAAATCTTGACCAACTGATCATCAGTCAAGTCGGACAGCTTATACCGAACTCGTTTTTCCATTTTCTATAATATTTTTAATTCTAATAAGTAAAATCACTCCATCAACAGAAACAAACACATAAATTGCAATCAATTGTGAAATATCAGCTGGCAACAAAAGTTGTCTTGGAGCCCCAAACGTGCCTCAAGACACGTATCGCTATTTCGCTGTCACAACGCATGTCTTTTATATATTTGCAAATCTGCAACTTAGTTTTAATAGTAAATTAACTTACCATTCAAGAAAAAAATAATGAGCTAGATAGGTTTTATATATTCACTATTATTTGCACAGCAAAATACAACATAAAGCAGACCAACTTTTACGCGCGAAAAAACATATGGCTTGTGCATACCGCAATATAAGTCCCGTTAAAAGCTTTGGAGAGCTTTCAAAGCTGAGACTCATTACTTTGTGTGCTTTTTATCAACCGTCAAAAATTATTTAAACGATTAAAAAGCTGTTAGTTTGTTTGTTAAGGCCAAAAACGTAATACGTGCCTTCAGGCAGGCTTATGTCTTAGAGGGTTAATTTATACCAATCAATGAGGACAATTATTAAACTTAAAGATATTCAAACTTATGCAGGATTTAAAGAAATATTATCAAAACTTATAAAGAGTTATTGCATCTTGATTATCAGAAATTATTTCAAAACATTATTAATATATGTCAAGTTTGTAATTTAGCAAAAACTAAAGACAGATATAATAAACTAATTTTTAAATTATTTATTTATTTATTTATTTAATGTCAACTATACACAGTCGACAGAAATTTAAAATTAAATGTTAAATTAAAATTAAATTTAAAAATAATTAAATTATATATATTAAATATTTAAAAATATAAAATTAGAATTAAATTGAAGGAAAATATAAAATAAAAATAATAAATAATTAGTTCTGGGGTGAGTAAATGTAAATTGATTCAACATTCGTTGCTAGGATTGGGGAAACCCAGGAAAACCCAATCAAATCAATGACCGCCACCAGAGATTAATTGATTAATGTCTGCGTAAATGTTCTAAGATTAAGGCTTTATTGGTAGAAATAGAAGACTCTAATCTAATAACCCCGTAAAGTCTGTTAAACTCAGAACATAGTACTCTAAAAGGTTCATGCATAAGGTAATTAGTAGGGCAAGTGCTAATTGTTAATAGGGAATAGAAACGGGTTGATCTAATAGGAATTGAAAAGTTTAATTTGTTAATCAAGAAAGGAGAGTTAATATCACCATTGATAAGTTTTAGAATGAAAGTTACACCCAGCATAGTGCGACGGTGTGAAAGGGAAGGAAGATTAATTAATAGTAATCTACTAGGATATGGCGGAAGGTTAAGTTGTGGTGACCAGTTTAAGTTTCTTAGTGCCAAAATTAGAAACTTCTTTTGCACCGATTCGATTTTGTCTTTATAAGTCTGATACTGTGGAGACCACAAACAGGACCCATACTCGAGGATGGGACGTACCAGAGAGACTTGAAGCTGTTTAGTCGTATAAGGGTCATTGAATTCCTTAGACCAACGCTTAATGAAACCTAAGACCTTCATGGCTTTATTTACCATGAACTCAATGTGATCATTGAATGAGAGTTTACGATCAAGTAAGATGCCTAGGTCATTAATATGAGATATATTCTAAAGAAGATGGCCGTCTAACAAATATTGAACATGCACAGGTTGTGTTCTGCAAAAAGTCATGGCTTTGCACTTTGAGCAATTTAGGGCAATTAGATTGGTTTTACACCATGAATTGAAAATATTTAGATCAGCTTGCAACAAAGAAGCAGAAATAGGATCCTTATAAGAGAGGCATAATTTAACGTCATCAGCATACATCAAAACAGCATTATTCTTAATAATAGACGGAAGGTCATTAATAAATAAATTGAAAAGCAATGGTCCGAGGTGGCTACCTTGGGGCACTCCTGAATAAACAAAGATCTGCTTAGAAAGGGCAGAATTGAACATAACTCTTTGAGTTCTATTTTTAAGATAATTGGAAATCCAGTTCATAAGAGTATGTGGAAAACCAAGAAGCGATAACTTGTGCATTAGGAGAGTATGGTTTACAGAATCAAATGCTTTACTGAAGTCAGTGTAGATAACATCCGTTTGCATCGTACTATGAAACCCACTAATGACAATAGAGGAGAGTTCCAATAAGTTTGTTGTAGTAGATGTGGATCTCACAAAGCCATGCTGGGTTGGTGAGATGATTGAGCTACATAAGTGTTGCAGTTGAGAAGTAATGATTTTCTCGAATAATTTAGGAATAGCAGACAACTTAGAAATAGCTTTATAGTTCATGACGTCAGATTTAGAGCCTTTTTTGTGTAAGGGAATAACATAAGATTCTTTCCATAACTTAGGAAATAATCCGGTCGAAACGGACAAACAAAAAAGTTTAAGAATTGGCTTACAGAGCGAATTTGCACAGTATCTGAGAACACAGCCAGGCACCCCATCTGGCCCAGCAGAAAAAGATGGCTTGACCAGACTCAGCTCACAACCTAACGAGCTTTCCGTAATCTGCGGACCGAAAACAGAGTTAGATGTATATATTGTATAAGGATAAGGACACTTAGAATAGTAAATCTTAGACGAATAAGTATCCTGGAAAAAATCTGCAAATAAGTCCGAAATATATTGATCGGTACTAGCTGTTTTCTCGTTAAGAGTTAAGGAAGAAGGATATGTAGCACTTCGCCGTTTTAGATTTACGAAGTTGTAAAACTGCTTAGGATCTTTAGCAAATTGTAATCTACAGCGAGTTAAGTATGCAATATAGCAACGGTGGTTCAAAGTATCAAAGCCAGACTTAGCGCTAACATACCTTGAAAAATCAGTAAGCCTACCAGATAATTTAAACTTTTTGTAAAGTTTAGATTTCAAATTTTTAAGTCTACAAAGTTCCCTAGAGAACCAAGGAAGTTTTGTAGACTTAGAATGATACACCCTAGGAACATGTATTTCAAAAATAGAGTTAATAGCTCTATAAAAATCGCACCTTCTAAATTATTAGAAGAGTACAATTCCGACCAATCGTAGTTATTAAATAAAATATTGAGATCACTGAAGTTTACTTTACTAAAGCAGTAGTGTTTAGTGGTTGGAAGTGTTTTATTTTGCTGCCCGGATGGTGACAGCAAAATAGCGAGCTCTAAAGTGGGGTGGAACGCATCTTCAGGTGAAACTAAAGGATCAATTCGTACAACAGTTTCGCATACCTGATCTGATACAAAGACAAGATCAAGTATTCGGTTCCTGCTATTTCGAATTAAGTTGACCTGAGATAGATTTAGTTCAAGAAGTCCCGACAGAAACTCGTTAGAAGTCATTAAGTCGTTGTTATCCGACCAAATAACATCGGGTAAGTTAAAGTCACCAACAACTACCAAACAGTCTTTATCCAAAAGCATGCTGGACAAAGATTGAATTACCGTTAAGTGAGCTAGGTATACAGATAAATCAGAGTGGGGAGGAATATATTGTAGTGTTACATCTTTTTTAGATTTAATTGACACAAAAACAGTTGTTTGGTTGACATCTATTTTATTAATAATCTCTTATTCGTTCGCGTTACATTTTTGATGCGCGCTACGCTGCCAGTTCTGCCGGCAGCGGAGCGGCTGCATTCTCTTCTCTTAAATATGTATAAGCTTACGTGCTATGCAAAAAGAGAGCGAGTATGTCACATGGGCATACACGCTGAGAGAGTCTTACGTACATATGTGCTTGGCACTAGCGGTCAGCGTGGGAATGCTGACTTAGACCAATTCATAAGTGGGCGATCATATTTCGCGCTCACATTGCATTGATTCAATTCTTTGATTATACTGCAACAATGTGTTGCTGCAAACAAAGTGTTGCGCACAGTGGACCCTCGCTACTTGCAACATATGTGCATATTACATCTCCCTCCTTTTGAAAAATAACGTAATCTATTGAAGTTATTTTATATTTTTATTTAATGAAGTTTGTCGGGAGCAGCATAAGGTTCAGTAGCTGTTAAACTGTAATGGTCAGGCTGCCGGCAGCGACTGCGCTGCTCTCTCTCTCTGTAACTGTTCTGCAGCCTCGCAGATCGGCAGCGGCTTTCTTCACATTGTCTGCATTTCTAATTATTACTGTCACTCTCGGTTTACATCTGTTACATATTGGTCGCTTGTCAACCCGCGTCAAGACACCGACGTTCTTCGCAGTTGTACAGTGCACAAATAAACTACACACAAACACAAACTTCATACCGTGCATTTCTTCATTCGTGATTTATATCATTAACGCCGTTAAAAAACCTTAGTGGTTCAACATTTGGAGGCCCCGGCGAGATTTAAATAAAGTGGAAAAAAACAATATTCGCGCTAGACAAGCATTAAATATTTCACAAAGTTTACGAGTGCCGCGAACCAGTGTGCTGCGACAGTTAAACGTTGTTGGTGCAAATAGTGTTAAACGCTTGATCTTGTGCGCACACACAAGCACTTCCGTATACCGAGCTTGACCGTTATCGCGCGCTCTCTTTGTGCTGTACTCTTTGCTTGAACCGTTTAAGCAATTGCCTTTGAACTTACTTGCAATATGCAAAACGAGCTGCCAAGCACAATCGCGTCCGGAGACATTGGTACACCTTTAAACAGGGTTCCATATTTAAGGCGAAAGGCGTCGTCAATTTTTGACAGTGCAATGCGGTTGGACCAAACGTTGCATGATGAGTGTGTCCAGGCGTATAGTGCAGCAGAGATCATGGTTCGACTTGAACTCATCGAACAAATGCAAGCCACCTTTAATTTAACTCACAACAGTCTAGAGGAGCCAGACTTAGCGCTAACATACCTTGAAAAATCAGTAAGCCTACCAGATAATTTAAACTTTTTGTAAAGTTTAGATTTCAAATTTTTAAGTCTACAAAGTTCCCTAGAGAACCAAGGAAGTTTTGTAGACTTAGAATGATACACCCTAGGAACATGTATTTCAAAAATAGAGTTAATAGCTCTATAAAAATCGCACCTTCTAAATTATTAGAAGAGTACAATTCCGACCAATCGTAGTTATTAAATAAAATATTGAGATCACTGAAGTTTACTTTACTAAAGCAGTAGTGTTTAGTGGTTGGAAGTGTTTTATTTTGCTGCCCGGATGGTGACAGCAAAATAGCGAGCTCTAAAGTGGGGTGGAACGCATCTTCAGGTGAAACTAAAGGATCAATTCGTACAACAGTTTCGCATACCTGATCTGATACAAAGACAAGATCAAGTATTCGGTTCCTGCTATTTCGAATTAAGTTGACCTGAGATAGATTTAGTTCAAGAAGTCCCGACAGAAACTCGTTAGAAGTCATTAAGTCGTTGTTATCCGACCAAATAACATCGGGTAAGTTAAAGTCACCAACAACTACCAAACAGTCTTTATCCAAAAGCATGCTGGACAAAGATTGAATTACCGTTAAGTGAGCTAGGTATACAGATAAATCAGAGTGGGGAGGAATATATTGTAGTGTTACATCTTTTTTAGATTTAATTGACACAAAAACAGTTGTTTGGTTGACATCTATTTTATTAATAATCTCTTATTCGTTCGCGTTACATTTTTGATGCGCGCTACGCTGCCAGTTCTGCCGGCAGCGGAGCGGCTGCATTCTCTTCTCTTAAATATGTATAAGCTTACGTGCTATGCAAAAGAGAGCGAGTATGTCACATGGGCATACACGCTGAGAGAGTCTTACGTACATATGTGCTTGGCACTAGCGGTCAGCGTGGGAATGCTGACTTAGACCAATTCATAAGTGGGCGATCATATTTCGCGCTCACATTGCATTGATTCAATTCTTTGTTTATACTGCAACAATGTGTTGCTGCAAACAAAGTGTTGCGCACAGTGGACCCTCGCTACTTGCAACATATGTGCATATTACATCTCCCTCCTTTTGAAAAATAACGTAATCTATTGAAGTTATTTTATATTTTTATTTAATGAAGTTTGTCGGGAGCAGCATAAGGTTCAGTAGCTGTTAAACTGTAATGGTCAGGCTGCCGGCAGCGACTGCGCTGCTCTCTCTCTCTGTAACTGTTCTGCAGCCTCGCAGATCGGCAGCGGCTTTCTTCACATTGTCTGCATTTCTAATTATTACTGTCACTCTCGGTTTACATCTGTTACATATTGGTCGCTTGTCAACCCGCGTCAAGACACCGACGTTCTTCGCAGTTGTACAGTGCACAAATAAACTACACACAAACACAAACTTCATACCGTGCATTTCTTCATTCGTGATTTATATCATTAACGCCGTTAAAAAACCTTAGTGGTTCAACATTTGGAGGCCCCGGCGAGATTTAAATAAAGTGGAAAAAAACAATATTCGCGCTAGACAAGCATTAAATATTTCACAAAGTTTACGAGTGCCGCGAACCAGTGTGCTGCGACAGTTAAACGTTGTTGGTGCAAATAGTGTTAAACGCTTGATCTTGTGCGCACACACAAGCACTTCCGTATACCGAGCTTGACCGTTATCGCGCGCTCTCTTTGTGCTGTACTCTTTGCTTGAACCGTTTAAGCAATTGCCTTTGAACTTACTTGCAATATGCAAAACGAGCTGCCAAGCACAATCGCGTCCGGAGACATTGGTACACCTTTAAACAGGGTTCCATATTTAAGGCGAAAGGCGTCGTCAATTTTTGACAGTGCAATGCGGTTGGACCAAACGTTGCATGATGAGTGTGTCCAGGCGTATAGTGCAGCAGAGATCATGGTTCGACTTGAACTCATCGAACAAATGCAAGCCACCTTTAATTTAACTCACAACAGTCTAGAGGAGCTAGACTATGATGAGATCGGCAGTGAATTGCGGGACAAATTTGATGAGCTGATTTTGTCACTTAAAAGTAGGCTTCGTGTCCAGCTTGAGCGTCGTAAGTTGCGTGCCCCACCTTCATCCACCATGAGACCTGATGACAGTTTTGGGCAGTCAAGTAGTGCCTCCGAAAGGATTCGTCAAATTCGACTGCCTGAGCTTAAGCTCCCAACGTTTTCTGGTGGGTACACTGAATATGCAGATTTTGTGTCGGTTTTCAGAACATTGGTGGATGAAGATTCACACCTGGCGCCCATAGAGAAATTCCATCATCTCCGCTCTTGCCTATCGGGATGTGCTTTGGAAGCGATTCGTTCTCTGGAGGTCTCGAGCTCGAATTACCCCGTAGCCTTGGAAATTCTTCGCAGGCGGTTCAGCAACAAGAAGCTCGTGTTCCAGGCCCACGTGATGGAGATCTTAGCGCTCCGGCTCGTAGATCCTGCTTCAGCGACAACCTTGAGAGCATTTGCTGACAAAGTAAATGCACACATGCGAGCATTGCAGTCGTTAGGGAGTTTGGAGCAGATAGCAGGCTGCATGGTCGTTCAAATACTTCTGCTAAGGTTGGACAGGGCAACACAATCTGACTGGGAGGAAAGATCTGCCATCGACCAAGTGCCCACCACCGACGGGTTCCTTCATTTTTGGACACTCGATGCCAGCGCCTTGAAAGTGTGCAGCATGCCATGGCCGCGTTATCGGCTGGCAGTCCAAGTAAGTCAAGTAGGAAGGCGCTAGTCGTTACTCAAGGTAACCCTCACGTCTGCACATGCTGCGAAGCTGATGGGCATGGAATTTATTCGTGTCCTCGGTTTTGGACATGACGGCATCACAGCGTTATAATGAGGCTTGTCGACTCGGAAGGTGCATCAATTGTCTCAAATTCGGGCATACTGCTCGGAGGTGTAATGCCGGCCATTGTCGGAAATGTAAGGAAAGGCATCACACATTGCTTCACAATGATGGTTCGCAGGATCAAGTTTCCATATCTTCTCAGCCAGATGCTGCGCCTTCCGTACCACAGCAATACAGAGCACTTGCTGCTCAGAGCATTCAGCCAACAACCGTTCTCCTAGCGACGGCTGTCGTTCTTGTGCGCGATCGACATGGATCACTAGTGCCTTGCCGCGTCTTGTTAGATTCGGGCTCCCCGTTGCACATGGTTACGTCCCGATTTGCTCATGCTCTGCGGCTAAAAAGGTCGCATTCTGGGACAACTGTGGCTGGCCTTGGTGACTCACCCGTCACCACTGACGGATCCACAGTACGCATCTGTCTGCAATCTCGGGTCTCGCAGTACTCTACAACCTTCATGGCACTCGTGGCTCCTGCAATTACTGATTGCCAGCCCAGCTATAAGCTGAACACCTCTGCTTGGAATATACCCGTCAACATAACTCTCGCTGATCCAGATTTCTACATTCCGCATCGAATAGACATTCTAATTGGTGCCAGTTTATTTTATGAGCTCCTATGTATCGGGCAGATCCACCTGGCTTCAGGATTGCCCTTATTGCAGAAAACTCTGCTTGGTTGGGTGGTCTCCGGTGGAGGCGAAAAGACTGCTGGTTCCACGCTACTGGCCACTCGGGATCAGGAGGAAAACACCAGCGCTGCATTAGGGGGACGTCTTGATGAATTAGTTCGTCGTTTTTGGGAGATTGACAGTTGTGAAGCAACGTCCTCAAGGCTCAGCAAGGAAGAGATGGAATGCGAAGAACATTTTTGTAAAACACACACTCGCCTTTCTTCTGGAGCGTATGTTGTAAGTTTGCCAATGGATCTTACTGCATATCCCTTGGGAGAATCATACACGCAAGCATGTCGACGTTTTCTGACTCTTGAGCGAAAGCTGCAGCGCAATCCTCTGCTAAATGAGCAATACTCCTCATTTATGTCTGAGTACTTGCAATTGAATCATATGACGCTTGTTAGCCCAGAAGATCTTAGTCGTTGCAAGTATTTTCTGCCACACCACTGTGTTCTGAAGGAGGACAGCTCAACCACTAAGCTCCGTGTTGTGTTCGACGGATCGGCTGCTACATCATCTGGCCACTCTTTGAATGATGCTATGCTGTCAGGTCCTATTATACAGCCACGATTACTTCACATTTTACTTCGGTTCCGAAGTTATCAGGTTGCACTAACTGGAGACATATGTAAAATGTACCGTTGCGTTCAAGTGTCTAATTCTGACAGCTATTACCAGTGCATCTTATGGCGTAATTCACCAGAGCAAGACTTGCAAGTGTTCAAACTTGATACAGTTACTTATGGAACCAAGGCAGCCTCATTCTTATCTGTACGAGCAATGCATCAGCTATCTGTTGACGAGAGGGAATCGTTTCCTATCGGATCTACGTCTTTGCGAGAGGACTTCTATGTCGATGACTTCATATCTGGAGCTGAGTCTGTGGAGAAGGCAGTCGAGAAGATGCAGCAGACAACTAGCATCTTAGCACAAGGCTGCTTCAAGTTACGGAAATGGTCATCCAGTCACCCAGAGGTTCTCGAAGGTATCTTGGATGAGGACAAAGAAAGCTTCTTAAAGTTCAAGGATGGCAGCGATATAACCAAAACTCTTGGTTTGGCTTGGGACCCGACATCTGATGTTTTGCTGTTCTCATTGACTGCATTGGAAGCTGGATCTAAACCCTGTAGACGTTCAGTGTTGGCCACGATCGCCAGATTTTATGATCCACTAGGACTTCTCGGACCAACTATTACGAAGGCCAAGATCTTTCTTCAGCATCTCTGTAAGGACAAGTTGCACTGGGATGAAAGCCTATCGCTAGCTCATAGCACTACTTGGCGTGAGCTGTGCGATGGATTCCAGTCGATACAAAGCATTGCTTTTCCAAGAGTCGTTCTTCGACAGAATGAAGAGTTAGAGCTCCATGGATTCTGTGATGCCAGCGAAAGTGCTTATGGAGCTTGTATTTATGTGGTTTCTAAAGGAACTGCTCCAATGAGTAATTTGTTGTGCTCGAAATCTAGAGTGGCACCATTGAAAACGCAGTCGATACCAAGGTTGGAATTATGCGGAGCGCTGCTTTTATCAAAGCTTATGGCTGAAATCCGAGAACTTGGAATATTCGCAGCTAAGTACTATTGCTGGTGTGATTCCTCCGTAGCGTTATCTTGGATTCGGGATGAACCGTACAAACTTAACGTGTTTGTTGCTAATAGGGTCACATCTATACAGGAGTTAACTGATGGCATGGAGTGGCATCACGTTCCCACATCGCTCAATCCTGCGGACATATTATCAAGAGGCTCATTGCCTCAGGACCTTGCTCAATCTGGCTTATGGTTTCATGGACCAACCTACCTTGTGGAGGGTCAAAGCGTATGGCCTCCACGTCTGTATCCGGAGGAGTCAACCCAAGAGTTGCGCAAAAGGATCTGCTTACTTATATCGCCCCACGCTGATTTGACTTTGGGTTGTAAGCACTTGCATAATTTCGCTTCAATGCAGCGCACATTCGCTTACGTTTACCGTTTCCGGTATCGTATCTTTCGGCCTTCTCTTAACGTGTCAGATATTCATCATGGCACTCTGCTTTTATGCCGCATCGTTCAACTGTCTAACTTATGGGATGACATTAAGGCCTTGCGTTCAGATGGAGTTGTCAGGAAATCCAGCAGCCTTTCTTCATTGCTGCCGTTCATTGATAACAATGGAGTTCTTCGAGTTGGAGGACGACTAGCTAACTCCTCATTGCCCTTTGAATCACGGCACCCAATCATTTTACCTCGCAAGCATCCTATCACTACTGCAATTATAGAGCACATACACAGGACTAATTTGCACATTGGTCCACGAGCACTTTTAGCTAAGGTACGACTTCAATATTGGCCAATAGGAGGACTCCGAACAGTTTCCCGCATAGTCCGTACTTGCATAATGTGCTTTCGTGCCAAACCGAGAACTCTCGAGCCGATAATGGCAAATCTTCCGAAAGAACGGTTGGAAGCAGTTCGCGCCTTTTCAGTTTGTGGTGTGGATTACTGCGGACCATTCCTGTACAAATCCGAGGTTCGAACACGGGCGCCCCTGAAGAGTTACGTAAGCGTGTTCATCTGCTTCACAAGCAAGGCAGTGCACCTGGAGCTAGTCAAGGATCTTACTACGGGCGCCTTCTTGAGTGCACTCAAGAGATTCGTTGCCTTACGTGGCACTCTAAGCCAGATTTGGTCTGACAACGCCACCAACTTCGTTGGTGCAAGGAACGAAAGCTGTTATTGAGCAACGCTCACAT
Source organism: Drosophila quadrilineata (assembly GCA_018150725.1). Taxonomy (NCBI): domain Eukaryota; kingdom Metazoa; phylum Arthropoda; class Insecta; order Diptera; family Drosophilidae; genus Drosophila; species Drosophila quadrilineata. The sequence continues at coordinate 199,550 of JAECWN010000432.1, read as the reverse complement.
GAAAGATCTGCATCAGTCTTGCTTAGACCAGGGCATCGATTGGAAGTTCATCCCTCCTCGCTCTCCTCACTTCGGTGGATTATGGGAGGCTGCTGTGAAGTCGGCGAAGTACCATTTAGTTCGATCGATTGGATCCGCAGTTCTGACTTTCGATGAACTGCGCACCTAACCCAGGCCTTTGCTCTCCATTTCAGAAAGCCCAGATGATCTTGACGTTCTGACACCTGCTCACCTGCTAATGGGCGGTCCCGCTACGTTGCTAATCGAGCCCGATCTGACCAGACTCAATTTTAATCGTCTAGATGGCTGGCAGCGCGTGACTCAGTTGCAGCAGCAGTTTTGGTCTCGATGGACTGAAGAATATCTCACCCAACTTCAACAACGTACCAAATGGCGCGTCCCAGACAGACGTCTTAAGGTCAATGACGTGGTGCTAATCAAGGACGAAGGCCTACCACCCCTACGCTGGCCATTAGCTAGAGTGGTATCCTTAATACCTGGCAAGGATGGAGATTGTCGCGTAGCTGAATTGAAGACGTCCACTGGCACTACCAAACGAGCTATTGCCAAACTGTGTCTGCTGCCCTCTAATGACTTAGTTGAAAGAGAAGCTTCCAACGGGGGGAGTATGTCGGGAGCAGCATAAGGTTCAGTAGCTGTTAAACTGTAATGGTCAGGCTGCCGGCAGCGACTGCGCTGCTCTCTCTCTCTGTAACTGTTCTGCAGCCTCGCAGATCGGCAGCGGCTTTCTTCACATTGTCTGCATTTCTAATTATTACTGTCTCTCTCGGTTTACATCTGTTACATATTGGTCGCTTGTCAACCCGCGTCAAGACACCGACGTTCTTCGCAGTTGTACAGTGCACAAATAAACTACACACAAACACAAACTTCATACCGTGCATTTCTTCATTCGTGATTTATATCATTAACGCCGCTAAAAAACCTTAGTGGTTCAACAAAGTTATATTTTTTTATTTAATTTTTTTTTTGGTTTTGCGCAATTTTACTTTAGTTGTACATATTGTAAATGATTATGAATTAAAAATCTTTATTCTATTCTTATGAACCTTTTGTTTTTTATTTTTATGTCCCTTTATTACTATATTATCTCTATATTCTATTTTTACTACGCTATAGGGCCCTGTGTATTGAAAATCTAGCTTATGTCCTACTTCATTGTTTAATAAAACTTTATCTCCTACTGATATATCTATGTCGTTAGTTTTTCTATCATAAAGTATCTTATTCTTCTGCTTATTCTGTTCGAGCATGCTTCTTGCTCTTTTGTATGCTACTTCTAATCTATATTTGCTTTCCTTAGCGTAATCATCTATGTTATATATTGGCTCTATATTATTTACGCTATTAAAATGCTTTGGTAAGTTACTTGTTCTTCCAAAGACGAGTTCATATGGACAATAGTTATGTGCCATAGATGGGGTCGTGTTGAAACAGTATACGAAATATTGGATTCATACATCCCAATCAGTTTTATCAACCGATATATATGAACGTATGTATTCATTAAAAGTTCTATGACTTCTTTCGACTGTTCCAACTGTCTGATGGTGGTGTGCAGTAGATGTTATATTAGTTATTTTTAAATATCTGCACAGGTCATTTATTATGGAATTTTTGTATTCTGTTCCCATGTCCGTAATGAACGTCTTCATTGGACCGTACTTCAGAATAAAATTTTCAAATATAGCTTTCGCTATTGTATTTAGTCATGTCACAAATTAATGTGACTGCATATTCGTTTCCATTTTCTGACTTGGGTAGTGGACCTATAGTGTCTACTATAACCCTGTCAAAAGCTGTTAAAGGGGTCTCGTTAATAGTTAAGGGTGTTTTAATATGTTTATTTATTTTAACTTTTTGGCATTTTTCGCATTTCTGGATATGATGTGTTATATCACGAGTCATACCTTTCCAGTAATAGTTTCTTTTTACCTTGGCCAAGGTATTTGTAATGCCTGTATGACCTCCTTGTATAGGATCATCATGGAATGTAGACAATAGAGCTTCTTTTTCTTTTATTGTTTCTATTTTGGTCACCGGGTTGAGTAGCGCTACTCTTAATGAAATTAATGTTTTATTGCCCATATTTTTGAAATTATCGATTGAAACGTGTTCAAAGATATTTTCCCACGGTGCCACTTTGAGTTGGCTGATTTTATTTATACCGGCTTGCATTTCAAGCCTTTGGAAAAATTGACCTAAATCAAGAGTTCCATTGGTATATAAATCGCTAACATCATATCTTGCAGTAATTTTCTTACCATGTTTAAAAAAAACATAGCATATTTTTTACATGCAAGGTCACTACTTTACTTACTTCGTCATTGTTAATGACTTCATATACGTTGGGCTTTGAAGATTTTTCTATAGATTGCCTTGGCAATTTTATTTTTCTTTTCCTGCGCAGGAATTTTGTCTACTTTGGTATCTTGTAGTGACTTTCTTTATTGATACGTTTATTTCCTGTAGCTGTTGAATGGTTATTCTTGAAAACGCATCCGCTACAAAATTGTCTTTACCCTTCAGATATTCGACTGTAAAATTATACTCCTCTAATTCAAGTCTCATACGCGTTAGCTTTGAACTTGGATTTACCATTGAGAACAAGTATGTTAATGGTCTGTGATCTGTTTTGACAGTGAAGTGTCTACCATAAATATATGGTCTGAAGTAAGTTATTGCCCAATGAATTGCTGCCAATTCTTGTTCTGTTGTACTTTTATTACTTTCACCCTTAGTAAACGATCTTGATGCGTAAGCAACTGGAAGTTGGAGTCCATTTTTGTTTTGAGTTAAAACTGCTCCACATGCTTGTTTACTGGCATCTGTTATTATGCAAAATTCTTTGCTAAAATCTGGGTATTGTAATAAATTCGGATTTATTAGTGCCGATTTGAGATGATCGAAGGCATGCTGACAATCAGCTGTCCATTCGAATTTTACATTTTTTTACATAATCTCGTTATGTGACGAGCATAGTCGGCAAAATTTTTGATAAAACGTCTATAGTAATTGCAGAATGCAATGAATCGTCTAGCGCTGTCCGCATCATGTGGGACTGGGTACTCTTTGATGACGTCGTATTTTTTGTCGTCAGGCAAGATTCCTTTATCTGTGCATTTGTGTCCCAAAAATGTGACTTCATGCATGAAAAATGAACATTTTTCAGGATGTAATTTAAGATTGTATTTCCTATATTTCTCAAAAGCATCAGTTAAGTTTTTGAGCATATGTGTATCGGAACAACCAATGACTATTAAATCATCCATATAAAGGAAAGCTTGAGAAGGTTCTAATCCGGAAAATGCTATAGTCATCATTCTCTGGAAAGAATTTGGCGCTATTTTTTAAACCGAATGGCAATCGCGTGAAGCGATACGAGCCATTGTTTGTTGAGAAAGACGTTATATCTCTTGAACTTTTTTCGAGTTCAATTTGATGAAATCCTGACATTAAATGAAGACATGAAAAGTATTTTGCTCTTCCTAGTTGATCCAAGATGTCATCAATTCTAGGGAGCGGTAATTTATCCGACAACAGTTTTTTATTAATTTGACGATAGTCAATTACTAATCGCCATTTTTCTTATCAGATGCTGGGATGGATTTTTTCGGAACTAACAAGAGTGGGCTGTTATAAGGAGATACAGACGGTTCGACTATTTTATTGTCGATTAATTTTTGTACTTGGACTTGTATCTCATCTACTTGACTTTGAGGGTTTCGGTAATTTTTTATGTAAACTGGTTCATCATCCCTTCAATCTTAGCTTTGTTTGTAAAAGTTGTTGGTAGTGATCGATTCGGTTTCGAGTCCGAATACGTCACTAAACTTAGTGCATAAATCAGTCAATTCTTTTAAAATTGTGTTGGAAAATTTCTAGCTAATTGAGATAAGACAGTTTTTTCTCTATTTTCTTGGTTGTTTTGGACTATGTCGTAGTTCGAAAGTGGTTCATATGACAAATTTTTAATATCTACTACTTGATCTGTATTGGTCGTATTTAGTAATCGGACAAATGCATTTTTAGTTGTTGCAATTGTGTTTGCAACGTAGATACCTTTTTTGATTTCCTGGTTTGGAATTAATACACTATCCTCAACTGATGATAGGTGAATTTTTCTGACTACTTGGGATCTTGCTGGTAGAACAATTGAATTATTACCAGAACTGTATGTTATTGGAACATAAATTGGAAAATTTAAATTATTCGGTCTCATTATGAGCCAATCTTCATTTGGTTTGAAATCTAACTGGCAATTGAATTTCTTAATGAAGTCAATGCCTATTATTCCGTCACAAGGTATTGCGAAGTGTAAATCTACTAAGTGAAAATCGTGTGGAATTATGTATTTACCTGTCTGTATCTCTATTGAAATCAGTCCTTTGGACTGTATTATGTCTTGTCCTATGCCTTGAATATTTATTTTCTTATTTATTTGGATATCATGAAAGATATCAGAATTTTCCTTTAGCAGAGATATGTCTGCACCAGTATCTATTAAAAATACAAGTTTTTTATTTGTCTTTAAATTAAAAAATTGAACAAAAATATTTAAACTAAGATTGATGGTATGAACCGCATAATTTCCTACTGCTGAACATCTGAGGGTTGTTGGGAGTTTCCCTGATTGTTCTGGGCTACTCTTACATTGCTTGTGTTATTGTTATTATTGTTATTGTATCGACCTCGGTTGGAATTGTTGTTTCCGTTGCCTCGGCCTCTACGGTGATTGTAGTTATTATTTCCTCTGTATTGATAGTTACCATTGCCTCTACCACGATAGTTACCACGATTGTTACTACCACGGTAGTTGTTATTCCCTCTTTTAGAGTACATAACTGTATTCACACTACCAGTAAGTCTTGTACTAGTACGGATGTATGCGCTAACGGCAGCATCCATGGTAGTGAAAACACCAGACTCCAAAACGATTTTAACACTTTCGTGACTAGTTTTACTAATCATTGTGTTAACGGCTTCTGTAGTGCTGAGCATGTCAGCATTTTCAGATCGTATGCCTTGGTCTATATGTATAAGCAGCTTCAAGAAGCTGTCGCAGATTTTCTAGTTCAGTTGTGAACTGAGTGGCTGTTTTGCCTTTCTGCGTTAAAGTGTCCATTTTTGCCTTTATGTTGGCGGGTCTTTCACCGACAACTACGGCTTTTAATTTGGCAATAATGCCACTTATTGTGGTTTCATTTTTATTTTATTGATTGTCGTTCCTGTAATTTTTGATTTAATTACTTCTATGGCAATTTCTTCATAATTTCCCTTTGTTAGGTTGACAAGCTTTAATGCCGTTAAAAATTTTTCAAGATGGGTTTTCTTTCCATCGAATTCTGGGATTGCTTGTGCAATTTCCCTTATATATGCCCTCTGGGCGGCGGCTGTGTCAACCATTATAAGGCTGTTATCGGCACTATCTTCACTTTCAGATGAAATATCTTTGGAAACCAGTGTGATAACAGCGGGAATTGTTAAATTTGCTAAGTCTTCTTCATCTAATTGAATATCCTCAGCCTGAACTTCAAGATTAACATCTAGTTCTAACTTTACAGGTGTGTTTAAGATAGAAGGTATATTTATATTTAAACTATGCTTGTCTTTGGCTGTCTGTATATTATTTCTTAGTCTTATTAGGAGCCTTGACGTTTCTGACCAATGTTCACTGGTTAATACGTCTTTATGTTGGTATATTAATAATCGAGCTTCGTTAAAGCTGTCGACTAATGTTATGGCGTGCCTATTGACTGTGTCTATATGAGTTTGCCGATTTTGTGTTAAACACTTATAGGCTCTATCAAATCTCGTTTTAATATTTTGGATTTGCTCAGAAAGTTCTGACCATTCCATAATATTGACAAGCTACTCTTCTTTTAAGCATATATTCTATTTATTATTTCTATTCGCTAGAATTTGTATACCTCGTAGTCTATGGTTTTTCCTAATATTATGTTGTCCTTCACTACTTTTCTTACTACAATATTTGGAATATTGGACAAGATTTTCGCTTTCTGTTTATGGTTGTATCCCATCAGTGGGGATGTTTCTAGCATATACGTACTCATGTATAAATATCCTAATTCATATATTCTAATGGGTTGCGTTGCAACTAATGTTTGTATTCTATTTGCGAAATCTGGGTCTTTTTCCAAGATTGATTTTACAAGTTCTAAAACTTGTCCTGACATAACTACTTTCTATCAAACTAGCTGTTTTATTATTATTATTATTATTAAGATTCTTAATTCATTTATATATATATAACATTTTTTTATTTCAAGCAAAATTATGCAAAACGATTAACGACATTTTCAATAATAATTGTTTTTTTAGATCTTATCAAGATCATCTGCTCTGCTTTGGTATTTTTACGCAGGCATTTGTTGTGCAATTTGTACAACTTAAACAGCGCACTGGCTGACATTAACACAACAATGATTATTAACAATGTAGTTATTATACCTAAATCAGCATTATTTGCTTCTACCTTATTTATAGCGTTTGCATTGGAATCCACTGATTTAGTTTCTATAATGGCCATATCGTATTTACTTATTCTATTATCCTTAATTGATAACTTTATATTGTCGTTTTTCATCTAACTAATTTACATTTATGCATATTTTATTGCTAACTATCTGTATTCCTAATAATATGCATTCCTACCTATTATTTTCGAATGGCTTTACGGGCCAAACGTCTTGCCGGTCGACTCAGTTGTCGTCGGGCATTACAAAAGTTATTATATCTATTACGTATGCAGCGCAGTGCATAAAAAAAAATTGTGCAACGCAGTGCACTTATATATTAATTATCGATGGGCGCTCTTTATAGCGCTGTCGGTCAGTTCAGTTGGCTACTGTTGCTGATGCTGCTATGGAATTACAGCGATGGCACAAGCGGCGGCATGCCTCTCGTGCTTTCTTCTATTCGTTGCTGATGCTGCTATTGGATTCCAGCGATGGCACAAGCGGCGGCATGCCTCTCGTGCTTTCTTCTATTCGTTGCTCTCCAACGTTGGCATAAGCGGCGGATAACCTCTCATGCTGTCTCTGTCTTCTTTGAATGATGAGTCCAGCAGGTGCCCAGGCAGTAGGGGCTGTACAGCGGGCCTTCGCAGTCTGGAGGACACAGACGTACTCTTGGTGGTATTCAGACTTATAGTTCCGTTCAAATGTTCCTCCTGCTGTTGTTGCGTGAGTTCTTATTTAGTTCATTGATTTCTTTGTATATATTTATTTGTTTTCACTTTTCGTACTTTCGATTTACCGACGGAAGTGTATTTTTTTTGTTCCATTCAGAATCCATTTTGTTTATAGCTTATTGTATTTATTGTTGCATCTGCAATATGTTTTTCACTTTGTTTCATTTCCTCAAAATGCTTTTGTATATAGTATAGTATTTTAGTTGATGTAAATTTTTACATTGTTTATTATGTTATATATATTTTATTTTTGTACTACACTTTTATTTATTTTATACATTTCATGTGGTCCTTTTTAAGTTTTTTCTTTTGATGGTCACTTTTGTCACGGTCGCCATGTAGTGTTACATCTCTTTTAGATTTAATTGACACAAAAACAGTTGTTTGGTTGACATCTATTTTATTAATAATCTCTTATTCGTTCGCGTTACATTTTTGATGCGCGCTACGCTGCCAGTTCTGCCGGCAGCGGAACGGCTGCATTCTCTTCTCTTAAATATGTATAAGCTTACGTGCTATGCTAAAAGAGAGCGAGTATGTCACATGGGCATACATCTTCAGTTGAAGTGTCAGATGCCAGGCGAGAAATAAAAATTTGGCGTCTATTAGGTATAGACTTCAGAGGTCTAGCAGTCTCCACTACGCGGGAAGCTTAGGAGAATTGAACACCCGAAGATGATTGACCTCAGATGACACAAGAGGCATATCATTTGAAGGCCTATCTTTTTTGGGTCTATTTGGTTTAGAGCTACGCGGGTTTGAAGTAGCTGCAGAAGGAATTGTTACAGTCATATTATCATTATTCAAAACCGGAGTGATAATTACCTCCGGTGGTAAGCTATTAGAAGGAGGCTCAGAGACCATAGGCGGCTCAGTAAAAATTTTAAAATTATTAAACTTAAATTCCATTGCCTGGAAATCCTTATGAAGAAGGTCAAAGCTTTTTTTCAACGCAAAGAAGTTATTGCGCGTATGCATTGCAAATGATTGAATATTAATCTCCGTCTCACGGCAAGCTTCGCAACACCATTTAAGACCGGTCTTATTGGCGATGTAATCTTTTACACGCACTGTGAAACCTGCACATTTAACATGCGCTAGATTGTTACACAGCCAGCAGCTTATAAAATCTGCCTTAGGATCGGACATTACCTTACAGACTTTGATGCAGCACGAAGTCATGATGTAAGGAAATATAAGAAAGCAAAAAAGAGAAAATGGAGAAAATGATAAGTGAGATTACAATTGAAATGTAACTAACCTTGTGTCGAGTGCTGTAGAAAAACAACCAGCAATAACACAATGCAAACAGAGCAAGAGAGAGACAATAAGAATATAGTTATTATAAGAGCGGGCGATAAAGAGCGCAAGCTATATAGATACGCATGCAATGAGAGAGCACAAGTTAGGAGAGTGACGAAAAGACGAGAATAAGCGAAATAGAAAAAATCACTGCTGTTAGCGACGCGCACTGTTTGTAAATATAATTACAAAAAAATTCAATTTTTATAAAACCAAACACACGTAGTTTGACACTAGCACCAGAAATACGCACTACACAATAATATTGTTAAATTTGGTACCTCTAAAAGTATTAAGCTACAGTAAGAGATACGGAATTTAAGTGATTTAAGAAGAGCAAAATTAGACACATCTACTTTGTACAACAGCCACTGATACATTAACACTAGTATTGATGTTTATTCAAAAAATGCTTCATTAGTAGAAACAGTCGAGATTGGTCAGCAGCAAAATGAGCAATATTACGAATATTTAATGAAATGGAAAAAATATCGGAAATTAAAGCCTATAAATATTTAATTTTCATGTGTACAGGACATAAATAAAATAAATAAAATAACTAAATATAAAACATAGATGAATAAGATAAATCAGATAGAACGAAATAATCAACATCGAAATAAGAATGCAATCGATTCTAAAATCAGACAAGCTCTATTCGTCAAAAATCACAAATCCATTTAAGTAGACATTATAAATTTTACTAATTGATAAATAGGATAATGTGAAAAATAATAGAATGTATATTTACAAAATATCAGAAAAAATACGAAATTTACTATATTGAACCAAATAATATTATAACGTGGAATTATAATAGAATCCAAACTAAACAAAATAATAATATCTCAAAATTAAAACAAAAGTCATTTATTGAATCAACAGAAATCTATTTATAAAATACAAAAACAAATAATGCAATCCAATTTTAAATTATCTTTGAATTAATCACTATTATAATAATTTTTATACTTCCTTATATATTTAAATTACAAATAAATAATATTTAATAAAGCATTGAAGAAAAATTTAAACCAAAATATTGTTGAAGAGAATGAAACGAAAATAATAGAAACAGGAAAAATGCAAATTTACGCAATCATTTCTTTGCAATCTTACTCCATTGTGATATCACAGCAAACATTGGAGGAAAATAGCTAATGAGCTTAAAGAGAGAATAAGTCTACACTGAAACTGCGTTCGCTGAGTCAGATCTTAAGCGCATTTCTTGGATTTCGAAACCACCGCCACTGGGAAACTGAATGAAATAAATATAAATAATAACAAGTTTGAGACTAGATTTTCGAAAAAAAAAATATATATATATTATTTTATTAGCACTAACACGTCTAGTTTGCTTGAGTCAAACATTAAGTATAAACTTTAAAAGTAATTTTGCATTATAAGAAAGCTTCAGTTTGAGGATGAAATGAATTAATGTTTACGTTTTGGTTTGTTTATGAAATGCAGGTGCGGATGTTTATGTTAACGTTCGTTAAAATTGTCAACGTTGCATTAAGTGAAACTGTCACCGCATTAAATATATTCATTCTAAATAAATTAATAAGTAAAGGTTGATAAAATGGGTATAGATTGTATACTTTAGTTTAGTGGGTGCGAATTGGATATGTCACTATACATATATGCAGTTGGTCAAAAAACTCTTTACACACCGAAAATTCAAAGATTTTTCCCATGCAAAAAAATATACGATTTTGTTGGGATTTTTCAATATGTTTACTGTATAACTATTTAAAAGATTATACTTTATGAGCATTTACATAAATTAAAACAAATCTACACAAATCAACAAAAAATAAGGTTACATTTTTTTGACACTCTTAAGAAACTCTTTACACAAATTACTTAAGCTACAATTTAATTAATACATTTATGTATATTTTATTGAATATTATTTTAGTGTGTCCCCCTAACCATTTTTAGCATGCTGGATGTTTCTCTGCATGGAATATATCGGCATTTCTACGTCGTCTTCTAATGGAATCATGACCCACTCTTCCAGCACTCCCGTTTTTAGTTTGGCGTGACTTTACGGGTTGCATTTTGCCACCTTTTTCTTTAGTTGAACCCAAGAAGATCCAAAGGGATTCACTTCAAGGCTCTGAGAAGGTGTTACAATCACCTTTTGGCAATCGTACAGCAGCTATAAACGCACAGAAAGAACATTTTGTTTTGAATATTGGTGTTGGAAACAGCATGCTCTAAATTTTAAGTATTGGGCATGCTGCATTATGTTAAGTCCAATGTTAATGTAAAACTAGCATAAGTGAGAGTGAAGTCTGCTTATTATGTTATCAGCAGCTCTCTCTCTCTCTCTCTCTCTCTCTCTTTTTATTCTGTGACCTACCACTGCAGCTCCTTTGCGACACACATTGTTAAGAACCGATTGTGTTCGGACGAAAAATAAAGCGATTTAAACCAAGTAAAGTGAAGTGCTGTGAATACTTAGACAGTAGCGAAATTGTGCGAAAGGTGTCTTTAAAGTAAAAGACCTCCTTAAAACATTGGTGACCCCGAAGTGATCTTTATATATTTCACAAATCGTAATAAGTCGAAATTTTTTCGTCGCGTGATCTATCGGTTGTGATACTGTGCTTGGTGACACTGGCAATAAAGGGAAAGTTTTATGTCATATTATACAAAGTTGTATATTATAACATATCAACTAGCTGTTTAGAACGACTAAAGCTAAGCACTGCTTTGCTCAATTTGTTTGACGCAATTCACATAAATCATAATGCATGCTGGTGACGCGTCGGCAACGATCAGCTGTGTTGAGCCATCTAATGACATGGCTTTCTTTAAAGCGAAGGCAGAATCTGTTCATAGGCAATTGGTTGCAATGAACAAATTTTGCGATTCCGAGGAGTTTACGCGATTTGACGAATCGGAGTTATCGGTTTGTATCGATACTGTAGAGCTACTGATGTCTCATTTCGAAAGTGCGCAGACGAGCTTAGAGCGCATTAACCTTCTTGAAATGAACTCATTAGCAAGGACGGAATTTCTGGTGACCTATATGGATTTGAAGGCAAAGTTGATGCGAGGCCTTTCCGGACGGCAGAAGCCCCTTGGAGCCAATTCGACGATGATTGCCCGAGATCTTGGATCATCAAAGGCGACGTCGCTGTCAACGCGTTTACCCGAGTTGAGGCTGCCGACGTTCTCAGGGTCCTATGTTGACTGACCGGACTTCATCGCGTTGTATAATACAGTCATTGGCAATAATGAGGAGCTATCGAACGTGGAAAAGTTCCAGCATCTGCGCTCATGCTTGACTGGTTCGGCGCTGGACACCATCAGGTCGTTGGATCCATCCGAAGAAAATTATAAAACAGCCATAGAGTTACTGATGAGGCGTTTTGATAATAAGCTTCTTCACTTCCAGGCACATGTTCGAGCAATCTTCGGGCTTCGATGTGTGGAAAAGGGTGTTGCAAGCATCTTACGGGAATTAATATATAATAATTAATTATTAATTAATTAATATTTGAATTGTGGCTTATTATTGACAATGATACCAAATTCAATTTGAGAATGAAGAGATTCTGTTCAGCATAGATAGTGTTTCAAAAAATGCAATCTCTTCTAATGCACCCCCAAGTAATCACCGACAATTTGCCAAACTAGAGAGTAGGGACGGTGTTGCGTTAATAACGGCCCGTGGCGTACTCTGAACGGGCCATTATTATAAAGCATTATTTTAGTTTCGTCATTAAATTTGACGTCATCCTAAAAATTTTCCGGCTTACAGATCATGTCCACATCAGAGCAAAAACGGGTGACCATTGCAATCAGTGGTTTCATCGCTCAAATCTTGAAGAATGTTCCACAGAATTAATTAGCGTGCGGTTTCTTCCGAAAAAACTAGGCAACTGGTTTCATCAAGCTTCTTGGCAAGGGTTCTGGTCGAAATTTGGTGGTTGTGACGCACTTTTGCACATGATAAGGCGTTATTTTTCGTTATTTTTTTCACATTTTTTTTGCAGTATATATGTTTCGGGATACCCAAAAAATGTCCGCCAATTCGGATGCCGACTTTCCGAGTTAGTCATTGTAATAAACCAACTTGACAAAGGTCAAGTTATATGTTTACATGTACGAGTGAATTTCGTTTTGAAGTCTTTCTAAAGTCGGAAATCTTATCATTCTTGGCCTAGATGTCCACTGCTGGTCAGGGAAACTGACTTTTTTGAGAGTCTATAATTGATAAATTGAAATATGTCAATATTCTGAAGGACAATTTGATGCATAGGATTTGGGAATAGGGTGAAACTTCCATTTTTATCAAGGCAACGATACGAAGCACAAGTCGGATATTGTGCTGTCTTGGCAGACAATACTGTCGCCATGTATTGATTACACAGGTTCAATCCTTAGACCTTAATGTCATCGAAAATTTGTGGTCAATTTTTGAGAATAATATTCGAAAATACTTTGGAACCAAAAACAACTGTCAAAGAGTGGAGCCTCATATCGGCCGATCTGAACAAAAAATTAGTGGATTTGATGCTAAAAAGGCTTCATGCTTTAATATTCGATAAAGACACTAAATACTAAAATAAGCAATAAAAGTTTCCAAATATTTTGAAATTTTCGGAGCTGTTGTTTTGTTAATGAAAATAAAATGTAGTCAATAAATGAAGTCACTAAGTTAATCTAAACATTATAAACTTCAATTTAACACCACATATGTATGCTACAGAACGCCTAATGGTTTTAACGCTATGGAAGTTTGAAGTTTACGGCATGACGTGCATATTTTAAGTTATGAGCCACTGTATTTACTAAGAATATGGATTTCACAATCACATGTGGTAGTTTTTCATTCAAACTGTTATCCTATCGTTCTATGAATATTATTTTTTATGAGAAGCAGAATTTGTCAAGACGACGGATTTCATATCTGTTAAGTTAAGAAAAGAATATCGATATATTGATACAAAATATGTCGACATAATGTTCTTGTTCTTATACACTTTCCACTCTTCTATTAAATGTTAATGTCGATTATCATAGTGTTAGAGTTTCGTCGAAGCAATAAAAGAAAAAAAACAATTTCAAATTGTATAAGTCAACAACAATCACATAAAAGTGCGGTTGGATAGTTGCGTTGATCAGGCAGCGATTCGAGACAATAAAGAATAATTGTTTTTCTGCAATGCGTGCTTTTTTATGCTGCATCACTGACCCATATAATATATAGATGGGAAATATCATGCAACGAAAACGGCCACGAAATTTCTTAACCGGATACCCCAGTTCGATGCGATATGCCCCGATCGGTGCATTCGAAAAGCTTCCGACAACTTCGATCTAACAATGTGCGAACATCTTTGTAAGTTAATAGCATTTGGTACGTCGCACAGTGGCCCCAACGAGAAAGCTTTCAAACGGCTTTCGTTCTTTTTTTTTTTTGTTTTCTTTTGTTTTGATGTAACCATTGTTTTCGTTAAACTATTGATATGCTTTTGAATTTATGATTTTTGAGTGTTTTTCTGTCATTACCAACTTCGGACAACTCTTAAGATTATTACACTTTGTAGGTGGAATGTCAGTCCATAGGAGACGTCTTTTTGCCTTGTGGCTCAGAGAAAATGCAGCAGAGAAAAAAAGTTTGGTTCTTCGGGAATATTTGATGAACAAAAAATTAAAAAGAAATTATTAAATTTAGAAAGCCGGCTTACAACAAAAAGGTAAACTTGCCATTACCACAAGACATTTTTTGCGAAAAATCAGAAATGGCTTGATATGCCTTTGATATTACATTATGCAGCCTCAACGACTAATATTGATAGACCAAGGAAGAATTTTGGTGATCTGTGCCCGAAGGCCCAAATGATAAAAGTAACCAACTTAGTTCTGGAATCGACTTGCGCACAGTTGTTGGTAGCAACAAGTAGCTGTTTGTACAAGTCCGGAATGCGCACTGCTTCGAAAATAGTGAGTTCATTAAATAATGATGAGAACTCTGGACAAAACATAAAACAGTTAATGCAAACACCAATGAATGGTATTTTTCCTTTCATTCCTTAAGAAGCTCTAGCATTCTATATTGATATAGGCTACAAAAAGCATACATACAAGCTAACCAGATGTGTTGCAAAAGAAAGAAACACAAACTTATATACAAGCTATCAAAAGCTGCAGCAATAAATTGATAATTGAACTTAAAATGTTTAAAAATAAATTTACAAAAGTTATAAAGTAACAAATTTCACTATTCTTTTTAAATATGAAATGCATGAAATTTAGTTGAGAGAAGATATTAATATTTTCAGAATATGTGAAGAATACATTAAGAAAATTAGGTAAACATTTTCATTCAAATGTCAATTCATTTACCCGAGTTATTAATAGAATTCCGCATGCTACATAATCTTAGGCAGGAAAACATGACAAAACAGCGCTAATACAAACAAGCATGTTGTTATTTTTTACACTGAGCGAAAAATATACAAGCACTTAAGTGCACTACTTTAATGTTCTAACAAAACTTTTCACAGTGATTGAAACGAATGTGCGAACATTCTTATGGGCATCACTGATTTAGTGTGTCCTCCCCTCTTTATCAGGACAGCCATCTTCTGGGAAAATTTTGTTAGATTCAGTTTTTGTGGAAATCTTCCATTCCTTGTCCAAAATTTCCCAGAAATTCTTTATCATATTTTAGTCTGGTGGTGGGTGGTGCAATCACCACATAAGAACAGTTTAATATCAACCAGGTATTTACAATGCTACACAAATGTTTGAACATATCATTTTTGAAATGTAAAAAAGTCCCCGAAGTAAACTGTGGCATGATAAATGCTCATTATTTTTCTTTATTATACCAATTGTTTCATTTAAATAATAAAAAAGTTTTTTGTTTGTTATTGAAATGTAAGTGGCACTGCATATGTTATTTGACCAATGCTGTAGGTCAGAGTTTACACAGAATATACACCCGACAGCACAAGTCTGCATAGATCCTGAAAAAAAGGCAACATCAAATTTTCAACTTAAATTATTCAGCCATTTATATTAATACGTTTTCATAATTCATTATTTTTAATAACGTATTATTTTAATATATTAATCAATTATAATTAATTTCTAATTTTTAACTTAACCATAATATAAAGTGAACGCTCAAGGGTCTGGGTACTATTTTTCAGAAACTCTCTATTTAGAAAACTCTGTCCTACAGAAGGGAACAATTTTGAAAATTAGTTTTGAGGCTGCGAAATAAAATTGAGAAATGCGATTTTGGAGTTACTAGCAAAAGAGCATACGCTGTCCCAGATGATAGATGATTGTCTAGTCGATTAAGAAATTGAAAAGCAATCAGAAATGATGCCCTCAAAATTATAAACCGAACCAAAGAGAAATTAAGGAGCCGATAAATTAAATAAGATCTTTCATCGTTTAAAACTGCAGTAAATGTACACGACTTAGACATTTTGCTATCAAATGCAGCACAAATTTAAAACGCCAAAAACCTGAAGGTTGGAGATATGGCAAAAACGGTACGATGCAATGTAAACGCCAATTCTACTTACTAATTGTCTCTGGATCATGCTTTAACTTAATAAGTCCCAAAGACTAGTTCCATCTTTAGGCGGGAAAAATAGATGTATTCAATATTTGACCAAGTACAATCATTAAGTTTAGACGATATGCTTTACACAAATCACTGCACGTAATTTGTGTTTTCTAGGCACCCATATACATCGGCACGGTGATTTTTCTTTCTTTTCCTTTTTAAAATATGGAGTGCAATCATAACTGGAAAGTATACAGCTCTTAAACTACTGTTTGGACTCGAAGTCACGAACATATAAGAGGTTAGACCGTTTCCAAAAGGGAGGAAACTACCAGTAAAATTGTCGATTGACACAATCATAAAGCCAGTCCAACAACCAATAAGACGAATAACAGTTGCAATGGAAGATAAGGTCATCACGAAGCTTGAATAAGCTCTGCTTTGAACATAATCGAGCCCATGGTAGTACACTCTTCCTGGAAATTGTTAATGGTCATTGCATTTATAGAAGATGGAGACAATAGAATATGTAAGGTCAATATTTAAAACATTTATGAAAACGGAGTATCACCAGTTAGAGCTTGATGAGTTGAGACGCAGTATAACTACGTTTATTACGCCTTATTTATTACGGCTAATGTTTGACGTAAATTCTGCTCCAGAAATTTTCCAAAAAAGGCTAGAGGAGCCTCTTCAACGATGCTGCTCAAAAATTTAGGGATTTTTTTAATGATGATGTTGTTTTGAATGAAGATTAATTTCTTTTTTGGCATATTCTGTCGGATAATAACATTGAAGTCACTCAGAGCCCTAACAACTAAGGAGAAGACCCGAATCTTTTTGAGACTTTTACTTATGTCGGTAAACATATTCCTGCTCTGGCAATCGCACAGGGCCGCTGAAACGATTGTTGGGGTAAGTGCGAAACAAAAGCATTTTAAGATCTGAAACAATAACGAATATTTGCTAGTTCGACCACTGACCACTAACACATAGATCGGACATTCCATACAAGCGTTTTTGACACAAAATTTTCATGTAGGAGTCCCAGCAGAGGCAAAGCGTCGTTATGAAGCGTCCCTACAGAGACCGACGGCTACCCGCGGGCAGTACGAAGTCTGGCTTTTTTGGGAAAAAGCATCAGCTTTTTTTCTTCACTTCGTTTACGTTTTAATATAGATTTGCACAGTGTGAGAGAAATGATAGGGCTGTAGAGGTTTTTCTTTTTTCTTGCTCCGTCTACGGCCATGCCGAATCTCGATCTTTTCGTTCATTTACATATGAGAAAATTTCTCAGAATATGTGTTTCTTGTTTCTACCTTAGTGCAAAATGACAAAAATTGCTTCCAGAATTGTTTTGAGGAGGCCTTTAAATTTAAAGGCACCTTCACACATACACTTTATTAAATAATAATTAGAACAGTCGCGATAAAATCCATTTGGATTGCAGCTTTTATTAGAAGTGAGAAGGAAAAAAAAAGTAACGCATAGAGAAGAAAAAGAGAAGAGACGGTCCACCAACTGATCGCAGCATATGGCAACCTCAGGCGGGACTGCCAATCTGCGGACGGCTAACCTAAGCTGTTGGCTTCAGATATGTATGATTTTGCATTGTGCCCATGAATTAGCTGCTTCTGCTCCCGACATAGTCCCCCCGTTGGATGATGAACATTCTTCAACTGAATTTTCCTCGAGGGGTAGAAGCGCCAATAATCCGCCAGCTCTCCTTACGAGTCCTGCTGCAGTCCTGACTATGGCTACACGAACTTTTCCATCCTTTCCTGCAATGGTGTTTTCCACTCTGCCGAGACGCCCCTGAAGGGGGGAGTTTTGTCGTCCTTGAGAATCACGATGCTGTTCACCTTCAAATTGGTTCGAGGGGAACGTCATTTGCTGCGCTCTTGCAGCAAGGAGAGGTAGTCCAAGCTCCATTTACGCCAAAACACTTGCTGCATGCGGCTGATGCGCTGCCATTGACTGAGTCGGTTGGTATTAAGATGCCCTAAGTCTGGCTCGTCAATGACTGACATAGGACAACTAATCAGGAAATGCCCAGGTGTAAGCACGTCTAAGTCGCTAGGGTTTCTGAAAGTGGACAAAGTGGTCTAGAGTTAAGCATACCAGAGATTTCGCTGACCAATGTCCTTTGCTCGCAAAAGGTGGGAGTAGAATTTCCAACTACACGCCGAAAGTGGAATTTGGCCGACTTTACCGCTGCCTCACAGAGACTACCGTAGTGAGGGGAGCGCGGAGTAATGAAACTCCACTTGATGTTGAGTGACAAACACTTATTCCATAGGTTTTCCCCTAGTGCTGATGAACCTTGTGATGAAAATGCATCACTAAGGCCGTTGTTACTGGATGGTTCTTGGGCAGCAATAAAGGATACATGGCTTTGAAATCCAAATTTGAGTTCTGAAGACGTCCGCCAACGAGCAGCAGACCTTCATCGTCCATGACCGGGTGCAGTGACCAAAGGGTGTTTCTATATGAGATCTCCTGTCCGGAATTCAAAGCGTCAAACTCAGTAGAAAAATGGACACGCTGTATGCTCCTTATAAGAAGATGTGTGCCTGCCTTGACGTCATCTACAGTTAATAGCTTTTCAGTCGGTTGATGCAATCTCTTTCGATGACAAAAGCGATGTACATATCCAAAGACTCGTTGCAGCTTGCCAAAAGAATTGATGAATTTGCATCCTTCGGATATATCTGCTCTGGTTGAAGCCGATAGAACTTGCCGTCTTCTCTCAGGCAATTCTCCTGGCATAGAGCAGCTCTGCGGCCTCGATGACTCATCCTGTCGAAGAAAAGCAGGGCCCTCGCAAGTGCGCAGCGGCTAATTCCAATTTGGGAACGGAGAGCGTTTTCAACAGAGCAACACGAGATTTGGAGCATAATAGGTGCGAAGTGTGAATCCCTTTGATTGAGGAACGTGTGTAGACGCATGCCCCATAAGCCGCCATGCTGGCATCACAAAAGGCATGGATCTCCAACAAAGATCCTGGCTCCATCACAAACCGAGAAAACTTGAAGGAAGCGACTGAAGTTAACTGTCCTGAGTGTACTAACCATGCGTGATGCAACGCCTGAGGTAGGCTTTCATCCCATCCTAGACTATCTTTACAAAGAGCTTGCATGAATACCTTCAACCTTGTCACTACTAGACCAATCAGACCGAGAGGGTCATAGATCCGGAATTACCTCCTGTGATCAGATCATACACGTAAAAGTCTTGACGCAAGATGTTCGCAGCTTCAGGAAACGCGTACTCTTCATCCAATGCAAGTTGCTTCATTGCTTGTATAGCAAGGAATGCGGCAGGCTTAGTTCCATATGTGACCGTCTCTAGCTGCTACACCTGAATTGGTGATGCCAGGTCGTCCCTCCACAAATGCATTTCAGGAGCTGATCAGGATGAGAAATTCGCACGCATCTATACATCTTGCAGATGTCACCACACAGTGCGACCTTGAAGAAGCGAAACCGGAAAATTGTGCTAAACAACTTAGGCTGAATAGATGGCCCCGCAAAGAGCAGCTCGTTCAGGGATACTCCAGATGTTGTCTTGGCAGATCCATCAAATACAACTCGAAGTTTGGTAGTTGTGCTGAATAGTTTCTGCACACAGTGATGAGGAAGAAAATATTGGGGATGCCTGGACTGTTTAGACGAAATTGACATGTGACCTAACTCTGCATACTCCCTCATAAAGGCTACATATTGCTCCTTGATTGCCGGATTGCGGGATAACTTTGATTCCAGTGTTCTGATTCCAGAGCTCGATCAAAGGAATCTCCAAGGCCATCCAACGATGCCTTAACGGGCAACCGAACCGAATATTGACCAGACGGTAGTCGGGTGCAATGCTGCTGAAAAAGCTGCTCGCATGCTGAGTCCTCTTCAGAAAGAGCTGGGACGGAACCGCAGCAGCTGTCTACCTCCCAAAACCGTTTTAATAACTCGCTCAGAACCTCGTGTTCGGGTTGCGGGGAGGGACCTGCTGTTGTTGCGGACAGAGAGAGGCTTCTTGAGCTTGGAGACGAGATCCTTCCGGAAACAATCCATCCTAGTTTGGTTTTCTGCAGCACTGGCAAATGACTTTATATTTTGATTTGACCCACGCAGAGAAGATCATAGAATATACCCGCACCAATGAGCATGCCGATTCGCTGACTCT
The DNA here is from genome assembly GCA_018150725.1 of Drosophila quadrilineata. NCBI lineage: Eukaryota > Metazoa > Arthropoda > Insecta > Diptera > Drosophilidae > Drosophila > Drosophila quadrilineata. Next base: position 179,289 of record JAECWN010000432.1, on the reverse strand, counting down.
TGAAGAAAAGTGGGTCGGTTAGAGTTATGTTGCTGGGGATTTTCCATTCCTTCAAATCGATGTCAAGTTGCGGATGGTAGTCAGTGATCGTTGGAGAGAAGCGCAGTATCCAGAGCTTTGCGACTGGGCAATTACGTCGACGATCTTCCGAGTAGACAGCGAGGTATCCCCAATGCCTGAAACGACGATGTTTGAATTGCGTCCCTTTAGCTGCAACTGTCCAACTAGCCGGGAGGTTATGAAATTTGACTGCGAGGCGGAATCCAACAACGCACGACACGGTACGAGTTGCCCAGAACTGGACTTCATAAAGATGATAGCAGTAGCTAACAGCACATATTCGTCGCGTGTCGATACTCGGGCTTGACAAGCAGATGCAGGAAGGGCAGCAGGCGTTGAGGTCTTGCAAGAGAATGATCTGGAGCATTGCAGAATCCACAAAGAGTGGACGAACTACCTGAAGTGGTAATCGCCGATGTGTACGTTCCCTTTCTGTTGAATGGAGTTCCGAATTGTAAGTTGGGTGCCTTGGTGCTCTTGAATATTTCCATGTTCTCCAACATGCGACATCTCTTCTCAAGGAATGAAGCCATATCTTTCTAACTTGGCAATGATTCGCTCAGTAGTACTCTTCCCATTTTTCCTGCGCTTGAGGGTCCAACTTTGATGCGACGAGATGCACTAACAATCCATCAGCGATTTGATCACAGCTTGCCATGGTGCGCAGCGCACGCAAATGCGAATTGAGCTTGTCACTGAGCTCGCGCAGACTGCTTGCTGATCCATTTTCGACACATCTAGCTCCAAATATTGACCGCACATGTGCCTGGAAGTGAAGTAATTTGTTATCGAAGCGCTTCATTAAAAGGTCAATGGCGGTGTCAAAATTGGCCTCAGAAGGATCTAAGGAGCTAGTGGTGTTCAATGTTCAATGGTGTTCAAAGCGAAGGTGCTGGAACTTCTCAATGCTGGATAAGTCGTCGTTTCTTCCGATGATGGTATTGTACATAGCTATTAAATCCGGCCAATCGGCATAAGACCCAGATAATGTTGGAAGTCTCAGCTCTGGCAAACGACTTAAACGTGGCGAAACTCGGCAGAATCATCGAGAGTCGATCACCTTGGCTATCATCGTCGAATTAGGTCCTAATGGCCTTTGCCGGTTCGCTATGCCCCGTGATAGTTTCGCCTTCAGTTGCACGTAAGTTTGTAAGAAGTCCGTCCTGCTATCTGAAGTTAATTCCAGCAAATAGATGCGCTCCAGACTGGTCTGAGCGCTATCAAATTGAGACATTAAAAGCTCAACAGTTCCAATACGAATGGACAGCTCGGATTCGTCGAAGCGGGAAAACTCCTCCGAGTCGCAAAATTTATTCATTGCCCTCAACTAACAATGGATTGACTCGGCTTTGGCTTTGAAAAATGCCATGTCGTTAGTGGGCTCGACACAGCTGATTGTGACAGAATCGTCACTTGTTGCCATCTTCACCTCTTCTTTTTGCGAAACTGCGTAAATAAAGAGGCGCGAAATAGGTCGATGAACTCGTGACCGTGAACTTGGCACAAGAGCTGCGCTAAATAGTTCTGTTTGAAATGTACCGTAATTTCAAACGCACACGGTTCGAACTGTTCGTAAGCGCGTATGAATGTATGCGTGGTTTATGTACGTGCGTGTGTGTGTGTGGCGAAGGTGCACAACACAGCCTAAACGGTTATATTAAGGGAATTGTTGCTAGATCAGGTGTTTAACGGATGGTTAAACAGCGTAGGAAACAAATTCACTTGCTTTGAACGTAAGCTGATCTTCTCAATTTCTTATAGTAACACCAACACGAAATAATACCGAACGCGAATTGTTGAGATATGAACGTGATATTCAAATATGTTTAAATATATATTAATTGGCATCACGTCGGAGTCACCAAGTGTTTTGAGGAGGCCTTTTAATTTAAAGGCACCTTTTATATATACACTTTATCAAATAATAATTACACTTTATTTAATAATAATTAGAACAGTCGCGAAATTCAGTTTGTATTGCAGCTTTTATTAGAAATGAGTAGTAAAGAAAAAGTAACAATGCATAGAGACGAAAAAGAGAAGAGGAGAAGGGCCACCAACTGATAACCGATCGCAGCATATGGCAACCTCAGGCGGGGCTGCCAATCTGCGGACGGCTGACATCAGGTGATGGCTGCACATATGAGTTTTGTTTACATTGTGCCCTTGAATTTGCTGCTTCTGCTCCCGACAGGTCCTCCAGTCCGCAAACATTATTCATATCCTAATTGCATACCCTAGAGTTAAGTCCATCTGCAAGAAAATCAACGTCTTCCCCGTGTCACACCAACACACAATATTAAAGCTTCAAGATGACATAGTAGCTGATGTGATAGAGATATCCTAGCAGTAACCGAGTGCAAGCCAGGTAAGCCAGAGGCTGACCCTGAGTCATATCGACCAATCAGTCTCTTACCAGCCTTATCGAAGTTGTGGGAGAAATTAATTGCCAAGAGAATTACTGTGATAATGAATCAAAATAGCATCTTTCCTGATCATCAATTTGGTTTTCGAGGTGGACATGGTACTATTGAACAAGTGCACAGATTGGTAAAGCATATCCTACAAGCCTTTGATGATCTGGAGTACTCCAATGCGGTCTTTATTGATATGCAACAAGCTTTCGACAAGGTATGGCACGTTGGCCTTCTTTGTAAAAATCAAAAGCTTTCTACCAGCTCCCTACTATGGACTTTTAAAATCATACCTGGAGTTGGAAGTTTAAAGTCAAAGTTAGGGATACATATTCTAACAGCTACCCAATCAAAGCAGGAGTACCACAGGGCAGTGTGCTTGGGCCGTTGCTTTATTCGCTTTATACTGCTGATATACCTAGACCCAATAGCCAACATATGAAGACTTCCTCTAAGGCCCTCATTGCGACCTATGCAGATGACATAGCAGTAATTTACAATTGCAGAAGTCGAATAGAAGCAGCTCATGGCTTGCAGGAGTATCTTGTTGCTCTGACAGCTTGGTGCAATCGGTGGAACATGAAAGTCAATCCGCTAAAAACAACAAACCCATGCTTCACACTGAAGAGACTGATAATGACAACCCCTGAATTCCAGCTTGAGGGTATTACTCTGGAGCAGCCGTCGCAAGCAAAATACCTTGGCATTACTCTAGACAAGCGACTTACCTTCGGACCACATCTTAAGTCTGCGGTTAAGAAATGTAACATGAGGATCAAGCAATTGCGATGGCTTATCAATAGAAGGAGTACCATGCCGCTTAGATGCAAAAGAGCGGTAAACGTGCATTGTATCTTACCAATCTGGCTTTACGGAATTCAGATCTGGGGGATCGCTGCCAAATCAAATTATAAACGGATTCCGGTACTGCAGAATCGGGTCCCTAGATATATAACTGATTGTCCTTGGTATGTACGACGTTCAACTCTTCACAGAGACTTAAAGCTGTTTACTGTGGATGAGCAGATTGGTAGGCATACAAGCAGATACAGAGATAAACTTCTGGGGCACCGCAGCTTACTTGCTCGAAATCTAATTCCGGCTAGACCGTTGAGGCGTCTTAAGAGGCAAGGATTTGCCAAAACAATGAGGAGCCAATAGCGCTTACCCACCTCTATACTACAACACAATTTAAAAACACATCAATATATGTAATCGTCATAAAGAATTGACGTTTTGTTCCACTTACACAATCTAACCATGTGATGTTAAAGTACTCAAAGCTGTACAGATTCTTTACTTATTAAATATATTAAACTAAAAAAAAGTGCACTGGCGACGACCTACTCCACCTTTTGCAAAGCAGCGACGCACGGCACCTGCGCGCGGGCACAGCTATGTGCCATACGCAGCCCCAGCCACTTAGAACCGATCACTCAGGTAGACGATGGCGTGATAATTATCAACGAAAGTGCAGCAAAGTTAGAGATTTTAACAAACGGCACGCATCTCATCACGTTTGAGCATCAAGCAATCATCAATGGAACTAAATATGTTAACATACGTGAAGTCCTGAAAAAACGCCAGGCATTGCGGGGTCTCCACTACTGAACATTGTAGGCCACGACCCGGTTTTGAGCATGCCTCTCCTTCATAGGCTGAATACTCAAAATCTAATGACCATGCAAGGATTCAAAGACGAGATGACGTCGACATGGCCGCCCAAGTATTGGTTCGCAGCTGGAGTAGGATTCAGCATCATTCTTACTTGTTCACTTTTCCTTTTCCAAATGTTAAGGAGAAGTCGAGACTTACGAGAAATACAAGAAGCCATCAGCAAGTTTAACGTGACCGAGGACGGCAACGGATTTGAGGGGGAGTAGTTATAAGATAACAACTAGAAACTTATGAATAACCCTAGCAAAACAATATTTCATAAGTTTATTAACCCTTGCAATTGCTGCGCTAAAGCACTTTGCATCAGCGGGCTATAGCTGCAATGGTCAGCGGTGGTAACCGGACACTTTTGTTATGTCGCAAGTGTTTACCGTTATTGCCTATGATTATGCTGATTCTTTTTCTTTTTAGTCGGTTGATGCAATCTCTTTCGATGACAAAAGCGATGTACATATCCAAAGTCTCGTTGCAGCTTGCCGAAGGAATTGATGAATTTGCATCCTTCGGGTAAATCTGCTCTGGTTGAAGCCGAGAAAACTTGCCGTCTTCTCTCAGGCAATTCTCCTGGCATAGAGTAGCTCTGCGACCTCGATGACTCATCCTGTCGAAGAAAAGCAGGGCCCTCGCCCTTTGGCAACGAACACGTTCAATGCTGAAAGCGACTCCCGAATCCAAGCAAGCACTATTGTTGAAATAGTCCAACAATGGATTGGACATTTTGGTGGAAAAATACCGGCAATGTTAGCGATGAGCTCAGCCAACAAGTGCGCAGCGGCTAATTCCAATTTGGGAACGGAGAGCGTTTTCAACAGAGCAACACGAGATTTGGAGCATAATAGGTGCGAAGTGTGAATCCCTTTGAAAGAGGAACATGCCCCATAAGCCGCCATGCTGGCATCACAAAAAGCGTGGATCTCAACAAAGATCCTGGCTCCATCACAATCCGAGAAAACTTGAAGGAAGCGACTGAAGTTAACTGTCCTGAGTGTACTAACCATGCGTGATGCAACGCCTGAGGTAGGCTTTCATCCCATCCTAGACTATCTTTACAAAGAGCTTGCATGAATACCTTCAACCTTGTCACTACTAGACCAATCAGACCGAGAGGGTCATAGATCCGGAATTACCTCCTGTGATCAGATCATACACGTAAAAGTCTTGACGCAAGATGTTCGCAGCTTCAGGAAACGCGTACTCTTCATCCAATGCAAGTTGCTTCATTGCTTGTATAGCAAAGAATGCGGCAGGCTTAGTTCCATATGTGACCGTCTCTAGCTGCTACACCTGAATTGGTGATGCCAGGTCGTCCCTCCACAAATGCATTTCAGGAGCTGATCAGGATGAGAAATTCGCACGCATCTATACATCTTGCAGATGTCACCACACAGTGCGACCTTAAAGAAGCGAAACCGGATAAGTGTGCTAAACAACTTAGGCTGAATAGATGGCCCCGCGAAGAGCAGGTCATTCAGGGATACTCAGATGTTGTCTTGACAGATCCATCAAATACAACTCGAAGTTTGGTAGTTGTGCTGAATAGTTTCTGGACACAGCGATGAGGAAGAAAATATTGGGGATGCTTGGACTGTTTAGACGAAATTGACATGTGACCTAACTCTGCATACTCTCTCATAAAGGCTACATATTGCTCCTTGATTGCCGGATTGCGGGATAACTTTGATTCCAGTGCTCTGAACCGCCGAAGAGCTCGATCAAAGGAATCTCCAAGGCCATCCAACGATGCCTTAACGGACAACCGAACCGAATATTGACCAGACGGTAGTCGGGTGCAATGCTGCTGGAAAAGCTGCTCACATGCTGAGTCCTCTTCAGAAAGAGCTGGGACGGAACCGCAGCAGCTGTTTACCTCCCAAAACCGTTTTAATTGAATTGGCTGCTTCTGCTGCCGACATAGTCCATCCGTTGGAGGATGAACATCCTTCATCTGAATTTTCCTCGAGGGGTAGAAGCGCCAATTTACCGACAGCTCTCCTTACGAGTCCTGCTGCAGTCCTGACTATGGCTACACGAACTTTTCCATCCTTTCCTGCAATGGTGTTTTCGACTCTGCCGAGACGCCACTGAAGGGGGAGAGTGGTGTCGTCCTTGAGGATCACGATGCTGTTCACCTTCAAATTGGTTCGAGGGAACTCCATTTGCTAGGTAGTCCAAGCTCCATTTGCGCCAAAACACTTGATGCATGCGGCTGATGCGCTACCATTGACAGAGTCGGTTGGTATTAAGATGCCCTAAGTCTGGCTCGTCAATGACTGACATAGGACAACCAATCAGGAAATGCCCAGGTGTAAGCACGTCTAAGTCGCTGGGGTTTTCTGAAAGTGGACAAAGTGGTCTAGAGTTAAGCATACCAGAGATTTCGCTGACCAATGTCCTTTGCTCATAAAAGGTGGGAGTAAATTTCCAACTACACGCCGAAAGTGGAATTTGGCCGACTTTACCGCTGCCTCCCAGAGACCACCGAAGTGAGGGGAGCGCGGAGGGTTGAAGCTCCACTAGATGTTGAGTGACAAACACTTATTCCATAGCTCAGTGTTTGGAGGATAATTTAAGAATATTCGCCGCAGTTCGTTAACTCATTCCTTGCTCCCACGAAATTAGTAGCGTTGTCATACCATATCGTGCTTGGTTTCCCCTGGTGCTGATGAACCTAGTGAGCGCTGCCAGAAACGAAGCTGTTGACAAATCCTCCATCAACTCCATATTGCAGGTAGCGGGACCATGACATGTTCCAACACCTTTGGCTTCAATCTATAGCAGCGGTTGCAGTTTCCAATTATTGATCCGACTGACCTTCGTCCTCCGATGACCCAAAATCTCTGACGCAATGCCGCCAAGAGACTCTGGGGACCTGAGTGCAGAAATTTGTGATGAAAATCCATCACTACTGGATGGTTCTTGGGCAGCAATAAAGGATGCATGGCCTCGAAATCAAATTTGAGTTCTGAAGACGTCCGCCAAGGCGCAGCAGACCTTCATCGACCATGACCGGGTGCAATAACCAAAGGCTGCTTCTATTTGAGATCTCCTGTTCGGAGTTTAATGCGTCAAACTCAGCAGAGAAATGGACGCGGTGTATGCTCCTTATAAGAAGATGTGTGCCTGACTTGACGTCATATACAGTTAATAGCTTCTCAGTCGGTTGATGCAATCTCTTTCGATGACAAAAGCGATGTACATATCCAAAGACTCATTGCAGCTTGCCAAAGAGTTGATGAATTTGCATCCTTCGGATAAATCTGCTCTGGTTGAAGCCGAGAAAACTTGACGTCTTCTCTCAGGCAATTCTCCTGGCAAAAGTAGATCTGCGGCTACGATAACTCATCCTGTCGAAGAAAAACAGGACCATCGTGTTCGGGATGCGGGGACGGAACTGCTGTTGTTCCGAACAGAGAGAGCTTCTTGAGCTTGGAGACGAGATCCTTCCGGAAACAATCCATTCTAGTTTAGTTTTCTGCAGCACTGGCAAATGACTTGAAATTTTGATTTGACCCACGCAGAGAAGATCATGAATATGCCCGCACCAATGAGCATGTCGATTCGCTGACTCTTGAAGAAAAGTGGGTCAGCTAGAGTTATGTTGCTGGGGATTTTCTATTCCGTCAAATCGATTTCAAGCTGCGGCTGGTAGTCAGTGATCGTTGCAGTGACCAACGCTTGGAGAGAAGCGCAGTATCCAGAGCTTTGCGACTGAGCTATTATGTCGACGATCTTCCAGTAGACAGCGAGGTATCCCCAATGCCTGAAACGACGATGTTTGAATTGTGCCCTTTAACTGCAACTGCCCTACTAGCCGGGAGGTTATGAAATTTGACTGCGAGGCGGAATCCAACAACACGACGACACGGTACGAGTTGCCCAGAACTGGACTTCATAAAGATGATAGCAGTAGCTAACAGCACATATTCGTCGCGTGTCGATACTCGGGCTTGACAAGCAGATGCAGGAAGGGCAGCAGGCGTTGAGGTCTTGCAAGAGAATGATCTGGAGCATTGCAGAATCCACAAAGAGTGTCCTGCGCCTGAGGGCGCGACGACGAGATGCACTAACAATCCATCAGCGATTTGATCACTGCTTACCATGGTGCGCAGCGCACGCAAATGCGAATTGAGCTTGTCACTGAGCTCGCGCAGACTGCTTGCTGATCCATTTTCCAGACATCTAGCTCCAAATATTGACCGCACATGTGCCTGGAAGTGAAGTAATTTGTTATCGAAGCGCTTCATTAAAAGGTCAATGGCGGTGTCATAATTGGCCTCAGAAGGATCCAAGGAGCTAATGGTGTTCAATGTTCAATGGTGTTCAAAGCGAAGGTGCTGGAACTTCTCAATGCTGGATAAGTCGTCGTTTCTTCCGATGATGGTATTGTACATAGCTATAAAATCCGGCCAATCGGCATAAGTGAAGTAATTTGTTATCGAAGCGCTTCATTAAAAGATCAATGGCGGTGTCAAATTTGGCCTCAGAAGGATCCAAGGAGCTAATGGTGTTCAATACTGCTCCAGATAAGCAAGAGCGAAGGTGCTGGAACTTCTCGATGTTGGATAAGTCGTCGTTTCTTCCGATTATGGTATTGTACATAGCTATAAAATCCGGCCAATCGGCATAAGACCCAGAGAATGTTGGAAGTCTCAGCTCTGGCAAATGACTTAAACGTGGCGAAGCTCGGCAGAATCATCGAGAGTCAATCACCTTGGCTATCATCGTCGAATTAGGTCCTAATGGCCTTTGCCGGTTCGCTATGCCCCGTGATTGTTTCGCCTTCAGTTGCACGTAAGTTTGTAAGAAGTCCGTCCTGCTATCTGAAGTTAATTCCAGCAAATAGATGCGCTCCAGGAACTGGTCTGAGCGCTATCAAATTGAGACATTAAAAGCTCAACAGTTCCAATACGAATGGACAGCTCGGATTCGTCGAAGCGGGAAAACTCCTCCGAGTCGCAAAATTTATTCATTGCCCTCAACTAACAATGGATTGACTCGGCTTTGGCTTTGAAAAATGCCATGTCGTTAGTGGGCTCGACACAGCTGATTGTGACAGAATCGTCACTTGTTGCCATCTTCACCTCTTCTTTTGCGAAACTGCGTAAATAAAGAGCGCGAAATAGGTCGATGAACTCGTGACCGTGAACTTGGCACAACAGCTGCACGCTAAATAGTTCTGTTTGACATGTACCGTAATTTCAAACGCACACGGTTCGAACTGTTCGTAAGCGCGTATGAATGTATGTGCACAACACAGCCTAAACGGTTATATTAAGGGAATTGTTGCTAGATCAGGTGTTTAACGGATTGTTAAACAGCGTAGGAAACTTAAATTCACTTGCTTTGAACGTAAGCTGATCTTCTCAATTTCTTATAGTAACACCAACACGAAATAATACCGAACGCGAATTGTTGAGATATGTACGTGATATTCAAATATGTTTAAATATATATTAATTGGCATCACGTCGGAGTCACCAAGTGTTTTGAGGAGGCCTTTTAATTTAAAGGCACCTTTTATACATACACTTTATCAAATAATAATTACACTTTATTTAATAATAATTAGAACAGTCGCGAAATTCAGTTTGTATTGCAGCTTTTATTAGAAATGAGTAGTAAAGAAAAAGTAACAATGCATAGAGACGAAAAAGAGAAGAGGAGAAGGGCCACCAACTGATAACCGATCGCAGCATATGGCAACCTCAGGCGGGGCTGCCAATCTGCGGACGGCTGACATCAGGTGATGGCTGCACATATGAGTTTTGTTTACATTGTGCCCTTGAATTTGCTGCTTCTGCTCCCGACAGGTCCTCCAGTCCGCAAACATTATTCATATCCTAATTGCATACCCTAGAGTTAAGTTCATCTGCAAGAAAATCAACGTCTTCCCCGTGTCACACCAACACACAATATTAAAGCTTCAAGATGACATAGTAGCTGAATGTGATAGAGATATCCTAGCAGTAACCGAGTGCAAGCCAGGGAAGCCAGAGGCTGACCCTGAGTCATATCGACCAATCAGTCTCTTACCAGCTTTATCGAAGTTGTGGGAGAAATTAATTGCCAAGAGAATTACTGTGATAATGAATCAAAACAGCATCTTGCCTGATCATCAATTTGGTTTTCGAGGTGGACATGGTACTATTGAACAAGTGCACAGATTGGTAAAGCATATACTACAAGCCTTTGAGGATCTGGAGTACTCCAATGCGGTCTTTATTGATATGCAACAAGCTTTCGACAAGGTATGGCACGTTGGCCTTCTTTGTAAAATCAAAAGCTTTCTACCAGCTCCCTACTATGGACTTTTAAAATCATACCTGGAAGGTTGGAAGTTTAAAGTCAAAGTTAGGGATACATATTCTAACAGCTACCCAATCAAAGCAGGAGTACCACAGGGCAGTGTGCTTGGGCCGTTGCTTTATTCGCTTTATACTGCTGATATACCTAGACCCAATAGCCAACATATGGAGACTTCCTCTAAGGCCCTCATTGCGACCTATGCAGATGACATAGCAGTAATTTACAATTGCAGAAGTCGAATAGAAGCAGCTCATGGCTTGCAGGAGTATCTTGTTGCTCTGACAGTGTTAATCAGAGTCTTGAAATGAAGAGACTGATGAGTCGAGTTGTTGTATTGAACTGAGCTGCCGATTCAGGATCGGCTCTCCTTTTTATTTCATTTTCTGGGTACTTATTGCTATGTACAAATTATGTGCTTAGAACTAGTATATAGGCTAATAGGCATATATAATGTGATCCTCGGACTTATATTTTCTCACATACAATATTTATATAATATTATCTTATATACTGATAGGCCCTCTGCAGTGTCACATAACATTATTTTGGGACTAGGTCGACGAGACCCATGAACCCTATGTCAATCGTACATGTTTTAATTGATCTTTGCGTTGGTACCAGCGGTCGTAAATAGTACCCTTTGTCAACTCAAGTGGCTTAGGCCTTACATAATTTATGTGAGTTGAGGATACAAGTACTTGACTTGGCTATTGACAGTATATGCTTCTTATCTTATTTAACATGTTCCTACTGTCCTAAGATCATACATATTTATTATACAATGCATGTTCATGCTTGAACAGACAGCTTGGTGCAAACGGTGGAACATGAAAGTCAATCCGCTAAAAACAACAAACCCATGCTTCACACTGAAGAGACTGATAATGACAACCCCTGAATTCCAGCTTGAGGGTATTACTCTGGAGCAGCCGTCGCAAGCAAAATACCTTGGCATTACTCTAGACAAGCGACTTACCTTCGGACCACATCTTAAGTCTGCGGTTAAGAAATGTAACATGAGGATCAAGCAATTGCGATGGCTTATCAATAGAAGGAGTACCATGCCGCTTAGATGCAAAAGAGCGGTAAACGTGCATTGTATCTTACCAATCTGGCTTTACGGAATTCAGATCTGGGGGATCGCTGCCAAATCAAATTATAAACGGATTCCGGTACTGCAGAATCGGGTCCCTAGATATATAACTGATTGTCCTTGGTATGTACGACGTTCAACTCTTCACAGAGACTTAAAGCTGTTTACTGTGGATGAGCAGATTGGTAGGCATACAAGCAGATACAGAGATAAACTTCTGGGGCACCGCAGCTTACTTGCTCGAAATCTAATTCCGGCTAGACCGTTGAGGCGTCTTAAGAGGCAAGGATTTGCCAAAACAATGAGGAGCCAATAGCGCTTACCCACCTCTATACTACAACACAATTCTAAAAACACATCAATATATGTAATCGTCATAAAGAATTGACGTTTTGTTCCACTTACACAATCTAACCATGTGATGTTAAAGTACTCAAAGCTGTACAGATTCTTTACTTATTAAATATATTAAACTAAAAAAAAAGTGCACTGCGACGACCTACTCCACCTTTTGCAAAGCAGCGACGCACGGCACCTGCGCGCGGGCACAGCTATGTGCCATACGCAGCCCAGCCACTTAGAACCGATCACTCAGGTAGACGATGGCGTGATAATTATCAACGAAAGTGCAGCAAAAGTTAGAGATTTTAACAAACGGCACGCATCTCATCACGTTTGAGCATCAAGCAATTATCAATGGAACTAAATATGTTAACATACGTGAAGTCCTGAAAAAAACGCCAGGCATTGCGGGGTCTCCACTACTGAACATTGTAGGCCACGACCCGGTTTTGAGCATGCCTCTCCTTCATAGGCTGAATACTCAAAATCTAATGACCATGCAAGGATTCAAAGACGAGATGACGTCGACATGGCCGCCCAAGTATTGGTTCGCAGCTGGAGTAGGATTCAGCATCATTCTTACTTGTTCACTTTTCCTTTTCCAAATGTTAAGGAGAAGTCGAGACTTACGAGAAATACAAGAAGCCATCAGCAAGTTTAACGTGACCGAGGACGGCAACGGATTTGAGGGGGAGTAGTTATAAGATAACACTTAGAAACTTATGAATAACCCTAGCAAAACAATATTTCATAAGTTTATTAACCCTTGCAATTGCTGCGCTAAGCACTTTGCATCAGCGGGCTATAGCTGCAATGGTCAGCGGTGGTAACCGGACACTTTTGTTATGTCGCAAGTGTTTACCGTTATTGCCTATGATTATGCTGATTCTTTTTCTTTTTTAGTCGGTTGATGCAATCTCTTTCGATGACAAAAGCGATGTACATATCCAAAGTCTCGTTGCAGCTTGCCGAAGGAATTGATGAATTTGCATCCTTCGGGTAAATCTGCTCTGGTTGAAGCCGAGAAAACTTGCCGTCTTCTCTCAGGCAATTCTCCTGGCATAGAGTAGCTCTGCGACCTCGATGACTCATCCTGTCGAAGAAAAGCAGGGCCCTCGCCCTTTGGCAACGAACACGTTCAATGCTGAAAGCGACTCCGAATCCAAGCAAGCACTATTGTTGAAATAGTCCAACAATGGATTGGACATTTTGGTGGAAAAATACCGGCAATGTTAGCGATGAGCTCAGCCAACAAGTGCGCAGCGGCTAATTCCAATTTGGGAACGGAGAGCGTTTTCAACAGAGCAACACGAGATTTGGAGCATAATAGGTGCGAAGTGTGAATCCCTTTGAAAGAGGAACATGCCCCATAAGCCGCCATGCTGGCATCACAAAAGGCGTGGATCTCCAACAAAGATCCTGGCTCCATCACAATCCGAGAAAACTTGAAGGAAGCGACTGAAGTTAACTGTCCTGAGTGTACTAACCATGCGTGATGCAACGCCTGAGGTAGGCTTTCATCCCATCCTAGACTATCTTTACAAAGAGCTTGCATGAATACCTTCAACCTTGTCACTACTAGACCAATCAGACCGAGAGGGTCATAGATCCGGAATTACCTCCTGTGATCAGATCATACACGTAAAAGTCTTGACGCAAGATGTTCGCAGCTTCAGGAAACGCGTACTCTTCATCCAATGCAAGTTGCTTCATTGCTTGTATAGCAAGGAATGCGGCAGGCTTAGTTCCATATGTGACCGTCTCTAGCTGCTACACCTGAATTGGTGATGCCAGGTCGTCCCTCCACAAATGCATTTCAGGAGCTGATCAGGATGAGAAATTCGCACGCATCTATACATCTTGCAGATGTCACCACACAGTGCGACCTTAAAGAAGCGAAACCGGATAAGTGTGCTAAACAACTTAGGCTGAATAGATGGCCCCGCGAAGAGCAGGTCATTCAGGGATACTCAGATGTTGTCTTGACAGATCCATCAAATACAACTCGAAGTTTGGTAGTTGTGCTGAATAGTTTCTGGACACAGCGATGAGGAAGAAAATATTGGGGATGCTTGGACTGTTTAGACGAAATTGACATGTGACCTAACTCTGCATACTCTCTCATAAAGGCTACATATTGCTCCTTGATTGCCGGATTGCGGGATAACTTTGATTCCAGTGCTCTGAACCGCCGAAGAGCTCGATCAAAGGAATCTCCAAGGCCATCCAACGATGCCTTAACGGACAACCGAACCGAATATTGACCAGACGGTAGTCGGGTGCAATGCTGCTGGAAAAGCTGCTCACATGCTGAGTCCTCTTCAGAAAGAGCTGGGATGGAACCGCAGCAGCTGTTTACCTCCAAAACCGTTTTAATTGAATTGGCTGCTTCTGCTGCCGACATAGTCCATCCGTTGGAGGATGAACATCCTTCATCTGAATTTTCCTCGAGGGTAGAAGCGCCAATTTACCGACAGCTCTCCTTACGAGTCCTGCTGCAGTCCTGACTATGGCTACACGAACTTTTCCATCCTTTCCTGCAATGGTGTTTTCGACTCTGCCGAGACGCCACTGAAGGGGGAGAGTGGTGTCGTCCTTGAGGATCACGATGCTGTTCACCTTCAAATTGGTTCGAGGGGAACTCCATTTGCTAGGTAGTCCAAGCTCCATTTGCGCCAAAACACTTGATGCATGCGGCTGATGCGCTACCATTGACAGAGTCGGTTGGTATTAAGATGCCCTAAGTCTGGCTCGTCAATGACTGACATAGGACAACCAATCAGGAAATGCCCAGGTGTAAGCACGTCTAAGTCGCTGGGGTTTTCTGAAAGTGGACAAAGTGGTCTAGAGTTAAGCATACCAGAGATTTCGCTGACCAATGTCCTTTGCTCGCAAAAGGTGGGAGTAGAATTTCCAACTACACGCCGAAAGTGGAATTTGGCCGACTTTACCGCTGCCTCCCAGAGACCACCGAAGTGAGGGGAGCGCGGTGGGTTGAAGCTCCACTAGATGTTGAGTGACAAACACTTATTCCATAGCTCAGTGTTTGGAGGATAATTTAAGAATATTCGCCGCAGTTCGTTTAACTCATTCCTTGCTCCCACGAAATTAGTAGCGTTGTCGGACCATATCGTGCTTGGTTTCCCCCTGGTGCTGATGAACCTAGTGAGCGCTGCCAGAAACGAAGCTGTTGACAAATCCTCCATCAACTCCATATTGCATGCCTTTGTCGAGAAGCAGACAAACATTGAAACGTAGCATTTCATAGGGGGCATTTCATAGGGGGTCGGTTCCGGATTGACGCCTTGACGTAGAAAGGCCCACAAAACTCAATTCCGGTGACATGGAACGGTCGGCTTCTTTGAACGCGATCTGCAGGTAGCGGGACCATGACATGTTCCAACACCTTTGGCTTCAATCTATAGCAGCGGATGCAGTTTCCAATTATTGATCCGACTGACCTTCGTCCTCCGATGACCCAAAATCTCTGACGCAATGCCGCCAAGAGACTCTGGGGACCTGAGTGCAGAAATTTGTGATGAAAATCCATCACTACTGGATGGTTCTTGGGCAGCAATAAAGGATGCATGGCCTCGAAATCCAAATTTGAGTTCTGAAGACGTCCGCCAAGGCGCAGCAGACCTTCATCGACCATGACCGGGTGCAATAACCAAAGGCTGCTTCTATTTGAGATCTCCTGTTCGGAGTTTAATGCGTCAAACTCAGCAGAGAAATGGACGCGGTGTATGCTCCTTATAAGAAGATGTGTGCCTGACTTGACGTCATATACAGTTAATAGCTTCTCAGTCGGTTGATGCAATCTCTTTCGATGACAAAAGCGATGTACATATCCAAAGACTCGTTGCAGCTTGCCAAAAGAGTTGATGAATTTGCATCCTTCGGGCAAATCTGCTCTGGTTGAAGCCGAGAAAACTTGACGTCTTCTCTCAGGCAATTCTCCTGGCAAAGAGTAGATCTGCGGCTACGATAACTCATCCTGTCGAAGAAAAACAGGACCATCGTGTTCGGGATGCGGGGACGGAACTGCTGTTGTTCCGAACAGAGAGAGGCTTCTTGAGCTTGGAGACGAGATCCTTCCGGAAACAATCCATTCTAGTTTGGTTTTCTGCAGCACTGGCAAATGACTTGAAATTTTGATTTGACCCACGCAGAGAAGATCATAGAATATGCCCGCACCAATGAGCATGTCGATTCGCTGACTCTTGAAGAAAAGTGGGTCAGCTAGAGTTATGTTGCTGGGGATTTTCTATTCCGTCAAATCGATTTCAAGCTGCGGCTGGTAGTCAGTGATCGTTGCAGTGACCAACGCTTGGAGAGAAGCGCAGTATCCAGAGCTTTGCGACTGAGCTATTATGTCGACGATCTTCCGAGTAGACAGCGAGGTATCCCCAATGCCTGAAACGACGATGTTTGAATTGTGCCCCTTTAACTGCAACTGCCCTACTAGCCGGGAGGTTATGAAATTTGACTGCGAGGCGGAATCCAACAACGCACGACACGGTACGAGTTGCCCAGAACTGGACTTCATAAAGATGATAGCAGTAGCTAACAGCACATATTCGTCGCGTGTCGATACTCGGGCTTGACAAGCAGATGCAGGAAGGGCAGCAGGCGTTGAGGTCTTGCAAGAGAATGATCTGGAGCATTGCAGAATCCACAAAGAGTGTCCTGCGCCTGAGAGCGCGACGACGAGATGCACTAACAATCCATCAGCGATTTGATCACTGCTTGCCATGGTGCGCAGCGCACGCAAATGCGAATTGAGCTTGTCACTGAGCTCGCGCAGACTGCTTGCTGATCCATTTTTCAGACATCTAGCTCCAAATATTGACCGCACATGTGCCTGGAAGTGAAGTAATTTGTTATCGAAGATCTTCATTAAAAGGTCAATGGCGGTGTCATAATTGGCCTCAGAAGGATCCAAGGAGCTAATGGTGTTCAATGTTCAATGGTGTTCAAAGCGAAGGTGCTGGAACTTCTCAATGCTGGATAAGTCGTCGTTTCTTCCGATGATGGTATTGTACATAGCTATAAAATCCGGCCAATCGGCATAAGTGAAGTAATTTGTTATCGAAGCGCTTCATTAAAAGATCAATGGCGGTGTCAAATTTGGCCTCAG
The DNA here is from genome assembly GCA_018150725.1 of Drosophila quadrilineata. NCBI lineage: Eukaryota > Metazoa > Arthropoda > Insecta > Diptera > Drosophilidae > Drosophila > Drosophila quadrilineata. The sequence goes on along the minus strand of JAECWN010000432.1, from coordinate 162,257 downwards.
AAGGATCCAAGGAGCTAATGGTGTTCAATACTGCTCCAGATAAGCAAGAGCGAAGGTGCTGGAACTTCTCGATGTTGGATAAGTCGTCGTTTCTTCCGATTATGGTATTGTACATAGCTATAAAATCCGGCCAATCGGCATAAGACCCCAGAGAATGTTGGAAGTCTCAGCTCTGGCAAATGACTTAAACGTGGCGAAGCTCGGCAGAATCATCGAGAGTCAATCACCTTGGCTATCATCGTCGAATTAGGTCCTAATGGCCTTTGCCGGTTCGCTATGCCCCGTGATAGTTTCGCCTTCAGTTGCACGTAAGTTTGTAAGAAGTCCGTCCTGCTATCTGAAGTTAATTCCAGCAAATAGATGCGCTCCAGACTGGTCTGAGCGCTATCAAATTGAGACATTAAAAGCTCAACAGTTCCAATACGAATGGACAGCTCGGATTCGTCGAAGCGGGAAAACTCCCTCCGAGTCGCAAAATTTATTCATTGCCCTCAACTAACAATGGATTGACTCGGCTTTGGCTTTGAAAAATGCCATGTCGTTAGTGGGCTCGACACAGCTGATTGTGACAGAATCGTCACTTGTTGCCATCTTCACCTCTTCTTTTGCGAAACTGCGTAAATAAAGAGCGCGAAATAGGTCGATGAACTCGTGACCGTGAACTTGGCACAACAGCTGCACGCTAAATAGTTCTGTTTGACATGTACCGTAATTTCAAACGCACACGGTTCGAACTGTTCGTAAGCGCGTATGAATGTATGCGTGGTTTATGTACGTGCGTGTGTGTGTGTGGCGAAGGTGCACAACACAGCCTAAACGGTTATATTAAGGGAATTGTTGCTAGATCAGGTGTTTAACGGATTGTTAAACAGCGTAGGAAACTTAAATTCACTTGCTTTGAACGTAAGCTGATCTTCTCCAATTTCTTATAGTAACACCAACACGAAATAATACCGAACGCGAATTGTTGAGATATGTACGTGATATTCAAATATGTTTAAATATATATTAATTGGCATCACGTCGGAGTCACCCAAGTGTTTTGAGGAGGCCTTTTAATTTAAAGGCACCTTTTATACATACACTTTATCAAATAATAATTACACTTTATTTAATAATAATTAGAACAGTCGCGAAATTCAGTTTGTATTGCAGCTTTTATTAGAAATGAGTAGTAAAGAAAAGTAACAATGCATAGAGACGAAAAAGAGAAGAGGAGAAGGGCCACCAACTGATAACCGATCGCAGCATATGGCAACCTCAGGCGGGGCTGCCAATCTGCGGACGGCTGACATCAGGTGATGGCTGCACATATGAGTTTTGTTTACATTGTGCCCTTGAATTTGCTGCTTCTGCTCCCGACAGGTCCTCCAGTCCGCAAACATTATTCATATCCTAATTGCATACCCTAGAGTTAAGTCCATCTGCAAGAAAATCAACGTCTTCCCCGTGTCACACCAACACACAATATTAAAGCTTCAAGATGACATAGTAGCTGATGTGATAGAGATATCCTAGCAGTAACCGAGTGCAAGCCAGGTAAGCCAGAGGCTGACCCTGAGTCATATCGAGCAATCAGTCTCTTACCAGCCTTATCGAAGTTGTGGGAGAAATTAATTGCCAAGAGAATTACTGTGATAATGAATCAAAATAGCATCTTTCCTGATCATCAATTTGGTTTTCGAGGTGGACATGGTACTATTGAACAAGTGCACAGATTGGTAAAGCATATCCTACAAGCCTTTGATGATCTGGAGTACTCCAATGCGGTCTTTATTGATATGCAACAAGCTTTCGACAAGGTATGGCACGTTGGCCTTCTTTGTAAAATCAAAAGCTTTCTACCAGCTCCCTACTATGGACTTTTAAAATCATACCTGGAAGGTTGGAAGTTTAAAGTCAAAGTTAGGGATACATATTCTAACAGCTACCCAATCAAAGCAGGAGTACCACAGGGCAGTGTGCTTGGGCCGTTGCTTTATTCGCTTTATACTGCTGATATACCTAGACCCAATAGCCAACATATGGAGACTTCCTCTAAGGCCCTCATTGCGACCTATGCAGATGACATAGCAGTAATTTACAATTGCAGAAGTCGAATAGAAGCAGCTCATGGCTTGCAGGAGTATCTTGTTGCTCTGACAGTGTTAATCAGAGTCTTGAAATGAAGAGACTGATGAGTCGAGTTGTTGTATTGAACTGAGCTGCCGATTCAGGATCGGCTCTCCTTTTATTTCATTTTCTGGGTACTTATTGCTATGTACAAATTATGTGCTTAGAACTAGTATATAGGCTAATAGGCATATATAATGTGATCCTCGGACTTATATTTTCTCACATACAATATTTATATAATATTATCTTATATACTGATAGGCCCTCTGCAGTGTCACATAACATTATTTTGGGACTAGGTCGACGAGACCCATGAACCCTATGTCAATCGTACATGTTTTAATTGATCTTTGCGTTGGTACCAGCGGTCGTAAATAGTACCCTTTGTCAACTCAAGTGGCTTAGGCCTTACATAATTTATGTGAGTTGAGGATACAAGTACTTGACTTGGCTATTGACAGTATATGCTTCTTATCTTATTTAACATGTTCCTACTGTCCTAAGATCATACATATTTATTATACAATGCATGTTCATGCTTGAACAGACAGCTTGGTGCAAACGGTGGAACATGAAAGTCAATCCGCTAAAAACAACAAACCCATGCTTCACACTGAAGAGACTGATAATGACAACCCCTGAATTCCAGCTTGAGGGTATTACTCTGGAGCAGCCGTCGCAAGCAAAATACCTTGGCATTACTCTAGACAAGCGACTTACCTTCGGACCACATCTTAAGTCTGCGGTTAAGAAATGTAACATGAGGATCAAGCAATTGCGATGGCTTATCAATAGAAGGAGTACCATGCCGCTTAGATGCAAAAAGAGCGGTAAACGTGCATTGTATCTTACCAATCTGGCTTTACGGAATTCAGATCTGGGGGATCGCTGCCAAATCAAATTATAAACGGATTCCGGTACTGCAGAATCAGGTCCCTAGATATATAACTGATTGTCCTTGGTATGTACGACGTTCAACTCTTCACAGAGACTTAAAGCTGTTTACTGTGGATGAGCAGATTGGTAGGCATACAAGCAGATACAGAGATAAACTTCTGGGGCACCGCAGCTTACTTGCTCGAAATCTAATTCCGGCTAGACCGTTGAGGCGTCTTAAGAGGCAAGGATTTGCCAAAACAATGAGGAGCCAATAGCGCTTACCCACCTCTATACTACAACACAATTCTAAAAACACATCAATATATGTAATCGTCATAAAGAATTGACGTTTTGTTCCACTTACACAATCTAACCATGTGATGTTAAAGTACTCAAAGCTGTACAGATTCTTCACTTATTAAATATATTAAACTAAAAAAAAAGTGCACTGCGACGACCTACTCCACCTTTTGCAAAGCAGCGACGCACGGCACCTGCGCGCGGGCACAGCTATGTGCCATACGCAGCCCAGCCACTTAGAACCGATCACTCAGGTAGACGATGGCGTGATAATTATCAACGAAAGTGCAGCAAAAGTTAGAGATTTTAACAAACGGCACGCATCTCATCACGTTTGAGCATCAAGCAATCATCAATGGAACTAAATATGTTAACATACGTGAAGTCCTGAAAAAAACGCCAGGCATTGCGGGGTCTCCACTACTGAACATTGTAGGCCACGACCCGGTTTTGAGCATGCCTCTCCTTCATAGGCTGAATACTCAAAATCTAATGACCATGCAAGGATTCAAAGACGAGATGACGTCGACATGGCCGCCCAAGTATTGGTTCGCAGCTGGAGTAGGATTCAGCATCATTCTTACTTGTTCACTTTTCCTTTTCCAAATGTTAAGGAGAAGTCGAGACTTACGAGAAATACAAGAAGCCATCAGCAAGTTTAACGTGACCGAGGACGGCAACGGATTTGAGGGGGGAGTAGTTATAAGATAACACTTAGAAACTTATGAATAACCCTAGCAAAACAATATTTCATAAGTTTATTAACCCTTGCAATTGCTGCGCTAAGCACTTTGCATCAGCGGGCTATAGCTGCAATGGTCAGCGGTGGTAACCGGACACTTTTGTTATGTCGCAAGTGTTTACCGTTATTGCCTATGATTATGCTGATTCTTTTTGCTTTTTAGTCGGTTGATGCAATCTCTTTCGATGACAAAAGCGATGTACATATCCAAAGACTCGTTGCAGCTTGCCGAAGGAATTGATGAATTTGCATCCTTCGGGTAAATCTGCTCTGGTTGAAGCCGAGAAAACTTGCCGTCTTCTCTCAGGCAATTCTCCTGGCATAGAGTAGCTCTGCGACCTCGATGACTCATCCTGTCGAAGAAAAGCAGGGCCCTCGCCCTTTGGCAACGAACACGTTCAATGCTGAAAGCGACTCCCGAATCCAAGCAAGCACTATTGTTGAAATAGTCCAACAATGGATTGGACATTTTGGTGGAAAAATACCGGCAATGTTAGCGATGAGCTTAGCCAACAAGTGCGCAGCGGCTAATTCCAATTTGGGAACGGAGAGCGTTTTCAACAGAGCAACACGAGATTTGGAGCATAATAGGTGCGAAGTGTGAATCCCTTTGAAAGAGGAACATGCCCCATAAGCCGCCATGCTGGCATCACAAAAGGCGTGGATCTCCAACAAAGATCCTGGCTCCATCACAATCCGAGAAAACTTGAAGGAAGCGACTGAAGTTAACTGTCCTGAGTGTACTAACCATGCGTGATGCAACGCCTGAGGTAGGCTTTCATCCCATCCTAGACTATCTTTACAAAGAGCTTGCATGAATACCTTCAACCTTGTCACTACTAGACCAATCAGACCGAGAGGGTCATAGATCCGGAATTACCTCCTGTGATCAGATCATACACGTAAAAGTCTTGACGCAAGATGTTCGCAGCTTCAGGAAACGCGTACTCTTCATCCAATGCAAGTTGCTTCATTGCTTGTATAGCAAGGAATGCGGCAGGCTTAGTTCCATATGTGACCGTCTCTAGCTGCTACACCTGAATTGGTGATGCCGGTCGTCCCTCCACAAATGCATTTCAGGAGCTGATCAGGATGAGAAATTCGCACGCATCTATACATCTTGCAGATGTCACCACACAGTGCGACCTTGAAGAAGCGAAACCGGATAAGTGTGCTAAACAACTTAGGCTGAATAGATGGCCCCGCGAAGAGCAGGTCATTCAGGGATACTCCAGATGTTGTCTTGACAGATCCATCAAATACAACTCGAAGTTTGGTAGTTGTGCTGAATAGTTTCTGGACACAGCGATGAGGAAGAAAATATTGGGGATGCTTGGACTGTTTAGACGAAATTGACATGTGACCTAACTCTGCATACTCTCTCATAAAGGCTACATATTGCTCCTTGATTGCCGGATTGCGGGATAACTTTGATTCCAGTGCTCTGAACCGCCGAAGAGCTCGATCAAAGGAATCTCCAAGGCCATCCAACGATGCCTTAACGGACAACCGAACCGAATATTGACCAGACGGTAGTCGGGTGCAATGCTGCTGGAAAAGCTGCTCACATGCTGAGTCCTCTTCAGAAAGAGCTGGGACGGAACCGCAGCAGCTGTTTACCTCCCAGAACCGTTTTAATTGAATTGGCTGCTTCTGCTGCCGACATAGTCCATCCGTTGGAGGATGAACATCCTTCATCTGAATTTTCCTCGAGGGTAGAAGCGCCAATTTACCGACAGCTCTCCTTACGAGTCCTGCTGCAGTCCTGACTATGGCTACACGAACTTTTCCATCCTTTCCTGCAATGGTGTTTTCGACTCTGCCGAGACGCCACTGAAGGGGGGAGAGTGGTGTCGTCCTTGAGGATCACGATGCTGTTCACCTTCAAATTGGTTCGAGGGGAACTCCATTTGCTAGGTAGTCCAAGCTCCATTTGCGCCAAAACACTTGATGCATGCGGCTGATGCGCTACCATTGACAGAGTCGGTTGGTATTAAGATGCCCTAAGTCTGGCTCGTCAATGACTGACATAGGACAACCAATCAGGAAATGCCCAGGTGTAAGCACGTCTAAGTCGCTGGGGTTTTCTGAAAGTGGACAAAGTGGTCTAGAGTTAAGCATACCAGAGATTTCGCTGACCAATGTCCTTTGCTCGCAAAAGGTGGGAGTAGAATTTCCAACTACACGCCGAAAGTGGAATTTGGCCGACTTTACCGCTGCCTCCCAGAGACCACTGAAGTGAGGGGAGCGCGGAGGGTTGAAGCTCCACTAGATGTTGAGTGACAAACACTTATTCCATAGCTCAGTGTTTGGAGGATAATTTAAGAATATCCGCCGCAGTTCGTTTAACTCATTCCTTGCTCCCACGAAATTAGTAGCGTTGTCGGACCATATCGTGCTTGGTTTCCCCTGGTGCTGATGAACCTAGTGAGCGCTGCCAGAAACGAAGCTGTTGACAAATCCTCCATCAACTCCATATTGCATGCCTTTGTCGAGAAGCAGACAAACATTGAAACGTAGCATTTCATAGGGGGCATTTCATAGGGGGTCGGTTCCGGATTGTCGCCTTGACGTAGAAAGGCCCACAAAACTCAATTCCGGTGACATGGAACGGTCGGCTTCTTTGAACGCGATCTGCAGGTAGCGGGACCATGACATGTTCCAACACCTTTGGCTTCAATCTATAGCAGCGGATGCAGTTTCCAATAATTGATCCGACTGACCTTCGTCCTCCGATGACCCAAAATCTCTGACGCAATGCCGCCAAGAGACTCTGGGGACCTGAGTGCAGAACTTTGTGATGAAAATCCATCACTAAGGCCGTTGTTACTGGATGGTTCTTGGGCAGCAATAAAGGATGCATGGCCTCGAAATCCAAATTTGAGTTCTGAAGACGTCCGCCAAGGCGCAGCAGACCTTCATCGTCCATGACCGGGTGCAATAACCAAAGGCTGCTTCTATTTGAGATCTCCTGTTCGGAGTTTAATGCGTCAAACTCAGCAGAGAAATGGACGCGGTGTATGCTCCTTATAAGAAGATGTGTGCCTGCCTTGACGTCATATACAGTTAATAGCTTCTCAGTCGGTTGATGCAATCTCTTTCGATGACAAAAGCGATGTACATATCCAAAGACTCGTTGCAGCTTGCCAAAAGAATTGATGAATTTGCATCCTTCGGGCAAATCTGCTCTGGTTGAAGCCGAGAAAACTTGACGTCTTCTCTCAGGCAATTCTCCTGGCAAAGAGTAGATCTGCGGCTACGATGACTCATCCTGTCGAAGAAAAACAGGACCATCGTGTTCGGGATGCGGGGAGGGACCTGCTGTTGTTGCGAACAGAGAGAGGCTTTTTGAGCTTGGAGACGAGATCCTTCCGGAAACAATCCATCCTAGTTTGGTTTTCTGCAGCACTGGCAAATGACTTGAAATTTTGATTTGACCCACGCAGAGAAGATCATAGAATATGCCCGCACCAATGAGCATGTCGATTCGCTGACTCTTGAAGAAAAGTGGGTCAGCTAGAGTTATGTTGCTGGGGATTTTCTATTCCGTCAAATCGATTTCAAGCTGCGGCTGGTAGTCAGTGATCGTTGCAGTGACCAACGCTTGGAGAGAAGCGCAGTATCCAGAGCTTTGCGACTGAGCTATTATGTCGACGATCTTCCGAGTAGGCAGCGAAACGACGATGTTTGAATTGTGCCCCTTTAACTGCAACTGTCCTACTAGCCGGGAGGTTATGAAATTTGACTGCAAGGCGGAATCCAACAACGCACGACACGGTACGAGTTGCCCAGAACTGGACTTCATAAAGATGATAGCAGTAGCTAACAGCACATATTCGTCGCGTGTCGATACTCGGGCTTGACAAGCAGATGTAGGAAGGGCAGCAGGCGTTGAAGCCGATGCAGCTATATGAGCGCTCGTGTCTGCAGAGGTGCTTGTGCCGGTGTGCAAGAGGGTGTGGTGCTTTCCTTAACAAAGCATGCACTGAGATGATTTGCATTGCGACTGTCCATGACCAGAGCGGAGGCAATTAGTGCAGAGCTGCAACATCACTGCTTCCTTGTGCCTGTGGGGTGGAGGTAACGTGAGGAAAGCAGGGCATCTTGCAAGAGAATGATCTGGAGCATTGCAGAATCCATAAAGAGTGGACGAACTACCTGGAGTGGTAATCGCCGATGTGTACGTTCCCTTTCTGTTGAGTGGAGTTCCGAAGTGCAAGTTGGGTGCCTTGGTGCTCTTGGTGATACATTTATAAGTATAAGTATAAGTATAAGTATAAGTATAAGTATAAGTATAAGTATAAGTATAAGTATAAGTATAAGTATAAGTATAAGTATAAGTATAAGTATAAGTATAAGTATAAGTATAAGTATAAGTATAAGTATAAGTATAAGTATAAGTATAAGTATAAGTATAAGTATAAGTATAAGTATAAGTATAAGTATAAGTATAAGTATAAGTATAAGTATAAGTATAAGTATAAGTATAAGTATAAGTATAAGTATAAGTATAAGTATAAGTATATAAGTATAAGTATAAGTATATAAGTATAAGTATAAGTATAAAAAGTATAAGTATAAGTATAAGTATAAAGTATAAGTATAAGTATAAGTATAAGTATAAGTATAAGTATAAGTATAAGTATAAGTATAAGTATAAGTATAAGTATAAGTATAAGTATAAGTATAAGTATAAGTATAAGTATAAGTATAAGTATAAAGTATAAGTATAAATATAAGTATAAGTATAAGTATAAGTATAAGTATAAGTATAAGTATAAGTATAAGTATAAGTATAAGTATAAGTATAAGTATAAGTATAAGTATAAATTATAAGTATAAGTATAAGTATAAGTATAAGTATAAGTATAAGTATAAAGTATAAGTATAAGTATAAGTAAAGTATAAGTATAAGTATAAGTATAAGTATAAATTATAAGTATAAGTATAAGTATAAAGTATAAAGTATAAGTATAAGTATAAGTATAAGTATAAGTATAAGTATAAGTATAAGTATAAGTATAAGTATAAGTATAAGTATAAGTATAAGTATAAGTATAAGTATAAGTATAAGTATAAGTATAAGTATAAGTATAAGTATAAGTATAAGTATAAGTATAAGTATAAGTATAAGTATAAGTATAAGTATAAGTATAAGTATAAGTATAAGTATAAGTAAGTATAAGTATAAGTATAAGTATAAGTATAAGTATAAGTATAAGTATAAGTATAAGTATAAGTATAAGTATAAGTATAAGTATAAGTATAAGTATAAGTATAAGAATTATAAGTATAAGTATAAGTATAAGTATAAGTATAAAGTATAAGTATAAGTATAAGTATAAGTATAAGTATAAGTATAAGTATAAGTATAAGTATAAGTATAAGTATAAGTATAAGTATAAGTATAAGTATAAGTATAAGTATAAGTATTTTTATTTCTAGCACTGGGCACGGTGGTCCGTATTCTTCCCTTTTGGCCAAAGCCTACTAAGGTACGGGTGCACACACAATCCACTGGGCAGCTTTTTTGGGTGCATTCCACACCTCTTAGCGTTTCCAGTAGACTGCCACGCGCCACTTTTATATTGTAATTTTGGTTATGTTTTTTTGCCGCCCGCAAATAAATTGCCGCGGCGGTTATCTTTTATTTGTTTATACAAAATAATATTTTAACACTTGCGGATATGCCGTCGGCAAACCGCTACAGTGCGTAATTATTTTGCCATGTTGTTATTGGCACTCAACACTAACACTCAACTTTTTGCACTTGCGGATATGCCGTCGGCAAACCGCCACAGTGGGTAGTTGGTTTTCTTCTTATATTAGATCACTTGTTTGATAATAATAACTTATAACTTAAAATTAACATTTCATTTTATTTTATATTAAAAGGGTTGCACACGCGGGGTGTCCCTGCTCGGGCGCCAGTTAAGTTATTGCGATCGCGACTGTCGCAACTGTCTTTGACTAAGTTATTGCGACCTCGACTGTCGCAAATAACTATCGAGTAATTGACTTACATCGATTTCATTTACAAGTCCTTCGGTCCTTTATAATTACGACAACACTAATTCCGGCACCTTTTGTTAAGATCCTTATAATTTCAACAACACTTGTTTTACAATATGACTTGATTTATTAACTTAGCTAATTGAATTACAATTTAAGTGGTAAGTTTGTTAGCTTCCAAATTCCGACTGCCGCTCGTTCTTCCGCAGCTCCATATAAGTAGCCGCTGCACCGGCCACCAGAATGCTGAGCAGGTATTTCTGCGGTCAGCGTTCAACCCAGTTTTGTAACGTCCGTAGGGCTAAGCATTTCTCGGCGGAAGCTGAGCGAGCATTTCTTCGGTAAGCGTCCGCTCCAGTTTTGTAACGTCCGTATGGCTAAGCACTTTTCGGTGCAGTGCCGACGTTGCGGTTATTCGAACGTTGGCCCGGTCGATGAACTGACGCGGGCCCCCGATGGTCGAGGTTGCAGTTTGGTGTTGCACCAACAGTTCACGAGCGAGAGGAGGAACAGCATGTTGTTAACTCCCCCGTTGCAAGATCTGCGTCCCGCAGATCAGTGGTTTTTGGGCGATGGGGGTAGTTGCAGGGCTGCCGCGACATCGTTAACCGTTGGGATGCCATTAGTTGAGGTTAGTTTCCGCCATAACAAGTATATGAGGACAAATGTCAACAGAGCTAGTGATATTTCTGTGAAGAGAGTTATAGAAAATTTTCCGGATATCGTTGTCATCTTGCGCAGGTTGCGAAGACTGACATCATGAACGTATTCCTGGGATAAACGATAGCCCGTGACCGATATGTTGGATAGAGTAGCTGGCATTGCCATGAGGTGGTTTACTGTGTAGCTACTATAGGTTTGGTTGTCTATCGTAACCGTCTCGTTGTCGTATTGGACAATATACGATCCTTTTAGCTCGTATTCTCTCGACGAGGTTTTAATCGTCCCATTGAAATTGCTCAGAAGAATCGTGCCGTCTGCAATTGATTTCACGATTCTTTTATTGTTCCTGAGGTACGTGCACGACGCATGTCCGCCCCTCAATAGCCTGGGAATACAGCTAGTTTCCTCTAGCTTTAGTAAGTCCTCCTCGTGACAGACTGTGATGTTACCAATCGTAGGACAGTCGCTAATAATGGCGAATGTATCCCTGGTGTTGACTGCCAGCTTGTCATATTCCAGAACGACCTGCTTCCCTCGAGGATTGTTGAGAAGAGCCTCGTCAATCGATATTTCGTGTCGCTTACTCTAGGTAACCCTAAGATGTATAGGAGGAATGTTCCATTTGTCAAGATAGACGGCCGAGAAAACTCTATGGCCTCGATGGCGTTTTAGTATGAAAGACTGTCGACTTCGTTTAGGATGGTCTCAACTTCGCCATGATCCAACAGATTCGTGTTTATTACGCCTGTCTTGGCCAGCTGACAAGCCCTCGTGATTTCGTTAACCTGTTTGGCCAGTATTATCGCTTGCTGCAAAGTTGTCGTGGTCGTATGGAGATCCCCGTCAATTGCGTTTACTCGAGCGATTACGCTGTCGAGCTGCTCGATCGCCTCATGTGTGGAGTCGAACAGGCGGGAGTTGATCCTTATTTGCTGGTCGTTATTTTCAGCAAATGTGTTCTGGCAGTCCAGGATTGCGCTCCAATCAGTTGCGTCCGGTGATCCGGCGATCCATTTCCATGCTGACCCTAGCCAGTTTATGGAACGTGGTCTCCGTCGTGCTGGACTTGATATTCTATTGATGCCCTCTGTTATGCCCTGGAGGTAGTAAGTCGCTAATGCCCTGATCCTCGCATCGGTCATTAGATTAGCTTCCTTGTTCATCTCGTCTGCGAGTTGTCGTATCCTGTCGAGGTCGATGACATGAGCCAACTTAAACATTCCGTTTATCCGCCAGATGAATCCTTGTTGAAGCGGAATTACTGGCGCGTCATATTTAATGACATGTGTAGCCGTAACTGTGGTTAAGGCCACTAATTCCGGCACCTTTTGTTAAGATCCCTTATAATTTCAACAACACTTGTTTTACAATATGACTTGATTTATTAACTTAGCTAATTGAATTACAATTTAAGTGGTAAGTTTGTTAGCTTCCAAATTCCGACTGCCGCTCGTTCTTCCGCAGCTCCATATAAGTAGCCGCTGCACCGGCCACCAGAATGCTGAGCAGGTATTTCTGCGGTCAGCGTTCAACCCAGTTTTGTAACGTCCGTAGGGCTAAGCATTTCTCGGCGGAAGCTGAGCGAGCATTTCTTCGGTAAGCGTCCGCTCCAGTTTTGTAACGTCCGTATGGCTAAGCACTTTTCGGTGCAGTGCCGACGTTGCGGTTATTCGAACGTTGGCCCGGTCGATGAACTGACGCGGGCCCCCGATGGTCGAGGTTGCAGTTTGGTGTTGCACCAACAGTTCACGAGCGAGAGGAGGAACAGCATGTTGTTAACTCCTCCCCGTTGCAAGATCTGCGTCCCGCAGATCAGTGGTTTTTGGGCGATGGGGGTAGTTGCAGGGCTGCCGCGACATCGTTAACCGTTGGGATGCCATTAGTTGAGGTTAGTTTCCGCCATAACAAGTATATGAGGACAAATGTCAACAGAGCTAGTGATATTTCTGTGAAGAGAGTTATAGAAAATTTTCCGGATATCGTTGTCATCTTGCGCAGGTTGCGAAGACTGACATCATGAACGTATTCCTGGGATAAACGATAGCCCGTGACCGATATGTTGGATAGAGTAGCTGGCATTGCCATGAGGTGGTTTACTGTGTAGCTACTATAGGTTTGGTTGTCTATCGTAACCGTCTCGTTGTCGTATTGGACAATATACGATCCTTTTAGCTCGTATTCTCTCGACGAGGTTTTAATCGTCCCATTGAAATTGCTCAGAAGAATCGTGCCGTCTGCAATTGATTTCACGATTCTTTTATTGTTCCTGAGGTACGTGCACGACGCATGTCCGCCCCTCAATAGCCTGGGAATACAGCTAGTTTCCTCTAGCTTTAGTAAGTCCTCCTCGTGACAGACTGTGATGTTACCAATCGTAGGACAGTCGCTAATAATGGCGAATGTATCCCTGGTGTTGACTGCCAGCTTGTCATATTCCAGAACGACCTGCTTCCCCTCGAGGATTGTTGAGTAGAGCCTCGTCAATCGATATTTCGTGTCGCTTACTCTAGGTAACCCTAAGATGTATAGGAGGAATGTTCCATTTGTCAAGATAGACGGCCGAGAAAACTCTATGGCCTCGATGGCGTTTTGGTATGGAAGACTGTCGACTTCGTTTAGGATGGTCTCAACTTCGCCATGATCCAACAGATTCGTGTTTATTACGCCTGTCTTGGCCAGCTGACAAGCCCTCGTGATTTCGTTAACCTGTTTGGCCAGTATTATCGCTTGCTGCAAAGTTGCCGTGGTCGTATGGAGATCCCCGTCAATTGCGTTTACTCGAGCGATTACGCTGTCGAGCTGCTCGATCGCCTCATGTGTGGAGTCGAACAGGCGGGAGTTGATCCTTATTTGCTGGTCGTTATTTTCAGCAAATGTGTTCTGGCAGTCCAGGATTGCGCTCCAATCAATTGCGTCCGGTGATCTGGCGATCCATTTCCATGCTGACCCTAGCCAGTTTGTGGAACGTGGTCTCCGTCGTGCTGGACTTGATATTCTATTGATGCCCTCTGTTATGCCCTGGAGGTAGTAAGTCGCTAATGCCCTGATCCTCGCATCGGTCATTAGATTAGCTTCCTTGTTCATCTCGTCTGCGAGTTGTCGTATCCTGTCGAGGTCGATGACATGAGCCAACTTAAACATTCCGTTTATCCGCCAGATGAATCCTTGTTGAAGCGGAATTACTGGCGCGTCATATTTAATGACATGTGTAGCCGTAACTGTGGTTAAGGCCACACTTGTGTTGTAGCACAGGTTTGTTGTAGGTTTTGACGTTTGATAGGGATGCGAATGATGTTGAGGGTGAGAAATAGTACTATGAATTAAGTATTGTGTAATGGGTGAGACAAGTGTATCTTGTGTGTAACGTGAGTTGTTTAACCGTGTGAGATGTAATTTATCGTGTAGGTATGCTTCGTGTATGATCATACATATCGTGTGCTTGTAATATTATGACTAATGCAATGTGTATTTATTTATTCGTGTGTGAATTTTGGTTTTACTTGTTGATTCTACGTGTTAGTTATAATATTATGTCTAATGCAATGTGTATTTATTTATTTGTGTGTAAATATTGGTTTTCTTTTATTTTGTGTTAAATTTGCGTTTGTGTCATTTGTATTTAATTTTGTATTTTAATTTTTATTCAATTTGTGTGTTTTTTTCTTGTTAAAAAAACTTTTTTGTTGTGAAAAACTTTTCCTGACATGGTTTTGACCGTGACCCTATTAAAAAGGTAAGGGTGGTATTATTGCCTAAGTGCTCGAAAAATTTCCCGACCAGTCGGTGCGTGATTCTTACGCTGCCTCCTGCGGACTGGACATGGAAAGGGAAAGGTAGAGGAGTGCAACCGGCGGCTATTCTAGGGCTGATAAAGCTTTTATTTGCACCGGTGTCTATAAGAAATTGCAAATGAGCCCCATCCTTGGTCCCATACTCTAGGTATGGAACACTGGAGAGGCATTTGTCATAAAATTTGCAGTTGCGCCACTCCCACAACCGAGATCATCATTCGAGTCTGGTTGACCTGCTCCTTGTAATGAGGCTGTTTCCTCATCGCAAGACTGTTCGTAATAGGCCTCCGGTACAGATTCCTGGGTGAATCCCTCGGAGCCTGTAATAGCCATTGACGATGTTGGTTCTAGGTGGTAAAGCTTTTGAGCCTTCCGGAAGGGATTCGGAGACCCGCTCGAGGCTCTTTTGAAACCTGAACCATCATCGGTTCGAGAACTGAACCCTGAGCGATATGATTGACCGGATTGGTTAGACTCCATCTTAATCGGGAGTCTAGCACTTGGGAAGCGCGTTGGGGAGTGAGGACCTCTAGGTTCTGCGTTATACGCTGGCCTTATCGAGGGTCTAAAGTTGGGCTGGAAACCACCAGAGGGTCTGGTATAATGTTGTTGTTGGAAGTGCGAAGGCTGTCCCAGACGACTACCATAGGGTGATGTTCTGGTGACAACATTCTGGAGCTCCATGCAAAAGGAATACGCTTCTGGTAAACTCCTCGGGTTGCGGACTATTAATAATTTAGAACAGTCCCCGCTAACCCCCCGAACGACGACGTCCAAAGCCCTATCTCTGTATGTCTCTATGAGAGCACTAACAACGTCGGGGGAGCGATTCCCATTTCTCAGACAATTCAAAATGAGAGAAAAATGGTTATTCACTTCCATGTAAAAATCGTCGAGGCTCCTATTCCCCTGAGTCATGCGACTAAGCTGGTGCTCAAGGGGTGCGAATGTCCCTTTTGTCAGCGTAATGTACCGCCAAGACTCGCTTAATCTCGGGCCAGTCATCGTCCTTCACATCGTATGCTACCAATGCCAAATCCGCGTTACCCCTAATCTTCTGTCTGACGTGCAGAACGATTGACCTGTATAGGGGCCTGTTCCTGAGGGATGCGGCAATACCTTATTCTTTTTTGAATGAAATAATGGTTCGAAATGGAAATGTGTAAGCGTTTCACTTACCAGTAGTATATTGTAGCAGCTGATAGTCTGGTGATGCTGGATCTTACAGTGTAAAGATGAATCTGCGAAGATAGATAGAATTTAGTATATGCGCATTATCGTTAGATAACAGGGAAAATTCAAAATACATTTTTCCCCCTTTTTTATTCGGTTTGGTTTTGCTGAGGTTTGTTTCTTTCCTCATCTTCGATATATATTGTTAGCTTGATGTTACCTTATATTTTTATTTCTAGCACTGGGCACGGTGGTCCGTATTCTTCCCTTTTGGCCAAAGCCTACTAAGGTACGGGTGCACACACAATCCACTGGGCAGCTTTTTTGGGTGCATTCCACACCTCTTAGCGTTTCCAGTAGACTGCCACGCGCCACTTTTATATTGTAATTTTGGTTATGTTTTTTGCCGCCCGCAAATAAATTGCCGCGGCGGTTATCTTTTATTTGTTTATACAAAATAATATTTTAACACTTGCGGATATGCCGTCGGCAAACCGCTACAGTGCGTAATTATTTTGCCATGTTGTTATTGGCACTCAACACTAACACTCAACTTTTTGCACTTGCGGATATGCCGTCGGCAAACCGCCACAGTGGGTAGTTGGTTTTCTTCTTATATTAGATCACTTGTTTGATAATAATAACTTATAACTTAAAATTAACATTTCATTTTATTTTATATTAAAAGGGTTGCACACGCGGGGTGTCCCTGCTCGGGCGCCAGTTAAGTTATTGCGATCGCGACTGTCGCAACTGTCTTTGACTAAGTTATTGCGACCTCGACTGTCGCAAATAACTATCGAGTAATTGACTTACATCGATTTCATTTACAAGTCCTTCGGTCCTTTTGTTGAGATCCTTTATAATTACGACAACACTAATTCCGGCACCTTTTGTTAAGATCCCTTATAATTTCAACAACACTTGTTTTACAATATGACTTGATTTATTAACTTAGCTAATTGAATTACAATTTAAGTGGTAAGTTTGTTAGCTTCCAAATTCCGACTGCCGCTCGTTCTTCCGCAGCTCCATATAAGTAGCCGCTGCACCGGCCACCAGAATGCTGAGCAGGTATTTCTGCGGTCAGCGTTCAACCCAGTTTTGTAACGTCCGTAGGGCTAAGCATTTCTCGGCGGAAGCTGAGCGAGCATTTCTTCGGTAAGCGTCCGCTCCAGTTTTGTAACGTCCGTATGGCTAAGCACTTTTCGGTGCAGTGCCGACGTTGCGGTTATTCGAACGTTGGCCCGGTCGATGAACTGACGCGGGCCCCCGATGGTCGATGAGCGGGCCCACGATGGTCGATGAGCGGGCCCCCGATGGTCGATGAGCTGAGGTTGCAGTTTGGTGTTGCACCAACAGTTCACGAGCGAGAGGAGGAACAGCATGCTGTTAACTCCTCCCCGTTGCAAGATCTGCGTCCCGCAGATCAGTGGTTTTTGGGCGATGGGGGTAGTTGCAGGGCTGCCGCGACATCGCTAACCGTTGGGATGCCATTAGTTGAGGTTAGTTTCCGCCATAACAAGTATATGAGGACAAATGTCAACAGAGCTAGTGATATTTCTGTGAAGAGAGTTATAGAAAATTTTCCGGATATCGTTGTCATCTTGCGCAGGTTGCGAAGACTGACATCATGAACGTATTCCTGGGATAAACGATAGTCCGTGACCGATATGTTGGATAGAGTAGCTGGCATTGCCATGAGGTGGTTTACTGTGTAGCTACTATAGGTTTGGTTGTCTATCGTAACCGCCTCGTTGTCGTATTGGACAATATACGATCCTTTTAGCTCGTATTCTCTCGACGAGGTTTTAATCGTCCCATTGAAATTGCTCAGAAGAATCGTGCCGTCTGCAATTGATTTCACGATTCTTTTATTGTTCCTGAGGTACGTGCACGACGCATGTCCGCCCCTCAATAGCCTGGGAATACAGCTAGTTTCCTCTAGCTTTAGTAAGTCCTCCTCGTGACAGACTGTGATGTTACCAATCGTAGGACAGTCGCTAATAATGGCGAATGTATCCCTGGTGTTGACTGCCAGCTTGTCATATTCCAGAACGACCTGCTTCCCCTCGAGGATTGTTGAGTAGAGCCTCGTCAATCGATATTTCGTGTCGCTTACTCTAGGTAACCCTAAGATGTATAGGAGGAATGTTCCATTTGTCAAGATAGACGGCCGAGAAAACTCTATGGCCTCGATGGTGTTTTGGTATGAAAGACTGTCGACTTCGTTTAGGATGGTCTCAACTTCGCCATGATCCAACAGATTCGTGTTTATTACGCCTGTCTTGGCCAGCTGACAAGCCCTCGTGATTTCGTTAACCTGTTTGGCCAGTATTATCGCTTGCTGCAAAGTTGCCGTGGTCGAATGGAGATCCCCGTCAATTGCGTTTACTCGAGCGATTACGCTGTCGAGCTGCTCGATCGCCTCATGTGTGGAGTCGAACAGGCGGGAGTTGATCCTTATTTGCTGGTCGTTATTTTCAGCAAATGTGTTCTGGCAGTCCAGGATTGCGCTCCAATCAGTTGCGTCCGGTGATCCGGCGATCCATTTCCATGCTGACCCTAGCCAGTTTATGGAACGTGGTCTCCGTCGTGCTGGACTTGATATTCTATTGATGCCCTCTGTTATGCCCTGGAGGTAGTAAGTCGCTAATGCCCTGATCCTCGCATCGGTCATTAGATTAGCTTCCTTGTTCATCTCGTCTGCGAGTTGTCGTATCCTGTCGAGGTCGATGACATGAGCCAACTTAAACATTCCGTTTATCCGCCAGATGAATCCTTGTTGAAGCGGAATTACTGGCGCGTCATATTTAATGACATGTGTAGCCGTAACTGTGGTTAAGGCCACACTTGTGTTGTAGTACAGGTTTGTTGTAGGTTTTGACGTTTGATAGGGATGCGAATGATGTTGAGGGTGAGAAATAGTACTATGAATTAAGTATTGTGTAATGGGTGAGACAAGTGTATCTTGTGTGTAACGTGAGTTGTTTAACCGTGTGAGATGTAGTTTATCGTGTAGGTATGCTTCGTGTATGATCTTACATATCGTGTGCTTGTAATATTATGACTAATGCAATGTGTATTTATTTATTCGTGTGTGAATTTTGGTTTTACTTGTTGATTCTACGTGTTAGTTATAATATTATGTCTAATGCAATGTGTATTTATTTATTTGTGTGTAAATATTGGTTTTCTTTTATTTTGTGTTAAATTTGCGTTTGTGTCATTTGTATTTAATTTTGTATTTTAATTTTTATTCAATTTGTGTGTTTTTTTCTTGTTAAAAAAACTTTTTTTGTTGTGAAAAACTTTTCCTGACATGGTTTTGACCGTGACCCTATTAAAAAGGTAAGGGGTGGTATTATTGCCTAAGTGCTCGAAAAATTTCCCGACCAGTCGGTGCGTGATTCTTACGCTGCCTCCTGCGGACTGGACATGGAAAGGGAAAGGTAGAGGAGTGCAACCGGCGGCTATTCTAGGGCTGATAAAGCTTTTATTTGCACCGGTGTCTATAAGAAATTGCAAATGAGCCCCATCCTTGGTCCCATACTCTAGGTATGGAACACTGGAGAGGCATTTGTCATAAAATTTGCAGTTGCGCCACTCGCACAACCGAGATCATCATTCGAGTCTGGTTGACCTGCTCCTTGTAATGAGGCTGTTTCCTCATCGCAAGACTGTTCGTAATAGGCCTCCGGTACAGATTCCTGGGTGAATCCCTCGGAGCCTGTAATAGCCATTGACGATGTTGGTTCTAGGTGGTAAAGCTTTTGAGCCTTCCGGAAGGGATTCGGAGACCCGCTCGAGGCTCTTTTGAAACCTGAACCATCATCGGTTCGAGAACTGAACCCTGAGCGATATGATTGACCGGATTGGTTAGACTCCATCTTAATCGGGAGTCTAGCACTTGGGAAGCGCGTTGGGGAGTGAGGACCTCTAGGTTCTGCGTTATACGCTGGCCTTATCGAGGGTCTAAAGTTGGGCTGGAAACCACCAGAGGGTCTGGTATAATGTTGTTGTTGGAAGTGCGAAGGCTGTCCCAGACGACTACCATAGGGTGATGTTCTGGTGACAACATTCTGGAGCTCCATGCAAAAGGAATACGCTTCTGGTAAACTCCTCGGGTTGCGGACTATTAATAATTTAGAACAGTCCCCGCTAACCCCCCAGACGAAGACGTCCAAAGCCCTATCTTTGTATGTCTCTATGAGAGCACTAACAACGTCGGGGGAGCGATTCCCATTTCTCAGACAATTCAAAATGAGAGAAAAATGGTTATTCACTTCCATGTAAAAATCGTCGAGGCTCCTATTCCCCTGAGTCATGCGACTAAGCTGATGCTCAAGGGTGCGAATGTCCCTTTTGTCAGCGTAATGTACCGCCAAGACTCGCTTAATCTCGGGCCAGTCATCGTCCTTCACATCGTATGCTACCAATGCCAAATCCACGTTACCCCTAATCTTCTGTCTGACGTGCAGAACGATTGACCTGTACAGGGGCCTGTTCCTGATTATCTCATAATCGTTTAATATTGACTGGGCTCGGTTAATCCATGAAACATAGCCTTGACCTTCAAACACCTGTAACTCCTTCACGCAGTCAGGAAGAGTTGCAGTTTCCTTCAACTCATACCCGCTGCGTGCACAAGTCAAAGGCGCGCTTAAGGCACCGGCGGGATCCTGATTTCCCTGATCACCCTCCAACAAGCCTACCCTATCACTAACCTTCTTTACCTCTGCCCTGACTTCCGCTACTTGAAGAAGTAACGCATTCAAGGACTCATTAAATTTAGCTAGGGTATCTTTAATTTCTTCCATATTAACAAGTGGACGAGGGATGCGGCAATACCTTATTCTTTTTTGAATGAAATAATGGTTCGAAATGGAAATGTGTAAGCGTTTCACTTACCCGTAGTATATTGTAGCAGCTGATAGTCTGGTGATGCTGGATCTTACAGTGTAAAGATGAATCTGCGAAGATAGATAGAATTTAGTATATGCGCATTATCGTTAGATAACAGGGAAAATTCAAAATACATTTTCCCCCTTTTTTATTCGGTTTGGTTTTGCTGAGGTTTGTTTCTTTCCTCATCTTCGATATATATTGTTAGCTTGATGTTACCTTATATTTTTATTTCTAGCACTGGGCACGGTGGTCCGTATTCTTCCCTTTTGGCCAAAGCCTACTAAGGTACGGGTGCACACACAATCCACTGGGCAGCTTTTTTGGGTGCATTCCACACCTCTTAGCGTTTCCAGTAGACTGCCACACGCCACTTTTATATTGTAATTTTGGTTATGTTTTTTTGCCGCCCGCAAATAAATTGCCGCGGCGGTTATCTTTTATTTGTTTATACAAATTAATATTTTAACACTTGCGGATATGCCGTCGGCAAACCGCTACAGTGCGTAATTATTTTGCCATGTTGTTATTGGCACTCAACACTAACACTCAACTTTTTTGCACTTGCGGATATGCCGTCGGCAAACCGCCACAGTGGGTAGTTGGTTTTCTTCTTATATTAGATCACTTGTTTGATAATAATAACTTATAACTTAAAATTAACATTTCATTTTATTTTATATTAAAAGGGTCGCACACGCGGGGTGTCCCTGCTCGGGCGCCAGTTAAGTTATTGCGATCGCGACTGTCGCAAATAACTGTCGAGTTTTTAACTTGCTTCGATTTCATTTAGAAATCTTTGACTAAGTTATTGCGACCTCGACTGTCGCAAATAACTATCGAGTAATTGACTTACATCGATTTCATTTACAAGTCCTTCGGTCCTTTTGTTGAGATCCTTTATAATTACGACAACACTAATTCCGGCACCTTTTGTTAAGATCCCTTATAATTTCAACAACACTTGTTTTACAATATGACTTGATTTATTAACTTAGCTAATTGAATTACAATTTAAGTGGTAAGTTTGTTAGCTTCCAAATTCCGACTGCCGCTCGTTCTTCCGCAGCTCCATATAAGTAGCCGCTGCACCGGCCACCAGAATGCTGAGCAGGTATTTCTGCGGTCAGCGTTCGACCCAGTTTTGTAACGTCCGTAGGGCTAAGCATTTCTCGGCGGAAGCTGAGCGAGCATTTCTTCGGTCAGCGTCCGCTCCAGTTTTGTAACGTCCGTATGGCTAAGCACTTTTCGGTGCAGTGCCGACGTTGCGGTTATTCGAACGTTGGCCCGGTCAATGAACTGACGCGGGCCCCCGATGGTCGATGAGCGGGCCCCGATGGTCGATGAGCTGAGGTTGCAGTTTGGTGTTGCACCAACAGTTCACGAGCGAGAGGAGGAACAGCATGTTGTTAACTCCTCCCCGTTGCAAGATCTGCGTCCCGCAGATCAGTGGTTTTTGGGCGATGGGGGTAATTGCAGGGCTGCCGTGACATCGTTAACCGTTGGGATGCCATTAGTTGAGGTTAGTGTCCGCCATAACAAGTATATGAGGACAAATGTCAACAGAGCTAGTGATTTCTGTGAAGAGAGTTATAGAAAATTTTCCGGATATCGTTGTCATCTTGCGCAGGTTGCGAAGACTGACATCATGAACGTATTCCTGGGATAAACGATAGCCCGTAACCGATATGTTGGATAGAGTAGCTGGCATTGCCATGAGGTGGTTTACTGTGTAGCTACTATAGGTTTGGTTGTCTATCGTAACCGTCTCGTTGTCGTATTGGACAATATACGATCCTTTTAGCTCGTATTCTCTCGACGAGGTTTTAATCGTCCCATTGAAATTGCTCAGAAGAATCGTGCCGTCTGCAATTGATTTCACGATTCTTTTATTGTTCCTGAGGTACGTGCACGACGCATGTCCGCCCCTCAATAGCCTGGGAATACAGCTAGTTTCCTCTAGCTTTAGTAAGTCCTCCTCGTGACAGACTGTGATGTTACCAATCGTAGGACAGTCGCTAATAATGGCGAATGTATCCCTGGTGTTGACTGCCAGCTTGTCATATTCCAGAACGACCTGCTTCCCCTCGAGGATTGTTGAGAAGAGCCTCGTCAATCGATATTTCGTGTCGCTTACTCTAGGTAACCCTAAGATGTATAGGAGGAATGTTCCATTTGTCAAGATAGACGGCCGAGAAAACTCTATGGCCTCGATGGCGTTTTAGTATGAAAGACTGTCGACTTCGTTTAGGATGGTCTCAACTTCGCCATGATCCAACAGATTCGTGTTTATTACGCCTGTCTTGGCCAGCTGACAAGCCCTCGTGATTTCGTTAACCTGTTTGGCCAGTATTATCGCTTGCTGCAAAGTTGCCGTGGTCGTATGGAGATCCCCGTCAATTGCGTTTACTCGAGCGATTACGCTGTCGAGCTGCTCGATCGCCTCATGTGTGGAGTCGAACAGGCGGGAGTTGATCCTTATTTGCTGGTCGTTATTTTCAGCAAATGTGTTCTGGCAGTCCAGGATTGCGCTCCAATCAGTTGCGTCCGGTGATCCGGCGATCCATTTCCATGCTGACCCTAGCCAGTTTATGGAACGTGGTCTCCGTCGTGCTGGACTTGATATTCTATTGATGCCCTCTGTTATGCCCTGGAGGTAGTAAGTCGCTAATGCCCTGATCCTCGCATCGGTCATTAGATTAGCTTCCTTGTTCATCTCGTCTGCGAGTTGTCGTATCCTGTCGAGGTCGATGACATGAGCCAACTTAAACATTCCGTTTATCCGCCAGATGAATCCTTGTTGAAGCGGAATTACTGGCGCGTCATATTTAATGACATGTGTAGCCGTAACTGTGGTTAAGGCCACACTTGTGTTGTAGCACAGGTTTGTTGTAGGTTTTGACGTTTGATAGGGATGCGAATGATGTTGAGGGTGAGAAATAGTACTATGAATTAAGTATTGTGTAATGGGTGAGACAAGTGTATCTTGTATGTAACGTGAGTTGTTTAACCGTGTGAGATGTAGTTTATCGTGTAGGTATGCTTCGTGTATGATCTTACATATCGTGTAATTGTAATATTATGACTAATGCAATGTGTGTTTATTTATTCGTGTGTGAATTTTGGTTTTCTTTTATTTTGTGTTAAATTTGCGTTTGTGTCATTTGTATTTAATTTTGTATTTTAATTTTTATTCATTGAAATTGCTCAGAAGAATCGTGCCGTCTGCAATTGATTTCACGATTCTTTTATTGTTCCTGAGGTACGTGCACGACGCATGTCCGCCCCTCAATAGCCTGGGAATACAGCTAGTTTCCTCTAGCTTTAGTAAGTCCTCCTCGTGACAGACTGTGATGTTACCAATCGTAGGACAGTCGCTAATAATGGCGAATGTATCCCTGGTGTTGACTGCCAGCTTGTCATATTCCAGAACGACCTGCTTCCCCTCGAGGATTGTTGAGAAGAGCCTCGTCAATCGATATTTCGTGTCGCTTACTCTAGGTAACCCTAAGATGTATAGGAGGAATGTTCCATTTGTCAAGATAGACGGCCGAGAAAACTCTATGGCCTCGATGGCGTTTTAGTATGAAAGACTGTCGACTTCGTTTAGGATGGTCTCAACTTCGCCATGATCCAACAGATTCGTGTTTATTACGCCTGTCTTGGCCAGCTGACAAGCCCTCGTGATTTCGTTAACCTGTTTGGCCAGTATTATCGCTTGCTGCAAAGTTGCCGTGGTCGTATGGAGATCCCCGTCAATTGCGTTTACTCGAGCGATTACGCTGTCGAGCTGCTCGATCGCCCCATGTGTGGAGTCGAACAGGCGGGAGTTGATCCTTATTTGCTGGTCGTTATTTTCAGCAAATGTGTTCTGGCAGTCCAGGATTGCGCTCCAATCAGTTGCGTCCGGTGATCCGGCGATCCATTTCCATGCTGACCCTAGCCAGTTTATGGAACGTGGTCTCCGTCGTGCTGGACTTGATATTCTATTGATGCCCTCTGTTATGCCCTGGAGGTAGTAAGTCGCTAATGCCCTGATCCTCGCATCGGTCATTAGATTAGCTTCCTTGTTCATCTCGTCTGCGAGTTGTCGTATCCTGTCGAGGTCGATGACATGAGCCAACTTAAACATTCCGTTTATCCGCCAGATGAATCCTTGTTGAAGCGGAATTACTGGCGCGTCATATTTAATGACATGTGTAGCCGTAACTGTGGTTAAGGCCACACTTGTGTTGTAGCACAGGTTTGTTGTAGGTTTTGACGTTTGATAGGGATGCGAATGATGTTGAGGGTGAGAAATAGTACTATGAATTAAGTATTGTGTAATGGGTGAGACAAGTGTATCTTGTATGTAACGTGAGTTGTTTAACCGTGTGAGATGTAGTTTATCGTGTAGGTATGCTTCGTGTATGATCTTACATATCGTGTAATTGTAATATTATGACTAATGCAATGTGTGTTTATTTATTCGTGTGTGAATTTTGGTTTTCTTTTATTTTGTGTTAAATTTGCGTTTGTGTCATTTGTATTTAATTTTGTATTTTAATTTTTATTCAATTTGTGTGTTTTTTTTTTGTTATATGTTATACTACCATATCTTAGGACAAGTGAAGCGCCCCCAACACGATCCATTTCAAACTTTTTTTTATTACTTGAATCTAATTTTAATTCCTAACGTCCGACTTGTGAAAAACTTTTCCTGACATGGTTTTGACCGTGACCCTATTAAAAAGGTAAGGGTGGTATTATTGCCTAAGTGCTCGAAAAATTTCCGGCCAGGCGGTGCGTGATTCTTACGCTGCCTCCTGCGGACTGGACATGGAAAGGGAAAGGTAGAGGAGTGCAACCGGCGGCTATTCTAGGGCTGATAAAGCTTTTATTTGCGCCGGTGTCTATAAGAAATTGCAAATAAGCCCCATCCTTGGTCCCATACTCTAGGTATGGAACACTGGAGAGGCATTTGTCATAAAATTTGCAGTTGCGCCACTCGCACAACCGAGATCATCATTCGAGTCTGGTTGACCTGCTCCTTGTGATGAGGCTGTTTCTCATCGCAAGACTGTTCGTAATAGGCCTCCGACTTCTGTCTGACGTGCAGAACGATTGACCTGTATAGGGGCCTGTTCCTGATTATCTCATAATCGTTTAATATTGACTGGGCTCGGTTAATCCATGAAACATAGCCTTGACCTTCAAACACCTGTAACTCCTTCACGCAGTCAGGAAGAGTTGCAGTTTCCTTCAACTCATACTCGGTGCGTGCACAAGTCAAAGGCGCGCTTAAGGCACCGGCGGGATCCTGATTTCCCTGATCACCCTCCAACAAGCCTACCCTATCACTAACCTTCTTTACCTCTGCCCTGACTTCCGTTACTTGAACAAGTAACGCATTCAAGGACTCATTAAATTTAGCTAGGGTATCTTTAATTTCTTCCATATTAACAAGTGGACGAGGGATACGGCAATACCTTATTCTTTTTTGAATGAAATAATGTTTCGAAATGGAAATGTGTAAGCGTTTCACTTACCCGTAGTATATTGTAGCAGCTGATAGTCTGGTGATGCTGGATCTTACAGTGTAAAGATGAATCTGCGAAGATAGATAGAATTTAGTATATGCGCATTATCGTTAGATAACAGGGAAAATTCAAAATACATTTTCCCCCTTTTTTATTCGGTTTGGTTTTGCTGAGGTTTGTTTCTTTCCTCATCTTCGATATATATTGTTAGCTTGATGTTACCTTATATTTTTATTTCTAGCACTGGGCACGGTGGTCCGTATTCTTCCCTTTTGGCCAAAGCCTACTAAGGTACGGGTGCACACACAATCCACTGGGCAGCTTTTTTGGTGCATTCCACACCTCTTAGCGTTTCCAGTAGACTGCCACACGCCACTTTTATATTGTAATTTTGGTTATGTTTTTTTGCCGCCCGCAAATAAATTGCCGCGGCGGTTATCTTTTATTTGTTTATACAAAATAATATTTTAACACTTGCGGATATGCCGTCGGCAAACCGCTACAGTGCGTAATTATTTTGCCATGTTGTTATTGGCACTCAACACTAACACTCAACTTTTTGCACTTGCGGGTATGCCGTCGGCAAACCGCCACAGTGGGTAGTTGGTTTTCTTCTTATATTAGATCACTTGTTTGATAATAATAACTTATAACTTAAAATTAACATTTCATTTTATTTTATATTAAAAGGGTCGCACACGCGGGGTGTCCCTGCTCGGGCGCCAGTTAAGTTATTGCGATCGCGACTGTCGCAAAATAACTGTCGAGTTTTTAACTTGCTTCGATTTCATTTAGAAATCTTTGACTAAGTTATTGCGACCTCGACTGTAGCTAATAACTATCGAGTAATTGACTTACATCGATTTCATTTACAAGACCTTCGGTCCTTTTGTTGAGATCCTTTATAATTACGACAACACTAATTCCGGCACCTTTTGTTAAGATCCCTTATAATTTCAACAACACTTGTTTTACAATATGACTTGATTTATTAACTTAGCTAATTGAATTACAATTTAAGTGGTAAGTTTGTTAGCTTCCAAATTCCGACTGCCGCTCGTTCTTCCGCTGCTCCATATAAGTAGCCGCTGCACCGGCCACCAGAATGCTGAGCAGGTATTTCTGCGGTCAGCGTTCGACCCAGTTTTGTAACGTCCGTAGGGCTAAGCATTTCTCGGCGGAAGCTGAGCGAGCATTTCTTCGGTCAGCGTCCGCTCCAGTTTTGTAACGTCCGTATGGCTAAGCACTTTTCGGTGCAGTGCCGACGTTGCGGTTATTCGAACGTTGGCCCGGTCAATGAACTGACGCGGGCCCCCGATGGTCGATGAGCGGGCCCCCGATGGTCGATGAGCTGAGGTTGCAGTTTGGTGTTGCACCAACAGTTCACGAGCGAGAGGAGGAACAGCATGTTGTTAACTTATATAAGTTAACAATAGTCAACCGACTACTGCATTTCCTAACTCCCTACACTGGAGCAATGCCCAATTTGCTGGGTTTCGAAGGTGTTACTCTTACTATAATAGTATCAACACTGCGACTAAAATACTCGAAGATAAGCGCCAGCGGTACTCGGGACGGTGATTAAAAGAGGTGATAGAAAATATTGGGCGTGGACCTAGGAAGAGTAATGTTAGTTTTAGCCTGTAACAAGCGATCATCAGAGACAGAATAGAATTGAGTAAAGCAACGCAAATCTTACGGATCATTTCATCTGTCCACGTGGTACAATCCTGAAGTACCAGGCATCAAAATGACATCGGCCATAACTCCATCGAGTTTTGACCAACAGCACGTATCATAGCCGTAGACCTTCGCCACCGCTTGTGCTAAAGGTGCAACTGAGCCTCTGGTGCGCTACAGCATAGTCACCACATCTCCTTACGACTCAAATTATCTATCTGGTTATAACTGGCGCCCAACTAAGTCCACGACCCTGACTCGTGACTGTACAAAACTCGCTGGCGCGAGAGGATACACAAGCATCTTATTGATTCATTTTAACCCCAGAGTGGACTGCTCTGGGCAGCGAAGACGACCATTTGAGCTGAGAAGGAAGACAGAAGCAGATGGGCGGATAGTCATAAGAGAATTACATAGAAAGCATGTAAGTAGAAGTTTTTTTCAATACCGCCAAAGCTTAAATGAAAATTGAAAAGTGAAATAATAATGGCAAATTCTAAATGAGGAAAAGATTAGACTGAGTTAAAGTTTATGTACTAAGTTAGCAAAGGAAATAAGAAGGTCAGTTAAGCGAAAACTTTGAATCGAGCTATTCTCTGTTATTCTATTTTTCCTTTTGCTACATTCGTGCAGTGATAGGCACTTGAAGTCGACAAGCGCTTAAAGTGGTCAGCGATTATTTTTCAGTTTTTCTTTGATTTGACTAACTTTTTTTTTTTTTTTTTTTTTTTTTTTTTTTTTTTGCATTGCGCACCTGCTTTACGTACAGTCGCAGTTCTGCGCGTGATACTTTTGTGTTCTTTTTTGACTGACATGTTATTGATACCCTAACTTATGTTCGAAGCTGAGTCCGACGATTTAATTGAGCGTTTTAATAAACTGGTGCTAGAGAAGAAAAAGTCTGACTTTGAGCAACTAAGAGCCAGTTCGATGGACCCACAACAGTTGCAAGCTATTATAAGTGCTGCAGTAGCGGCTGCGCTACAGGCACAGAAGGATGATTTTGAAATTAAGTTAAAGCAGGCCACAGACCAGTTTAGGGCGGTAACACTGTCGGTTCCCGAAGTAAAAGTGTACGAGCCAGTAAAAATTACGGCCGGAGTGTAATGTAATGAGGGCTCAGATGCCGTGAAATCGCTGCCAGATTTTTTTCGGTTCGGAGGAAGAATATGTTTCTTGGCGGCAAGCAGCAATAGCTGCATATGACACGTTTCAAGTTCAAAGCACCACCAAGCCGTTTTAATAATTCGGAATAGTGTTAAAGGGGCTGCGAACCGTGCATTATCTTCCTTTAGTACAGTTCTAAATTTTGATGCAATCATTAGCCGTCTTGACTTCACATATTCAGACAAGCGCCCCTTGCATCTTCTTGAAAGAGAATTGTCTACCCTAAGACAGGTTCCGATGTCAATAGTGCAGTTTTTCGAGAAGGTTGAGAAAAAACTAACGTTTAATATTAATAAAACGACAATGACGCATGAGCCTTATCAGGCTAGCCTTATGAACGACACACATAGGGCAAATGCTCTGCGCGAGTTTATTTCCAGCCAGACGAAAAATCTCACAGACATCTCCATATAAGTAGCCGCTGCACCGGCCACCAGAATGCTGAGCAGGTATTTCTGCGGTCAGCGTTCGACCCAGTTTTGTAACGTCCGTAGGGCTAAGCATTTCTCGGCGGAAGCTGAGCGAGCATTTCTTCGGTCAGCGTCCGCTCCAGTTTTGTAACGTCCGTATGGCTAAGCACTTTTCGGTGCAGTGCCGACGTTGCGGTTATTCGAACGTTGGCCCGGTCAATGAACTGACGCGGGCCCCCGATGGTCGATGAGCGGGCCCCGATGGTCGATGAGCTGAGGTTGCAGTTTGGTGTTGCACCAACAGTTCACGAGCGAGAGGAGGAACAGCATGTTGTTAACTTATATAAGTTAACAATAGTCAACCGACTACTGCATTTCCTAACTCCCTACACTGGAGCAATGCCCAATTTGCTGGGTTTCGAAGGTGTTACTCTTACTATAATAGTATCAACACTGCGACTAAAATACTCGAAGATAAGCGCCAGCGGTACTCGGGACGGTGATTAAAAGAGGTGATAGAAAATATTGGGCGTGGACCTAGGAAGAGTAATGTTAGTTTTAGCCTGTAACAAGCGATCATCAGAGACAGAATAGAATTGAGTAAAGCAACGCAAATCTTACGGATCATTTCATCTGTCCACGTGGTACAATCCTGAAGTACCAGGCATCAAATGACATCGGCCATAACTCCATCGAGTTTTGACCAACAGCACGTATCATAGCCGTAGACCTTCGCCACCGCTTGTGCTAAAGGTGCAACTGAGCCTCTGGTGCGCTACA
Source organism: Drosophila quadrilineata (assembly GCA_018150725.1). Lineage (NCBI taxonomy): Eukaryota > Metazoa > Arthropoda > Insecta > Diptera > Drosophilidae > Drosophila > Drosophila quadrilineata. Next base: position 132,121 of record JAECWN010000432.1, on the reverse strand, counting down.
GCATAGTCACCACATCTCCTTACGACTCAAATTATCTATCTGGTTATAACTGGCGCCCAACTAAGTCCACGACCCTGACTCGTGACTGTACAAAACTCGCTGGCGCGAGAGGATACACAAGCATCTTATTGATTCATTTTAACCCCAGAGTGGACTGCTCTGGGCAGCGAAGACGACCATTTGAGCTGAGAAGGAAGACAGAAGCAGATGGGCGGATAGTCATAAGAGAATTACATAGAAAGCATGTAAGTAGAAGTTTTTTTCAATACCGCCAAAGCTTAAATGAAAATTGAAAAGTGAAATAATAATGGCAAATTCTAAATGAGGAAAAGATTAGACTGAGTTAAAGTTTATGTACTAAGTTAGCAAAGGAAATAAGAAGGTCAGTTAAGCGAAAACTTTGAATCGAGCTATTCTCTGTTATTCTATTTTTCCTTTTGCTACATTCGTGCAGTGATAGGCACTTGGAAGTCGACAAGCGCTTAAAGTGGTCAGCGATTATTTTTCAGTTTTTCTTTGATTTGACTAACTTTTTTTTTGTTTCTTTTGTTTTTTTTTTTTTTTTTGCATTGCGCACCTGCTTTACGTACAGTCGCAGTTCTGCGCGTGATACTTTTGTGTTCTTTTTTGACTGACATGTTATTGATACCCTAACTTATGTTCGAAGCTGAGTCCGACGATTTAATTGAGCGTTTTAATAAACTGGTGCTAGAGAAGAAAAAGTCTGACTTTGAGCAACTAAGAGCCAGTTCGATGGACCCACAACAGTTGCAAGCTATTATAAGTGCTGCAGTAGCGGCTGCGCTACAGGCACAGAAGGATGATTTTGAAATTAAGTTAAAGCAGGCCACAGACCAGTTTAGGGCGGTAACACTGTCGGTTCCCGAAGTAAAAGTGTACGAGCCAGTAAAAATTACGGCCGGAGTGTAATGTAATGAGGGCTCAGATGCCGTGAAATCGCTGCCAGATTTTTTTCGGTTCGGAGGAAGAATATGTTTCTTGGCGGCAAGCAGCAATAGCTGCATATGACACGTTTCAAGTTCAAAGCACCACCAAGCCGTTTTAATAATTCGGAATAGTGTTAAAGGGGCTGCGAACCGTGCATTATCTTCCTTTAGTACAGTTCTAAATTTTGATGCAATCATTAGCCGTCTTGACTTCACATATTCAGACAAGCGCCCCTTGCATCTTCTTGAAAGAGAATTGTCTACCCTAAGACAGGTTCCGATGTCAATAGTGCAGTTTTTCGAGAAGGTTGAGAAAAAACTAACGTTTAATATTAATAAAACGACAATGACGCATGAGCCTTATCAGGCTAGCCTTATGAACGACACACATAGGGCAAATGCTCTGCGCGAGTTTATTTCCAGCCAGACGAAAAATCTCACAGACATCTCCATATAAGTAGCCGCTGCACCGGCCACCAGAATGCTGAGCAGGTATTTCTGCGGTCAGCGTTCGACCCAGTTTTGTAACGTCCGTAGGGCTAAGCATTTCTCGGCGGAAGCTGAGCGAGCATTTCTTCGGTCAGCGTCCGCTCCAGTTTTGTAACGTCCGTATGGCTAAGCACTTTCGGTGCAGTGCCGACGTTGCGGTTATTCGAACGTTGGCCCGGTCAATGAACTGACGCGGGCCCCCGATGGTCGATGAGCGGGCCCCCGATGGTCGATGAGCTGAGGTTGCAGTTTGGTGTTGCACCAACAGTTCACGAGCGAGAGGAGGAACAGCATGTTGTTAACTTATATAAGTTAACAATAGTCAACCGACTACTGCATTTCCTAACTCCCTACACTGGAGCAATGCCCAATTTGCTGGGTTTCGAAGGAGTTACTCTTACTATAATAGTATCAACACTGCGACTAAAATACTCAAAGATAAGCGCCAGCGGTACTCGGGACGGTGATTAAAAGAGGTGATAGAAAATATTGGGCGTGGACCTAGGAAGAGTAATGTTAGTTTTAGCCTGTAACAAGCGATCATCAGAGACAGAATAGAATTGAGTAAAGCAACGCAAATCTTACGGATCATTTCATCTGTCCACGTGGTACAATCCTGAAGTACCAGGCATCAAATGACATCGGCCATAACTCCATCGAGTTTTGACCAACAGCACGTATCATAGCCGTAGACCTTCGCCACCGCTTGTGCTAAAGGTGCAACTGAGCCTCTGGTGCGCTACAGCATAGTCACCACATCTCCTTACGACTCAAATTATCTATCTGGTTATAACTGGCGCCCAACTAAGTCCACGACCCTGACTCGTGACTGTACAAAACTCGCTGGCGCGAGAGGATACACAAGCATCTTATTGATTCATTTTAACCCCAGAGTGGACTGCTCTGGGCAGCGAAGACGACCATTTGAGCTGAGAAGGAAGACAGAAGCAGATGGGCGGATAGTCATAAGAGAATTACATAGAAAGCATGTAAGTAGAAGTTTTTTTCAATACCGCCAAAGCTTAAATGAAAATTGAAAAGTGAAATAATAATGGCAAATTCTAAATGAGGAAAAGATTAGACTGAGTTAAAGTTTATGTACTAAGTTAGCAAAGGAAATAAGAAGGTCAGTTAAGCGAAAACTTTGAATCGAGCTATTCTCTGTTATTCTATTTTTCCTTTTGCTACATTCGTGCAGTGATAGGCACTTGAAGTCGACAAGCGCTTAAAGTGGTCAGCGATTATTTTTCAGTTTTTCTTTGATTTGACTAACTTTTTTTTTTTTTTTGGGTTTTTTTTTTTTTTTGCATTGCGCACCTGCTTTACGTACAGTCGCAGTTCTGCGCGTGATACTTTTGTGTTCTTTTTTGACTGACATGTTATTGATACCCTAACTTATGTTCGAAGCTGAGTCCGACGATTTAATTGAGCGTTTTAATAAACTGGTGCTAGAGAAGAAAAAGTCTGACTTTGAGCAACTAAGAGCCAGTTCGATGGACCCACAACAGTTGCAAGCTATTATAAGTGCTGCAGTAGCGGCTGCGCTACAGGCACAGAAGGATGATTTTGAAATTAAGTTAAAGCAGGCCACAGACCAGTTTAGGGCGGTAACACTGTCGGTTCCCGAAGTAAAAGTGTACGAGCCAGTAAAAATTACGGCCGGAGTGTAATGTAATGAGGGCTCAGATGCCGTGAAATCGCTGCCAGATTTTTTCGGTTCGGAGGAAGAATATGTTTCTTGGCGGCAAGCAGCAATAGCTGCATATGACACGTTTCAAGTTCAAAGCACCACCAAGCCGTTTTAATAATTCGGAATAGTGTTAAAGGGGCTGCGAACCGTGCATTATCTTCCTTTAGTACAGTTCTAAATTTTGATGCAATCATTAGCCGTCTTGACTTCACATATTCAGACAAGCGCCCCTTGCATCTTCTTGAAAGAGAATTGTCTACCCTAAGACAGGTTCCGATGTCAATAGTGCAGTTTTTCGAGAAGGTTGAGAAAAAACTAACGTTTAATATTAATAAAACGACAATGACGCATGAGCCTTATCAGGCTAGCCTTATGAACGACACACATTGGGCAAATGCTCTGCGCGAGTTTATTTCCAGCCTGACGAAAAATCTCACAGACATATTGTTTGCAACTCAGCCCAGGGATTTACCATCGGCACTGGCATTAGCCCAAGAGCTGGAGTCCAACCATGAACGGTATGCGTTCGCGTCGCAATACGCTAGGTCCGTTGAGGATAAAGGTAACAGACTTAACCAACATCAGGGTCGCGCTGGCCAGTGGTGGCCTGAAGGAAGTTCTGACCAACAAACTAGACATGGTGGAAAAGTCCATTTTTCACCAGTGAGAGAGAGAGCTCCTCGACAACTGAGCACAGCTGAGCGTGACCGAGTTGAAAAAATGGATATAGATCCGTCGTCTTCAAAATATAGGCAGCCTACCAACATTCAGCCACAACAAAGCCAACAATCACTTGCTCAGGGCCCGATGATGCCTCAAGCGTTTGGAGGCAGTGGACACCACGGCGCCTACAAGAGGGTTGCGAATTCGCAGAGGGAGTCAGGTCAGAGACGTCAGAGAGTCAATCATCTGCAACATGAAGACCAGGCGCAACCTCAATCAGGCGGACAGTATAGCAGCTGAGAATGCTGCTGCCGATATAGATGCTGGTCAGGAAGCGGACTATGAGGATGACGACGTCAATTTTTTAGCGGAGCTTCCCTGCTTCCGTTCTTACAACGAACAGTAGCAGGGAAACTAAGAAAAATTTTGATAGACACTGGGGCAGCTAAAAGCTATATCAGACGCAACATAGAAATGCCAGCTCCAGTCCCTGTGCAGTCTCCTTTTACCGTTCAATCTATCCATGGCTGTAATAAAATAGAGGAAAAGTGCTATTTAAACGTCTTTGGAAGTCCATTTTTCCTCCTACCCGGACTAACTGTTTTTGATGGCATAATAGGACTAGACCTATTAGCACAGGTACGTGCAAAGATTGATCCTTGAAAGAAAGACCATAATCGTCAATGGGTGTGTTGAGGCACTACAGTTTCAAAGTTGCGTGCAGGTTAATTTTACAGACGTGAACGATATAGTTGCAGGCAGAGTTTAGGCAAATGATATCTTCAAATTAGGATGCGTTTGCAGACCCGAATAAACTGCTGCCATTTAACACAAAAGTAGTGGCATATATCCGGACAGAGGACAGTGAGCCAGTTCATTCAAAAATGTATCCATTTCCCATGGGGGCTGCAGATTTCGTAAATAGGGAAATCAACGATCTGCTTAAAAACGGTATTATTCGACCGTCAAATTCTCCCTATAATAACCCTATATGGGTTGTGGGAAAAAAGGGTAATGATGTCTCAGGGTCTCCTAACAAAAGATTAGTTGTTGATTTTAGAAAATTAAACTCAAAGACTATAGCCGACAAATACCCGATGCCGAGTATTTCCATGATACTTTCTAACCTGGGAAAGGCTCGCTATTTTACAACCCTTGACCTTAAGTCTGGGTATCACCAAATTAATCTCGCGGAATGTGATCGGGAAAAGACATCTTTTTCGATAAATAGTGGAAAATACGAGTTTTGTAGGTTACCCTTCGATCTGAAGAATGCTTCCAGTATCTTTCAAAGAGCTATAGACGATATCCTTCGAGATGGAATTGGTGATTTCTGCTACGTCTACGTAGACGACGTCATCGTTTTCTCCAAAACAAAAGAGGAGCATGTTTCTCATGTTGGCTAAGTACTAAAAAGATTACATGGAGCTAACATGAGAGTGGCGAAGCAAAAGTGTCATTTTTTTATGGAAAGTGTTGAGTTTCTCGGTTTTGTTGTTTCCAAAGAGGGCATCAGAACAAGCTTAGATAAGATGAGGGCCATTAAAGAATTCAAAAAGCCTAGAAACGTTTATGAACTAAGGTCATTCTTGGGCCTTGCTAGCTATTACCGATGCTTCATCAAGGATTTCGCAACGATAGCGAGACCCTTGACTAACACCCTAAAGGGAGAAGCTGGTAGAGTAAGCAAGTACCGATCAAAGAGTATGCCTGTTATTTTTGATGATGCTCAGCTCAATGCGTTTGACAGACTTAGGACCATTCTTGCCTCAAAAGATGTAACTCTATGCTATCCAGATTTTTCAAGACCATTTGACCTGACGACAGACGCTTCTTCTACGGGCATAGGTGCGGTTTTATCGCAGAATAAAAGACCGATAACGATGATATCTAGAACGCTAAAGCACAGAAAACTTAACTACGCCACGAATGAAAGAGAGCTGTTGGCGATTGTATGGGCTTTAGATACCCTGCGCCATTACCTATACGGAAAAAGCGACATCAACATCTACACTGACCATCAGCCTTTGACATTTGCGGTATCCGACAAAAAACAGAACTCTAAGATTAAGCGCTGAAAAGCGCGCATCGAGGAGAGCGGCGCTAAGGTTCTGTACAAACCAGGGAAAGAGAACTACGTAGCGGATGCATTGTCTCGACAGAACATTCATGCCTTACAGAATGCGCTAGAGTCGGACGCCACGACGATACACAGTGAAGAATCGTTGACTTATGTTATCGAAGGTACTGACAAGACGGTCAACTGCTTTCATAATCAGATAATTCTGGAAGAATCAGCTTCTTCTAGTCACAGGATATTTATACTGTTCGAGTCAAAGACACGGCACCTCATTACGTTTAGCAGTAGAGAGAGTTTGCTAGATTTAATTAAGAATGTTGTAAATCCTAGCGTGGTAAATGCAATACACTGCGAGCTGCAAATTCTGGCCCACATTCAGGATAAATTTGTTAAGCTATTTCCAGCTACCAAGTTCTGGCACTGCAAATCTAGGGTATCAGATATTGTCAGAAAGGACGAGCAAAAGGAAATAATGATCATAAAGCACAAGAGGGCTCACAGGGCCGCCCAGGAGAATGTCAAGCCGGTTTTACTCGATAATTACTTTCCAAAAATGGGCAAAATAGCAACTGAAGCGGTAGTAAATTGCAGAGTGTGTGAGAAAGCAAAATACGAAAGGCATCCAAAAAAACAGGAGCTTGGGGTGACTCCAATACCTGCGCGCGTAGGTGAGATAGTGCATATCGATGTATTCTCTACAGCCGGAAAACACTTTCTCACGGCGGTTGACAAGTTTTCTAAGTTTTCTTTAGTGCAGCCTATTTCTTCGCGTACTATTGAGGATATTAAAACTCAAATTTTACAGTTGGTCAATGTTTTCCGAGTATTAAGACCATATACTGCGATAACGAACCGGCTTTTGCTTCTGAAACGATTCGATCATTGCTTAAAGAGCAATACGGCATAGATGTCGTCAAAGCTCCCCCGTTACATAGCACTTCAAACGGTCAAGTGGAGAGATTCCATAGCACTCTTTTAGAAATTGCCAGATGCTTGAAACTGCAACGGAAGGTGGACGATGTTGTTCAGCTATTTCTCCAAGCAACTATAGAATATAATAGAACGTTTCACTCGATAACGAACAGGAAACCAATTGAGCTAGTTTATGCGAGTGCTGACCTTGCTCCAGACATAGTTGGGAAACTAAGAAAGGCCCAGCAGGAGCAGCTGAGTCGAAATAATCCAGCTCGGCAAAATAGGGTGTTTGAGGTAGGTGACACGGTGCTGTTGAAATCCAACAAAGGCTTAGGAGACAAGGTTACCCCACTATATGTAGAGAACACAGTTGAAGCTGATTTGAGAACCACCGTTCTAATAAAAGGGAGGGTGGTTCATTAGGATAATATTAGATAATAAATTTGGCTTCACTGGCCTGTATTTCCTTTGACATTTTGTTTTCACTTAACCGACATTGATCATCGAGAGACTTATCTCAATAAATTAAGAAGTTGCCAAAGCAGATGTAAAATTAGCACAAAACTTAAATTAGCGGCGATTATGAAAAAAATTTCTGCGATAGTTATTAAAGGTCAGCTACTGTAAATTACTTTAAAATCATTAAAGCATTTCCCTGGTCCATGCAGATAGATAATTTTCCGAAATCGACGCCATAGATTTCCATCCTGCGCCGAGCAAGGTACGAGCAACAGATGAACAGTTCGTTCATGGCCAGCTAAGATCGAGTCACTTACGCCTATAACACGGACTATCTCACTTCACGAAAGCTCTGAACGTCTCTATGATCTTATGTAGATCTCTCATTGGCTGGCAATCTAATGGAACAACTCCTAGCAAATACGGACATGTCCGAGGACGTCCATGTTTTTAAAAAAGGGAGTAGTTAACAATAGTCAACCGACTACTGCATTTCCTAACTCCCTACACTGGAGCAATGCCCAATTTGCTGGGTTTCGAAGGTGTTACTCTTACTGTAACAGTATCAACACTGCGACTAAAATACTCGAAGATAAGCGCCAGCGGTACTTGGGACGGTGATTCAAAGAGGTGATAGAAAATATGGGGCGTGAACCTAGGAAGAGTAATGTTAGTTTTAGTCTGTAACAAGCGATCATCAGAGACAGATTAAAATTGAGTAAAGCAACGCAAGTCTTACGGATCATTTCATCTGTCCACGTGGTACAATCCTGAAGTACCAGGCATCAAAGTGACACCGGCCATAACTCCATCGAGTTAACCAACCAACCAATCCATAATAATCCGAATTGGTAAATACCCTTTTTTTTTGTATATGGAATAAAATTAATTATGAACATGGTTTTAAATCATTTGGTAGAATATTTAATACATAGATGCTTGTGATTATGAAGCGTTAAGTTATCAGTTAGGGACATGAGTGAGTGAGAAAAGGAAAATAATTTTTGTAAGGGGATCTTGGCGAACACCATCCAAGATCATAGGTGGGGTAGGGTATTGAAGGTGATGGTCCACTTCCATCATGACTCCGGCCTGCTTCTCATTATCATACGAACCTTCTCGTCAGCTGTACTCTGTGTCGCTTAATTTTTTTTTAAGACTTAGCTAAATTCTGAAAACCTGTACGGATATTTCATAATCGTAAATTTAGTAGGGATCCTTAATTTAAAATTCGTGTAGCAGGGAGTAGATCGTGTAGCCAATCCACACCGAAAGAGCTACGGTACCAGAGGGTCCCGTCCGGCTGTCTCTGATCGACCCGCAAGGAGTAGAAGTTGGGCAGATGTCCTTCCCTCCTCTTCAATAGGAAGATTTGCAATGCATGCTTGTTACATAGTTTTTTTTATGCGCCCAATATGGAGCCAGAAAACTGTTTCTCTCCCATTCGGTATTTTAAAATATTTTTGGCGCCCAACGTGGGGCATACAAGCCAATATGGGGCCTACAAGGCAAGCAAAGACATACCCCGCTGGTTACAATACTTTTTGGCGCCCAAAGTGGGGCAATAAGCCAAAGTGGGGCCTACATGGCATACAAAGACATACCCCGCTTGTTACAATAATTTTTGGCGCCCAACGTGGGGCAATAAGGCTTACTCAACGTGGGGCATAAGGCTTACAAGGCACGCAAAGCAAGCAAAGCAGGCAATGCCTGATCGAAGATTGATTTTTGTGTCTTGTTAGATAATTTTGGCCCACATAGAGAGGATAATCATAAGGATCACATTTCGGATTCGCCATCCTATTGTCTCACATCTCAGGATGTATACAAGTTTATGTGGATAGGTAATGAATAGGCCTGGAACCATAGGAGAACCTATGCGCCGGTCTACTACAAACAGGTGAAGGCGTAGACATTGAAGTTAGTGTTCTCCGTTCGTCTGTCCACACCTCATACTCTTATCGTCACCTATGCTCGTTTGTTTTAGTAGTAGATAAATTACGGAAGTCCATCGCTGAGGATTCTGACCGAGGGAGAGTGTCTCCTCTGGAATCTTTTGTATCTGTAGATTGCGGATACCCTGCCGAGGAGCAACATTTTATGTTCGAGAAAGGATTCATCCGCAAAGAATCAACGTAACTGTCGAACTACAATTCCTGTTCAAGGATCTGCGATTAAGGAATAGCACAAGGAGAATCTAAAGCAGTTCCGCACAGTTTGATGCAGTTTGATGGTGCCGAGACAGGTTTAACCGTAGACGAGTTTCTGTACCGTGACAAAGTGTTGACAGACGAGACGTTGGTCAGTGATTTTACTGGCAAATGCAAGCACTTGCACATTTTATTTAGTGGAAAATCGAGAGACTAGTACTGGAGGTACCATAAGCAGGTTCCTCTAATATGTACGGCGATTATCGATCAGCTTTCCGATTGCTATAACAGCCGGTACACACCATAAGTCATTTCAGATGATTGGTTCAAATGCAAGAGGCTTTGAAGATAGATTTGCGTGTGCGTAGCGAGGTAGACGGAGGATCGCGAGGTACTTTCGCACGACAGGTGTGCGAGGTAAGCGACACCTTCGTAACTGAAAATGTGGTAGAAGTTGTATCTCAAGCCGAAGTGGCAGCGGTGAGACCCTGTTCTAATGCCAAATGCTGGAATTGTCAGAGAGAAGGTCATATGTGGGAGACTTGCTTGGCCGAACGTAAAGTTTTTTGCTACGGTAGGAAGTCGGAAAACCGGAAGAGGGGAGCAGTCAGCACCAACAGGTTGCGCCTACCCCAATAAAAATTTGTAGAAGCAATTCGACGATTGAGTCGAATTTTCCAATGGACGATTTAACCCAACTTCGTGCCTACATCCGGTCACTTCCATATGAGGAGCGACTGGTTCATTATCATCAGGTGCGCGATCGCATATTTTCTGATAGCAATAAGTCCAGGTCTAGAAAGGTCATCCGCATTAAACAATATATTGTACAAGCCCGAGCCTTTCAAAAAGCATTGATTTCTTCTGTTTTTAGGTACACAACCGATATGCGTCCGTATGCCCGCGTCTCCTTTAACGAATATCAAGAGTTAGAGTTATTGGATACTGGAGAAAATGCCAGTTGTGAAAATGTTGGTGCATCTTTGCCGTCGTAAATTAGAGACAGGGATCTCCCTTGCAAGTCTATTTCTTTGTCAGTTAGAACAGCAGATGGCAAAGCACATGAAGTTATTGGAGTATGGCCTGTTTAAATGTGTTATCAAGGACAACAGAAACGAATCTGGTTGTAAATCATTCCATCGCTGAATCAGAGATTGATTTTGGGGATGACTTTTGAAAAATTTTCGCTCTTGCTCCAATCATTATAAATTCCATTGCCCCACCCACAGAAACCTCGAGTGAGGAGGGATCTTGTGATTTTTACACTTTATCGGAATAAGAAAAACAACAGTTAGCTGTCGTAAAACAAATATTTCTTAACTGTGACCAGAACCTAGGAACAACTAGCCTTCTTAAACACCATATTGAGGTTGGTGAGGTCAAGCCAGTGAAGCAACGGTTCTATCCCGTAAGTCCAGCAGTAGAAAAATTGCTGTTTGCAGAGATAGACCGGATGCTGAAATTCGATGTCATTAGTGAGATTAGTGATCAAACCGAACAAGGTACGGTTATGTCTTGACGCGAGGAGACTGAATCTGCCTAAAAAGGACGCTTACCCATTGCCGAGTATTGATGGAATTTTTGCACATCTCCCTATCAATTCAAGGTCATGCACATCGGTCTATGCAATGCACCCTCGACTATGTGTCGGCTGGTGGAAACTTTTATCCCACCTGATCTTCGACACTGCGTCTTCGGTTATCCTGGCGATCTTTGCATTGTTTCAGGAGACTTTGAATCACATTTAGCAGTACTCGTTCGTTTAGCAACCGAATTCCGAAAGGCTCGATTAACTCTCAACATCGCAGTCATTTTTGTGTCACAAAAGTTAATTATCTTGGCTATATAATTGGCAGTGGAGGAATTTCCACTGATCCTGACAAAGTCGATTGTGTACGTAAGTGGCCGCCACCGAAAACCAATAAGCAGGTTCGAGGATTTTTAGGTGTCTGTGCACGTTTCCTATTACGGAAACACTGAGTTCCACAAAGAAGTTCTTATGGACTTCAGAGGCCCAAACTGCAAAAGAAAAACTGAAAATTCTTTTAACTTTGGCTCCAGTTTTGCAAAACCACGATTTTGTAAAAAAATTCTTCCTTCATTGTGATGCTAGTGACTTCGAAATCGAGGCTAGTGACTTCGGAACCGGGGCAGTATTAGTTCAATTGTCAAAAGAAGAAGAAGAACAGCCTATAGCATATATGCCCAAAAAATTGAGTAGAGCACAAAGAACTATAGTGTAACGGAACGGGAATGTCTCGCTACCATCCTTGCCATCGAGAAGTTTCGTTGTTATCTCGAACTACAGGAGTTTGAAGTGGTAACGGATCACTCGAGTTTGATATGGCTAATGCGCCAGCAGAACGTGTCGGGAAGATTATCTAGATGGGTCTTTCGTTTACAATAGTTCAAATTCACCATATCGCATCGGAAAGGAATCCATTGTTCCAAATGCTTTATCGTGAATGAATAAGGGAGAAATCGACGAGATTACCTTAGGACCATTGGTAGACTTGACATCCAAAGAATTTGAGGATGAAGAATACCAAGCCCTTGTACAGAAAAAAACTTCTAAAGCTCCTAACTATATTAAGAGACCTCTAATGGGCGTAACCTAATCAGACCACCGGTCGGCCATTTCAAAAACTGTATATTGATTTACTAGGACCCTATCTAAGGAGTAAGTCCGGAAATATTGGATTATTGATTGTGCTAGATCATTATAGCAAGTATCATTGGCTACACTCTCTGAAGAAGTTCATCTCTGAGGCCATTCGCAGCTTTCTTCTACACACTATCTTACATGACTTTGGAGGGCCGGAGATTATTGTGAGTGACAATGGTTCGCAGTTCAAGGCGAACGACTTCAGTGCTTGGTTGACTGAAATGGGCATTAAACATGTATATATAGCACTGTATTTTCCACAAAGCAACGCAGCAGAGAGTCAATAGATTCTTGTTGGCCTCTGTACGTACCTTTCTACAGTCCGATCAAACCGAATGGGACAGGCACTTGACAGCTATTTCTTGTTCACTGTGCTCATCTGTGCATCAATCGCTAGGAATGTCCCCCTTCAGGCTCTTGTTTGGTATAGACATGGTAACTCATGGAGCAGATTATCAATTATTAAAGGAGTTAAGTCTGTTAGAGGAACCCGAAATTTCATTGAAAAGAGAAGACGAGTTAGCATTGATGAGGGGAGAGGCAAAAAAGCGGATACAACCTTCGTGCCAAACCAGTATCTTTTCGGGAAGGTCAAGAGGTGTTGCGTCGTAATTTTGTTCATAGCAAATTCTCACAAAATTTTAACGCCAAACTATCTTCACAATTTGTCAAATGTAGAGTTCGTCGTAAATTAGGAAGGGTGTAAAATTATCGGGTGTTGTAACGGATGGAGTTTCGCAGAGACAAAATAATGCTTGGTCGACTTTTCGGCAAAATTGCCGGGAGTACGATCAAGTGCAATGCTTGCAGTATAAGAGTATTGAGTGCAATGCAATAAGCTTTAAAAGAGAAAAACGGCTGTACTCACAGCAAAACTTTGAGCTTATCTTACTTTAAAGCTTGCGCTCATCGCAGACGCTGTCTATACTGCATTGACACTTTGACTATAATCGCATCTAATACCAAGCACATCCGGCAAAACAGGGTATATAAAGGCTACGCCGACAGATATCGGCCTCTTGTTCTAATTAATTTTTTAATTTTTTTCCCGAGTTGTCCGCCGCCATCGCGCTCGTAGAGCAATAGCTTAAGCCGCCGCCGAGCCAGTGAAGCATCTGCTCCAGCGCCTCCGCCAGTGGACATAACCTCCATGTGGCCGTTGCTGCGCCAGTGTAGCTCAGCTCCAGCGACGTCGCAAAGATTACAGCAACTTGGACAGCGCCGCAGTCGCCAGTGAAGCATACGCTCCAGCGCCGCCAGTGGACATAACCTCCACGTGGCTGACGCCGCACCAGTGACATAATCTCCACGTGACCGACGCCGCGCCATTGGAGCATCCGCATCACCATCAGCCGTCGCCGCCGCCAGTGAAGCTCAGCTCCAGCGACGTTGCAAAGACTACATCAACGTGGACAGCGCAGCCGCCAGTGAAGCTCAGCTACAGCGCCGCATCGTCAGTTTGTAGTTAACTATTTTAATATATTTAATAAGTGAAGAATCTGTACAGCTTTGAGTACTTTAACATCACATGGTTAGATTGTGTAAGTGGAACCAAACGTGAATTCTTTATGACGATTACATATATTGATGTTTTTTTAGAATTGTGTTGTAGTATGGAGGTGGGTAAGCGCCATTGGCGCCTCATTGTTTTGGCAAATCCGGAATTAGATTTCGAGTAAGCTGCGGTGGCCCAGAAGTTTATCTCTGTATCTGCTTGTATGCCTACCAATCTGCTCATCCACAGTAAATAGCTTTAAGTCTCTGTGAAGAGTTGAACGTCGTACATACCAAGGACAATCAGTTATATATCTAGGGACCCGATTCTGCAGTACCGGAATCCGTTTATAATTTGATTTGGCAGCGATCCCCCAGATCTGAATTCCGTAAAGCCAGATTGGTAAGATACAATGCACGTATACCGCTCTTTTGCATCTAAGCGGCATGGTACTCCTTCTATTGATAAGCCATCGCAATTGCTTGATCCTCATGTTACATTTCTTAACCGCAGACTTAAGATGTGGTCCGAAGGTAAGTCGCTTGTCTAGAGTAATGCCAAGGTATTTTGCTTGCGACGGCTGCTCCAGAGTAATACCCTCAAGCTGGATTTCAGGGGTTGTCATTATCAGTCTCTTCAGTGTGAAGCATGGTTTTGTTGTTTTTAGCGGATTGACTTTCATGTTCCACCGTTTGCACCAAGCTGTCAGAGCAACAAGATACTCCTGCAAGCCATGAGCTGCTTCTATTCGTCTTCTGCAATTGTAAATTACTACGATGTCATCTACATAGGTCGCAATGAGCGCCTTAGAGGGAGTCTCCATATGTTGGCTATTGGGTCTAGGTATATCAGCAGTATAAAGCGAATAAAGCAACGGCCCAAGCACACTGCCCTGTGGTACTCCTGCTTTGATTGGGTAGCTGTTAGAATATGTATCCCTAACTTTGACTTTGAACTTCCTACCTTTCAGGTATGATTTTAAAAGTCCATAGTAGGGAGCTGGTAGAAAGCTTTTGATTTTACCAAGAAGGCCAACGTGCCATACCTTGTCGAAAGCTTGTTGCATATCAATAAAGACCGCATTGGAGTACTCCAGATCATCAAAGGCTTGTATGCTTTACCAATCTGTGCACTTGTTCAATAGTACCATGTCCACCTCGAAAACCAAATTGATGATCAGGCAAGATGCTATTTTGATTCATTATCACAGTAATTCTCTTGGCAACTAATTTCTCCCACAACTTCGATAAGGCTGGTAAGAGACTGATTGGTCGATATGACTCAGGGTCAGCCTCTGGCTTACCTGACTTGTGAATCATGAGAATCGCTGCTAATTTCCATTGCTTTGGGAACACTTGCACTCGAAGAATAGCATTAAAAATTAATGCTATATATATGATTGTTCTTGTGGGCAAGGCCTTCAGAGTGGAGTAGCATATCCTATCAATACCCGGTGCTTTATTATTAGGCAACGATTGAATGATTTCAGATATTTCCTCAGTCCTTATGGGCTTAATAGGCAATGACATCTGCAGTGGTGTCTCTAAACTCTGATGAGTTTCACTGGTCTCTTCAGCCGAAGCAAAGTTGTAAGGACTAAAGCGATCCTCCAGATGTATACCGAAAGCATTTGACTGCTCCAATTAATTTATTGCAAGGTTACCGCAAGGACAACGTATTGGAACCTGTCTAAGGGGTTGTTGCTTGAGCGATTTAATGCACTTCCATAGAGAGTAGTTTGCATCAACGGTGTAATCCATAGATGACAATTTTTGCTCAAAGAAGTCGGAGTTCCCTTAAAACAGTTCGCAATTCTCTTGATGCCCGGTTCCATAAAACTCGGTCCTCAGGATCTTGAGAGCGAGTTGCTCTTCTTCGGAGGCGCCTTTTTCTTTTTATAAGTTCCCTGGCTTCTCTAAGAATAATTCCATAACTTTTAGTTCGAACATCTGGTTCTGCTGGAGTTGAAGCCGAAGCAGCTCTATGAATATTATCAGTTAGAATATCAACTGCGTTCTCGATATCTTCTTTAGAGTCTAGAGCAGAATTCAACTGAAACGAGCTATCAAGATGTTGTTTAAAAATCACTAGATCAGTCCGACTTGAGATCAGCCGAGGACTAGTCCTGACATAAACTCCATTCGTTAGCAGATTGGCTACAAGTGCAATGTGATCGGAATCAAGATCCCAGCTTTTATTAATATTTATTTGCGAATTGAGTATCCCATGATATAATGCAAAATCAATGCACGTAGCAGTATGACTAGATACATATGGGTACCTAGTTGGAGAGTCAGTTGCAAGAATTTTAGCCCCACTAACTAATATGGACTCAACTAGCTCAAGCCCTCTAGATGAACTAGTGTTGTCGCCCCACATCCAATGACGCGCATTCCAGTCACCTCCAACTAGATACCTCTGTCCAAAAGAAGAGAGTATTTCAGTGAAATGCCTTTCCTGTAGTCTAATTCCTGAAGGACAGTATATCGCACTAACTTCCATGTTACCCAAACCTGTGACAATTTTAATGGTAGACTTTTGAACTAATCTTGTCTCTATAACTTTTTGTGGGAAGTGGATGATAGAGCTTCTCACCAACACCGCCGCTCCTCCGTGGCCATAATTATGCCGTGATGGCTTATACGCTGGATAGAATGAATACCCATATATGTTGACAACCTCACCTCTATTGAGCCTTATTTCACTTAAAAGTAAAATATCAATCCTGTTATTATGTGCAAAAAATTCAACTTCTTTTGCTTTGCCAGAAATGCCATTGGCATTCCAAATTAGGATCTTGAGATTTTTCATCGTGAGGTTGAAGCGCTGTTTTGGACTTGGGGGTTCGATGAATCCACATTCCTTTTATTTAGCGAACTTATTAATTGAAGAAGCATGTCTTCAAGCCGGTCCAGTCGTTGACTATTTTTGATAGTAAGCTGGTGTTGCTCACTTTGCTGCTGCTGCAAGCACTGTAAAAGTTCCTGCTGCTGTTTTTGGATTGCTTGCTGCCATTCCATAATTTGCTGCTGTTGTTGTGCCATTAATGCTCGGGCATCAACTGGAAGTATATTTTCATAATTCTGTAGTGGCTGGGGACTAGGCATTAGATGCCCAGCAGAAACTACGCAATTTCTTGCAACAGATGCGTATGACACGATAGCACGGACTCCAGGAGAGCTGGCTTGTTTAGTCTGTTGTTCAACAACTTGCTTTTGTTTCTTTTTTTGATGCAATTCTTGTCCTTCTTGCTGCAGTTGTTGTTGTTGCGGTTTAGAGCCATTTGTGTTACTCCGATCTACCATTAATTGTTTCACAGTGGAACGTCCCTTAGAGTACCCCATTGATTTTTTAGATACTCCTGGTACCATTGGCATCCCTTATAGGTAGCCATGTGACTGCCTCCACAGTGTAAGCAAGTTGGTTGCTGATCCAATGGGCGAACACACTCCTTAGTCAGATGCTTATCGCCACAGCGCCACAATTTGCCTGACGACGACAATATTTTGCTGTATGGCCATATTCCTGGCAACGTAAGCAATGGGCAATTTGATTTACGCATCCTCTCAACTGTAACTCTTTGTCGGCAAAGAGTTTTAATGTCATAAATTTCTTTGATATTTTTGCATTTTTTAATATTTATGAAAAATATGTTTAATTTTTGGTCCTTATTTGCCCTCGATCTCGGATTATGCACCTGTAGAGCTTCAAAACCAATCGTTTCAAAATTGGATATTATTTGGTTAATAGGAGTGCTATGATGTAGCCCCTTCACTACAATCTTGCAAGGTTTTTCTTCCTTCAATTGATAAGTATGGAATTGTATTCCCATATTATCAAAGTGATTAAAAATTCCTCTATATGCATCCACATTTTTGGGATAGATTCAGTTTGTAGTTAAATAAGTTAGGTTCAGTTAAATTGTTACTATATATATATATACAATTATATATCGAAAATAGAGTAAGGAGTGCGTGCACAGTGGCTTAAAAGTTATGTTGTGGTCCCCCAAGTGAATTCACAAGAGTGCGGTTCTTCTGTAATTGGTTTTTTCTTGTGTTCTATAGAATTTTTTTTTTTTTTTTTGCGATCTTAGTTTTTTTATTTTTTGAAAAAAAAAATATATAAATAACTAAAAAAATACTATATAGAATGTATGTATATACATATGTATGTGTACATAATACATATATGTATATACATATGTATAAACGTGAATAGTCCCATTATATAGCTTCAAACATACATACATACACCTAGCAGCAGAAGTTTGCGTACACCCTGAAAGAAATGCGGCATCAAACTTTCCACTTAAATTATTCAGCCATTTATTCATATATTTTCAAAATTCTTTTTTGTAAACATAACTATAATCAATTGTCTTTATTAACGTATTTTTTCAATATTTTTTATCGATGTCTTATAATTTATTTTTGATTTTAAACTAAACCCTACTCAAAAGTGTACACGCAGAAACAACGATTACCGTTGGATTTTTTTGATGTAGATAATTTCAATATTGTGTTAGCAATTAGTATTGCACATTTGAAACGTAAATATAGCATAATATTTAGTAGAATCGCAATATGGACCAAAATTGGCAAGAAAATATTAGTTTTTCACCAAAAATTATTTATAAAATTATTTATTTTTAACCCAAAACTCTTGAAACATGATACATTAAAACATATAAATTCAGAAATGATATTAAAAATTAAAACATCATCTTGGTTACGAGTTGATACAAATGAGAATCTCTCACATTCCACGCGACATTCAAAAGATTCAAATTTTTAAGATTATTCCTTATCCAGATGAAAATAATAGAATATTAACAGAAACTTTGAATAATGAGTATTACATAAAAAATAATCAAGTCTATGAAACATTAAGAAATGAAATAATATCTAATAAATGTATAACAGGTATCATTAAACAGACAAATACAGAATGTATATTTACAAAAGCTCAGAAAAATTACGAAATTTATTATATTAAACCAAATACAATTATAACATGGAATTTTCCTAGAACTCAAGCTAATCAAAACTGTTTAAATCAAATTGTTATTATCGAGGGAAATAATATAATAAAAGTAACAAATTGTTCCATACAAATTAATGAATTATTAGTATCAAACACAAAACAAGACTATATTCAATCCGTTTATATAAATAATAATATCACTAAATTAAAACCAATGTCATTAATTGAATCAAAAGAAATGTATTTGCAACATGAAAAAAAAATAATATAATCCAATTTATATCTAGTTTTGTATTAATCATTATAATAATAATTTTGATACCTCATTACATTTCTAATTTAAAAATCTTAATATTTAAGAAAATATTTACGAATAATGTTAATCAAAATAACGATAAAGAGATTGAAATTGAGATTATGAGAAATTCAATTGCAAATAATGAAGAAACAGTAAATAATCAACCAATTCTATACCCTAAACTTTCCGCCTGAGGAAAATAAAATTTTTTGCGAATGGGGAAGTCACATATTCAATTCGCACTCACAAAACCAAATTATACAATCAATAACGATTTCCTCAATCCTCACTTATTAATTTCTAAAGATTGCATTATTAGATGCCTTGACAGTTTCACTTAATGAAACATTGACAATTTTAACGTAAACATAAACATCCAACTCGAATATCAATTACAGTTCAATCGAGCCATCTGCTTTTCATAAACAAAAAGACGTAAACATAAATCCATTTCATTCTCAAACCGAGCTTTCTTATAAAGCGAAATCACTTTTGTATTTTAGACTTAATTTTCGATTCAAACGAATGTAACGTTTTAGTGCGGTTAAGTTTCACCCGTTTGTGCATTTAGAATTACTGATTATGGCTTTGAATCTTATATAGCCTTCATTCATGGTGGCAGTAAAATGTTTATTGTGTTTGAATGTGTTTATGTAAGTGGAGCCGTACCTGTTGGTTTGTCCCATTATAAGGACACTAGCTTCTTAAATGGACAAATTGCGTCTAGCAATAATGAGATTGAGCAATAACAGGTCTGTGATGCCCTTAGATGTCCTGGGCTGCACGCGCGCTACAATGAAAGTATCAACGTGTATTTCCTAGACCGAGAGGTCCGGGTAAACCGCTGAACCACTTTCATGCTTGGGATTGTGAACTGAAACTGTTCACATGAACTTGGAATTCCTAGTAAGTGTGAGTCATTAACTCGCATTGATTACGTCCCTGCCCTTTGTGCACACCGCCCGTCGCTACTACCGATTGAATTATTTAGTGAGGTCTCCGGAAGTGATCACTGTGACGCCTTGTGTGTTGCGGCTGTTTCGCAAAAGTTGACCGAACTTGATTATTTAGAGGAAGTAAAAGTCGTAACAAGGTTTCCGTAGGTGAACCTGCGGAAGGATCATTATTGTAGTACAGTAATGTATCTAACCGTTAATAAATAAATTTCATAGGAGGATCGTTTATATTTTATAAATGATTTGAATATGAAATTTTAAGATGATCAATAATTTATAAAAGCATCATATAAATGTTTTAAAATAATTGCGTGAATATGTACCATAATATACATGCGTTGCACAGATGTATTGTTCATTTTAGTAATGAGCATACGTTGTATAAACGCAACAACCTAAATTACAATGTTGTACCTAATATAGGTTAATGTTATAAATATGTTGATATATTATTGGCTTATTTGTAACTAAGATATTTCGCAACATTCTTTTAGGTATAAAATTTAATTTTATTGAAGGAATTGATATATGCCAGTAAAATGGTGTATTTTTAATTTCTTTCAATAAAAACTTTAATGGCGTAATGAAATAAAACCAAATTTGTATCACTCAGCTCATGGGTCGATGAAGAACGCAGCAAACTGTGCGTCATCGTGTGAACTGCAGGACACATGAACATCGACATTTTGAACGCATATCGCAGTCCATGCTGTTATGGTACTTTAATTAATTTTAGAGTGCTGCTTCGACTACATATGGTTGAGGGTTGTAAGACTATGCTAATTAAGTTGCTTGAATTTTGTATAAAATTTATTGCATATGGTATATTATTGGACGATATTAATTATTATTCATAATATTAAAATAAATGAATTTCTACATCTCTATATAATATTTTTTAAGAAAATTAAAGATATATATATGTTGAATCGTTACTAGTTTCTTTCAATAACATGTACCATTTCAAAAATGTCATCACTATTAAATTATGTCATCTCTATTAAATAATATGTATAGCATTATTGGTGTTTTCCTTCTTATCCTCGATCTTCTGTTTACCGTTCGAGAGAGTCCAGCAGACTTAACTGTTTTGCGTTGTCTCGGCGGGACTGCATGTTAGAAAGAGAAGAGCTATCACGGCTAATTCGATGAGTGTGTATCGATAGCTGATGGGTGTTGAAATAAGTGGAAGCGGCTCAGCTTTGAAAAGTACTCGCCACGTACAGACGCAAAAAAAAAAAAAAACTAATAAATAAACTAATAAAAATGTCCCAGCCGAGGAAACGCATGACTCGCGGTAACAAAGCAGAGGAGCCCTCAATGGATTGCTGTAATAGGAATCCGACATATATATATTTTCTATATTCGATTCAAATAATACTGAGAAATTTCTGAGAAAAAAAAACATGCTAATAATCATATTGAATTTAAGCAGAAATGTTTATGTTTGACATTAATAAGTTAATTTATACAACCTCAACTCATATGGGACTACCCCCTGAATTTAAGCATATTAATTAGGGGAGGAAAAGAAACTAACAAGTATTTTCTGAGTAGCGGCGAGCGAATAAAAATCAGTTTAGCACTAAATCACTTTGTCTATATGGCATATGTGAGATGCAGTGTATTGAACATCAGTATTCTAGTATGAGAAGTTAACGATTTAAGTCCTTCTTAAATGAGGCCATTTACCCACAGAGGGTGCCAGGCCCGTATAACGTTAATGATTACTAGATGGTGATTTCCGAAGAGTCGTGTTGCTTGATAGTGCAGCACTAAGTGGGTGGTAAACTTCATCTAAAGCTAAATATAACCATGAGACCGATAGTAAACAAGTACCGTAAGGGAAAGTTGAAAAGAACTCTGAATAGAGGTTAAGCCCGATGGACCTGAATATCCGTTATGGAAAATTCATCATTATAGTTCAAATATTTTATCAATATTATAATAATAGTGTGCATTTTTCCATATAAGGACATTGTAATCTATTAGTATAAAAAATTTATCAAAAAATTGTGGATTATTGTTTATTTAAATTGAAATGCTTGCGTTTTAACACAAAATAAATACTACAAATTTGATAAAGTATTGATAGATTAATACGAGTACAGTGCGTTAATTCCTTGGAATGTTTATCATTGATATCCCTTCGGGACCCGTCTTGAAACACGGACCAAGGAGTCTAACATATGTGCAAGTTATTGGGATATAAACCTAATAGCGTAATTAACATGACCAATAATGGGATTAGTTTTTCAACTATTTATAGTTGCTTAACACAATCCCGCGGTGTTCTACATAGTTATGTATGATGGTATTTATATTATTCATGCCTCTAACTGGAACGTACCTTGAGCATATATGCTGTGACCCGAAAGATGGTGAATTATACTTGATCAGGTTGAAGTTAGGGGAAACCCTGATGGAAGACCGAAACAGTTCTGACGTGCAAATCGATTGTCAGAATTGAGTATAGGGGCGAAAGACCAATCGAACCATCTAGTAGCTGGTTCCTTCCGAAGTTTCCCTCAGGATAGCTGGTGCATTTAAATATTATATAAAATAATCTTATCTGGTAAAGCGAATGATTAGAGGCCTTAGGGTCGAAACGATCTTAACCTATTCTCAAACTTTAAATGGGTAAGAACCTTAACTTTCTTGATATGAAGTTTAAGGTTATGATATAATGTGCTCAGTGGGCCACTTTTGGTAAGCAGAACTGTCGCTGTGGGTTGAACCAAACGTAATGTTACGGTGCCCAAATTTACAACTCATTCAGAAACCATGAAAGGCGTTGGTTGCTTAAAACAGCAGGACGGTGATCATGGAAGTCGAAATCCGCTAAGGAGTGTGTAACAACTCACCTGCCGAAGCAACTAGCCCTTAAAATGGATGGCGCTTAAGTTGTATACCTATACATTACCGCTAAAGTAGATGATTTATATTACTTGTAATATAAATTTTGAAACTTTAGTGAGTAGGAAGGTACAATGATGTGCATAGAAGTGATTGGCGTAAGCCTGCATGGAGCCGTCATTGCTACAGATCTTGGTGGTAGTAGCAAATAATCGAATGAGACCTTGGAGGACTGAAGTGGAGAAGGGTTTCGTGTGAACAGTGGTTGATCACGAGTTAGTCGGTCCTAAGTTCAAGGCGAAAGCCGAAAATTTTCAAGTATAAAAAAAAATCAAAAATTATATTGTCAATATATATATATGATTTTTTATACACTTGAATAATTTTGAACGAAAGGGAATACGGTTTCAATTCTGTAACCTGTTGAGTATCCGTTTGATATTAAATATGGTCCTTGTGCTCATCCTGGCAACAGGATCGACCATAAAAAAGTCGTCGAGAGATAGAAGAGTTTTCTTTTCTGTTTTAAAGTCGTACTACCACAGAAGTCTTTCGCAGAGAGATATGCTGAGACACTTCGTAACGACGCTCAGCCTCTGCTGGGACGTCTCGTAACGACGCCGAACCTCTGCTGGGACGCCTCGCAAGAAAATTTTGTGTCAAAAACGCTTGTATGAAATGTCCGATCTATGTGTTATATGGTCAGTGGTGACATATATGATAGTCTGTTTGTTGCTTGCGAAGCATATGGATCATCTGTGTGGTACAAAAGTGCTGCGACTCTTGCGGGCAGAAAGAATGTGCTGGCTTGCCAGCGTGTGACTCTGTTAGGGTGTATAGCTGTATGTCCAACCGATTTATTGGAGGCGCTTTAGGTGTTTTGTGGAGCAGCCCCTCTTGATTTAGAGGTGATGCGTAGGGCCTTACTCTACAAGATTAAGAGGCGGCTGTCATTGTTGCAGAATGAATGGCTCGCTGATAGGGATGTGGAGAGATTAGGGCTTAGTGTGGGTAAGAGTTTGTTGAATGAGTGTGTCCTGTCTGACTTGCAAGCCAAGTGAGAATGAGCGGCTGACTCACAAATACATTCGTGATGTCACGTTTCTAGCCAGCCGACCAGACTTTGGTTTCAACCTTAGCCTTGGATTCCTCTTGTTTGGCAATGATTCATTGAATGCGTTTCTTCATCCGAGAACTTTGGCCGACAGTCCGGAATGCCCTTGTGGTTCGGTCCAGGAGTCATGGCAACATGTGCTCTGCGAGTGCCCGTTGTATGGGGATATCCGCTCTTTGGTGGACGTTGGTTTTGTGCAGGTTAGCGGTTCTCCCTTAGGGTTACCAGTCCCGCGCTTCATGGGGCGAAAACTAGCAGTGTCCTTGGGCACGAAGCCTGACCAGGGGTTATCTGGTACCACAGGCGCTTTGAGGATTAAAGGGGGCCGGTCTTAACTACCCCGCCTCAGGCGTCGATCATGTGATCATATGTGAGGGCACAAGAGCTGGTCGTCATTGGGCGACTAGGCGAAATGCCAACAATTAATGCCACGCTTGTGGAAGAGGAAGGAATAGGCCTCGACTCCGAACGGTGAGGAGGGTATGTCCATGAAGCATAATCTTAGTCCGTAACTTCTCGCATGCCGACTGTGTCGGTACTGAGTACTATTCCGAGCAGCTGTTGCCTGGAATTTTTGTGGGCCACCAACCCCTAAATGTTTGGAGTTAAAATTGTGTACGGCATTCGAGCGGACACTTTTTAGTCTGGTACCACGGGAGTCAGGAGCCCGCGGACAGTTGTCTGCCCTGGCTATAGTTGCGGCCTTTCGGGGAGATTCGTGGTGGCGTGACCGTTGGCCGAGATACATAGATCGGCAGAGGTTTTAGTTAGGCCTCGGCCCCGACCAAGGGCGAAGCTACCAACCCAAGCAGTTGGACTGTATTTGGCACACGTAAAACACCCTTGACTTCTTCTGTCCCTATCTACTCCCTCGTGTGGTCGACGGATCTGATAAAGAATACCTCCACAGTATGCTAGCGCTTATCGTAGAAGGCGACTAAAGGAGGTAAACCCACCCCCTGGGTTCCACAATATCCGTACCTCGTCGGAGGCTGAAGGGATTGACGCTTAAATCGTACCCCAGTGATCGGGCACCGTGAGATTGAGCATACATGGCACCTTTTCACGTTTAACACTCCTTGACTTCTGTCCCTATCTACTCAGTCGCTTTTTGAGTGCCTTACCGATCAGACGTGTGCGCATCGCCATCAAGTGATTTTAATAAACAGTCAAGCTAAGAGACACACATACAAGTGTTTGTGTGTATCATCATAGCGCTTATCAGCGAACACCTGCAGCAGTGACCATCTGCATTCGCACAGCTGCAGCTTGCCCAGTGCAAATTGTTTTGGAGCTAGCGAAAAAGAGGAAAGAGGAGACCGCATAAAAAAACGATAAGAAGAACAGCAATAACAATAACATGTCGCTACAATCGACTGACGTCGATAGCGATGTGAGCATTATGGGCTCAAAAGGAAGGATAAAAAGCAAGCGGGCCTAATCGTCGCCGCTGCTTAATTCGTTGTCGGACGATAATGCTGGAGCGAAACGTTGCTGCTGAGCTTGCGAGCAGCTGCACCCTAATATTGAGTGCAATTGGCTCCCCTCCTCCTTAAAAACAATGAAAAATAAAAAATTAATAATGTTGCTCCCACAACCAAACTAATTAAAAGTGTTTTAAAATGATAAACAAATAAACATTACATGGCGACAGTGACAATGGACCAACTTGACCTGGACGTAACACAAACAGCACCAAGTGGATTTTATGAATTATAGACACATGTGATTTAAATTGATTAGATCGTTTGCTGAACAACACCTGCAGAAACCAAATAATTACTATCCCTCCTTCACGTCAGGAAATACCGAAGCTCCGGAAGACGTGCACGACTGATTGTGAAGGTCCGCTTTACTCACTATTCTGTGAGTACACCTGTGCAGCCTGCACCGGTGCGCCAACACAGAAGTCATAAGCCTGTTCGCTGGCTAAAGAAGCCGATAGCACCACTAAAGTGGCCCATCCGCAGTCGAACACGTTGGCTGAGCATGTTGTGCTCGACGCAATTTTCATCGTTATTGGTAGTGCTCGCGTACAAATTTCGTGTTGGTCGAGCCGCTCGAACGAAATAGAAATGATTCTATCTTGATTGCTGTTGGAAGCAGAATGCTCCAAATCTTAAGTATTGGACCTGCTGCCTTATGTTAAGTCCAATGTTAATGTAAAGCTAGCATAAGTGAGAGTGAAGTCTGCTTATTATGTTATCAGCAGCTCGCTCTCTCTCTCTCTCTCTCTTTTTATTCTGTGACCTACCACTGCAGCTCCGTTCGGTCACACATTGTTAAGAAGCGATTGAGTTCGGACGAAAAATAAAGCGATTTAAAACAAGTAAAGTGAAGTGCTGTGAATTACTTAGACAGTAGCGAAATTGTGCGAAAAGGTCTTTAAAGTAAAAGACCTCCTCAAAACATTGGTGACCCCGACGTGATTTTATAATTCACAAATCGTAATAATTCGAAATTGTTTCGTCGCGTGATATTTCGGTTGTGATACTGTGCTTGGTGACACTGGCAATAAAGGGAAAGTTTTATGTCATATTATACAAAAGTCAGCTATAATATACATATCAACTAGCTGTTTAGCACGACAAAAGCTAACACATCTTCCCCGCCGAATTGAGCATCCCCTGCTGTGCTGTGCATTTCTTTCGCCACACACACATACTCACAAACTCACTCTCACGCACGCGCACACACACTCGCGCACTTGTCTAATACGAACGGTAATCAGCTTACAGTTAGACTGCTTAGCTCGCATCTGCACTTGACGCCAGTCAACTTTCACGGTCACTCGGTCATTGCCCTTCTTCTCATTTGCTTTGCTCCATTTCTTTGACACATAGTAAAGCAAAATGCATGCTGGTGACGCGTCGGCAACGATCAGCTGTGTTGAGCCATCTAATGACATGGCTTTCTTTAAAGCGAAGGCAGAATCTGTTCATAGGCAATTGGTTGCAATGAACAAATTTTGCGATTCCGAGGAGTTTACGCGATTTGACGAATCGGAATTATCGGTTTGTATCGATACTGTAGAGCTACTGATGTCTCATTTCGAAAGTGCGCAGACCAGCTTAGAGCGCATTAACCTTCTCGAAATGAACTCATTAGCAAGGACGGAATTTCTGGTGACCTATATGGATTTGAAGGCAAAGTTGATGCGAGGCCTTTCCGGACGGCAGAAGCCCCTTGGAGCCAATTCAACGATGATTGCCCGAGATCTTGGATCATCAAAGGTGACGTCGCGATCAACGCGTTTACCCGAGTTGAGGCTGCCGACGTTCTCAGGATCCTATGTTGACTGGCCGGACTTCATCGCGCTTTATAATACAGTCATTGGCAATAATGAGGAGCTGTCGAACGTGGAAAAAATTCCAGCATCTTCGCGCATGCTTGACTGGTTCGGCGCTGGACACCATCAGGTCGTTGGATCCGTCCGAAGAAAATTATCAAACAGCCATAGAATTACTTATGAGGCGTTTTGATAATAAGCTGCTTCATTTCCAGGCACATGTTCGAGCAAGCAAGCTTACGGGAATTAAGCGACAGGCTCAATTCGCACTTACGCGCACTCCGATCTATGGCCAGCAGCGAGCAAATTGCGGAGGGTTTGCTAGTGCATTTGGTGACGTCAAAGCTGGACGTTCAAGCGCAGGAGAAATGGGAGGAAAAATTACAGAGTGATCAGTTGCCTAGCTGGAGTGACATGGCCTCATTTGTGGAGAAACGCAGCCGTATGCTGGAAATCTGGAGATTTCCAAGGGGGTGAAGACCAACAGCAGTCAATTTGCGCCTCAAGTCAGCAAGCGAGGAGCGTATGTATCCTCAACGCCAAGTGCTCCTGCTGCTTCTTTGGCTTGCGGGACATGCCATGCAACGGATCATTCGCTGACAAGGTGTCCGGCATTTTTAGCATTACCTCCCGCATCTAGGCAGAAGGAAGCGATCAGACTGAAGCTCTGTACCAACTGTCTTCGTCCAGGCCACAACCAAGCACAGTGCAAGTCATCGCATTGCAGGCTCTGCTCTAGAAAGCACCACACCTTCCTGCATCTGGACACTGGCACTGCTCCAGCTCCAGCAACAATTTCCTCAGAGACAGCATGCTTGTCAACTGCCCTTCCCACATCTTCATATCATCCCCGTGGATTGTCTCGCAACGATTATGCGCAGCTGAACTTCATTTCTTCGCGCCTCGCAAAGCAGCTGCGACTCAAAACATGGCACTCCAATGCTGTCATTTCTGGAATTGGAAAGGCACCCCTAGCTGCTGATAAAGCTTTGGAGTTGCGAATCCAATCCTGTGATGGCAGCTTTGCTACTTCCATGACATGCATCGTCACTAACTCCATCACCGATCAGCAGCCTCACTTTGACATTAACAGGGACAACTGGAACATTCCGCAAAATTTGGACCTGGCTGATCCTCACTTTAACAGGAGCCAGCGAGTGGATTTACTCATCGGCGCGGAGTTATTCTTCGATCTGCTATGTGTAGGACAAGTACGCATGGGGTGTCAGCTACCTATTCTTCAAAAAACGCGTCTTGGCTGGATTGCTTCTGGAGGCCTCTCTTCAGATACATGCAAGCGCACTGCATTGGCGGTTCAGGCGCCGCTCTGCATTGACGAGGAGAAGCAGGACGGATTGTCTGTGGCTCTCAAACGTTTTTGGGAGATGGATAGCTGCCTTGGATCGGATGCGCCGCAATCACAGGGGACATCTCTTGTGAGAAGCTGTTTAAGGAAAATTATTTACGACTTCCGTCGGGTCAATATTCCGTAAGATTGCCCATAAGTACGACCGTCAAGGAGCTTGGTGATTCCTATGGTCGTGCTCTACGCCGTTTTAAGTCCCTGCAGCTAAAATTGTCAAGAAACCCGGAGCTAAGAGCGGAATATACCAAATTTCTCCAAGAATATCTGGACTTGGGGCACATGACTCCTACCGTCAGGCAAGATCAGCTGCCGCAATTCTTCTTGCCTCATCACTGTGTTCTGAAATCTGACAGCACGACGACAAAATTACGTGTCGCTTTCGACGGCTCCGCCAAATCCACTTCTGGAGTCTCGCTGAACGACGTGTTATTTGCGGGACCGTCCATACAACCAAGGCTATTTCAAACATTAATACGGTTTCGCTTTTTCAGAGTTGCGCTGTGCGGCGATATTTGCAAAATGTATCGCTGTGTTCGAATGGCCCATCCCGACCATCTACTGCAGTGCATTCTCTGGCGTAGCAGCCCTAATGAGGAGATACAGGTATATACTTTAAATACTGTGACCTATGGGACAAAACCAGCAGCCTTCCTATCAATTCGCACCATGCACCAATTGTCATATGATAAAGAAGATGACCTGCCACTCGCGGCTAAGATTGTGCGCCGTGATTTTTATGTGGACGACCTAATATCTGGTGGTAACACAATAGAGGAAGCGCGTCAAATCAGGCTTGAGGTGAAGGAGCTTTTGCGTAGAGGCCATTTTCCATTGCGAAAATGGTGCTCTAACGAGCCGGCGGTTCTAGATGGAGGATCATCAGAGGATCAAGAGAAGCTCGTGAAGTTCACCGGTGGCACTGACATCACCAAGGCGTTAGGATTGGTTTGGGACACCACCTCGGACAACTTGCTGTTTCGGCTAACTCAGGCATTCAGTGAGAGGCCATCAACCAAGAGAGCCATTTTGTCTGCTATCTCCAAGCTCTATGATCCGCTTGGGCTGATTGGACCAATTGTAACCCGGCTCAAGATTTTTATGCAAGCCTTGTGGAAGGACTGCTTGGATTGGGACGAGAGTCTGCCGCAATCCCTACATTCTTCATGGCTCGAGCATATATCTCAAATGTCAGCGGTCCCTCTCCTGAAGTTTCCGCGATATACTCTAGAGCCCGACGCATCATACCAGATGCATGCTTTTTGCGACGCTAGTATGGCAGCCTATGGAGCGTGCATTTATATCAGATCGGAAAGGAAGGACTGTTATTCGTCGCATCTGATATGCTCCAAATCGCGCGTCGCACCTGTGAAGACCATCACTATTCCGAAGCTGGAGTTGTCTGCAGCGCACTTGCTCTCAGAATTGCTCTGCAATATAGCGGAAATATTTCCATTTAAATGCACGATATACTGCTGGACCGACTCAACTATTGTATTGGCCTGGATACGAGATAGCCCTTCTAATTACAATGTTTTTGTCTCCAACAGAATCTCCCAAATACAGGAGCGTACTGATGGAATGATCTGGCGACATATTCCGACATCCCAGAACCCGGCTGATATTCTCTCCAGAGGCTGCACACCTATGGAGTTAATTCAGTCCCCGCTATGGCTTCATGGTCCTAGTTTTTTGGCAGATAAGGAGGAGAACTGGCCTCCTTCCGCCCCGAATCTCCCGGAAGTCCCTGAGCGGCGCCGTGCTGTATTGGCTGCCTGTCACGAATTGACATCTCTTACAGCTGCAAGTTCCAAAACGCATTCAACCGGTTGCAGCGGGTGTTTGCATACGTTTGGCGGTTATTGCAGCTCCGACCGCTCCGTTCATCAGGATCGCTGACTGTGGAGGACATTAAAGCTGGAACATATATACTCCTCAAAGGAATCCAGAGGGTCAGATTTCATAGTGAATACCACGAACTACAAGCCCATGGAGTCCTTAAATCTAAAAGCGAGCTAGCATCTTTCGACCCGTTTCTGTGCCCAGCCGGGCTGATTCGAATTGGTGGCAGGCTGCAAAACTCTCAGCTGGACTATGACGCAAGGCATCCTATCATCTTGCCAAAGGCTCACCCGGTCAGTGCCGCTATCATTACATGGTTCCATTTGAAATTTCTACACGCTGGGCCACAAAGCCTGCTGGCTGCTCTTCGGCAGAAATTCTGGCCAATTGGAGGACGCAAATATGTATCATCAGTTATTGGGAAGTGCGTACGATGTATACGACTGAGGCCAAGGATCGTCGAGCACATCATGGCGCCTTTACCTGCGGATCGTGTTCAGCCAAGTCGACCATTCGCAGTAACTGGGGTGGATTTCTGCGGCCCTTTCTACTGCAAGCCTGAAGTGCGAAACAGAGCTCGGGTCAAAACATACATCGCTGTGTTCGTCTGCTTTGCCACTAAAGCATGCCACTTGGAGGTGGTGAGGACCTATCAGCTGCGGCTTTCATCGCGGCATTTAAGAGATTCATCAGCACCAGAGACACCCCGCGCACCATTTGAACTGATAATGCACTATGTCGGAGCTAAAAACGAAATGGCGGAGCTAAGGAACCTATTCCTCAATGAGCCAGGATGCAGTGACATATCACAGGCATGCTTGTCAATTGGTGTAGATTGGAAATTCATTCCACCGCGTTCCCCGCACTTCGGTGGATTATGGGAAGCCGCTGTAAAGGCAGCTAAGTACCACTTTCATCGAGTGGTCGGAAATCATACACTCTCCTTCCACGAGCTGCGCACGTTGGTTTGTGAAATTTCGGCCATGCTGAACTCACGTCCGTTATGTCCCATTTCAGAGAACCCGGATGACCTGGATGTGCTGACTCCAGCTCATTTTCTTATTGGGTCCTCCTTTGCAGGCATAGACGAGCCATGTCTAACTCACCTGAACATGGGCAGCCTGAACCGCTGGCAGCGGGTCTCTCACATGCGACAAACTTTCTGGCGAAAATGGAGCATGAGCTATTTGTCGCTGTTACAGGAGAGAGGCAAATGGCAATATGCGAAATCCAATCTGGCGATCAACACCATAGTGCTCTTGAAGGATGACAACTTGCCTCCGCTACAATGGCGCCTTGGTCGAGTTGAAAGCACCATCCCCGGCTCTGACGGTACTGTGCGCGTAGCCATGATTCGCACAGCCAATGGATTGGTCAAGCGCGCATGCAGCAAGATTGCAATTCTGCTTCCAAGTGAAGCAACTGTTGATTCAGCGTCGCCTCCCAACGGGGGGAACATGTTGGAAGCAGAATGCTCCAAATCTTAAGTATTGGACCTGCTGCCTTATGTTAAGTCCAATGTTAATGTAAAGCTAGCATAAGTGAGAGTGAAGTCTGCTTATTATGTTATCAGCAGCTCGCTCTCTCTCTCTCTCTTTTTATTCTGTGACCTACCACTGCAGCTCCGTTCGGTCACACATTGTTAAGAATCGATTGAGTTCGGACGAAAAATAAAGCGATTTAAAACGAGTAAAGTGAAGTGCTGTGAATTACTTAGACAGTAGCGAAATTGTGCGAAAAGGTGTCTTTAAAGTAAAAGACCTCCTCAAAACAATTGTGTTCGCAACAACATGCTCGACAATGGATGGCAACGCTGGCACGAACATCACTTGAACCAAACCTTTCAAGTGAAAACACGTGCTAGCGAGCGCTGCTAAAAATGTCCAAACAATTTATGCAAAAGTTTATGTATATATTATATATATTATTTATATATTTATATATTTTTGAAGCAAAAATTAATTGAAAAAAAAATTGCAATTACAGTGGCGCTGTCGTCTTCCGTTGCCATGTTCACTGCTCAAAATTTGCCACCAAATGATGTTTGCGAGCATGTTGGCACTAGTTGGTGGACAAGAAAATTTTGTCTCGACCAGCGGCTCGGCCAACATATTCGACTGTGGATGGGCCACTTAAGGGTGCAGATGCTGGCCGCATTTTTAAGAGTGCAGGATCCGGCAGCGCTACAAAGAGCGTAACATTATTTTTTTTTGTATTGCACTGCGATGCATATTTTTTTTATATAAATTATAAGAAAACCATTTTAAGCTGAGCAACGTAAAAGTTGTCCGGTTAGAGTGTAGACAGGAAGTAATAAAAATAATAGGTAGGAAAAATGTATTAGATTAGCCATATTAAATCATTTTGTCTAAGAATGGGCAAAACAGTTTCAAAAAAAGAGAATCCGCTAAGTTATAGCTTCTCACAGTGGCAAATGTCTCAATTTTTTTAACCAAAAAACGCGTTTTTTTGAATTTTCCACTTTACTTGCCATATTTTTCAAAACATGTAATAAACCTTATATGCCGATTTATAGAATAATAAAAGCCGTATCTAGAAATGCATAAATATGGAAAATCGGCTAAGTTGTGGAAAAGTTATGGTTACTCAAAGATGAGGAAGATATCATTTAATGCTCAAAAATCTGTTTTTGAACATTTTTCAATACTGTGGTCATATTTTTTTAAAATATGGTTCCAAATCAAGTGCTGCAGAGTTTATTATGTACATGTTGATGCCAGAAATCGATTGGGCATAAAAATTCCGATTTTAAAATTTTAACTTTTTTGACATTTTTGCAAGTGGTTAGTATGCAAAAAAATGGGTCAAAAATTAAAACTGAAAGTATTTTGCTGTAAATTCAAAATATGATCAATACCATTGACAGAAATGCAAAAATTTTGAAAAGTAGTTTATTTTTAGCTAATTTATAGGTTCTCAAAGTTGCCTAAGTCTCCATTTTTTTAACAAAAAACACCTTTTTTTAATTTCAACTTTCCTTGCTATATTTTCCAAAACATGTAATAAACCTTTTATACCGATTTAAAGTATAATAAAAGCCGTATCTAGAAATGCATAAATATGGAAAATCGGCTAAGTTGTGGAAAACTTATGGTTCCTCAAAGATTAGGTAGATATAAATTTTTGTTCAAAACGATGATTCTGACCATTTATCACTACTGAGACCATATTTTCTAAAATTTGGGTCAAAATCAAGTGTGGTAAAGTTTTTTATACTCATTTTGATATCAGAACAAATTCTGATTTTAAAATTTTCACTTTTTTGTCATTTTTGCAGGTGGTTAGTATGCAAAAATGGTCAAAAATAGGTCAAAATTTAGAACTGAAAGTATTTTAATTTTTGTCACTTAGATTCAAAATATGTTCAATACCATTGACAGAAATGCAAAAATTTTTAATATCGGTTGATTTTTAGCTTAGTTACGGCTTCTCAAATTTGCCGAAGTCCCAATTTTTTCAAACCAAAAACACGTTTCTTTAAAGTGTTTATTTCTCTTACCATATTATTCAAAACACGTAATAAACCTTATATACCGATTTAAAGAATAATAAAAGCCATATCCACAAATGCAAAAATATGGGAAATAGGCTAAGTTGTGGAAAAGGTATGGTTCATCAAAGATGAGGAAGATATCAATTTTTGTTCAAGTCGATGATTTTGACCATTTATCATTTTTGTGGCCACATTTTCTAAAATATTGTTTCAAATCAAGTGCACACACACTCGCGCACTTGTCTAATACGAACGGTAATCAGCTTACAGTTAGACTGCTTAGCTCGCATCTGCACTTGACGCCAGTCAACTTTCACGGTCACTCGGTCATTGCCCTTCTTCTCATTTGCTTTGCTCCATTTCTTTGACACATAGTAAAGCAAAATGCATGCTGGTGACGCGTCGGCAACGATCAGCTGTGTTGAGCCATCTAATGACATGGCTTTCTTTAAAGCGAAGGCAGAATCTGTTCATAGGCAATTGGTTGCAATGAACAAATTTTGCGATTCCGAGGAGTTTACGCGATTTGACGAATCGGAGTTATCGGTTTGTATCGATACTGTAGAGCTACTGATGTCTCATTTCGAAAGTGCGCAGACCAGCTTAGAGCGCATTAACCTTCTTGAAATGAACTCATTAGCAAGGACGGAATTTCTGGTGACCTATATGGATTTGAAGGCAAAGTTGATGCGAGGCCTTTCCGGACGGCAGAAGCCCCTTGGAGCCAATTCAACGATGATTGCCCGAGATCTTGGATCATCAAAGGCGACGTCGCGATCAACGCGTTTACCCGAGTTGAGGCTGCCGACGTTCTCAGGATCCTATGTTGACTGGCCGGACTTCATCGCGCTTTATAATACAGTCATTGGCAATAATGAGGAGCTGTCGAACGTGGAAAAATTCCAGCATCTTCGCGCATGCTTGACTGGTTCGGCGCTGGACACCATCAGGTCGTTGGATCCATCCGAAGAAAATTATCAAACAGCCATAGAATTACTTATGAGGCGTTTTGATAATAAGCTGCTTCATTTCCAGGCACATGTTCGAGCAAGCA
The DNA here is from genome assembly GCA_018150725.1 of Drosophila quadrilineata. Classification (NCBI taxonomy): domain Eukaryota; kingdom Metazoa; phylum Arthropoda; class Insecta; order Diptera; family Drosophilidae; genus Drosophila; species Drosophila quadrilineata. The sequence goes on along the minus strand of JAECWN010000432.1, from coordinate 97,296 downwards.
AGCTTACGGGAATTAAGCGACAGGCTCAATTCGCACTTACGCGCACTCCGATCTATGGCCAGCAGCGAGCAAATTGCGGAGGGTTTGCTAGTGCATTTGGTGACGTCAAAGCTGGACGTTCAAGCGCAGGAGAAATGGGAGGAAAAATTACAGAGTGATCAGTTGCCTAGCTGGAGTGACATGGCCTCATTTGTGGAGAAACGCAGCCGTATGCTGGAAATCTGGAGATTTCCAAGGGGGTGAAGACCAACAGCAGTTAATTTGCGCCTCAAGTCAGCAAGCGAGGAGCGTATGTATCCTCAACGCCAAGTGCTCCTGCTGCTTCTTTGGCTTGCGGGACATGCCATGCAACGGATCATTCGCTGACAAGGTGTCCGGCATTTTTAGCATTACCTCCCGCATCTAGGCAGAAGGAAGCGATCAGACTGAAGCTCTGTACCAACTGTCTTCGTCCAGGCCACAACCAAGCACAGTGCAAGTCATCGCATTGCAGGCTCTGCTCTAGAAAGCACCACACCTTCCTGCATCTGGACACTGGCACTGCTCCAGCTCCAGCAACAATTTCCTCAGAGACAGCATGCTTGTCAACTGCCCTTCCCACATCTTCATATCATCCCCGTGGATTGTCTCGCAACGATTATGCGCAGCTGAACTTAATTTCTTCGCGCCTCGCAAAGCAGCTGCGACTCAATACATGGCACACCAATGCTGTCATTTCTGGAATTGGAGAGGCACCCCTAGCTGCTGATAAAGCTTTGGAGTTGCGAATCCAATCCTGTGATGGCAGCTTTGCTACTTCCATGACATGCATCGTCACTAACTCCATCACCGATCAGCAGCCTCACTTTGACATTAACAGGGACAACTGGAACATTCCGCAAAATTTGGACCTGGCTGATCCTCACTTTAACAGGAGCCAGCGAGTGGATTTACTCATCGGCGCGGAGTTATTCTTCGATCTGCTATGTGTAGGTAAAGTACGCATGGGGTGTCAGCTACCTATTCTTCAAAAAACGCGTCTTGGCTGGATTGCTTCTGGAGGCCTCTCTTCAGATACATGCAAGCGCACTGCATTGGCGGTTCAGGCGCCGCTCTGCATTGACGAGGAGAAGCAGGACGGATTGTCTGTGGCTCTCAAACGTTTTGGGAGATGGATAGCTGCCTTGGATCGGATGCGCCGCAATCACAGGGGACATCGCTTGTGAGAAGCTGTTTAAGGAAAATTATTTACGACTTCCGTCGGGTCAATATTCCGTAAGATTGCCCATAAGTACGACCGTCAAGGAGCTTGGTGATTCCTATGGTCGTGCTCTACGCCGTTTTAAGTCCCTGGAGCTAAAATTGTTAAGAAACCCGGAGCTAAGAGCGGAATATACCAAATTTCTCCAAGAATATCTGGACTTGGGGCACATGACTCCTACCGTCAGGCAAGATCAGCTGCCGCAATTCTTCTTGCCTCATCACTGTGTTCTGAAATCTGACAGCACGACGACAAAATTACGTGTCGTTTTCGACGGCTCCGCCAAATCCACTTCTGGAGTCTCGCTGAACGACGTGTTATTTGCGTGACCGTCCATACAACCAAGGCTATTTCAAACATTAATACGGTTTCGCTTTTTCAGAGTTGCGCTGTGCGGCGATATTTGCAAAATGTATCGCTGTGTTCGAATGGCCCATCCCGACCATCTACTGCAGTGCATTCTCTGGCGTAGCAGCCCTAATGAGGAGATACAGGTATATACTTTAAATACTGTGACCTATGGGACAAAACCAGCAGCCTTCCTATCAATTCGCACCATGCACCAATTGTCATATGATGAAGAAGATGACCTGCCACTCGCGGCTAAGATTGTGCGCCGTGATTTTTATGTGGACGACCTAATATATGGTGGTAACACAATAGAGGAAGCGCGTCAAATCAGGCTTGAGGTGAAGGAGCTTTTGCGTAGAGGCCATTTTCCATTGCGAAAATGGTGCTCTAACGAGCCGGCGGTTCTAGATGGAGAATCATCAGAGGATCAAGAGAAGCTCGTGAAGTTCACCGATGGCACTGACATCACCAAGGCGTTAGGATTGGTTTGGGACACCACCTCGGACAACTTGCTGTTTCGGCTAACTCAGGCATTCAGTGAGAGGCCATCAACCAAGAGAGCCATTTTGTCTGCTATCTCCAAGCTCTATGATCCGCTTGGGCTGATTGGACCAATTGTAACCCGGCTCAAGATTTTTATGCAAGCCTTGTGGAAGGACTGCTTGGATTGGGACGAGAGTCTGCCGCAATCCCTACATTCTTCATGGCTCGAGCATATATCTCAAATGTCAGCGGTCCCTCTCCTGAAGTTTCCGCGATATACTCTAGAGCCCGACGCATCATACCAGATGCATGCTTTTTGCGACGCTAGTATGGCAGCCTATGGAGCGTGCATTTATATCAGATCGGAAAGGAAGGACTGTTATTCGTCGCATCTGATATGCTCCAAATCGCGCGTCGCACCTGTGAAGACCATCACTATTCCGAAGCTGGAGTTGTCTGCAGCGCACTTGCTCTCAGAATTGCTCTGCAATATAGCGGAAATATTTCCATTTAAATGCACGATATACTGCTGGACCGACTCAACTATTGTATTGGATCAGGATCGCTGACTGTGGAGGACATTAAAGCTGGAACATATATACTCCTCAAAGGAATCTAGAGGGTCAGATTTCATAGTGAATACCACGAACTACAAGCCCATGGAGTCCTTAAATCTAAAAGCGAGCTAGCATCTTTCGACCCGTTTCTGTGCCCAGCCGGGCTGATTCGAATTGGTGGCAGGCTGCAAAACTCTCAGCTGGACTATGACGCAAGGCATCCTATCATCTTGCCAAAGGCTCACCCGGTCAGTGCCGCTATCATTACATGGTTCCATTTGAAATTTCTACACGCTGGGCCACAAAGCCTGCTGGCTGCTCTTCGGCAGAAATTCTGGCCAATTGGAGGACGCAAATATGTATCATCAGTTATTGGGAAGTGCGTACGATGTATACGACTGAGGCCAAGGATCGTCGAGCACATCATGGCGCCTTTACCTGCGGATCGTGTTCAGCCAAGTCGACCATTCGCAGTAACTGGGGTGGATTTCAGCGGCCCTTTCTACTGCAAGCCTGAAGTGCGAAACAGAGCTCTGGTCAAAACATACATCGCTGTGTTCGTCTGCTTTGCCACTAAAGCATGCCACTTGGAGGTGGTGAGGACCTATCAGCTGCGGCATTCATCGCGGCATTTAAGAGATTCATCAGCACCAGAGGCACCCCGCGCACCATTTGAACTGATAATGCCACCAACTTCGTCGGAGCTAAAAACGAAATGGCGGAGCTAAGAAACCTATTCCTCAATGAGCCAGGATGCAGTGACATATCACAGGCATGCTTGTCAATTGGTGTAGATTGGAAATTCGTTCCACCGCGTTCCCCGCACTTCGGTGGATTATGGGAAGCCGCTGTAAAGGCCGCTAAGTACCACTTTCATCGAGTGGTCGGAAATCAAACTCTCCTTCCACGAGCTGCGCACGTTGGTTTGTGAAATTTCGGCCATGCTGAACTCACGTCCGTTATGTCCCATTTCAGAGAACCCGGATGACCTGGATGTGCTGACTCCAGCTCATTTTCTTATTGGGTCCTCCTTTGCAGGCATAGACGAGCCATGTCTAACTCACCTGAACATGGGCAGCCTGAACCGCTGGCAGCGGGTCTCTCACATGCGACAAACTTTCTGGCGAAAATGGAGCATGAGCTATTTGTCGCTGTTACAGGAGAGAGGCAAATGGCAATATGCGAAATCCCTGGCGATCAACACCATAGTGCTCTTGAAGGATGACAACTTGCCTCCGCTACAATGGCGCCTTGGTCGAGTTGAAAGCACCATCCCCGGCTCTGACGGTACTGTGCGCGAAGCCATGATTCGCACAGCCAATGGATTGGTCAAGCGCGCATGCAGCAAGATTGCAATTCTGCTTCCAAGTGAAGCAACTGTTGATTCAGCGTCGCCTCCCAACGGGGGAACATGTTGGAAGCAGAATGCTCCAAATCTTAAGTATTGGACCTGCTGCCTTATGTTAAGTCCAATGTTAATGTAAAGCTAGCATAAGTGAGAGTGAAGTCTGCTTATTATGTTATCAGCAGCTCGCTCTCTCTCTCTCTCTCTTTTATTCTGTGACCTACCACTGCAGCTCCGTTCGGTCACACATTGTTAAGAATCGATTGAGTTCGGACGAAAAATAAAGCGATTTAAAACGAGTAAAGTGAAGTGCTGTGAATTACTTAGACAGTAGCGAAATTGTGCGAAAAGGTGTCTTTAAAGTAAAAGACCTCCTCAAAACAATTGTGTTCGCAACAACATGCTCGACAATGGATGGCAACGCTGGCACGAACATCACTTGAACCAAACCTTTCAAGTGAAAACACGTGCTAGCGAGCGCTGCTAAAAATGTCCAAACAATTTATGCAAAAGTTTATGTATATATTATATATATTATTTATATATTTATATATTTTTTGAAGCAAAATTAATTAAAAAAAAAAATGCAGTTACAGTGGCGCTGTCGTCTTCCGTTGCCATGTTCACTGCTCAAAATTTGCCACCAAATGATGTTTGCGAGCATGTTGGCACTTTGTCTCGACGAGCGGCTCGGCCAACATGTTCGACTGTGGATGGGCCACTTAAGGGTGAGATGCTGGCCGCATTTTTAAGAGTGCAGGATCCGGCAGCGCTACAAAGAGCGTAACATTATTTTTTTTGTATTGCACTGCGATGCATATTTTTTTATATAAATTATAAGAAAACCATTTTAAGCTGAGCAACGTAAAAGTTGTCCGGTTAGAGGTAGACAGGAAGTAATAAAAATAATAGGTAGGAAAATGTATTAGATTAGCCATATTAAATCATTTTGTCTAAGAATGGGCAAAACAGTTTCAAAAAAAGAGAATCCGCTAAGTTATAGCTTCTCACAGTGGCAAATGTCTCAATTTTTTTAACCAAAAACGCGTTTTTTGAATTTTCCACTTTTACTTGCCATATTTTTCAAAACATGTAATAAACCTTATATGCCGATTTATAGAATAATAAAAGCCGTATCTAGAAATGCATAAATATGGAAAATCGGCTAAGTTGTGGAAAAGTTATGGTTACTCAAAGATGAGGAAGATATCATTTAATGCTCAAAAATCTGTTTTGAACATTTTTTCAATAACTGTGGTCATATTTTTTTAAAATATGGTTCCAAATCAAGTGCTGCAGAGTTTATTATGTACATGTTGATGCCAGAAATCGATTGGGCATAAAAATTCCGATTTTAAAATTTTAACTTTTTTGACATTTTTGCAAGTGGTTAGTATGCAAAAAAATGGGTCAAAAATTAAAACTGAAAGTATTTTGCTGTAAATTCAAAATATGATCAATACCATTGAGAGAAATGCAAAAATTTTGAAAAGTAGTTTATTTTTAGCTAATTTATGGGTTCTCAAAGTTGCCTAAGTCTCCATTTTTTTTAACAAAAAACACCTTTTTTTAATTTCAACTTTCCTTGCCATATTTTCCAAAACATGTAATAAACCTTTTATACCGATTTAAAGTATAATAAAAGCCGTATCTAGAAATGCATAAATATGGAAAATCGGCTAAGTTGTGGAAAACTTATGGTTCCTCAAAGATTAGGTAGATATAAATTTTTGTTCAAAACGATGATTCTGACCATTTATCACTACTGAGACCATATTTTCTAAAATTTGGGTCAAAATCAAGTGTGGTAAAGTTTTTTATACTCATTTTGATATCAGAACAAATTCTGATTTTAAAATTTTCACTTTTTTATCATTTTTGCAGGTGGTTAGTATGCAAAAATGGTCAAAAATAGGTCAAAATTTAGAACTGAAAGTATTTTAATTTTTGTCACTTAGATTCAAAATATGTTCAATACCATTGACAGAAATGCAAAAATTTTTAATATCGGTTGATTTTTAGCTTAGTTACGGCTTCTCAAATTTGCCGAAGTCCCAATTTTTCAAACCAAAAACACGTTTCTTTAAAGTGTTTATTTCTCTTACCATATTATTCAAAACACGTAATAAACCTTATATACCGATTTAAAGAATAATAAAAGCCATATCCACAAATGCAAAAATATGGGAAATAGGCTAAGTTGTGGAAAAGGTATGGTTCATCAAAGATGAGGAAGATATCAATTTTTGTTCAAGTCGATGATTTTGACCATTTATCATTTTTGTGGCCACATTTTCTAAAATATTGTTTCAAATCAAGTGCCTTAAAGTTTTTTATACTGATTTTGATTTATACACACATACTCACAAACTCACTCTCACGCACGCGCACACACACTCGCGCACTTGTCTAATACGAACGGTAATCAGCTTACAGTTAGACTGCTTAGCTCGCATCTGCACTTGACGCCAGTCAACTTTCACGGTCACTCGGTCATTGCCCTTCTTCTCATTTGCTTTGCTCCATTTCTTTGACACATAGTAAAGCAAAATGCATGCTGGTGACGCGTCGGCAACGATCAGCTGTGTTGAGCCATCTAATGACATGGCTTTCTTTAAAGCGAAGGCAGAATCTGTTCATAGGCAATTGGTTGCAATGAACAAATTTTGCGATTCCGAGGAGTTTACGCGATTTGACGAATCGGAGTTATCGGTTTGTATCGATACTGTAGAGCTACTGATGTCTCATTTCGAAAGTGCGCAGACCAGCTTAGAGCGCATTAACCTTCTTGAAATGAACTCATTAGCAAGGACGGAATTTCTGGTGACCTATATGGATTTGAAGGCAAAGTTGATGCGAGGCCTTTCCGGACGGCAGAAGCCCCTTGGAGCCAATTCAACGATGATTGCCCGAGATCTTGGATCATCAAAGGCGACGTCGCGATCAACGCGTTTACCCGAGTTGAGGCTGCCGACGTTCTCAGGATCCTATGTTGACTGGCCGGACTTCATCGCGCTTTATAATACAGTCATTGGCAATAATGAGGAGCTGTCGAACGTGGAAAAATTCCAGCATCTTCGCGCATGCTTGACTGGTTCGGCGCTGGACACCATCAGGTCGTTGAATCCATCCGAAGAAAATTATCAAACAGCCATAGAATTACTTATGAGGCGTTTTGATAATAAGCTGCTTCATTTCCAGGCACATGTTCGAGCAAAAGCTTACGGGAATTAAGCGACAGGCTCAATTCGCACTTACGCGCACTCCGATCTATGGCCAGCAGCGAGCAAATTGCGGAGGGTTTGCTAGTGCATTTGGTGACGTCAAAGCTGGACGTTCAAGCGCAGGAGAAATGGGAGGAAAAATTACAGAGTGATCAGTTGCCTAGCTGGAGTGACATGGCCTCATTTGTGGAGAAACGCAGCCGTATGCTGGAAATCTGGAGATTTCCAAGGGGGTGAAGACCAACAGCAGTTAATTTGCGCCTCAAGTCAGCAAGCGAGGAGCGTATGTATCCTCAACGCCAAGTGCTCCTGCTGCTTCTTTGGCTTGCGGGACATGCCATGCAACGGATCATTCGCTGACAAGGTGTCCGGCATTTTTAGCATTACCTCCCGCATCTAGGCAGAAGGAAGCGATCAGACTGAAGCTCTGTACCAACTGTCTTCGTCCAGGCCACAACCAAGCACAGTGCAAGTCATCGCATTGCAGGCTCTGCTCTAGAAAGCACCACACCTTCCTGCATCTGGACACTGGCACTGCTCCAGCTCCAGCAACAATTTCCTCAGAGACAGCATGCTTGTCAACTGCCCTTCCCACATCTTCATATCATCCCCGTGGATTGTCTCATAACGATTATGGCAGCTGAACTTCATTTCTTCGCGCCTCGCAAAGCAGCTGCGACTCAATACATGGCACACCAATGCTGTCATTTCTGGAATTGGAGAGGCACCCCTAGCTGCTGATAAAGCTTTGGAGTTGCGAATCCAATCCTGTGATGGCAGCTTTGCTACTTCCATGACATGCATCGTCACTAACTCCATCACCGATCAGCAGCCTCACTTTGACATTAACAGGGACAACTGGAACATTCCGCAAAATTTGGACCTGGCTGATCCTCACTTTAACAGGAGCCAGCGAGTGGATTTACTCATCGGCGCGGAGTTATTCTTCGATCTGCTATGTGTAGGTAAAGTACGCAAGGGGTGTCAGCTACCTATTCTTCAAAAACGCGTCTTGGCTGGATTGCTTCTGGAGGCCTCTCTTCAGATACATGCAAGCGCACTGCATTAGCGGTTCAGGCGCCGCTCTGCATTGACGAGGAGAAGCAGGACGGATTGTCTGTGGCTCTCAAACGTTTTGGGAGATGGATAGCTGCCTTGGATCGGATGCGCCGCAATCACAGGGGGACATCGCTTGTGAGAAGCTGTTTAAGGAAAATTATTTACGACTTCCGTCGGGTCAATATTCCGTAAGATTGCCCATAAGTACGACCGTCAAGGAGCTTGGTGATTCCTATGGTCGTGCTCTACGCCGTTTTAAGTCCCTGGAGCTAAAATTGTTAAGAAACCCGGAGCTAAGAGCGGAATATACCAAATTTCTCCAAGAATATCTGGACTTGGGGCACATGACTCCTACCGTCAGGCAAGATCAGCTGCCGCAATTCTTCTTGCCTCATCACTGTGTTCTGAAATCTGACAGCACGACGACAAAATTACGTGTCGTTTTCGACGGCTCCGCCAAATCCACTTCTGGAGTCTCGCTGAACGACGTGTTATTTGCGTGACCGTCCATACAACCAAGGCTATTTCAAACATTAATACGGTTTCGCTTTTTCAGAGTTGCGCTGTGCGGCGATATTTGCAAAATGTATCGCTGTGTTCGAATGGCCCATCCCGACCATCTACTGCAGTGCATTCTCTGGCGTAGCAGCCCTAATGAGGAGATACAGGTATATACTTTAAATACTGTGACCTATGGGATAAAACCAGCAGCCTTCCTATCAATTCGCACCATGCACCAATTGTCATATGATGAAGAAGATGACCTGCCACTCGCGGCTAAGATTGTGCGCCGTGATTTTTATGTGGACGACCTAATATATGGTGGTAACACAATAGAGGAAGCGCGTCAAATCAGGCTTGAGGTGAAGGAGCTTTTGCGTAGAGGCCATTTTCCATTGCGAAAATGGTGCTCTAACGAGCCGGCGGTTCTAGATGGAGAATCATCAGAGGATCAAGAGAAGCTCGTGAAGTTCACCGATGGCACTGACATCACCAAGGCGTTAGGATTGGTTTGGGACACCACCTCGGACAACTTGCTGTTTCGGCTAACTCAGGCATTCAGTGAGAGGCCATCAACCAAGAGAGCCATTTGGTCTGCTATCTCCAAGCTCTATGATCCGCTTGGGCTGATTGGACCAATTGTAACCCGGCTCAAGATTTTTATGCAAGCCTTGTGGAAGGACTGCTTGGATTGGGACGAGAGTCTGCCGCAATCCCTACTGTAGTGTTGCCAAAATTAATTTATTCATTATTAAAACAACATACGTGTTGTTTCCTTGGTGTCTCTTTATTCATTGTTTTTTCGTTCTTTTCTACAGTTCTGAATGCGCGCTACGCTGCCCGTTCTGCCGGCAGCGGAGCAGCTGCATTCATTTTCTCTTAAATGTTTATGCTTACGTGCTATGTTAAAAGAGAGCGTGTATGTCACATGAGCATACACGCTGAGAGAGTCTTACGTACATATGTGTTTTGCAGCAGCGGTCAGCGTGGGAATGCTGATTCTGACCAATTCATAAGTGGGCGATCATATTTCGCGCTCACTTTGAATTGATTCAATTATTTGTTTATAATGCAACAATGTGTTGCTGCTGGCAAAGTATTGGGTACAGTGGACCCTCGCTACGTGCAACATATGTGCATATTACTTCTCCCTCCTTTTGAAAAATAACGTAATCAAGTGAAGTTATTTTCATGTACTTTTTTTTTTTTGAATTGTATCTTAATAATATATATGTGTTTTTTTTTTTAATATTAATGTGTTATTTAATGTGTTTCTAATATTAATGAATTAAAGTGATTTATGGTATTGAGTTTTAATGAATAAAGTAAATAAAAATTATTTATTTATTTATTTTTTTTTGAAATTATTAACATTTGTTTATATCTAAGTTTTTTTTTTTTATATATATTTTTTTTTATAAAGTCATTCAAATTCAAATATATCTATGTTTTTAATTTGTTTCGTTTTTTTTTATTAGCCTATCTTTATGAACTAATTGTTTTTTATTTTTATTCCCCGTTATTACTACATTATCTCTATCTTCTATTTTTACTACGCTATAGGGCCCTGTGTATTGAAAATCTAACTTATGACCTACTTCGTTACGTAGGAATACCTTATCTCCTATACATAAATCTGTGTCATTAGTTTTCCTATCATAAAGTATTTTATTCTTATACTTATTCTGTTCGAGCATGCTTCTTGCTCTTTTATAGGCTACTTCTAACCTATATTTACTTTCCTTAGCATAATCATCTATATTATATAAAGGATTTATATCCTCTTTGCTATTGAAATGTTTTGGTAAATTGTTTGTTTTACAAAAACTAACTCATATGGACAATAATTATGTGCCATTGAGGGGGTCGTGTTGAAACAGTATACGAAATATTGGATCCATACATCCCAATCAGTTTTATCAACCGATATATATGAACGTATGTATTCATTGAAAGTTCTGTGACTTCTTTCGACTGTTCCAACTGTCTGGTGGTGATGTGCAGTTGATGTTATGTTAGTTATTTTTAAATATCTGCACAGGTCATTTATTATGGAATTTTTGTATTCTTTCCCATGTCCGTAATGAACGTCTTCATTGGACCGTACTTTAGAATAAAATTCTCAAAAATCGCCTTTGCTACTGTGTTAGCATTTTTGTTTGGAATTGGAATTGCGACTAGATATTTAGTCAGATCACAAATTAATGTGACTGCGTATTCATTTCCATTTTCAGACCTGGGTAGTGGACCAATGGTGTCCACTATAACCCTGTCGAAAGCATAATTTGGCGTTTCAGTTATTGTTAAAGGAGTTTTTATTTTTCTTGTCACTTTTGATTTTTGACATTTTGGACATTTTCGTATGTATTCGGTAATATCTCGAGTCATACCTTTCCAATAATAATGTCTTTTGACCTTGGCCAAGGTTTTGAAATGCCTGTGTGACCTCCTTGAATTGGATCGTCATGGAATGTAGACAATAGAGCTTCTTTTTCTTTTATTGTTTCTATTTTGGTCACCGGGTTGAGTAGCGCTACTCTCAATGAATTTAATATTTTATTGCCCATTTTTTTGAAATTATCCATTGAAACTTGTTCAAAGATATTTTCCCACGGTGCCACTTTGAGTTGGCTGATTTTATTTATACCGGCTTGTATTTCAAGCCTTTGGAAAAATTGACCTAAATCAAGAGTTCCATTGGTATATATATCGCTAACATCATATCTTGCAGTAATTTTCTTACCATGTTTAAAAAAACATAGCATATTTTTTACATGCAAGGTCACTACTTTACGTACTTCGTCATTGTTAATGACTTCATATACGTTGGGCTTTGAAGCTTTTTCTATAGATTGCCTTGGCAATTCTATTTTTTCATTTCCTGCGCAGGAATTTTGTCTACTTTGATACCTGGTAGTGACTTTCAGGATTGATACAGTTATTTGCTGTAGCTGTTGAATGGTTATTCTTGATAACGCATCCGCTACAAAATTGTCTTTACCCTTCAGATATTCTACTGTAAAATTATACTCCTCTAATTCAAGTCTCATACGCGTTAGTTTTGAACTTGGATTTGTCATTGAGAACAAGTATGTTAACGGTCTGTGATCTGTTTTGACAGTGAAGTGTCTACCATAAATATATGGTCTGAAGTAAGTTATTGCCCAATGAATTGCTGCCAATTCTTGTTCTGTTGTACTTTTATTACTTTCACCCTTAGTAAACGATCTTGATGCATAAGCAACTGGAAGTTGGAGTCCATTTTTGTTTTGAGTTAAAACTGCTCCACATGCTTGTTTACTGGCATCTGTTATTATGCAAAATTCTTTGCTAAAATCTGGGTATTGTAATAAATTCGGATTTATTAGTGCCGATTTGAGATGATCGAATGCGTGCTGACAATCAGCTGTCCATTCGAATTTTACATTCTTTTTACATAATCTAGTTATGTGACGAGCATAGTCGGCAAAATTATTGATGAAACGTCTATAGTAGTTGCAGAATGCAACGAATCGTCTAGCGCTGTCCGCATCATGTGGGACTGGGTAATTTTTGATGACGTCGTATTTTTTGTCGTCAGGCAAGATTCCTTTGTCTGTGCATTTGTGTTCCAAAAATGTGTCTTCATGCATGAAAAATGAACATTTTTCAGGATGTAATTTAAGATTGTATTTCCTACATTTCTTAAAAACATCAGTTAAGTTTTTGAGCATATGTGTTTCGGAACAACCAATGACTATTAAATCATCCATATAAAGGAAAGCTTGAGAAGGTTCTAATCCGAAAATGCTATAGTCATCATTCTCTGGAAAGAATTTGGCGCTATTTTTAAACCGAATGGCAATCGCGTGAAGCGATACGAGCCATTGTTTGTTGAGAAAGACGTTATATCTCTTGAACTTTTTTCGAGTCCAATTTGATGAAATCCTGACATTAAATGAAGACATGAAAAGTATTTTGCTCTTCCTAGTTGATCCAAGATGTCATCAATTCTAGGGAGCGGGAATTTATCCGACAACAGTTTTTTATTAATTTGACGATAGTCAATTACTAATCGCCATTTTTTCTTATCAGATCCCGGGAGGGATTTTTTCGGAACTAACAAAAGTGGGCTGTTATAAGGCGATACAGACGGTTCGACTATTTTATTGTCGATTAATTTTTGTACTTGGACTTGTATCTCATCTACTTGACTTTGAGGGTTTCGGTAATTTTTTATATAAACTGGGTCATCATCCTTTAATCTTAGCTTTTGTTTATAAAAGTTGTTGGTACTGATCGATTCGGTTTCGAGTCCGAATACGTCGCTAAAATTTGTGCATAAATTAGTCAATTCTTTTTTAAATTGTGGTGGAAAATTTTTAGCTAATTGAGATAAGACAGATTTTTCTCTATTTTCTTGGTTCATTGCATTTTTAGTTGTTGCAATTGTGTTTGCAACGTAGATACCTTTTTTATTTCCTGGTTTGGGATTAATACACTATCATCAACTGATGATATGTGAATTTTTCTGACTACTTGGGATCTTGCTGGTAGAACAATTGAATTATTACCAGAACTGTATGTTATTGGAACATAAATTGGAAAATTTAAATTATTCGGTCTCATTATGAGCCAATCTTCATTCGGTTTGAAATCTAACTGGCTATTGAATTTCTTAATGAAGTCAATGCCTATTATTCCGTCACAAGGTATTGCGAAGTGTAAGTCTACTAAATGAAAATCGTGTGGAATTATGTATTTGTCTGTCTGTATCTCTATTGAAATCAGTCCTTTAGACTGTATTAGGTCTTGTCCTATGCCTTGAATATTTATTTTCTTATTTATTTGGATATCATGAAAGATATCAGAATTTTCCTTTAGCAGAGATATGTCTGCACCGGTATCTATTAAAAATACAAGTTTTTTATTTGTCTTTATATTAAAAAATTCTACAAAAATATTTAAACTAAGATTGATGGTATGAAACGCATAATTTCCTACTGTTGAACATCTGAGGGTTGTTGGGAGTTTCCCTGATTGTTCTGGGCTACTCTGACATTGCTTGTGTTTTTGTTTTTATTGTTATTGTATCGACCTCGGCTGGAATTGTTGTTTCCGTTGCCTCGGCCTCTACGGTGATTGTAGTTATTATTTCCTCTGTATTGGAAGTTTCCATTGCCTCTACCACGATAGTTACCACGATTGTTACTACCACGGTAGTTGTTATTCCCATTATAAAAGAAAACTGTATTAGAATTGCCGGTCATTTCTGTACTGCAATGTATATATTTTTCCATTGCATCATTGAATGTATTAAATGTACCTGCTGTTAAGATCATTTTTAGTGACTCATTGGCACAATTTTTGATCATTGCCGATATCGACTCTTTTGTCGCGAATTTGTCGGCATTGTCGGCGTCTAATCCACCGTCTATGTAAGCTGCTTCTAACTGCTTACGCATATTGTCTATTTCCGTTGCGTATTGGGATGCGGTCTTGCCTTTCTGTTGGGCATTCATTAACTTTGCTTTAATGACGTCTGGTGATACGCCTTTTACGTTTGCTTGCAATATGTTAATTATTGCTTGTATGGACGTCGCATGCTCTACTTTATACGTCAGTGGGCCAATAATTTTGGTCTTGATGACCTCTACGGCTAAAGCTTCCTGATCTCCTTTAGTCAAATCTGTTAACTTTAATGCTGTCACAAACCTGTTTAGATGGAGTTTCTTACCATCGAATTCAGGTATTGTGGCAGATACCTGTTTAAGGTATGCTCTCTGAGCTTCTACTGTATTGGCCATGTTTATTATAGCTGGTTGTGGTTTATTATACTTTATTTCATCTATTGATTCTATATCGCTTTCGAAATCTAGATCCTCTTGCGGTTGTGACTCGTCTAGGTCTATTAGCTGATTCTCGTCGAATTCCGCTATTTTGGTTATATCCGATGGGACTTCTATTATAATGCTATGTCTAACACTAGTATTATATAGTCTTTTACCGAATGAATTAAGAAGCATTGGGCTTTATGTTCTTCGGTAAGTTTGTGTTTGTTTTTAAGTATCAAGGTTTGTAACGCGTTATATTGTGTTATCAATACCTTTATGTGGAAAATTAGCGTCTGAGTTTTTATCAGCGCGTTTTTGTTGATGCATTTATATGACTTGTCAAAAGCATCTCTAATATTGTTTATGGTTGTTACTAAATTTAACCATTCCATGTATGTACATATTAGCGATGTAGTCGCACCTGTACCCCTATGGTGTTACTGGGTATGGACTGTACTAAGCTATGTGTTATAAAATTATTTAATTTTATTTTTTTTTTCTATTTATGTAGTTTTAACATTAAAATTGTGCATTCGCCCAGTATTGGACTAGTTTCTCGTACTTTCTTTATAGATACATACGGCAATGTATTCAAAATTATTGCTTTGATTGTATTATCGAAATACAGAAGGGGGCTGAACATATGGTTATATGTTTCCATATATTCATATTCGAATTCATACAAAGATATATAAGTCTTGTGCTTGTGCAGAATACTAAGTGCACGAATTCGAAAATCAGGGTCGTTAACTAGAACTTGGTTTAGATATGACTCTGTTTGTATTTCTGTCATTTTTCTTCTATTTTCTTTTTTTACTTTATCTAGATCATTGGCTCTACTCATGTAAGTCTTTCTCAATGATCTTTTGTGCAGCAGATATATCTTTAGTGCAAGATTGATTGCTGATATTATTACTAAAATCAAAAGTAGCACATACAGTGAATCTAAATGTGGGGTTGTGTCCACGACCTCTACTGTATTTACCACATTTGCGGTGTTATCGTCTGCTTTCGACTTTGTTCCGCCCATAATTAGAAACTTTTTTTTTTATTTCAGTTAAAGACATAGATATATCTTGAATAAGTTTTCATTTAGAACTGTTGTTATTTTCAGATTCATCAAAACTCTATATCATTTCCCTATTTAATGAATGATTTCATTATACTCAGTTTACATAAATGGCAATTTGCAATTTTACAATATTTTACTTATATTAAGTTTAGTACTGAGTATAATGTGTTAGTAATGGAAATGAAATTCTAATAGTTAGTATATTTGTGTTGCAGCGGGAACCGCATTGGCAACATTAATAATATTTTGGCGGTTGGAGCTATGGCGTTTAACGCAGCTCGCCGCTTTACTTCGCACCGCGAAGTTGTAGGTTGACAGCTGCAAGGCGCTCTTTGTAGCGCTGTCGGTCTTCTTCGTTGGCTGCCGTCTTCAGCAGTTCAATGTTTAACCGTCTTGCGCTTAGTAATTTTATTCGTTGACCACCTCGCTTCTTTTTTGGTGGTTTTTCCCTCGCCGCTGTCCGTGCCTTGTACTCCTCTATTGTCAAGGGCTTTGGTCCCGCGGTTGGATCTACCTCTATTGCCTCTCTAAGGCTTGGTAAATCCCTTTGCTCGATAGGAGCAGGGTATTCGAAGGTCGGCTTGGCGGTCATTCATTAGCTTTCTTGCTTCTCAAGGTTTTCATGTGCTAGACGATGCCGGTGCTGGTTCAGGTTTAATGTGCTCTTCACTGTAGATTTTTATTTTATTTTATTTTGTGTCGTTGAATTTGCAAGATGTTTTTCACTTTGTTTCATTTCACTCAAAATGCTTTTGTATGTAGTATAGTATTTTAATTGATGTAAACTTTTACATTATGTACTATGTTATATATATTTTATTTATGTACTACACTTTTATTTATTTTATACATTTCATGCGATTCTTATTTATGATCAACAGTTGTTGTTGACGTCACTGTAGTTGTTTTGTAACTTGTTATTGTAAGGCACTTTGAGAATTTTATAAGATTAATTTATCCGAAGAGCCTTAGCTCTTTGTCACGGTCGCCATGTAGTGTTGCCAAAATTAATTTATTCATTATTAAAACAACATACGTGTTGTTTCCTTGGTGTCTCTTTATTCATTGTTTTTTCGTTCTTTTCTACAGTTCTGAATGCGCGCTACGCTGCCCGTTCTGCCGGCAGCGGAGCAGCTGCATTCATTTTCTCTTAAATGTTTATGCTTACGTGCTATGTTAAAAGAGAGCGTGTATGTCACATGAGCATACACGCTGAGAGAGTCTTACGTACATATGTGTTTTGCAGTAGCGGTCAGCGTGGGAATGCTGACTCAGACCAATTCATAAGTGGGCGATCATATTTCGCGCTCACTTTGAATTGATTCAATTATTTGTTTATAATGCAACAATGTGTTGCTGCTGGCAAGTATTGGGTACAGTGGACCCTCGCTACGTGCAACATATGTGCATATTACACTACATTCTTCATGGCTCGAGCATATATCTCAAATGTCAGCGGTCCCTCTCCTGAAGTTTCCGCGATATACTCTAGAGCCCGACGCATCATACCAGATGCATGCTTTTTGCGACGCTAGTATGGCAGCCTATGGAGCGTGCATTTATATCAGATCGGAAAGGAAGGACTGTTATTCGTCGCATCTGATATGCTCCAAATCGCGCGTCGCACCTGTGAAGACCATCACTATTCCGAAGCTGGAGTTGTCTGCAGCGCACTTGCTCTCAGAATTGCTCTGCAATATAGCGGAAATATTTCCATTTAAATGCACGATATACTGCTGGACCGACTCAACTATTGTATTGGCCTGGATACGAGATAGCCCTTCTAATTACAATGTTTTTGTCTCCAACAGAATCTCCCAAATACAGGAGCGTACTGATGGAATGATCTGGCGACATATTCCGACATCCCAGAACCCGGCTGATATTCTCTCCAGAGGCTGCACACCTATGGAGTTAATTCAGTCCCCGTTATGGCTTCATGGTCCTAGTTTTTGGCAGATAAGGAGGAGAACTGGCCTGCTTCCGCCCCGAATCTCCCGGAAGTCCCTGAGCGGCGCCGTGCTGTATTGGCTGCCTGTCACGAATTGGACATCTCGTACAGCTGCAAGTTCCAAAACGCATTCAACCGGTTGCAGCGGGTGTTTGCATACGTTTGGCGGTTATTGCAGCTCCGACCGCTCCGTTCATCAGGATCGCTGACTGTGGAGGACATTAAAGCTGGAACATATATACTCCTCAAAGGAATCCAGAGGGTCAGATTTCATAGTGAATACCACGAACTACAAGCCCATGGAGTCCTTAAATCTAAAGGCGAGCTAGCATCTTTCGACCCGTTTCTGTGCCCAGCCGGGCTGATTCGAATTGGTGGCAGGCTGCAAAACTCTCAGCTGGACTATGACGCAAGGCATCCTATCATCTTGCCAAAGGCTCACCCGGTCAGTGCCGCTATCATTACATGGTTCCATTTGAAATTTCTACACGCTGGGCCACAAAGCCTGCTGGCTGCTCTTCGGCAGAAATTCTGGCCAATTGAGGACGCAAATATGTATCATCAGTTATTGGGAAGTGCGTACGATGTATACGACTGAGGCCAAGGATCGTCGAGCACATCATGGCGCCTTTACCTGCGGATCGTGTTCAGCCAAGTCGACCATTCGCAGTAACTGGGGTGGATTTCTGCGGCCCTTTCTACTGCAAGCCTGAAGTGCGAAACAGAGCTCTGGTCAAAACATACATCGCTGTGTTCGTCTGCTTTGCCACTAAAGCATGCCACTTGGAGGTGGTGAGGACCTATCAGCTGCGGCATTCATCGCGGCATTTAAGAGATTCATCAGCACCAGAGGCACCCCGCGCACCATTTGAACTGATAATGCCACCAACTTCGTCGGAGCTAAAAACGAAATGGCGGAGCTAAGAAACCTATTCCTCAATGAGCCAGGATGCAGTGACATATCACAGGCATGCTTGTCAATTGGTGTAGATTGGAAATTCATTCCACCGCGTTCCCCGCACTTCGGTGGATTATGGGAAGCCGCTGTAAAGGCAGCTAAGTACCACTTTCATCGAGTGGTCGGAAATCATACACTCTCCTTCCACGAGCTGCGCACGTTGGTTTGTGAAATTTCGGCCATGCTGAACTCACGTCCGTTATGTCCCATTTCAGAGAACCCGGATGACCTGGATGTGCTGACTCCAGCTCATTTTCTTATTGGGTCCTCCTTTGCAGGCATAGACGAGCCATGTCTAACTCACCTGAACATGGGCAGCCTGAACCGCTGGCAGCGGGTCTCTCACATGCGACAAACTTTCTGGCGAAAATGGAGCATGAGCTATTTGTCGCTGTTACAGGAGAGAGGCAAATGGCAATATGCGAAATCCAATCTGGCGATCAACACCATAGTGCTCTTGAAGGATGACAACTTGCCTCCGCTACAATGGCGCCTTGGTCGAGTTGAAAGCACCATCCCCGGCTCTGACGGTACTGTGCGCGTAGCCATGATTCGCACAGCCAATGGATTGGTCAAGCGCGCATGCAGCAAGATTGCAATTCTGCTTCCAAGTGAAGCAACTGTTGATTCAGCGTCGCCTCCCAACGGGGGAACATGTTGGAAGCAGAATGCTCCAAATCTTAAGTATTGGACCTGCTGCCTTATGTTAAGTCCAATGTTAATGTAAAGCTAGCATAAGTGAGAGTGAAGTCTGCTTATTATGTTATCAGCAGCTCGCTCTCTCTCTCTCTCTCTCTCTTTTTATTCTGTGACCTACCACTGCAGCTCCGTTCGGTCACACATTGTTAAGAAGCGATTGAGTTCGGACGAAAAATAAAGCGATTTAAAACGAGTAAAGTGAAGTGCTGTGAATTACTTAGACAGTAGCGAAATTGTGCGAAAAGGTGTCTTTAAAGTAAAAGACCTCCTCAAAACAATTGTGTTCGCAACAACATGCTCGACAATGGATGGCAACGCTGGCACGAACATCACTTGAACCAAACCTTTCAAGTGAAAACACGTGCTAGCGAGCGCTGCTAAAAATGTCCAAACAATTTATGCAAAAGTTTATGTATATATTATATATATTATTTATATATTTATATATTTTTGAAGCAAAAATTAATTGAAAAAAAAATTGCAATTACAGTGGCGCTGTCGTCTTCCGTTGCCATGTTCACTGCTCAAAATTTGCCACCAAATGATGTTTGCGAGCATGTTGGCACTAGTTGGTGGACAAGAAAATTTTGTCTCGACCAGCGGCTCGGCCAACAAGTTCGACTGTGGATGGGCCACTTAAGGGTGCAGATGCTGGCCGCATTTTTAAGAGTGCAGGATCCGACAGCGCTACAAAGAGCGTAACATTATTTTTTTTTGTATTGCACTGCGATGCATTTTTTTTTTATATAAATTATAAGAAAACCATTTTAAGCTGAGCAACGTAAAAGTTGTCCGGTTAGAGTGTAGACAGGAAGTAATAAAAATAATAGGTAGGAAAAATGTATTAGATTAGCCATATTAAATCATTTTGTCTAAGAATGGGCAAAACAGTTTCAAAAAAAGAGAATCCGCTAAGTTATAGCTTCTCACAGTGGCAAATGTCTCAATTTTTTTAACAAAAAAACGCGTTTTTTTGAATTTTCCACTTTACTTGCCATATTTTTCAAAACATGTAATAAACCTTATATGCCGATTTATAGAATAATAAAAGCCGTATCTAGAAATGCATAAATATGGAAAATCGGCTAAGTTGTGGAAAAGTTATGGTTACTCAAAGATGGAGAAGATATCATTTAATGCTCAAAAATCTGTTTTTGAACATTTTTCAATACTGTGGTCATATTTTTTTAAAATATGGTTCCAAATCAAGTGCTGCAGAGTTTATTATGTACATGTTGATGCCAGAAATCGATTAGGCATAAAAAATTTCGATTTTAAAATTTTAACTTTTTTGACATTTTTGCAAGTGGTTAGTATGCAAAAAAATGGATCAAAAACTAAAACTGAAAGTATTTTGCTGTAAATTCAAAATATGATCAATACCATTGACAGAAATGCAAAAATTTTGAAAAGTAGTTTATTTTTAGCTAATTTATGGGTTCTCAAAGTTGCCTAAGTCTCCATTTTTTTAACAAAAAACTCCTTTTTTAATTTTAACTTTCCTTGCCATATTTTCCAAAACATGTAATAAACCTTTTATACCGATTTAATGTATAATAAAAGCCGTATCTAGAAATGCATAAATATGGAAAATCGGCTAAGTTGTGGAAAACTTATGGTTCCTCAAAGATTAGGTAGATATAAATTTTTGTTCAAAACGATGATTCTGACCATTTATCACTACTGAGACCATATTTTCTAAAATTTGGGTCAAAATCAAGTGTGGTAAAGTTTTTTATACTCATTTTGATATCAGAACAAATTCTGATTTTAAAATTTTCACTTTTTTGTCATTTTTGCAGGTGGTTAGTATGCTAAAATGGTCAAAAATAGGTCAAAATTTAGAATTGAAAGTATTTTAATTTTTGTCACTTAGATTCAAAATATGTTCAATACCATTGACAGAAATGCAAAAATTTTTAATATCGGTTGATTTTTAGCTTAGTTACGGCTTCTCAAAGTTGCCGAAGTCCCAATTTTTTCAAACCAAAAACACGTTTCTTTAAAGTGTTAATTTCTCTTACCATATTATTCAAAACACGTAATAAACCTTATATACCGATTTAAATAATAATAAAAGCCATATGCACAAATGCAAAAATATGGGAAATAGGCTAAGTTGTGGAAAAGGTATGGTTCATCAAAGATGAGGAAGATATCAATTTTTGTTCAAGTCGATGATTTTGACCATTTATCATTTTTGTGGCCACATTTTCTAAAATATTGTTTCAAATCAAGTGCCTTAAAGTTTTTTATACTGATTTTGATATCAGAAATCGAAAAAAAATTCCTATTTTAAAATTTTCACTTAATTTTTTTTGGCATTTTTGCTAGGAGTTAATGTGCAAAAATGGTCAAAAAATGGGTCAAAAATAAAAGCTGAAAGTATTTTATTTTTTTTTTTCAAAATATGATCAAAACCATTGACAGAAATGCAAGAATTTTGAAAAGCATTTTATTTTTAGCTAAGTTATGGCTTCTGAAAGTTGCAAAAGTCTAAATTTTTTTCACAAAAAAACACGTTTATTTTCAATTTTTCACTTTCCTTGCCATATTTTTCAAAACATGTGATAAACCTTATATACCGATTTAAAGTATAATCAAAGCCGTATTCAGAGAGGCATAAATATGGAAAATCGGCTGTTGTGGAAAAGATGAGGAAGATATCAATTTTTGTTCAAAACGATGATTTTGACCATTTATCACTATTGTGGCCATATTTTTTAAAATATGGTTCCAAATCAAGTGCGGCAAAGTTTATTATGTACATTTTGATGCCAGAAATCGTATGGGTACAAAAAATTCCGATTTTAAAATTCTAACTTTTTTGACATTTTTGCAAGTGGTTAGTATGCAAAAATAGTCAAAAATTAAAACTAAAAGTATTTAAATTTATTTTTGACGTAGATTCAAAATATGATCAATACCATTGACAGAAATGCTAAAATTTTGAAAATCGGTTGATTTTTAGCTAAGTTATGGCTTCTGAAAGTTGCAAATATCTCAGTTTTTTGAACCAAAAAATACGTTTTTTTTTCAATTTTTCACTTTCCTTGCCATATTTTTCAAAACATGTGATAAACCTTATATACCGATTTAAAGTATAATAAAAGCCGTATCCAGAAATGCATAAATATGGAAAATCGGCTGTTGTGGAAAAGATGAGGAAGATATCAATTTTTGTTCAAAACGATGATTTTGACCATTTATCACTATTGTGGCCATATTTTTTTAAAATATGGTTCCAAATCAAGTGCGGCAAAGTTTATTATGTACATTTTGATGCCAGAAATCGTATGGGTACAAAAAATTCCGATTTTAAAATTTTAACTTTTTTGACATTTTTGCAAGTGGTTAGTATGCAAAAATGGTCTAAAATTAAAACTAAAAGTATTTCAATTTATTTTTGAAGTATCTTCAAAATATGATCAATACCATTGACAGAAATGCAAAAATTTTTAATATCGGTTGATTTTTAGGTTAGTTACGGCTTCTCAAAGTTGCCGAAGTCCCAAATTTTTCAACCAAAAACACGTTTTTTTAAAGTGTTTACTTCTCCTACCATATTATTCAAAACATGTAATAAACCTTATATCCCGATTTAAAGAATAATAAAAGCCATATCCGGAAATGCATTAATATGGAAAATCGGCTAAGTTGTGGAAAAGTTATGGTTCCTCAAAGATGACGTAGATATCAATTTTTGTTCAAAACGATGATTCTGACCATTTATCACTATTGTGGCCACATTTTCTAAAATATGGGTCAAAATCAAGTGTGGTAAAGTTTTTTATACTCATTTTGATACCAGATCTCGAAAGAGCACAACAAATTCTGATTTTAAAATTTTCACTTTTTTGGCATTTTTGCAAGTGGTTAGTATGCAAAAATGGTAAACAAATGGGTCAAAAATTAAAACTGAAAGTATTTTGCCGTAGATTCAAAATATGATCAATACCATTGACAGAAATGCAAAAATTTTGAAAAGTAGTTTATTTTTAGCTAATTTATGGGTTCTCAAAGTTGCCGATGTCTCCATTTTTTTAACCAAAAAACACCTTTTTTTTAAATTTTTCACTTTCCTTGCCATATTTTTCAAAACATGTACCAAACCTAATATACCGATTTAAAATATAATAAAGCCGTATCCAGAAATGCATTAATATGGAAAATCGGCTAAGTTGTGGAAAGTTATGCTTACTCTAAGATGAGGAAGATATCATTTCATGCTCAAAAAGCTGTTTTTGATCTTTTTCAATACTGTGGCCATATTTTCTAAAACATGGTTCTAAAGCAAGTGCTGCAAACTTTGTTATACACATTTTAATGCCAGAAATCGATTGGGCACGAAAAATTCCGATTTTAATATTTTCACTTTTTTGACATTTTTGCACAATTTGTATGCAAAAATGGTAAAAAAAATAAGTCAAAATTTAAAACTGAAAGTATTTTAATTTTTTTGACGTAGATTCAAAATATGATGAATGCCATTGACAGAAATCCAAAAATTTTTATGATCGGTATCAACCGATTATCATTTTAGCTTAGTTACGGCTTCTCAAAGTTGCCGAAGTCCCAATTTTTTCAACCAAAAACACGTTTTTTAAAGTGTTTATTTCTCTTACCATATTATTCAAAACATGTAATAAACCTTATATACCAATTTAAAGAATAATAAAAGCCATATCCACAAATGCAAAAATATGGAAAATCGGATAAGTTGTGGAAAAGTTATGCTTACTCTAAGATGAGGAAGATATCATTTCATGCTCAAAACGCTGTTTTTGAACTTTTTCAAGACTGTGGCCATATTTTCTAAAACATGGGTCAAAATCAAGTGTGGTAAAGTTTTTTATACTCATTTTGTTACCAGAAATCGAATTTGCACAACAAATTCCGATTTTAAAATTTTCACTTTTTAGGCATTTTTGCAAGTTAGTATGCAAAAATGGTCAAAAATAAAACTAAAAGTATTTAAATTTTTTTTTGACGTACATTCAAAATATCAATCAATACCATTGACAGAAATGCAAAAATTTTGAAAATCGGATGATTTTTAGCTAAATTATGGCTTCTAAAAGTAGCAAATGTCTCAGTTTTTTGAACCAAAAATCACTTCTTAATCAATTTTTCACTTTCCTTGCCATATTTTTCAAAACATGTGATAAACCTTATTTACCGATATAAAGTATAATAAAAGCCGTATCCAGAAATGCATAAATATGGAAAATCGGCTAAGTTGTGGAAAAGTTATGGTTCCTCAAAAATGAGGAAGATATCATTTTATGCTTAAAAAGCTGTTTTTGAACCTTTTTCAATACTGTGGCCATATTTTTTTAAAATATGGTTCCAAATCAAGTGCGGCAAGCTTTGTTATATACATTTTGATGCCAGAAATCGATTGGGCACAAAGAATTCCGATTTTAACTTTTCTGACATTTTTGCAAGTGGTTAGTATGAAAAATGGTTAAAAATTAAAACTAAAAGTATTTCAATTTTTTTTGACGTTCATCCAAAATATCAATCAATACCATTGACAGAAATGCTTAAATTTTGAAAATCGGATGATTTTTAGCTAAGTTATGGCTTCTCAAAGTTGCGAATGTCTCAATTTTTTGAACCAAAAATCACTTTTTATTTCAATTTTTCACTTTCCTTGTCATATTTTTCAAAACATGTAATAAACCTTATATACCAATTTAAAGTACAATGAAAGCCGTATCCAGAAATGCATAAATATGGAAAATCGAATTTTTATGCTCAAAAAGCTGTTTTTGAACTTTTTTCAATACTGTGGCCATATTTTTTAAAACATAGTTCCAAAGCAAGTGCTGCAAAGTTTGTTATACACATTTTAATGCCAGAAATCGATTGGGCTCAAAGAATTCTAATTTTAAAATTTTCACTTTTTTGACATTTTTGCAAGGGGTTATGCAAAATGGTCGAAAAGTCGCCAAAAAATAAAACTAGAAGTATCTTAATTTTTTTGACATAGATTCAAAATATTATCAATACCATTGACAGAAATGCAAGAATTTTGAAAAACAGTTTATTTTTAGCTAAGTTATGGCTTCTAAAAGTTGCAAAAGTCTCAATTTTTTTAACAAAAGAACACATTTTTTTAAATTTTTCACTTCCTTGGCAAATTTTTGAAAATATGTAATAAGCCTTTTATACCGATTTAAAGTATAATAAAAGCCGTATCCAGAAATGCATAAATATGGAAAATCGGCTAAGTTGTGGAAAGTTATGGTTCCTCAAAGATGAGAAAGATATCAAGTTTTGTTCAAAGCGATGATTTTGACCATTTATCACTATTGAGGCCATAGTTTCAGAAATATGGGTCAAAATGAAGTGTGGTAAAGTTTTTTATACTCATTTTGATACCAGAAATCGAAAGAGCACAACAAATTCCGATTTTAAAATTTCCCTTTTTTTGGCATTTTTGCAGGTGGTTAGTATGCAAGAATGGTAAAAAAATGGTCAAAATTTTAAACTGAAAGTATTTGAAATTTTTGAAGTAGATTCAAAAAACTGTTTTTGAACTTTTTTCAATACTGTGGCCATATTTTCTAAAGCATTGTTCCAAAGCAAGTGCTGCAAAGTTTGTTATACTCATTTTAATGCCAGAAATCGATAAGGCACAAAAAATTCCGATTTTAAAATTTTCACTTTTTTGACATTTTTGCAAGTGGTTATATGCAAAAATGGTAAAAAAATAGGTCAAAATTTAGAATTGAAAGTATTTTTTTTTTTTTTTTTGACGTAGATTCAAAATATGATCAATACCATTGAGAGAAATGCAAAAAATTTTGAAAATCGGTTGATTTTTAACTAAGTTATAGCTTCTCACAGTGGCAAATGTCTCAATTTTTTGAACCAAAAAACGAGTTTTTTTTCAATTTTTCACTTTCCTTGCCATATTTTTCAAAACATGTAATAAACATTATATACCGATTTAAAGTATAAAAAAAGCTGTATCCAGAAATGCATTAATATGGAAAATCGGCAAAGTTGTGGATAAGTTATGGTGTCTCAAAGATAAGGAAGATATCATTTTTTGTTTAAAACGATGATTTAAACCATTTATTACAATTGTGGCAATATTTTCTAAAAAATTGTTTCATAGAAAGTGCCTTAAAGTTTTTTATACTCACTTTGATACCAGAAATCGATTGGGCACAAACAATTCCGATTTTAAAATTTTCACTTAATTTTTTTTGTCATTTTTGCTAGGAGTTAATGCAAAAAAGGTCAAAAAATGGGTAAAAATTAAGACTGAAAGTATTTTAATTTTTTTGCGTAGATTCAAAATATGATAAATACCATTGACAGAAATGGAAAAATTTTGATTTTCGATTGATGTTTAGCTAAGATATGACTTCTCAAAGTTGCAAAAGTCTCAATTTTTTTTACCAAAAAAAAAGTTTCTTTCAATTTTTCAGTTTTATGCCAAATTTTTCAAATCGGTCAATTTTTTTTACGTTATGGCTTCTCAAAGTTGCAAAAATCTCATTTTCTTAACCAAAAAACACATTTTTTTTTTCCATTTTTTACTTTCCTTGCCACATTTTTCAAAACACGTAACAAACCTTGTATAAAGTATAATCAAAGCCGTATCCAGAGAGACATAAATATGGAAAATCGGCTAAGTTGTGGAAAAGTTATGGTTCCTCAAAGATGAGGAAGATATCAGTAATTGTCAAATTAATAATTGTAATTGTGTCCATATTTTCTAAAATATGGTTTCAAATCAAGTGCGGCAAAGTTTGTTATACAAATTTTGATGCCAGAAATCGATTGGGCACAAAATATTCCGATTTTAAAATTTTTTACTTCTTTGACATTTTTGCAAGGGGTATGCAAAAGTGTTCAAAAATGGGTTAACATTTAAAGGTGACAGTATGATCAATTTTTTGATGTATAATCAAAATATGATCAATACCATTGAACACGTTTTTTTTTTTCAATTTTTCAATTTCTTGCCATATTTCTAAAAACATGTAATAAACATATGATACAGATTTAAAGTATGATCAAAGCAATATCCAGAAATGCAAAAATATGGAAAATCGGCTAATTTCTGGAAAACTTATGGTTGCTCAAACATGAGAAAGATATAATTTTTTGTTCAGAACGATGATTTTGACCATTTATCACTATTGTGGCCATATTTTCTAAAATATGGGTCAAAATCAAGTGCAATAAATTTTTTTATACTCACTTTGATACAAGAAATCGGTTGGGCACAAACGATCCCGATTTTAAAATTTTCATATTTTTGGCATTTTTGCTAGGAGTTAATATGCAAAAATGATCAAGAATTGGGTCAAAAATTTAAAACTGAATGTATTTAAGTTTTTTGGAAAAAGATTCAAAATATGATCAATACCATTGACAGAAATGCAAAAATTTTGAAAATTGGTTGATTTTTAGCTAAGTTATGGCTTCTCAAAGGTGCAAATGTCTCAATTTTTTGAACCAAAAAATACGTTTATTTCAATTTTTCACTTTCTTTGCCATTTTATTCAAAACACATAATGATGATATTGATTTAAAGTATAATCAAAGCCGTATCCAGAAAGGCATAAATATTGAAAATCGGCTAAGTTGTTTAAAAGTTATGGTTCCTCAAAAATGAGGAAGATATCAATTTTTGTTCAAAACGATGATTATGACCATTTATCTCTATTGTGACCATATTTTCTAAAATATGGGTTAAAATCAAGTGTGGTAAAGGTTTTTATACTAATTTTGATGCCAGAAATCGATTGGGCACAAAAATTTCGATTTTAAGATTTTCACTTTTTTGACATTTTTGCAAGGGTCAAAAATGGGTCAATATTTAAAGCTGACCGTATGAGCAATTTTTTTGCTGTACATTCAAAATATGTTCAATACCATTGACAGAAATACAAAAATTGTGAAAATCGGTTAATTTTTAGCTAATTTATGGCTTCTCAAAGTAGCCGAAGTCTCAATTTTATGAAACGAAAAACTTTAATTGCCAAATTTTTAAAACATTTAATGAACATTTGATACCGATTAAAGGTATGATCAAAGCAATATCCAGAAATGCAAAAATCTGGAAAATCAGCTAAGTTGTTTAAAAGTAATGGTTCCTCAAAGATGAAGAAGATATCAATTTTTGTTCAAAACGCTGATTTTGACCATTTATCATTATTGTGAGCATATTTTCTAAATTATGGGACAAAATCAAGTGTGGTAAAGTTTTTTATACTCATTTTGATATTAAAAATAGTATAGGTACAACAAATTGTGATTTTTAAAATTTCACTTTTTTGGCATTTTTGCTAGCAGTCAATGTGCAAAATTAGTCAAAAAATGGGTCAAAAATTAAAACTGAAAGTATTTTGCCGTATGTTCAAAATATGATCAATACCATTGATATGACTTCTCAAAGTTGCAAAAGCCTCAATTTTTTTTACTAAAAAACAAGTTTTTTTTAAATTTTTTACTTTCCTTGCATTATTTTTCAATACACGTAATAAACCTTATATACCGATTTAAAGTATAATCAAAGCCGTATCCAGAAATGCAAATATATGGAAAATCGGCAAAGTTGTAGAAAAGTAATGGTTCCTCATAGATGAGGAAGATATCATTTTATGCTCAAAATGCTGTTTTTGAACATTTTTCAATACTGTTGCCATATTTTCTAAAATATGGTTCCAAATCAAGTGCGGTAGTTTGTTATACAGATTTTAATGCCAAAAATGGATTGGGCACAAAAAATTACGATTTTAAAAATTTCACTTTTTTGACATTTTTGCAAGGGGTTAGTAAGCAAAAATGTTAAAAAATGGGTCAAAATTTAAAACTGACAGTATAAACAATTTTTTGATGAACAATCAAAATATGATCAATACCATTGACAGAAATGCAAAAATTTTGAAAATGATTTTTAGTTAAGTTATGGCTTCTCATATTTGTAAAAGTCTCTTTTTTTTTTCAACCAAAAAACACGTTTTTTTTTAATTTTTTAGTATCCTTGAAATATTTTTCAAAACATGTAATAAACCTTATATAAAGTATAATCAAAGCCGTATCGAGAGAGTCTTAAATATGGAAAATCGGCTAAGTTGTGGAAAACTTTTGGTTTCTCTAAGATGAGGATGATATAATTTTTTGTTCAAAACGATAATTTTGACCATTTATCACTCTTGTGGGCATATTTTCTAAAATATGGGTCAAAATTAAGTGTTGTTGCAAAAATTGTCAAAAAATGGGTCAAAAATTAAAACTGAAAGTATTCTAATATTTGTTGACATAGATGCAAAATATGATCAATACCATTGACAGAAATGCAAAAATTTTGAAAATCGATTGATGTTTAGCTAAGATATGGCTTCTCAAAGTTGCAAAAGACTCAGGTTTTTTTTACCAAAAAACACGTTTTATCAATTTTTTACTTTCTTTGCCAAATTTTTCAAAACATGTATTAAACATTATATAAAGTATGATCAAAGCCGTATCCAGAGAGGCATAAATATGGAAAATCGGCTAAGTTGTCGAAAAGTTATTGTTTGACCAATGTCAAATACTTGTGAAATAGTGCCTGTTCAAGGATGAACATGCATTGTATAGTAAATATGTATGATCTTAGGACAGTAGGAACATATTAAATAAGATAAGAAACATATGCTGTCAATAGGCAAGTCAAGTACTTGTATCCTAAGCACCGGCCTAAGCCACTTGAGTTGACAGCGGGTACTGTTTACGACCGCTGGTACTAACACAAAGATCAATAAAAACATGTACGATTGATATAGGGTTCATGGGTCTCGTCGACCTAGTCCTAAAATAATGTTATGTGAAAATGCATGGGTCCTATCAGCGTATAAGGTAATATTATATAAATATGCTATGTGAAAAATATCAGTCCGAGGATCACATTATATATGCTCGATACTACGTGACTATTAGCCTATAAACTAGTTCTAAGCACATAATTCGTACTTAGGAATAATTACCCAAAAAATGAAATAAAAGGACAGCCGATCCTGATTCGGCAGTTCAGCTCAGTACAACAGGTTGACTCATCAGTTTCTTTACTTCGGACTCTGATTAACATTTGGTCCTTCGAGACAATCTATTGTTATCCCCCACTTACCACTGGGTAAGAAACACAGATTATAAACCAGCGCCTGCATTACAAACAGGCTGCTAAAAATAAAACAAGTCCTTATTGTTTCCTCCACCAGAGATAAGAAACAAAGGATAATTATAACAAATTTCTTGCGCTCATTGTTAAAGAGGCAAATTAATAAATAATCATTAAAAGAGCACCTAATAGTTTGATTAAACTAAAGGTTGCTGATTTATGTTAATATTCTGTGCAGTGATAAAAAAAAATCACTCACGGAAAGCGAAACCAGTGTCTGCCTTACAAACAGGCTGGTATAAATGAATAAAAAAAATCACATTGTGTAGCGTGTCCGAGGCTTACATCGGACTTAAAAAAAAGAAGAAGAGCGTGTACGAGGACGAAGTGGGACACATCCAAAACGGAC
Source organism: Drosophila quadrilineata (assembly GCA_018150725.1). Classification (NCBI taxonomy): domain Eukaryota; kingdom Metazoa; phylum Arthropoda; class Insecta; order Diptera; family Drosophilidae; genus Drosophila; species Drosophila quadrilineata. Next base: position 66,509 of record JAECWN010000432.1, on the reverse strand, counting down.
ACCAAAGATAAAAATATGCCGACTAAAGGATATCCACAGGAGGTGCCTACACGAGTTACAACGGATAGGTCTACTACGGAGGGACTCAGCTACTAAGAATCCGACAGCATAGACGAGGCACCACTGACACCGACGAAATAAGAAGTGTGCTCGCCGCTATAATAATTTTTTTTTATTAAATTAAGAAATTAAAAGAATTGTAAGATGTTCTCGGAAGAGACCATTCAATTGCTAAAAAAGCAGAGCGAGTTGGTAGGAGAAGTAGAGTTAATTAGGTCGCATATAGTTACCAATAATTCTATTAAAAAACTTGAGGATATTAAGTCTCGATTCATGGCAAATGATAAAAATTTGTTAAAAATAGGAGTAGTGCAACATCAATATTTCATAGAGAAATATTATGATGGCACTCTTCTTAAAATTAAACAGATATTAGAGAAAAATGCATGCTCAGAAGTGAAGATAGACCCTGGAACTATGGCGATAGCTCAAGAAAAGAGTCCAATTGTAATTGCAGAACTAGATAAATTAGATGACAGATTTCGTAAATTTATTCTAAATACGCAGAAAAATAGCGAGCTAGAGGGGTCGATGATGCGCCAAGTACGCAAAAATAAGATCAATTCCTTATGGGATAAAATTATAGATCTTTTTAAACAAATAAAGTCAAATGACTCAGCATTCCAGTTAGAGTTTGACAAAGATAATTGGATAGCCGCGTTAGAAATAGAGAGTCCAATTAAAACGGTAGTGTCGAAGGAAAGATCGCAGAATCTGCCGTCACTACCAAAATTGAAAATCCCGGAATTTTCTGGTTCACCTAAGGAATGGGATAAGTATGTGGAATTATTTACAGAAATAGTTCACAACAGGGAGAACCTCAGTTTGGCCTATAAATTTCATAACCTTAAAATGTCATTAAAGGGTGAAGCTAAAGATATGGTCTCTCATTTATTGAAAGGTTCTTTAGAGAACTACAGTACCGTTTGGGAGTTGCTAACCAAACGGTATGACAATATTAGGAAGGTATTCTCGGATCAACTAAATAGATTGATCGAGTTACCTAGCCTCGATAACAACTCAATGAAATAAGTAAAAAGTTTCATTGATACAATAAACGCGGCAACATATATAATAAAGTCAAAAGCTAACCTATCCGATGAAACGGATATAATTTTCGCACAGCTGATATTACGCAAAATTAATCCTGAGGCGTTGCAGCTGTATGAAAATCATGTAAAACGAACAAAGAATATCCAGTAGTTGTCCGATGTATTGAATTATTTAGAACATAGACTAAGTTCATTAAGTTCATTTGGTTTCGAAACGAAAAAGAATTCTAAGATTCCTGCTATTAATACAGGAAGTTGTCCGCTTTGCAAAATACCTGGGCACCCGATAATTTACTGTCACAATTTTAAAGCAATGTCACCAGAGGATAGATACATTAGCGCACGAAAGCTGCATTTATGTGTAAGGTGCTTACAAAATTCTGGTTACAGAGGATGCTCTTGTAGTCAAATTTGTTCAATATGCAAGAAATCCCACCATACAATATATTCAAAGGGAAAAAGTGAAGACTTGCATGGCAAAAGATAAAACTTTATTAGCAACAGCACTAATAAAAGTTAAATCACGGTCTGGCCAGTTCGAAACTCTTAGGGCAATGCACTATAGTATCCGAAGAAGCAGCTCAATTGTTAAGACTATTTAAAAATAAAAGTACCACGGAAATATCTGGTGTGTCAACGAAAAGTAGTTGCACGTCAAAATACAAAGTGGACTTACTAATTGAATTAAATAATAAGAATAAAGAAGTAATAAGAAGTGAAGCCATTGTTCTGTCTAAGCTTATGAAGCGCTACCCATGAAGTCAATCGATATAGACATGTTAAAATGACAGAATTACAGATTAGCTGATCCAGGATTAAATGAACCTAGTAGAATAGACGTAATTATAGGTGCAGACGTCTATACACGTATCATGAAAAGCGGAATCAAGAAAATTGACGGATTGCTTCGACAGAATACTGAGTTGAGATGGGTTGTAACAGGATGTAGAAAATCTAAGGGCAATCAGGTAATAGCAGCAACGACAATAAAAATGAAAGATCTAGGAAGATTTTGGGAAGTAGGAGAAGAGGTTAAAGAAGACGAAGAAGCTGAAATTTGTGAGAAACATTTCATAGAGACAACAAGAAATGATAAAGAAGGCAGGTTTGTCTTTAGAATTCCTTTTAAAAATGAGAATTCCTTTTACAATTTAGAAAAGAAATTACAACGAAACCCGAAACTAAAAGATAGCTATGTTGAATTTATTAAGGATTACCAACATTTAGGGCATATGGTAGAAGCCACTAAAGACGGGAGATATTATCTTCCCCACCAAGGTGTTATAAGAGAATAAAGTATAACAACTAAGCCTAGGGTGGTTTTTGATGCTTCATCTAAAACAGCTAACAATAAATGTTTAAATGACATAATTTGGGTTGGCCCCAGGATCCAGAAAAATATTTTTGATATTATTGTGAAGCGGCGTAAGTGGAAATTCGTGGTATCAGCGGACATTGATAAAATTTAACGACAGATCAATATCATTATTTAGTTTGGAGAAATTTTCCAAGGGAACAGTTGCAATACAAACTTACTACTGTCACTTACGGAACAGCCTCAGCACCTTTTTTTAGCAACCAGGTCGCTACGAGAAGTAGCTAATAGATGCAAAATCAAAGATATAGCAGAAATAATTGAAAATGATTTTTATTTAGATGATTTGATGACGGGTGCATACAAAAAAGGAGCTGTAGAATTACAAAACGAATATGTATAGAACTAGAAAGAGTTGAATTTAATTTAAGAAAATGGATATCCAATCTATCAAAAATTATTCCACTATTAGATGATATAACTAATAATAAGATTACAAACATTGAAGAAAATGAAGCTATCAAGACACTTGGATTGCAGTGGGATCCTAACAAAGATGAATTTAGATTTAATGTTAGCTATGAAAAGAACAAAAAAATCAGTAAAAGATCAGTTTTATTCATACTAGCTAAGATTTATGACCCATTAGGCTGGCTATCACCAGTAACTATAACAGGAAAATTATTTATGCAAAAATTATGGGTATCAGAGCAGAATTGGGACCAAGAATTGTTGCAAGAAGATTATAACCATTGGGAGTTATATTCAAAGGAAATAATATTAATAGAAAATATTCGAATTCCAAGATGGTTGAGAACTTTAGAATTTGTAATAACACAAATTCATGGGTTAGCTGAAAAGGAAATTAAAAATTCTAAATCATCAAACTTGTTAATATATATATGTATATATAATTAAATAAAGGTTGTGTTGAGTCGAACTAATGACCGGGCTGCGTAGCCTAAGATCAACGCTAATAAAAATCCGATTAAAGAAAAGACTTCTAAGTTTCGAGAGAACGTCTTCTTTATTTCAGTATCAGCTTAAGACTGAAATGACAATGCAGAACAAATCTTACGTCTACTTGGTTAGTTGTATTTGTGTACAATTCTTGCTGCCACATCAGCAATTTGTGCTTATGTTTACAATTTTTTGGGCTTGAGTGCGATGCGCAGCTTTAATTGAATATTGTTTACAGTAATGAATGCGATGCGCAGCTCTTAATAAATGGCTATTGTGCTTTTGTTTATGATTATTGAATTTGAGTGCGATTGGTAAACTGTCGCGTTGTTTATTTTCTTTATACTTTAATTACGATCTGGGGCCGTTGTTGTCCTAATGCAAAAATAGTGTTAGTGTCGACGAGAATACGTCACTTCCCTTCCCTTAAAGAGAAGCCTATGCTTAGGCTGGAACTGTTGGATATAATGTGGGCAATGGATTCTGTAGCATTTCTATATCTTGTGATGCATTTTGTAAATTGTCTGTTCGTTTCTTCATTTTTGAATATAAAAGTATAATTGGGTTTGTGGTTACATATTTTGAGGAAAAGTATAATGCAAGAATTGTTGAACTTATAATTACAATATTAATGTAAAGTGTGTTATTATTTTGTGATATTAGTTTTATAACGTCATTGTGTTTAATAGGCTTAATCTTAGTTATATTAAGTGGTGAATATAATGGTGTAAGGTCTATTTCTGGTTGTAAATAATTTTCTATTAAGATAATGTTTTCAATTTCAAGTCTGCATTGTGTAGCTCTTACAATTTTATTTCCAGTTATTGTTATGTTACTATTTAGTTTTTGACAATTTTGGATAATGGTAGTTTCAGTTAAGTTGCATGTTAATATTGCATTGGGTTCGACATATTTAATCATTTCTTTTGTGGGTATTGGTATAAAGTTACAAATTGGATTCTTGCGTTTAATTATATTGGTGACACATTCATTATTTATTTCTTCATTATTTTGATTATAGATTTTGTTTTTATTTTCAAAGTAAGATTGAGTATCTGAGTAGTCTAACTGATAACCATTTGGGTCAGGATAAGGGACTATTTTAATAGTGTTAATTGACTTTTGTTTAATTGGTATGTGTGATATAATGAGTATTTGATTATTTTTATGGTTAATCCAAGTAGATGTTTTGATTAATAATATATTGTGGCTGTTAACATTTTCCAATTTGTCATAATTCAGTAGTTTTGGGTTAAACAGTCCGAGTCGAGAAAGTTGCATACCCATTTCTAGGTCTTCTACATATTCAATGAATTGCATGAGTTCGTATGTAAGTGTGTCGATACTATTGCGATTATTTTCATATTGTTTAATTTGATCGATTCTGTCATTTATCAAACTTATTACATCATTTAATTCATGAAGTTTAATTGAATTTTGTGCAAGTGTTTCTAAATTTTGCTGAATTTCTACTTTATCGGTTTCGTCGAGTGTTCCAAAAAGATATTTGTATGCGGATCCCACTATATTAAAAAGTCCTCGTTTCTGTCTGTTTTCTTGATGTAGAGTTATTCCAGTTAATTCTTTAAGTAATTTATTATACAAAAATTTGATTCTTAGTGAGTCAGGGTTATTGTGTACCTTATTACCTAAATATGTAGTTATTGTGTCAATTTCCGTTAGATTTATTATTAAGTGATGATGCTCAAATGCTGATGGCATTTGAATTGGTTTACTTGAAAATAGAAGGTAGCCAAGATTGGTATCGATATTGTTTATTTGAATTTGTTGAGTGTAGCCTGTGGTGATTAACAGAAGCAATAACATCACTGTATACCAGGGACCTGTGGGATTGGAACTTGATTAATTTTTTTTTGTTTCTTAAACTGTGTTTTGTAATAGTGGGTGACTCTATTTCTATTAGTGATTTTAAAATGGTCAGAATCTGTTTGTTCTACGTTTTTGTTTGCTTTAAAGGAATTTTCTAATTTTCCTTTCTGAAGCGGACCTTTCCTATATCTAGTGTCAATGTCGTATTCCAGGCGATCAGTATTTAGTTGGTTAATTTTTATTTCTTTATTATTTTGAGTATTTAGTATTGGTTGTCCAGCATAAAGGAATATGTGAGCAGGTGTCTGTCCGGTAGTGTCATGCTTAGTTTTGTGATTGTATATGTAGAGAATTGATTCTATTTTACTTAAATTGGTTTCTTTGTCGTTGGATGATTTAATTATGCGAATTTTCTCATTTATGGTTTTATGGAGTCTTTCTACGTCAGCTATGCCTGTTTTTTTGGAGAATGCGCCATCTCTGTCTGCCTTTAACAGTGTAGGTTTGCCCAATTGATTAAATATGCGCATAAGTGCATTTTTGCATTCTATCCAGTCCTTTGTTTTAATTTGTTCAAGAGTGGAAAATTTCGAATAAACGTCTATGCAACTAACGTAATGTTTACCTTCACAAGAATAAATATCTATCACAAATTTTTCGCGACAATGTTCAGGTTTAGGTGTGATTTTAAAAGGCATTTTTGTGTCTCTATGTTCTGTTTTAGCTAAGTTGCACACGTTGCATTCATTAATTATGTTTTGAATTAACAGTTGGCTATTTGGAAAATAATGATTTTCTTTGAACAATTTAGTCATTTTTTGGATCCCAGGGTGTAGAAGTTTTTCATGAGATTCCAGTATGATTTCTTTGAATTCGGCATATGAGTTTACATTTTTAATAGGCTCAGACTACGGATCACCTTAGTATGTGAGGTATTAATGATTTCCTTGTGGGCGCTTTGTATGAGTTCAAAATCACCATCACTCACGATGTACATGGTAACATTTTTGTGAATAAAATGATCAAGTAAAAATTGTTTAGCTTTTACAAGGGTCATTTCATCGTAATGGATTGTGGTTATTGAATTGCCAAATATAATTGAATGTTCTACCTTATTTTGATCTGATTTTATGAAAATTATTTGTCGCTTTGATATATTTATTGGTTTTTCTGTTAATTGAATAAGATCACTACTGTCGTCATCTGCACTGTGTTGGGTGGCTTCACCGAAATGATTTTCTTCCAATTTAATTCTAGACAAAGCGTCGGCAATTGTATTTTGTTTTCCTTTTAATATATTCAATTTTGAAATCGAATTCGGCCAATCTAATTCTCCATCTATGTAATTTAACATTTGGTTCTTTCAAAGTGTGCAACCACCGGAGGGGTTGATGGTCACTAGCTATTTGGAAATGTCTTCCAAGTAAGTAATGACGAAACGTTTTTGTAGCCCAAACTATGGCGAGTAATTCTTTTTCAATAGCACTGTAATTTAATTCATGTTCGTTTAGGGTTCTGCTTATGAAAGATATTGGATGACCATTTTGAGAGAGAACAGCTCCAAGAGCTAAATTACTGGCATCTGTGGTTAATACAAATTTTTTTTTCGAAATCAGGAAGTTTTAAAATTGGGTCACTTGTTATTAAAGCTTTAAGTTTCTCAAATGCTTGTACATATTCGTGGTTTTTAGTGTCTAATTTAGCTCCTTTCTTTAAATATCGTGTCATAGGTTTTGCTACGTCAGCGTAATTTGGAATGAATTTTCGATAAAAACCTGTTAGTCCAAGGAATGCTCTAATTTCTTTTATTTTTGTTGGAATTGGGTATGAAACTATAGCTTCTATTTTAAGAGGATTTGGTTTAATTCCATCGGGAGTAATGATATGACCAAGGAAGTTTGCTTCCTTTTTCAAGAATTCGCACTTGTCCAATTGCAATTTTAGATTTGCTTCGGATAATTTATTGAAAACTAATTGTAATGAATTTAAATGTTCATCCAGAGATGTAGAAACAATTTTGTCATCTAAGTAAACTAGACAATGTTTATTAAGTAATGGTCGAAGTATATTGTTCATGCATCTTTGAAATGTAGAGGGTGCGTTTCTTAAACCAAATGGCATACGGACGTATTCGTAATGACCATTTTTTGTAGAAAATGCAGTTTTTGGTATGGATTCTGGGTCCATTTCTATTTGATGAAAACCTTTAGCCAAATCAATTGTTGTAAAATATTGACATCTTCCTAATTTACCGAGTATTTCGTCCATGTTGGGTATGGGGTATCTATCTGGTATGGTTACTTCATTTAGTTTTCTAAAATCAATTACTAATCTGAATTTCGTTTTACCTGAAGCGTCAGGCTTCTTAGGTACAATCCAAGTGGGGTTATTATACGGTGAATTACTTTCTCTAATTAATCCTTCTTCAAGCATTTCCTGTACCTGTTTTTTAACCTCAATTTCATGCATTTGTGCTTGTGGGTACTGTTTTGTATAAATTTCGGAGTTATGTGTAGTATTAATTACATGTTTTATTGTATTTGTAAAAGTTAAATGATCTCCTTCCTTATATTGAAGATTTTTGAATTTATTTAAAACTTGTTTTAATTTAAAACTTTCCTCTTGATTGAGATGATCTAATCGAAATTGTTCAAAATTTAAATTTTTAATTGGTATGAAATCTGATTTTACTATTTTTTGTACATTAAAAGCTTGATCTTTATGTGGACCTGAATTAATTAATGTGTAAGTTTTTTCAAAAGGTGTAACTGTTCGATTTTTGTAATTTATAACAGCTTGTGCAGTATTGAGTAATTTTCTGCCGATTAACAAGTCATAATCGTTAGAAAAATTATGTAAATAGAATTTCTGAGGAATTTTTATTATGTTATTAGTGGGTAAGATAACTGATTTGTTTATTGTTATAAGACCGTTTGATGTTTGAACATCACATTTTGTGTTTTTGATCGGAAGGGAAAAAATATTTTCTCGTATCATGTTAATTGTGGATCCTGTGTCTATAAGGCATTTGTATTTATAACCTTTGTATACTATTTCTAAATATTGGTATTGTCCGGGGCTGGTAACCGAAAATTTTCATCAGACTCAAATTCGATTTGATTATGTTCAACTGGTTCCTCGTGTTGTTCTTGGTCTTGGTACTGGTTGCTGTCAAAGTACTCTTGTTCATAAGGTTGTTGGTCATGGTTCGATTCGTTGGTTTGGTATTCTTGAGCATCTTGTAGTCGTAACTCGTCAACAGACATTTTTGTTTGTTCACTGTCCGATGGTCTAAGTCGTTTGATTGCTGGTCTTGGATTAAGGTTGGAATTGTTAAACATTGGTGCTTGTTGTGATGTTTGAGGAAAAGGATTTCTATTCGACACAGGTGATTGTGCATTCACGATTTTATTGGAGTTAAATTGATTATAACCAGACATCATAGGTCTTTGAATCAAAGTTTGAGATGCATAATTTGGTCTGGGTGAGTATTGTTGTGGTTGATAATTTAGTTGTAATGGTTGAGAATATTGTGGATATCTTGGTTGATAGTTAGGTTGATATTGTGGATATCTTGGTTGATAATTAGTATGATTAGTTGAATTTGAATTGGGATATGGATTTTGGGTTTTATTTTTATCTTTGTTCTCACTATATTTGTATGTACTAAAGAGTGTATTTTCTTCGTAAATTCCTTCATTTTGTGCAACGCTTAAAAGAGTTTTTAAATCTGTGATATTGTGATGTACCAAAATGGAAAAAAGGGTTGGTGGTAGTTTTCGAATTAGTATTTTAATGGATTCTCTTATAGCCTAAATTACAAGGTCTGTATTGTTACCTTCTAGATGTAATTTTGATATTAATAGTTGACGTCGTTTCTCAGCCTCCTCGCAGAATGCTCGCAGATTTCCTTTGTAAGGCGTCTCACGGAAGTTCTCTAGTAGCTTGTAGTTTGGTGTCTGCGGTTTGAATTCGTCAATTAATCTCTGCTTCAGGGTGGGCCAATCTTCGATGTTTGGCAATCCCAAGGATCTAGTTACGTGTCCATCAAGATTCAGTTCAATTGCTCCGAGAAGAATGCGCTGCTGTCGTACGTCGCCCGTCTGATAGAGGGATAGTATGTAGTCAACTCTACTGACTGAAGGTGTAAAGCGATGCTGGTTCTCCAGTAAATACAGATATGTCCTTGAGTTGTCGTCGGGCTTCAGCCAGATTAATGTCGTTTAACGGTGTAAGCCGTGTTGGGGCGATAATTGGTTGAGCCATTTTTATTTTATTTATTTATTTCTTTTTAAATAATTGTTTCTCTCTTTTTTTTTTATTTTAATATGTTTCACCTAATCTTTAATTTGTTCTTTGATTTTTTTTTTTCACTTTATTCTTAACTTATGCTTCACTTAGTTTATCTTTTTTTGTCTTTGTTACTTAATTCAATTTTATTTTATATTTTTACTTAAAAAAAAAAATTTTGCTGTGCCGTTGGACTTATGAGCTTTTTTAATGAATGCGATGCGCAGCTCTTAATAAATGGCTATTGTGCTTTTGTTTATGATTATTGAATTTGAGTGCGATTGGTAAACTGTCGCGTTGTTTATTTTCTTTATACTTTAATTACGATATATATATATATATATATATATATATATATTTTAACAAGTTTGATGATTTAGAATTTCAAAAAAAATGAATTTTATTGAATATTAATTCTAAATGCACAAACGGGTGAAACTTAACCGCACTAACACGTTACATTCGTTTGAATCGAAAATTAAGTCAAAAATACAAAAGTGATTTCGCTTTATAAGAAAGCTCGGTTTGAGAATAAAATGGATTTATGTTTACGTCTTTTTGTTTATGAAAAGCAGATGGCTCGATTGAACTGTAACTGATATTCGAGCTGCATGTTTATGTTTACGTTAAAATTGTGAATGTTTCATTAAGTGAAACTATCAACGCATCTAATAATGCAATCTTTAGAAATTAATAAGTGGGGATTGAGGAAATCGTTATTGATTGTATAATTTGGCTTTGTGAGTGCGGATTGGATATGTCACTTCCCATCCACAAAAAAATTAGCCTGTCCTCAGGCGGAAAATTTAGGGTATAGAATTGGTAGATTATTTACTGTTTCTTCATTATTTCAATCTCTTTATCGTTATTTTGATTAACATTATTCGTAAATATTTTCTTAAATATTGAGATTTTTAATTTAGAAATGTAATGAAGTATCAAAATTATTATTATAATGATTAATACAAAACTAGATATAAATTGGATTATATTATTTTTTTTTTCATGTTGCAAATACATTTCTTTTGATTCAATAAATGACATTGGTTTTAATTTAGTGATATTATTATTTATATAAACGGATTGAATATAGTCTTGTTTTGTGTTTGATACTGATAATTCATTAATTTGTATGGAACAATTTGTTACTTTTATTATATTATTTCCCTCGATAATAACAATTTGATTTAAACAGTTTTGATTAGCTTGAGTTCTAGGAAAATTCCATGTTATAATTGTATTTGGTTTAATATAATAAATTTCGTAATTTTTCTGAGCTTTTGTAAATATACATTCTGTATTTGTCTGTTTAATGATACCTGTTATACATTTATTAGATATTATTTCATTTCTTAATGTTTCATAGACTTGATTATTTTTTATGTAATACTCATTATTCAAAGTTTCTGTTAATATTCTATTATTTTCATCTGGATAAGGAATAATTATAAAAATTGGTATCTTATGAATGTCGCGTGGAATGTGAGAGATTCTCATTTGTATCAACTCGTAACCAAGATGATGTTTTAATTTTTAATATCATTTCTGAATTTATATGTTTTAATGTATCATGTTTTAAGAGTTTTGGGTTAAAAATACCTAATCGAGTCATACCAAGCTCTATGTCTTCAATATATTCTGTGAACTGTTGTAAATTAATCGTTAGAATTTCTAGTCTACGTGATTTTGCATTTGATTCTTTTAATAAATTTATTGATCTTATTCCGTTATTAACTGTTTCTATTACATGGTTCAAATCGATTACTTGAATTGTATTATGTGATATATCTTTTAGTTTCTTTTCTAATTCATCTTTATCTTCTTGATCTAAAGTTTCGAATAAATATTTTCCCATTGATCCAATAACATTTATAAGTCCTTGTCGGGAGCAGCATAAGATTCAGTAGCTGTTAAACTGTAATGGTCAGGCTGCCGGCAGCGACTGCGCTGCTCTCTCTCTCTGTAACTGTTCTGCAGCCTCGCAGATCGGCAGCGACTTCTTACACTTTCTATTGTCTGCATTACAAACATTGTCTCTTAACATCGCTTACATATCAGTCGCATCGTCAACCCGTGTCAAGACGCCTATGTACGTTCTTCACAGTTGTACAGTGCACAATAAACGATACAATAACTGAACTTCATCCCGTGCATTTCTTATTTAATATCACAAACGCCGCTAAAAAACCTTAGTGGTTTAACATTTGGAGGCCCCGGCGAGATATAAACAAGTGAAAAACAATATTCGCGAAATACAAACATTTATAATTTGACTAAGTTTACGCGTGTCGCGAACCACTGTGCTGCGAACAGTTAAACGTTGTTGGTGCACTTAGTATTTGAACGTTTCAACTTGTGCGCTCACACAAGCATACTCGTGAACCTAAGTCTGACCGTTATCGCGCGCTCTCTTTGTGCTGTGTTCGTTTGCTTCAGCTGTTTAGAAATTATATTTGGATTAAATACAACATGCAAAACGAGCTGCCAAGCACAGTCGCATCCGGAGATATTGGTACACCCTTAAACAGGGTTCCATATCTAAAGCGAAAGTCGACGTCAATCTTTAACAGAGTAATGCGGTTGGACCAAACGCTGCATGAGGAGTGTGTTCAGTCGTATAGTGCAGCCGAAATCATGGTGCGACTTGAACTTGTCGAAGAGATGCAAGCCACGTTTAATCTCACTCACAATAGTCTAGAGGAGCTAGATTACGACGAGATCGGCAGTGAACTGCGTGACAAGTTTGATGAGCTGATCTTGTCACTTAAGAGCAGACTTCGCCTTCATCTTGAGCATCGTCAGTTGCGTGCACCAACTTCATCCACCATGAGGGCAGACGACAGTTTTGGGCAGTCCAGTAGTGCATCCGAAAGGCCTCGACGAATGCGACTGCCTGAGCTTAAGCTCCCAACATTTTCTGGTGGGTACACGGAATATGCAGATTTCGTTTCGGTCTTCAACACATTGGTAAATGATGATCCACACCTTGAGCCTATAGAGAAATTCCAGCATCTCCGCTCTTGCCTATCGGGATGCGCCTTGGAATCGATTTGTTCTCTAGAGGTCTCGAGCTCGAATTACCCCGTGGCCTTGGAGATTCTTCGTAAGCGATTCAGCAACAAGAAACTCGTGTTCCAGGCCCACGTAATGGAGATTTTAACGCTCCGGCTCGCAGATCCTGCTTCAGCGACATCTTTGAGAACATTTGCTGAAAAAGTAAATGCACACATGCGTGCATTACAGTCGTCAGGTAGTTTGGAACAGATAGCAGGCTGCATGGTCGTTCAGATACTCCTGCAAAGGTTGGACAGGGCAACACAATCTGACTGGGAAGAAAAGTCAGCCATCGACCAAGTGCCCACAACCGACGGATTCCTTCATTTCTTGGACACAAGATGTCAGCGCCTTGAAAGTCTGCAACATGCCATGGCCGCGTTATGGGCTGACATTCCAAATAACACAAGTCGGAAGGCGCCTGTCATTACTCAGAGTAACCCTCACGTCTGCGCATGCTGCGAAACTGGTGGACATGGAATTTACTCGTGTCCTCGGTTTTTGGATATGACGGCAACACAGCGTTATAAGGAGGTTTTTCGAATCGGAAGATGCATTAACTGCCTGAAGTTCGGGCATACTGTTCGGAACTGTAATGCCAGCCATTGTCGCCAATGTACAGAAAGGCATCACACATTGCTTCACCATTATGTTCCGCAGGATCAAGTATCCATGTCTTTTCAGCCAGATGCTGCGCCTTCAGCACCACAGCAATATAGAGCTCAAAGTATTCGGCCATCAACCGTTCTTCTAGCAAAGACACGATCACATTCCGAGGTCAAGCCGTACGAATGCGATCGCTGTCCAACATCATTTGCGCGCAAGGATAAGTTGCGGATTCACCAGCAAGTGCACTTCAAGCGTGACGCGGTGCAACTCCAGCAACAGAATACAAGGCTTGCCATGAATTCAACGGCAGTAGAGCAGCAGCAACAGTTCCAAGTGCCATTACATCCGTACGTGGAAGCAGATGCCGTTGGGCAATTACAGCCGCAAGCCTATCAGAAACAGAGCGCCGCTGCAACCCAAGGCGAAGTCATCCTCGAAAGGATCTCGAGGTGTCCGATGCGATGTCCGCGACAAGACTTTCCAGCGTGAACGAGATCTGCGGCAGGGTTTCAATAGGCGTAAGCAGCTTCAACGACATGAACTGAAGACGTCCACTGGAACTACCATGCGAGCTGTGTGTCTGCTGCCCTCTAATGATTCTGTTGAAAGAGAAGCTTCCAACGGGGGAGTATGTCGGGAGCAGCATAAGATTCAGTAGCTGTTAAACTGTAATGGTCAGGCTGCCGGCAGCGACTGCGCTGCTCTCTCTGTAACTGTTCTGCAGCCTCGCAGATCGGCAGCGACTTCTTACACTTTCTATTGTCTGCATTACAAACATTGTCTCTTAACATCGCTTACATATCAGTCGCATCGTCAACCCGTGTCAAGACGCCTATGTACGTTCTTCACAGTTGTACAGTGCACAATAAACGATACAATAACTGAACTTCATCCCGTGCATTTCTTATTTAGTATCACAAACGCCGCTAAAAAACCTTAGTGGTTTAACAGTCCTCTTTTATTACGTTTTATGATTCTTATTCCATTCATTTCCCTTCTAACTTTTCTAGTAAATATTGTATTTGAATTACCGTTTTAAATTCTTCTTTTTTTTTTTTTTTTTTTTTATTAAGTGTAGGATCCGTACTTCTCATCGTACCTTAACCACACAATAATTGCAAGTATTATGAGGGCCAAACCCCTTTGATGGGGAGTTAAATGTTAAATAAATTATATTATGTTTGTTGTGTTAGTATGGATTCTGTGATCGTTTTGGCGAAGCCTAGTCGTTTGAGCCTTCTGAGTCGTCGGGCAGGTGGTAGGTCTCTTGCAAGGCGGCTTTGGTGTGCCCTTAGCCTGTTGGTGTATCGGCTGGTGTGTCTGCCAATTTTCTCCTCAACTGTATGTATCTTGAGGTCTCTGTGCAGTGTTGAGCCTCGCACGTACCACGGACAGAAGTCAACGGTGTTTAACGTGAGCACCTGCCGTGTAGGCTCAATCTCACGGTGCCCGAGCACTGGGATACGATTTAAGCGTCAATCAGCGCCCCCAAGTTGGAAATCTCAGGTACCAAATAAAGGCCAACTGTTTGGGTTGGTAGCTTCGCCCTTGGTCGGGGCCGAGGCCTAACTAAAACCTCTGCCGATCTAGGTATCACGGCCACCGGTTGGAAAAACGCAACTCCACGCCGAGCTACATGCTCTCCCGCATTTTTGTAGTAAACCACAGCCACCACGAATCTCCCCGAAGGGCCGCAAACCGTAGCCAGGGCAGACAACTGTCCGCGGGCTCCTGACTCCCGTGGTACCAGATATAAAACGTCTCCGGTCGAACGCCGTACACATGATGTACTTCCAATTTTAACTCCAAACAGTTACGGGTTGGTGGCCCACAAGAAATTCAAGGCAACAGCTGCTCGGAATAGTACGCAGTACCGACACAGTCGGCATGCGAGATGTTACGGTCTAAGAGTATGCTTCATGGACATACCCTCCACACCGTTCGGAGTCGAGGCCTATTCCATCCTCTTCCACAAGCGTGACATTAATAGTTGGCATTTCGCCAAATCGCCCAACGACGACCAGCTCTTGTGCCCCCACATATAATCAAAAGATCAACGCCAGAGAAAGGGTCGTTGAGACCGGCCCCGTTTAATCCTCAAAGCGCCTGTGGTACCAGATAACCTCTGGTCAGGCTTCGTGCCCAAGGACACTACCAGTTTTCGCCCCATGATGCGCGGGGCTGGTAACCCACTAGGGAGAACGCTAAGTCCCTCCCGTGCAACATACAATCATCCATCATCATTCATATTTCCCCACCATTCATCCCTCATGCACTCATTCATTCATTCATGCCTCCGTGAATGCACAAACGGCGCCTCGCAAATGCCTCGCACGCAAACTCATTCATCCTCTTTACCCTATCACTGGTGAAGAGTGCTTGACTAACGTCAAACCCGCCACTATCCTGCACAATACCAACATCCGCCAAAGAGCGGATATCCCCATACAACGGGCACTCGCAGAGCACATGCTGCCATGTCTCCTGTGCCGAACCACAAGGGCATTCCGGACTGTCCGCCAAGGTTCTTGGACTGCCGAAACTGCCGGTTTAAAGGGCTCCCGTCAGGGCATTATATGCTTTCGGCAGCTTGCCCGACTTATGCGGCAGTGCTTGCAAGGGTGGGTGCTAGACATTAACAATGTTTAGCCTCATCCAAGCAAATTGCGGGCGTGGCCGAGCCGCCAACATCGAGCTCGGGGTCTGCATCCGCAGATCCGGTCACGCCTGCGCACTTATACAGGAGCCCTACGCCGACAACGAGGGACGCATTACCGGGTTTCCGGCCGGGATGCGAGTTTTCGCTGACAGGAGGAGGAAGGCGGCTATCATCATCGACGACCCCGATGTCATCTACATGCCTATCGAATCGCTGACAACCGACTTTGGAGTATGCGTAAGAGTGACGGGAAGATTTGGCTCAATCTTCCTCTCTTCCGTATACTGCCAATTCGACACCGAGCTGGAGCCCTATCTTGCCTACATGGATGAGGTGCTGCTGCAGGCCAGCAGCCATCCCACCATCCTCGGACTGGATGCCAACGCAGTGTCCCCTCTCTGGTTCAGTAAGCTTCCTGATGTAAATCGGGAACGCGAGAACCAGGTGAGGGGTGAGCTGCTATCCGAGTGGATTCTGCGGAACAGAGCCGGCGTGCTCAATGAGGCAAGCGACGTCTTCACGTTCGACAATCTGCGAGGACGCAGTGACATCGACGTGACGATCGTCAACGATGCAGCTGATACGTGGGCCACGTATCACTGGAGAGTGGACGAGTGGGATCTTAGTGACCACAACATCATCACCGTTGTAGCCACGACCGATCCCAGTCATACAGTTGAGAGCGTTGCTCCTGTGCCGTCCTGGAACATCTCCACTGCACGTTGGCGGTTGTTTGAGGAAGAAGCGATTCGAAAGGCATCTGAGCTCCCCATGGATTTCTGCGAACGGTCGCTGGATGACCAAGTGTCCGGGTTGCGCGCGCTAGTGCACGATGTGTGCGATCGCGTGCTGGGACGACGGTCTCCACGAGCCAGGAGGATTCCAGTCTGGTGGACTGCGGATCTTAATTCCAAGCGTCAGGAAGTCAGGAGACTTAGGCGCCGGCTCCAGAGTGCTCGTCGGCGCAGTACCGACGACACTGAGCAACTTGCCACTGCGTTGCGCATTTGTACAGCGCAGTACAAGAAGCTCATTTTGTCGACCAAGGAGAGGGACTGGAGAAGGTTCATTCAGGACAATGATGATGATCCATGGGGACGAGTATACAGGATCTGCCGAGGACGCAAAAAATGCACAGAGCTGAGTTGCCTTCAGACGGATAGCGGGCCAGTCGTAACTTGGAACGACTGCGCGCGAGTGCTCCTCCGCAACTTCTTCCCTGTTGCGGAGTCAACTACACCGATTGCGATTCCCGAAGAGGCACCGCCGGATCTCGAAGCTTTCGAGATCGATGCTGCCATTGCCAGACTGCGGAGCAGGCGCTCCCCTGGCACTGATGGTATCACTGGTGCGATTTGCAAGGCCGTATGGCGAGCCATACCCCAACAACTGACAGCGTTGTACTCCCGTTGCATCCGAGATGGATATTTTCCCAATGAGTGGAAACGGCCACGTGTGGTCGCTCTGCTCAAAGGGCCCGATAAGATCAGGAGCGATCCTGACTCTTATCGCGGGATCTGTCTCCTGCCAGTGTTTGGCAAGGTGCTGGAGAGGGTTATGGTGGACCGAATAAAGGAGATCCTGCCTACAGGAAGCAGATGGCAATTTGGATTCCAACCAGGACGCTGCGTGGAGGATGCTTGGAGACACGTGACCAGTACCGTCGCCGCCAGCCAGGCGCGGTATGTACTTGGGATATTCGTGGACTTTAAGGGCGCCTTCGATCATGTGGAGTGGACCGCCGCATTGAATCACATCGTTGCCTCCGGCTGCCGGGAAGCCAGCTTATGGAGAAGCTTCTTCTCTGGCAGGAGCGCGTGCATGATCAGCACGTACGGCGAAGTGTGTGTGCCAGTAACACGAGGTTGCCCACAGGGATCCATTAGCGGACCATTCCTTTGGAATCTGCTAATGGACACACTTCTGCTACAACTAGAGCGACACTGTGCTCTAAGCGCGTACGCTGATGATTTGCTGCTCCTCGTAGAGGGTAACTCACGAGACCAAGTGGAGACAAAGGGCGCGCAGCTGATGACCATCGTTGGATCTTGGGGAACGGAGGTTGGAGTTTCAGTATCGACGACCAAATCGACAATCATGCTGCTGAAAGGCATATTGTCTAGGAACCGACACCCGATCGTAAGATTCGCAGGAGCGAGTCTACCATACGTGAGGAAGGTTCGCTACCTTGGCATCACAGTCGGCGAGAGGATGACTTTCCTGCCGCACATCGAATCCCTTCGGGGTAGATTGGCAGGAGTCGTTGGAGCATTGTCGCGCGTACTCCGTACCGATTATGGTTTGCGCAAGAAGCGGCACATATATGCTGGACTCATGGTGCCTTGTGCACTATTTGGTGCCTCGATTTGGTCGGTCGACATTAGCAGACGAGGAAATGCCAAGTCAAGGCTCTGGTCGTGTCAACGGCTAATCCTGCTTGGTAGCCTGCCTGTATGCCGCACGGTATCCACCGTTGCGCTACAAGTGCTAGCTGGAGCTCCACCGTTGGATCTGGAGGCCAGACGCCTGGCAGTCAGGCACAAGTTAAAGCGTGACATCCCGCTGAAAACTGGTGACTGGCTGTACGGGCGAGACGTGACGAGTATGAGCTGGAAGGAGAAGATGGCGCTGCTGGACGAGTGCTTGTTGCGAGAGTGGCAGCTCAGGTGGGATGACCCTGGGGAATCCGGCCGGATTACCCACAGATTTTTCCCGGACGCAAGCTTCGTCTACAGCCGACCAGACTATCGCTTTAGTCTACGCGCTGGATTCTTGCTCACAGGACATGGCTCGATGAATGCATATCTGCATAAGAGAGGTCTGAGCGAAACGCCCGCATGCTCATGCGGTGCGCAGTTTGAAGACTGGCAACACATTCTCTGTGAGTGCCCCCTCTATGCGGATCTGCGCAACCTGGACCAGATGTCAATAGCTCAGGAGAACAATACATATAGAATTACTGGAGTAACGCAGACACCGGAGGCGATGATGGAGCTGAATGTGTTTGCCAACGCTGTGTTCGCAAGACGTCGGCGTACTGTGGAGAGGGGCGCACCACCAGGGCAGCCAGTCCCGGGCTAGGCAGCCAAAACTGCGCACCCCCGTGTGGTCGGCGGATCTGATAAAGAATACCACCACAGTATGCTACCGCTTGTCGTAAAAGGCGACTAAAGGAGGCAACCCCACCCCTGGGTTCCCCAATACCCGTACCTCGTCGGAGGCAAAAGGGAGGATGACCAATTCCTTAAAGATGGTACCACGGGTTGGTCAGTTTTCCAGCCGCTGACCAAGTTTGAGGTTGGCATTATCGTGGTGGCTTGTGGTTAACCCAAATGCGGGTAGTGTCCTTCGGGACACGACGTGGAGTTGCGTATCAACCGGGTGCTGTGACCCAAAGAGCAGTAGGGGTGTATAGATACACCTTGCTCCAGACCAATGAAGGGATGGATGACCGACATCATTCATCTAGAATTGGTACCGATGAGATTCGTCTCAAAGGGGCGATAGTCTGGCGCATTGTTCTAGACCCACTGTGTCATTTGCATACTTGTATGTACATATGGGCACCGCGGTTGTAAACCATTAAGTTGGTACACGTCGCGTTATAAAAGACGGAGAGATCCAGACTGTGTCTCCCTATCCGGCTCGAGTTGGGTTTTGACTGTCGGAGCGTTCAGACGTGTCGCGGACAGCGTAACTTTGATATCAGCGATATCAGTTTTTCAATCGCCGTCTCCCTTTTGTGCTATATTCGCATCGTACGATTTTACTGCAAGTGCGAAGTACCGTACGTTTGTGCCGGTTTTTGATTGGCTGCGGTTAGGCACACGTGTGCTTGCGTTTGCGTGTGTGAGTGTTTGTGTGTGCAAAAGAGATAAGGCCTGCTGTGTTACAGTTACAACACTGTTAATTTGTGTTTGTGTGAACACGTAAGGTTGGTTGGCAGAAAATGCCACGGGTTAAGCCGGCTGTTGACCCCGCTGATGATGGTGAGTCATTAGCTGCGGTTGAGGGGGGAAAGGTGCGGCGGAAGCAAGGGCCGGCGGTGTTAATGAAAAAGGTTAGGAAGGTAGCTTCGCTAACCTGTGTTGACGAACTGGCAAGCGTAGGTGAGGGCAGCGTGGTAGGCAGCATTAGTGCTGCTAATAGCGAATGCTCAGTGTGTATGACTGAGTCGGATGGGTGCCAGCCTGCTTGTTCGGTGGAGGCGACCCCGATGTGGGGGCAACGCGTGCAGCTGAGGCTCCATCGGCTCCCATGAGTGGACTGGCGTCAAAGAGGCGTACGGGCTTGCCCGTGGAGCGAATGAAGGCGATCAGCAAGGAATTGGTCACGCACGCTCTTGCTGCAGGTATGGGTGGTAGGGCCATTGGTAGTCTGGTGGACTATCTGGCCGAGCTGGAGGTACTCATTTTTACGCAGATTGCTGAAAATGAGCGCCTAAGAGGCCGGTTAGATGAGTGCCGCCGGGCCGGAAGTGTCGTTCGTGACGACGGCATTTTCCGTATGCCGGCCCCTGTGGTTGCTCCTCGGAGCGTGCCCGTCGTCGCCAAAGGAGGTCCCGTGTCGGCAGTGCCGTCTACTCTGGAGGCGCCCAGACCAGTTGAGACCTGGTCCGTCGTTGTTCGCAGCAAGACTGCGGGCAAGACATCGAAGGACGTGGTCGAAAAGGTGGTGAAGGAGGTGGGGCCAACCCTGGGCGTCCGGGTGTTCTCTATGAAGCCGTCACGAGATGGAGGAGCGATTATACGCACTCCATCCATGGTGGAGAGGAAGAAGTTAGCGGAGAACGCTAAGTTTGGTGAGTGTGGTCTTGAGGTGAGTGTGAACGAGAAGTTGGGACCAAAAGTTGTGGTACAGGGCGTTCATTCTCAAATCACTCCTGACGAGTTCATGAGTGATCTTTATGAGATGAACCTCAAGGAGACGATGTCGCCTGAGGCCTTTACAAAAGGCGTCCGAATGGTGAGCAAGCCGTGGTCGGTGAATGGTGGGGCTACGGTCAATGTTGTGTTGGAGGGCGATGGCAAAGCCATTGGCTCTCTGCTCGATGTTGGCCGTTGCTATATTAAGTGGTTTTCTTTCCGACTAAGGAATTTTGACCCGGTAGTAAGCTGCTTCCGATGCCTGGGTTTTGACCATAAAGTAGCGGAATGCAGGGCTAAGCAGGACGTCTGCCGTCGCTGCGGCCAGGTGGGCCATCGGGTGGCTAAGTGCAGCAATGCACTTAGTTGCCGCAATTGTGCTTTTAAAGGGATGCCTTCGGAACATATGATGATGTCTCCGGCATGCCCGATATACAGTGCGATTGTTGCGAGGGCCAACGCTAGACATTAATATGGCTAGCAAAGTCCTCCAGTTGAATTGCCAGGGGTCATACGCTGTAATGTGCGACGTAGGCAATATGATGTGTGAGAGGGGCAACGTCGTGGCCCTGCTTCAGGAACCGTATGCAACTAATGGTTGTGTACGGGGATTGCCAGCAGCAATGCGGGTATTTCCTGACAGCAGGGCTAATGCGGCGGTTGTGGTGAATGAGGTCGGTATTGAGTGCACCTTGGTGAACTCAACCGATAGAGGTGTGTGTGTGTGCTTGAGTGGCAGGTTTGGTAGGATATATGTGGCGAGCGTATATTGCGCGTTCGGGGAACCCCTCGAGCCGTATATTGCGTATGTGGATGAGGTGCTACTACTGGCGAGTAGCGAACCAATCATCCTCGGGCTAGATGCGAATGCATCGTCCCCGATGTGGTTCAGTAAGATATCCAGACTCGCGTCTGGTTATCCGAACCTCATACGGGGTGAGATGCTGGCTGAGTGGGCCGTCTCCCGAGATGTTCGGTTCGTCAACGAACCCAGTGAGTGGTACACGTTTGATAGCGTGAATGGGAAGAGTGACATTGATGTCACTCTTGTAAATGGGGCAGCAATGGGTGTGTACACTTTTAGCTGGTGTGTGTTGGGCGGTTTCGGTATCAGTGATCACAATCCCATTGAGATTGTTTTCACTTATGCCGAAACCCAGAATGAGAGTGTGGGGGTAAATTACTGGCGTACGCATGGTGTGAATTGGGCCCAATATGGGCTATTGGTTAGGGAGGAGGCTCTGCAAGTCCCGCACAGCACTTTTAGTGCAATGAGCGTGGATGAGCAGGTCTCCAGTATTAATGGGTGGGTCACGTGTGTCAATGACCGCTTGCTGAGGAGGAGCCGAAAGGCAAATCTTAAGCGTGTGAAGTGGTGGACCCGTGAGTTAGGCGTTATGCGGAGGTCGCTTAGAGCCCTGAGGAAACGTTTCCAAAGAGCACGGGTGGCCAATAATGATAACGCTGCCCAGCTTGGGGCTGAGTATGGTCGACGTAGTCGTGAGTATAAGCAAAGACTTGTAGATGTAAAAGAGTCCGAGTGGCGCGCATTTCTAGAGCGCAATAGGGACGACCCCTGGGGTCGTGCCTACCAAATTGTGAGAGGTAGCCGTAGGGAACACAGTATAGGGAACCTCCAGGTTGGCAGCTCACAACTGACGACTTGGAGTGAATGTATGAATGTGCTTCTCGGTGAGTTTTTTCTCGAGAGAGGAGAGGCAGGAGACTCTGCTTAGTGTGGAGCTCCCGATCGATCCTCTCGGTGAAAGCGAACTGGGCGCGGCTTTCCGGAGATTAAAAATCCAGAAAGTCGCCTGGTATGGATGGCTTCACGGGGGAGATGTGCAAGTGCGTCTGGAACTCGATTCCGAGTACTTGATAACCTTGTATGAGCGCTGCTTATACGAAGGCCATTTTCCCAGTGAATGGAAGAGGGCAAAAGTGGTTGTCCTGTTGAAGTCGCCGGAAAGAGTTAGGAGTAATCCTCGGTCATATCGAGGAATCAGTCTCCTTCCAGTGCTTGGAAAAGTGCTGGAAAGAGTCATGATTGAAAGGCTTCACGAAAGAGTGAGTGACCAAATGTCAGATAGGCAATTTGGTTTTAGACAGGGTAGGAGCACAGAGGACGCTTGGAGATTTGTGCAAAGCTCGGTTGAGTCCAGCACCTCCAAGTATGTCCTAGGCGTCTTTGTGGACTTCAGGGGTGCGTTCGACTACCTGAGCTGGGCGAGTGTGATTAGGAGGTTGAGTGAATGTGGCTGTCGGGAGATTGCTCTGTGGCAGAGCTATTTCTCCGGCAGAACTGCAGTATCAGTAGGTCGACGTGAAAGCGTCGCTGTTGACGTTGTACGTGGTTGTCCTCAGGGCTCCATCTGTGGTCCATTCATTTGGAACCTCATGATGGACCCTCTGTTATGGCAGCTTGACAGTATCTGCAAATGCTGTGCTTATGCAGATGACTTACTGATCATGGTTGAGGGGCGATCGCGTGCTGAGATCGAGGCAAACGCTGCGGAGTGTTTGCGCATTGCTTGCGAATGGGTCAACAGTGTGGGCGTTGGTCTGGCAATGGACAAGACGGTGACAATGCTGCTTAAGGGCAGATTGGCCGGTGGTCGACCTCCGGTTGTCAGGCTCGGAAGCGCCAGTATAGGGTATGTTAAGGAGGTTAAGTACCTTGGCATAACCATCGGTGAGAGAATGAGCTTTATGCCACATCTCACCGTTCTCAGAGCGCGATTGCTTGGAGTGGTTGGACAATTGCGCCGAATTTTGAGAAGTGAATGGGGCCTGAGCAGGCGCGAGTTACCATTCCCCCGCACAACCTATCCCACGAATCACCAATTCCGCCAACGAAGCCAACTCGCAACAGTCGATCAGTAGGTCAAACAACCCGACACCACGAATGCTGACATAAACAAACGCAAACGTCGCCAACAAACCCCAGCGCAACCAGCGGCCGGTCATTAACCGACATTGTTGCGCAAGTGCTGACGCCTACGAACGGAAGTGGCAAATAAACAAACTGATGACAAATTCTCTCTCCCAATCTCCCCATTCCATTGTTGCCCCAACTTCATTTCATCCCACTCAAGCTATATATTAGAGTTTTTAAGAATAAACTGCACACTTCGATTTTCAAAACCAAACACAACAGACGTTTTATTTCCGAGCTCCAGGCTTACTGCAGCAAACACTAGGAGGGACAATCACTCCACCCATTCATCCACAAACATAACTGGCGCAGCCGGACTTGAACTAGGGATAATAATGCCCTCTACGTTCGTCCTTTTAGTACTGTAAGTAATTAGTGAAAACAAGTGGCAAAATGTATAGTGAATTAGTGAAAAAAAAAGAAAAAAAAACAAAGCAAATCATGGTGAACAAAAAAAATAATATAATAAAATAATAACATCTTTACAAATAAAACAAGCAACCCCATTTGCTTTATTTGTGACCGAATATGTGCACATCAATCGTTGATAAGGCACCGGGATCACAAGTAACTTTTCAATTGAAATCCACATCACCGTATGCTGTGACCGAATATGTGCACATCAATCGCTGATAGTGCACCGGGACCACACATGCGACGTTAAGTATTACAAAACCATTGGTTCAGTGTTGTAACCGCATATGTGCATATCAATCGCTGATAAAGCACCGGGACTACAAACTGCCACTGAGCCAAATAATCACAAACATTAAACATAGCGACCGTATATGTGTAAATCAACCGCTGATAAAACACCGGGACCGCTAATGTGAAAAAACTAAACGAGTTAAACGAATTTGACACCGGTTCACCTTGACTGCCAAAGTTAAATAAAATAATACTTGCATATAGAATATCACTACTTCACATATCACCATTGCCACATGTTCATTCCAAGAAAATATAAAATAAGAAATTCTTGTATAAAACTACTAAAATACACATATATTACAGTTGACGATGGAATGAACTTCCACATCAAGTAAAGGCACACCGTACACACCACAAATCCAACATACATAGAAAATAAGCCCACACCTATAACATTCAGTCCAACTTATACACACTGAAGTTATATATATATATAAGTAACACAGTTAGTTATAGTACACTACAATTAAACACAAACACATTTCATAATACAAATGTCAAAAAAAGGTCTTATTAGCAACCAGATCAGGAGTAGATTAGGATTACGAAGCGGAGGCAGCCTCCCAGAAATTAGAGAAGCGACAGAAAACGAACAGGAAAGTAACGAACAAACAGTACAGCCCCCTAATACGAACAATATGGACTCCGGAAACGCGTCAACACCTCTAAGCCCCACACTAAGTGTTACTTCTGCCACCATCAATACTAGCCTCAACCCCACAGATATATTAGCTTTTGTCGAACAACTCCCTACATTTGAGGGACCATCCGATAATCTCGAAAAATTCATAACTAGCGTTGAGGAACTACTCTTACTAATAAGATCAGTAGACAAGACACCATACGGCCAACTCCTCCTTAGAGCTGTCCGTAACAAAATTGTAGGCAAAGCGGACGAAGCACTAACTCTTTGCGACACACGCCTAAATTGGGACGACATAAAGACGAACCTCAAACGTCTTTACACTAGCAAAAAAACAGAAGCAATGATATTGAGGGAAATACAAACCATTTCAAACGGACTTTCAATGGGAAAATTATTTTTCACCATTATCGAATGAGAAATACATTAATGTCTTTAGCTAGAGACGCAGACCGAAATGGATACGGACTTAACACCAAACGTACCCTGTACGACGACATTTGTCTTAACGCATTTATAATTGGTTTAAAAGAGCCACTAAGAACAATTATTAGAACCAGAAACCCGGACACCATTGAGAAAGCTTATGAGTATGGACAAACTGAACAAAGTTTCTTTTACCAAAATGTTAACAGAGAGGACCGTCGCCGTGACAGCTCAACAGGTACAACACACCCTTACCCAAAGAATAACCAACAAGAACAGAAGCAATCTAGCAATAACCGACAACAAAACTAACCACCACCAACAAGGAAACCAACCATCTAATAGCCGTTATCGACAGAATAACCCATCGACTAATAACAGTTACCAAAACCCTTTCCGCAATAACGACAAATCAACTGCATCAAACCAACAACGTACTAACACGCCCAATACAAACGCTTTATGTAACATTAACGATGATACAAATTTTCCACAAGGAGCCTCGGGAGACCAGTCGGCTACCTGAATAAAAAGACACATGGGTCATCCTTACCTTATGTTATGCTATTCACAACATCTGTTTTATCAAAACCACTAAAATTTTTAATAGACACCGGATCCACCTATTCATTCATAAACCCAGCCCTACTTACAAAAAACCACATAAAGAAACTTAACTCAAACATTAGCATTCACACAGTACTTAACACGTTCGAAATTCAAGAATACACCGACACCATTACTTTCCAACAACTCAAACAACCGATGAATATCAAACTCCTATTGTTTAATTTCCACTCGCACTTCGATGGTCTCTTGGAAATGGATTTTCTTTCTACACTAAACGCAAAAATAAATATCGCAGATTCTATCCTGGAAACACCCCAAGCAGTAATTCCAATACTAACACGAACAAACCCCGTAGACACACTACATACCGTACCACACAATAGCAAGATAAGATTACCACTACCAGTAAACCTTATGCAAGGAGACTTCTTGTATGAGACTACTGACTTAGACAACAACCTATCTATAACTAGCGGGTTATATACCGCAACCGCAGGTTTCGCGTACCTTGAAGTTTGTAATAATTCAGACTATGACCAAACAATCTATTTAGAAGAACCATTAAAAACAGAGGAGTTTTGCATACAAAACTACGCACTCCTACACTGCATGTCAGCAGCGTTAAACACGAAACATGTAGTTGAACAAGAACTTAACATTCAAACAGAACATCTAAATAACGAAGAAAAAAGAGATCTAATTAAACTCTGCAAAACTTTCAAAAAACTCTTCCATTATGAAGAAAACCAATTAACATTTTCAAATGTCGTCAAACACTCCATTCCAACGACAGATAATGTCCCAATACACACTAAATCTTATCGCTATCCATTCGTACACAAAGAAGAAGTTCGCAGACAAATTTCAGAAATGCTCAGACAGAACATTATTAGAAATAGCCATTCTCCTTGGAGTGCACCTGTTTGGATCGTACCAAAGAAGGTAGATTCCACAGGCAAAGAAAAGTGGCGCCTAGTAATCGATTTCCGTAAACTAAACGAAAAAACCATCTCCGACAGATACCCGATACCCAATATTGCAGACATACTAGATAGTATAGGCAAAACAAAATATTTCACAACAATAGACTTAGCAAGTGGATTTCATCAAATTGAAATGGATCCACAAGACACAGAGAAAACGGCATTTACTGTAGAAAATGGGCATTACGAGTTCACAAGAATGCCCTTTGGCCTTAAGAATGCACCTGCTACGTTTCAACGCGTCATGGACAACGTCCTGGGTGACCTAGTAGGTAGTATCTGCTTAGTTTACTTGGACGACATTATAATATTCTCTCCATCCCTTCAGAAACATATTACGGACATCAAATCAGTTTTCGTCAAACTACAGAACGCAAACTTAAAAATTCAACCAAGTAAATGTAACTTTTTGAGAAAAGAAATCGACTTTTTGGGACACATCGTTACCCAAGAAGGCGTCAAACCTAATCCGAATAAAATTCAGGCTATCAAGGATTTCCCATGCCCCAAAACTATCAGGGAAATAAAGTCATTCCTCGGGTTACTCGGTTATTATAGGAAATTTATTAAAGACTTCGCGAAAATAACCAAACCAATAACAAAACAATTAAAAGGAAAGAAGACAATAGTAATAGATGATGCATTCAAAAAAGCAGTCGAAACTTCTAAAAACTTATTATGTAACGACCCAATACTCGCATACCCAGACTTCACAAAACCATTTACTCTCACTACAGATGCGAGTAATTATGCCATAGGCTCCGTACTATCTCAGGGCCCTGACACTAACGACAGACCCATATCTTTTGCTAGCAGGACACTTTCGGATACAGAAGTTAGATACTCTACGGTAGAAAAAGAAATGTTAGCCATCATTTGGTCAGTAAACCACTTCAGACCATACCTCTTCGGACGGAAATTCAAAATAGTAACAGACCACAAACCTTTAGTCTGGTTAGGAAGTTTCAATGGTCAAAACCCTAAACTACTTCGGTGGAAAACCACTTTGGCCGCCTACGATTACGAAGTTGTGTACAAAAAGGGTTCACAAAACGTAGTCGCTGATGCACTAAGCCGGATAGAACCAAATTTAAATGTTAACGAAGACCCACAAGATATACCAACTGTTCAACAACCACTAAACCATTTTAATATACAAATAGTGTTTCGCATAGGGACAATGTCTTCAACACAAATAACAACACCATTTGCACACAAAACAAGGCGAATAATATCAGAACCCCTCTATACCTTCCATTCTGTCACAAACATATTACAATCAATTCTCCAACCGAACAAAATGGTTGCAATATTCGCACCAGATCACATTTTCCTACTTATAGAAGAGGCATACAACAACTATTTTTCAGAAAATGACTCATACAAGATCTCTCGTTGCAAACTATTCTTGCCAGAACTTACTGACCCAGAAGATCAAAAGAACAAAATTCGTTCTTACCACATCAACAGCAACCATAGAGGGATAGACGAAACTTATAAACATTTAAAAAGAGATATTTACTTCCCACGCATGAAGGACATCATTACTCAAATCATAAAAGACTGCGACATTTGCTTAACGCTCAAGTACGATAGACAACCACACAAACCCCTCATGCAAACCCCACCTACTCCAACAGGTCCTCTAGATATAGTACACATCGATATCTATTCTATCAATAACACTTGTAATTTAACAATCATTGACAAATTTTCCAAATTCGCACAGGCTTACCCACTCGATAATAGGAACTCTATAAAAGTCATTGCCGCCTTGTCACAATTTATGAACAACTTCGGCTTACCGAAATTACTAGTTTTCGATCAGGGAGCAGAATTCTCTGGGAACCTGTTCAATGATTTCCTCACTCAATACAACATAACATCCCATACAACTTCGTTCCAACAATCAACGGGAAACTCACCTGTCGAACGACTACACTCTACTTTAACCGAACTCTACAGAATAGTCTTGAACCGCAGGAAAGAACTACGGTTAGACTGCGAACATCCCGAAATACTTACAGAAGTACTAACAACTTATAATAATGTAATCCATTCTAGCACAAACCACACCCCCTTTGAACTCTTTCATGGTAGGACACATATATTCGAAAAAACTATAACGTATGACAACCAACACGACTACCTTACAAAACTTAACGAATTCAGACGGAATTTATACCCTAAAATCCAGGAACACCTAGAAAATAACACAAAAAAAAAAGAATTTCAAAATTAAACGAAGTTAGGGAGCCCCCAATTCCTGTAGAGGAGAATGACACAATATTCAGAAAAGAAAATAGAAGGAATAAATTGACAGCAAGATTTTCATTACACAAAGCAAGTAAGGATAAAGGCATTACATTCTTAACAACCAGAGGTCAGAAACTACACAAACAAAAAATTAGGAGAAACATTAAGAAAGACAGCAACGCACATTCCCAACAACCAAACATCAGCACCTAACAAATTTTCCATTCTTCTCAATCATTACCCTCATCTAAATCTTTCAGACTTTTCTTCACCACACCTATCCAACCATTCACTATCGAATACATCAATGGATCATCACCTCTAACAATCATTCAACTTGGCAACGCCCACATCACTAAGTCGAATAAAATCTTGACCCACATAATAGACATAGAAGAATACAAAATATGCGTGTCCAAAATGAAAAATACCTTAGAACCCCTAAAATCAGACCCAATCTTTTCAATTTCGTACGAAGCTTTACATACTAAAATCCTACATTTAGAAGACAAGATCGACACCCTCCTACCACATGTTAGGAATAAAAGAGGCCTCATAAACGGTTTAGGTTCAATCCTTAAGTCTATATCGGGAAACCTAGACGATAATGACGGGCAGAATATTTTAGCAGAGCTCAAAAATTTACATAACAGTTCAGCAGCTTTAATGGAAACACAGAATAGGCAATCAGATTTCAATGGGGACATCATAATTAGAATCAACAATATCACAGACCACATTAACAGACAACAGATAACAATACAAAATTTTTTCGAAAGCTCACAAAACACAATCTTTAAACAAATAAGAGACACTAGAAACAGCATCTACACACTACAGTACATAAATAAAATTAACCATAATATCGACACGATAACTGAACACATTAATAATGTTGCTGAAAGCTTACTAGCCAGCAAAATAGGGCTCATCCCTAAATTTATGTTTAACAAAGAAGAACTAGAAAATATAAGAAATATATTAAACAAACAAAACATTAATATACAATTAGATGAACACGTATATAATCTCTTAATACCATCTTGTTACACTTTCAAAACAAAATTACTATTTAATGTTAAGATACCAATTTTCGATAAACAATTGTACCACCTCATCCACACCATCCCACTACCCATTAACACATCTAATTTCATCATATCACCGGAATTTGTGGCACACCACGACAACAACATATTCCAATTCAAAGAGAAATGCCTGGAAATCGAACACAGATACTTCTGCCCTAAAGCTCAAACAGAGATATTAGGGCCAAACAACAAATGTTTGCTAGACATCATCCACGGCCAAAAACAAGCCAAATGTGATATGATAGAAACAGAACCAACTGCAAACATATTTGAGGCCGAGAAAGGAGTCATCTTCATCTTTAATGGAGAAAGTGTACAAATAAAATCTGACTGTCATGAAAATACCCAAATAAACGGATCAGCCATAATTCGTTACAACAATTGCACCCTGGAGATAAATGACGTCGAGTACAGTGACAGGGAACTGATCGAACACGAAAAATTCACCTTTGTACTACCATCAACGAATCGGGTGATAAAGAATCAGACCATCAGTGTACTATCACTCGAGAAATTGCATTTAGAGACGTTAACAACAAGAAGAAAGATTGACCATATGGGCACCGCAACAAACTACCAATTCACGGGCACATACTTAACACTCGGAATATTACTGATGCTCGTGATCATCCTTCAAGTTTTAAACAAACCGAAGACAGTCTTCACCCCACAAGCCGCCCCTTCGCCTTATTGTGTCGATCCGGTCATCCCTTCGCTATGGCCTTCTCTCCACACTGGGGGGGGAGGAGTTACCATTCCCCCGCACAACCTATCCCACGAATCACCAATTCCGCCAACGAAGCCAACTCGCAACAGTCGATCAGTAGGTCAAACAACCCGACACCACGAATGCTGACATAAACAAACGCAAACGTCGCCAACAAACCCCAGCGCAACCAGCGGCCGGTCATTAACCGACATTGTTGCGCAAGTGCTGACGCCTGCGAACGGAAGTGGCAAATAAACAAACTGATGACAAATTCTCTCTCCCAATCTCCCCATTCCATTGTTGCCCCAACTTCATTTCATCCCACTCAAGCTATATATTAGAGTTTTTAAGAATAAACTGCACACTTCGATTTTCAAAACCAAACACAACAGACGTTTTATTTCCGAGCTCCAGGCTTACTGCAGCAATCACTAGGAGGGACAATCACTCCACCCATTCATCCACAAACATAACTCGCGCAGTGCGTGCCATATATGATGGTCTGTTTGTTGCTTGCGCAGCATATGGATCGTCTGTTTGGTACAAAACTGCTGCGACTGTTGCGGGCAGAAAGAATGTGCTGGCTTGCCAGCGTGTGATTCTGTTAGGGTGCATACCTGTATGTCGCACCGTTTCGACGGAGGCGCTGCAGGTGCTGTGTGGAGCAGCCCCCCTTGACTTGGAGGTAAGGCGTAGGGCCTTACTCTACAAGATTAAGAGGCGGCTGCCATTGCTGCAGAATGAATGGCTCGCTGATAGGGATGTGGAGAGTTTAGGGCTTAGTGTGTGTAAGAGTTTGTTGAATGAGTGTGTCCTGTCTGACTGGCAAGCCAGATGGGATGCAAGTGAGAATGGGCGGGTGACTCACAAATACATTCGTGAAGTCACGTTTGTAGCCAGCCGACCAGACTTTGGTTTCAACCTTAGCCTTGGATTCCTTTTGACTGGCCATGGTTCGTTGAATGCGTTTCTGCATCCAAGAACCTTGGCGGACAGTCCGGAATGCCCTTGTGGTTCGGCACAGGAGACATGGCAGCATGTGCTCTGCGAGTGCCCGTTGTATGGGGATATCCGCTCTTTGGCGGATGTTGGTATTGTGCAGGATAGTGGCGGGTTTGACGTTAGTCAAGCACTCTCCACCAGTGATAGGGTAAAGAGGATGAATGAGTTTGCGTGCGAAGCATTTGCGAGGCGCCGTTTGTGCATTTCACGGAGGCATGAATGAATGAATGAGTGCATGTGGGATGAATGGTGGGGAAATATGAATGATGATGGATGATTGTATGTTGCACGGGAGGGACTTAGCGTTCTCCCTAGTGGGTTACCAGTCCCGCGCATCATGGGGCGAAAACTGGTAGTGTCCTTGGGCACGAAGCCTGACCAGAGGTTATCTGGTACCACAGGCGCTTTGAGGATTAAACGGGGCCGGTTTCAATCGACCCTGCCTCTGGCGTTGATCTTTTGATTATATGTGGGGGCACAAGAGCTGGTCGTCGTTGGGCGATTTGGCGAAATGCCAACTATTAATGCCACGCTTGTGGAAGAGGATGGAATGGGCCTCGACTCCGAACGGTGTGGAGGGTATGTCCATGAAGCATACTCTTAGACCGTAACATCTCGCATGCCGACTGTGTCGGTACTGCGTACTATTCCGAGCAGCTGTTGCCTTGAACTTCTTTGTGGGCCACCAACCCGTAACTGTTTGGAGTTAAAATTGGAAGTACATCATGTGTACGGCGTTCGACCGGAGACGTTTTATGTCTGGTACCACGGGAGTCAGGAGCCCGCGGACAGTTGTCTGCCCTGGCTACGGTTGCGGCCCTTCGGGGAGATTCGTGGTGGCTGTGGTTTACTACCCAAATGAGGGAGAGCATGTAGCTCGGCGTGGAGTTGCGTTTTTCCAACCGGTGGCCGTGATACCTAGATCGGCAGAGGTTTTAGTTAGGCCTCGGCCCCGACCAAGGGCGAAGCTACCAACCCAAACAGTTGGCCTTTATTTGGTACCTGAGGTTTCCACCTTGGGGGCGCTGATTGACGCTTAAATCGTATCCCAGTGCTCGGGCACCGTGAGATTGAGCCTACACGGCAGGTGCTCACGTTCAGCCTACTTCTGTCCCTATCTACGCTTTTTTGACTGTCGGAGTATTCAGACGTGTCGCGGACAGCGTAACTTTGATATCTGCGATATCAGTTTTCAATCGCCGTCTCTCTTTTGTGCTATATTCGCATCGTACGATATTTTATCGCACTGTGTGAGTAACGTACGCTGTGCCGATTTTTGATTGGCTGCGCGAAGGCACATGTGCATCGGTTTTGTGCGTGTGTGTGTGTGTGAGATTAGAGATAAGGGCCCCGCTGTGTGTGCACCTGGTAAGTGAGCGACAAGTCTTATCTTGTTTTTGATTTTTCTTTAGTTGCTTGCAAGTTTTTGTTTACTTGTTGAACACCTGCGGTTGGTTTCGTTGGCAGCGAAATGCCGTCGGTTAAGCCGACTGTTGGCGCCGCTGACGACGTTGAGACGTTGTCTGTGGTTGAGGGGGGGAAGGTGCGGCGGAAGACGGGGCCGTCGATGTCGAAGAAGAAGGTAAGGAGGGCAGCCTCCTTAACCTCTATCGGCGCGTCGGCTAGTGTAGGCGAGGGCAGCGCTGTAGGCAGCATTAGTGCTGCCAATAGCGAATGCTCTATGAGTATGAGTGGGTTGGAAATGGACCAGCCTGCTAGTTCGGAGGAGGCGACCCCGTTAGGCTCCATGGAGAGCTTGTGTGCGAGTGTTGTGGGGGCAACTCGTGCAGCTGAGGCGCCATCTGCTCCCATGAGTGGATTGGTGCCAAAGAGGCGTACGGGCTTGCCCGTAGAGCGAATGAAGGCGATCACCAAGGACGTGGTCACGCACGCCCTTGCTGCAGGTATGGGTGGTAGGGCCATTGGCAGTCTGGTGGACTATCTGGCCGAGCTGGAGGTACTCCTCTTCACGCAGATTGCGGAAAATGAGCGCCTAAGAGGCCGGTTAGATGAGTGTCGCCGGGCGGAAAGTGTCGTTCGTGACGACGACATTTTCCGTATGCCGGCCCCTGTGGTTGCTCCTCGGAGCGTGCCCGTCGTCGTCAAAGGAGGTCCCGTGTCGGCAGTGCCGTCTACTCTGGAGGCACCCAGACCAGTTGAGACTTGGTCCGTCGTTGTTCGCAGCAAGACTGCGGGCAAGACATCGAAGGACGTGGTCGAAAAGGTGGTGAAGGAGGTGGGGCCAACCCTGGGCGTCCGGGTGTTCTCAATGAAGCCGTCACGAGATGGAGGAGCGATTATACGCACTCCATCCAAGGTGGAGAGGAAGAAGTTAGCGGAGAACGCTAAGTTTGGTGAGTGTGGTCTTGAGGTGAGTGTGAATGAGAAGCTGGGACCAAAAGTTGTGGTGCAGGGCGTTCACTCTCAGATCACTCCTGACGAGTTCATGAGTGATCTTTATGAGATGAACCTCAAGGAGACGATGTCGCCTGAGGCCTTCAGAAAAGGCGTCCGAATGGTGAGCAAGCCGTGGTCTGTGAATGGTGGGGCTACGGTCAATGTTGTGTTGGAGGGCGATGGCAAAGCCATTGGCTCTCTGCTCGATGTTGGCCGTTGCTATATTAAGTGGTTTTCTTTCCGACTAAGGAATTTTGACCCGGTAGTAAGCTGCTTCCGATGCCTGGGTTTCGACCATAAAGTAGCGGAATGCAGGGCTAAGCAGGACGTCTGCCGTCGCTGCGGCCAGGTGGGCCATCGGGTGGCTAAGTGCAGCAATGCACTTAGTTGCCGCAATTGTGCTTTTAAAGGGATGCCTTCGGAACATATGATGATGTCTCCGGCATGCCCGATATACAGTGCGATTGTTGCGAGGGCCAACGCTAGACATTAATATGGCTAGCAAAGTCCTCCAGTTGAATTGCCAGGGGTCATACGCTGTAATGTGCGACGTAGGCAATATGATGTGTGAGAGGGGCAACGTCGTGGCCCTGCTTCAGGAACCGTATGCAACTAATGGTTGTGTACGGGGATTGCCAGCAGCAATGCGGGTATTTCCTGACAGCAGGGCTAATGCGGCGGTTGTGGTGAATGAGGTCGGTATTGAGTGCACCTTGGTGAACTCAACCGATAGAGGTGTGTGTGTGCTTGAGTGGCAGGTTTGGTAGGATATATGTGGCGAGCGTATATTGCGCGTTCGGGGAACCCCTCGAGCCGTATATTGCGTATGTGGATGAGGTGCTACTACTGGCGAGTAGCGAACCAATCATCCTCGGGCTAGATGCGAATGCATCGTCCCCGATGTGGTTCAGTAAGATATCCAGACTCGCGTCTGGTTATCCGAACCTCATACGGGGTGAGATGCTGGCTGAGTGGGCCGTCTCCCGAGATGTTCGGTTCGTCAACGAACCCAGTGAGTGGTACACGTTTGATAGCGTGAATGGGAAGAGTGACATTGATGTCACTCTTGTAAATGGGGCAGCAATGGGCGTGTACACTTTTAGCTGGTGTGTGTTGGGCGGTTTCGGTATCAGTGATCACAATCCCATTGAGATTGTTTTCACTTATGCCGAAACCCAGAATGAGAGTGTGGGGGTAAATTACTGGCGTACGCATGGTGTGAATTGGGCCCAATATGGGCTATTGGTTAGGGAGGAGGCTCTGCAAGTCCCGCACAGCACTTTTAGTGCAATGAGCGTGGATGAGCAGGTCTCCAGTATTAATGGGTGGGTCACGTGTGTCAATGACCGCTTGCTGAGGAGGAGCCGAAAGGCAAATCTTAAGCGTGTGAAGTGGTGGACCCGTGAGTTAGGCGTTATGCGGAGGTCGCTTAGAGCCCTGAGGAAACGTTTCCAAAGAGCACGGGCGGCCAATGATGATAACGCTGCCCAGCTTGGGGCTGAGTATGGTCGACGTAGTCGTGAGTATAAGCAAAGACTTGTAGATGTAAAAGAGTCCGAGTGGCGCGCATTTCTAGAGCGCAATAGGGACGACCCCTGGGGTCGTGCCTACCAAATTGTGAGAGGTAGCCGTAGGGAACACAGTATAGGGAACCTCCAGGTTGGCAGCTCACAACTGACGACTTGGAGTGAATGTATGAATGTGCTTCTCGGTGAGTTTTTCCCGAGAGAGGAGAGGCAGGAGACTCTGCTTAGTGTGGAGCTCCCGATCGATCCTCTCGGTGAAAGCGAACTGGGCGCGGCTTTCCGGAGATTAAAATCCAGAAAGTCGCCTGGTATGGATGGCTTCACGGGGGAGATGTGCAAGTGCGTCTGGAACTCGATTCCGGAGTACTTGATAACCTTGTATGAGCGCTGCTTATACGAAGGCCATTTTCCCAGTGAATGGAAGAGGGCAAAAGTGGTTGTCCTGTTGAAGTCGCCTGAAAGAGTTAGGAGTAATCCTCGGTCATATCGAGGAATCAGTCTCCTTCCAGTGCTTGGAAAAGTGCTGGAAAGAGTCATGATTGAAAGGCTTCACGAAAGAGTGAGTGACCAAATGTCAGATAGGCAATTTGGTTTTAGACAGGGTAGGAGCACAGAGGACGCTTGGAGATTTGTGCAAAGCTCGGTTGAGTCCAGCACCTCCAAGTATGTCCTAGGCGTCTTTGTGGACTTCAGGGGTGCGTTCGACTACCTGAGCTGGGCGAGTGTGATTAGGAGGTTGAGTGAATGTGGCTGTCGGGAGATTGCTCTGTGGCAGAGCTATTTCTCCGGCAGAACTGCAGTATCAGTAGGTCGACGTGAAAGCGTCGCTGTTGACGTTGTACGTGGTTGTCCTCAGGGCTCCATCTGTGGTCCATTCATTTGGAACCTCATGATGGACCCTCTGTTATGGCAGCTTGACAGTATCTGCAAATGCTGTGCATATGCAGATGACTTACTGATCATGGTTGAGGGGCGATCGCGTGCTGAGATCGAGGCAAACGCTGCGGAGTGTTTGCGCATTGCTTGCGAATGGGGCAACAGTGTGGGCGTTGGTCTGGCAATGGACAAGACGGTGACAATGCTGCTTAAGGGCAGATTGGCCGCTAGTCGACCTCCGGTTGTCAGGCTCGGAAGCGCCAGTATAGGGTATGTTAAGGAGGTTAAGTACCTTGGCATAACCATCGGTGAGAGAATGAGCTTTATGCCACATCTCACCGTTCTCAGAGCGCGATTGCTTGGAGTGGTTGGACAATTGCGCCGAATTTTGAGAAGTGAATGGGGCCTGAGCAGGCGCGCAGTGCGTGCCATATATGATGGCCTGTTTGTTGCTTGCGCAGCATATGGATCGTCTGTTTGGTACAAAACTGCTGCGACTGTTGCGGGCAGAAAGAATGTGCTGGCTTGCCAGCGTGTGATTCTGTTAGGGTGCATACCTGTATGTCGCACCGTTTCGACGGAGGCGCTGCAGGTGCTGTGTGGAGCAGCCCCCTTGACTTGGAGGTAAGGCGTAGGGCCTTACTCTACAAGATTAAGAGGCGGCTGCCATTGCTGCAGAATGAATGGCTCGCTGATAGGGATGTGGAGAGTTTAGGGCTTAGTGTGTGTAAGAGTTTGTTGAATGAGTGTGTCCTGTCTGACTGGCAAGCCAGATGGGATGCAAGTGAGAATGGGCGGGTGACTCACAAATACATTCGTGAAGTCACGTTTGTAGCCAGCCGACCAGACTTTGGTTTCAACCTTAGCCTTGGATTCCTTTTGACTGGCCATGGTTCGTTGAATGCGTTTCTGCATCCAAGAACCTTGGCGGACAGTCCGGAATGCCCTTGTGGTTCGGCACAGGAGACATGGCAGCATGTGCTCTGCGAGTGCCCGTTGTATGGGGATATCCGCTCTTTGGCGGATGTTGGTATTGT
The DNA here is from genome assembly GCA_018150725.1 of Drosophila quadrilineata. Taxonomy (NCBI): domain Eukaryota; kingdom Metazoa; phylum Arthropoda; class Insecta; order Diptera; family Drosophilidae; genus Drosophila; species Drosophila quadrilineata. The sequence continues at coordinate 28,653 of JAECWN010000432.1, read as the reverse complement.
GCAGGATAGTGGCGGGTTTGACGTTAGTCAAGCACTCTCCACCAGTGATAGGGTAAAGAGGATGAATGAGTTTGCGTGCGAAGCATTTGCGAGGCGCCGTTTGTGCATTTCACGGAGGCATGAATGAATGAATGAGTGCATGTGGGATGAATGATGGGGAAATATGAATGATGATGGATGATTGTATGTTGCACGGGAGGGACTTAGCGTTCTCCCTAGTGGGTTACCAGTCCCGCGCATCATGGGGCGAAAACTGGTAGTGTCCTTGGGCACGAAGCCTGACCAGAGGTTATCTGGTACCACAGGCGCTTTGAGGATTAAACGGGGCCGGTTTCAATCGACCCTGCCTCTGGCGTTGATCTTTTGATTATATGTGGGGGCACAAGAGCTGGTCGTCGTTGGGCGATTTGGCGAAATGCCAACTATTAATGCCACGCTTGTGGAAGAGGATGGAATGGGCCTCGACTCCGAACGGTGTGGAGGGTATGTCCATGAAGCATACTCTTAGACCGTAACATCTCGCATGCCGACTGTGTCGGTACTGCGTACTATTCCGAGCAGCTGTTGCCTTGAACTACTTTGTGGGCCACCAACCCGTAACTGTTTGGAGTTAAAATTGGAAGTACATCATGTGTACGGCGTTCGACCGGAGACGTTTTATGTCTGGTACCACGGGAGTCAGGAGCCCGCGGACAGTTGTCTGCCCTGGCATGACTGTGCGGCCCTTCGGGAGATACGTGGTTGCGGTTTTTTTTTTTTTTTTTTTTTTTTTTTTTTAATTGGGGGGGGGGATGGGGGGGGGGGTTTTTTTTTTTTTTTTGTGGGGGTGGTTATTAGTTGGTGGGGGGGTTTTTTTTTTTTTTTGCCCCCCCCCCCCCACCCCCCAACCCAACCCCAAAAATTTTTTTTTTTTTTTTTTTTTTTTTTTTTTTTTTGGGGGGGGTTTTTTTTTTTTTTTTTTTTTTTTTTTTGTGCGGCCCCGGGGTTTTTATTCCCCCCCGGGGGTTCCCTTTAAAACCCCCTGACTTCTGTCCCTACTACTATCTAGCGAAACCACAGCCAAGGGAACGGGCTTGGAATAATTAGCGGAAAGAAGACCCTTTTGTTGAGCTTGACTCTAATCTGGCAGTGTAAGGAGACATAAGAGGTGTAGAATAAGTGGGAGATATTAGATTTCGGTTTAGTATCGCCAATGAAATACCACTACTCTTATTGTTTCCTTACTTACTTGATTAAATGGAACGTGTATCATTTCCTAGCCATTATACGGATATATTTACTATATCTTATGGTATTGGGTTTTGATGCAAGCTTCTTGATCAAAGTATCACGAGTTTGTTATATAATCGCAAACAAATTCTTTAATGACATAATGCATTCTATGCATTATGGATTTAAAAATTTGGTATAACTCCAATTACTCAGGTATGATCCAATTCAAGGACATTGCCAGGTAGGGAGTTTGACTGGGGCGGTACATCTCTCAAATAATAACGGAGGTGTCCCAAGGCCAGCTCAGTGCGGACAGAAACCACACATAGAGCAAAAGGGCAAATGCTGACTTGATCTCGGTGTTCAGTACACACAGGGACAGCAAAAGCTCGGCCTATCGATCCTTTTGGTTTAAAGAGTTTTTAACAAGAGGTGTCAGAAAAGTTACCATAGGGATAACTGGCTTGTGGCGGCCAAGCGTTCATAGCGACGTCGCTTTTTGATCCTTCGATGTCGGCTCTTCCTATCATTGTGAAGCAAAATTCACCAAGCGTTGGATTGTTCACCCATGCAAGGGAACGTGAGCTGGGTTTAGACCGTCGTGAGACAGGTTAGTTTTACCCTACTAATGACAAAACGTTGTTGCGACAGCATTCCTGCGTAGTACGAGAGGAACCGCAGGTACGGACCAATGGCACAATACTTGTTCGAGCGAACAGTGGTATGACGCTACGTCCGTTGGATTATGCCTGAACGCCTCTAAGGTCGTATCCGTGCTGGACTGCAATGATAAATAAGGGGCAATTTGCATTGTATGGCTTCTAAACCATTAAAAGTTTATTATTCATTTAATAAACGACAATGGATGTGATGCCAATGTAAAATATAACATAGTAAGTTATGGTGGATCACCGATCGCCTGGCGCCGTGCTAGTTATATATTAAAACATTATTTAATACAATGACAAAGCCTAGAATCAATTGTAAACGACTTTTGTAACAGGCAAGGTGTTGTAAGTGGTTGAGCAGCTGCCATACTGCGATCCACTGAAGCTTATCCTTTGCTTGACGATTCGATGGACAAATATATATATATATATATATATATACATATATTATCCATTAGACAAATGGGTGCTTTGCACCAGTGCTGCTGTGCTGCCTCATACGAATGAGGAGCGTGGGAAGATGATGAGGAGGAGGAGAGAGATGATGAATGAGGAAATTATAATGGTATATTATAATGGTGTCGTAGCAAATAAATATTACCTTTACATATAAGAATAAAAAGTTATATGGATAGGTATTACTATATATATCCATACAAGTGTTCAACATTCGTATGGTAATATATTATAATTGAGTCGTAGCAAATAAATATTACCTTTTACATATAAGATTAACAAATTATATGGATTGGTATTACTATATATCTTCATGCGAGTGTTCAACATTTGTATGGTAGTATATAATAATGGAGTCGTAGCAAATAAATATTACCTTTTACATATAAGATTAACAAATTATATGGATTGGTATTACTATATATCTTCATGCGAGTGTTCAACATTTGTATGGTAGTATATAATAATGGAGTCGTAGCAAATAAATATTACCTGTTTCATATAATATTAACAAATTATATGAATTGGTATTACTATATATTTCCATACAAGTGTTCAACATTCGTATGGTAGTATATTATAATTGAGTCGTAGCAAATAAATATTACCTTTTACATATAACATTAAAAAATTATATGGATTGGTTATAACATACATATATATCATACAATAAAATACAAAAAAAAAAAATGGATTACTATATATCATCATACAAGTGTGCAACATTTGTATGGTAGTATATTATAATTGAGTCGTAGCAAATAAATATTACCTTTTACATATAAGATTAACAAATTATATGGATTGGTATTACTATATATCTTCATGCGAGTGTTCATTATTTGTATGGTAGTATATTATAATTGAGTCGTAGCAAATAAATATTACCTTTTACATATAAGATTAACAAATTATATGGATTGGTATTACTATATATCATCATACAAGTGTGCAACATTTGTATGGTAGTATATTATAATTGAGTCGTAGCAAATAAATATTACCTTTTACATATAAGATTAACAAATTATATGGATTGGTATTACTATATATCTTCATGCGAGTGTTCAACATTTGTATGGTAGTATATAATAATGGAGTCGTAGCAAATAAATATTACCTGTTTCATATAATATTAACAAATTATATGAATTGGTATTACTATATATCTCCATACAAGTGTTCAACATTTGTATGGTAGTATATTATAATTGAGTCGTAGCAAATAAATATTACCTTTTACATATAAGATTAACAAATTATATGGATTGGTATTACTATATATCTTCATGCGAGTGTTCAACATTTGTATGGTAGTATATAATAATGGAGTCGTAGCAAATAAATATTACCTTTTACATATAAGATTAACAAATTATATGGATTGGTATTACTATATATCTTCATGCAAGTTTTCAAATTGATGGTAGTATATAATAATGGAGTCGTAGCAAATAAATATTACCTGTTTCATATAATATTAACAAATTATATGAATTGGTATTACTATATATTTCCATACAAGTGTTCAACATTCGTATGGTAGTATATTATAATTGAGTCGTAGCAAATAAATATTACCTTTTACATATAACATTAAAAAATTATATGGATTGGTATTACTATATATCTTCATGCGAGTGTTCAACATTCGTATGGTAGTATATTATAATTGAGTCGTAGCAAATAAATATTACCTTTTACATATAAGATTAACAAATTATATGGATTGGTATTACTATATATCTTCATACAAGTGTTCAACATTTGTATGGTAGTATATTAATAATTGAGTCGTAGCAAATAAATATTACCTTTTACATATAAGATTAACAAATTATATGGATTGGTATTACTATATATCTTCATACAAGTGTTCAACATTTGTATGGTAGTATATTATAATTGAGTCGTAGCAAATAAATATTACCTTTTACATATAAGATTAACAAATTATATGGATTGGTATTACTATATATCATCATACAAGTGTGCAACATTTGTATGGTAGTATATTATAATTGAGTCGTAGCAAATAAATATTACCTTTTACATATAAGATTAACAAATTATATGGATTGGTATTACTATATATCTTCATGCGAGTGTTCAACATTTGTATGGTAGTATATAATAATGGAGTCGTAGCAAATAAATATTACCTGTTTCATATAATATTAACAAATTATATGAATTGGTATTACTATATATCTCCATACAAGTGTTCAACATTTGTATGGTAGTATATTATAATTGAGTCGTAGCAAATAAATATTACCTTTTACATATAAGATTAACAAATTATATGGATTGGTATTACTATATATCTTCATGCGAGTGCTCAACATTTGTATGGTAGTATATTATAATGGTGTCGTAGCAAATAAATATTACCTAAATAAATTAAAAATTATATGGATTGGATTACTATATATCTCATACAAGGTCAAACATTGATGGTAGTATATTATAATTGAGTCGTAGCAAATAAATATTACCTTTTACATATTAATATAAGATTAACAAATTATATGGATTGGTATATAATATATCATCATACGAGTGTTCAACATTTGTATGGTAGTATATTATAATTGAGTCGTAGCAAATAAATATTACCTTTTACATATAAGATTAACAAATTATATGGATTGGTATTACTATATATCTCATCGAGTGTTCAACATTTGTATGGTAGTATATAATATATGGAGTCGAGCAAATAAATATTACCTGTTTAATATATAATATTAACAAATTATATGAATTGGTATTACTATATATCTCCATACAAGTGTTCAACATTCGTATGGTAGTATATTATAATTGAGTCGTAGCAAATAAATATTACCTTTTACATATAAGATTAACAAATTATATGGATTGGTATTACTATATATCTTAGAGTGTTCAACATTTGTATGGTAGTATATTATAATTGAGTCGTAAAAAATTATATAAATAGTCAGCAAATAAATATTACCTTATTAGCAAATAAATATTAACATATAAGATTAACAAATTATATGGATTGGTATTACTATATATCTCCATACAAGTGTTCAACATTCGTATGGTAGTATATTATAATTGAGTCGTAGCAAATAAATATTACCTTTTACATATAAGATTAACAAATTATATGGATTGGTATTACTATATATCTCCATACAAGTGTTCAACATTTGTATGGTAGTATATTATAATTGAGTCGTAGCAAATAAATATTACCTTTTACATATAAGATTAACAAATTATATGGATTGGTATTACTATATACTTCATGCAAGTGTTCAACATTTGTATGGTAGTATATTATAATGGAGTCGTAGCAAATAAATATTACCTGTTTCATATAATATTAACAAATTATATGAATTGGTATTACTATATATCTCCATACAAGTGTTCAACATTTGTATGGTAGTATATTATAATAAAAAAAGCGAGCAAATAAATATTACCTAATTTACATATAAGATTAACAAATTATATGGATTGGTATAAAGCAGAGTGCAAAAATTGTATGGCAGTATATTCAGAATAGTGTGGACAAAATAAATAAAACCTATTACAGATATAGGAGTGAGTAGTCGCGAAATAATATAAAGATAACAAATTATATGAGTGTTATATGATTTGTATGAGATAATATAATACATGAGAGTTATATGACTTACGTGGAAATGCTTTGCCGGCATTGTTGATTTGATAAGTAAATAATTATATATAAATGATATATAAATATTGATACTTCAATATATCTTATTCATACAAATGAATAAATATTAAATCATCTTATATATATATGGGATTTTAAGAATATATATGAATTTCAAAGTAAATGTATGTGCCTAATTTATATTAGAGTACATCAATATTGAGTTGATGGAAAGCAGAAAGGAAAAATTTAGTTAGGCAATTTCAGATAGTGTAAACAAGAGAGAAGGAAAGGCAAAAAACCTATACAAAAAGAAAATTGTAGGTAAAAAGAGTAAAGTCAATATGAAGATAATGATAATATAATACATGAGAGTTATATGACTTACGTGGAAATGCTTAATGCTTTGCCGGCATTGTTGATTTTATAAGTAAATAACTATATATAAATGATATATAAATATTGATACTTCAATATATCTTATTCATACAAATGAATAAATATTAAATCATCTTATATATATATGGGATTTTAAGAATATGTATGAATTTCAAAGTAAATGTATGTGCCTAATTTATATTAGAGTACATCAATATTGAGTTGATGGAAAGCAGAGGGAAAAATTAGGCAATTTCAGATAGTGTGGCAAAAAACCTATACAGGGAGTGAGTGTCGCGCAGAGTAAAGTCATATGAAGATAATATAATACATGAGAGTTATATGACTTATGTGGAAATGCTTTGCCGGCATTGTTGATTTTATAAGTAAATAACTATATATAAATGATATATAAATATTGATACTTCAATATATCTTATTCATACAAATGAATAAATATTAAATCATCTTATATATATATGGGATTTTAAGAATATATATGAATTTCAAAGTAAATGTATGTGCCTAATTTATATTAGAGTACATCAATATTGAGTTGATGGAAAGCAGAGGGAAAAATTAGGCAATTTCAGATAGTGTGGCAAAAAACCTATACAGGGAGTGAGTGTCGCGCAGAGTAAAGTCATATGAAGATAATATAATACATGAGAGAGTTATATGACTTACGTGGAAATGCTTTGCCGGCATTGTTGATTTTATAAGTAAATAACTATATATAAATGATATATAAATATTGATACTTCAATATATTTTATTCATACAAATGAATAAATATTAAATCATCTTATATATATATGGGATTTTAAGAATATATATGAATTTCAAAGTAAATGTATGTGCCTAATTTATATTAGAGTACATCAATATTGAGTTGATGGAAAGCTGAGGTAAAAATTAGGCAATTTCAGATAGCGTGGCAAAAAACCTATACATGGTGAGCGATGTGCTCAGCTGTTATATACTATTGAAAGTATATGATTATTGATTCGTTTATTATTGTCGTTAAACCTGGACGGCACTTGGCTGCGAATATGCATCTGAAATGCTAACAATGCGATAATTAATGGCACAATGGAGAGTCCAAGCCAAGGTATTTTGATTTATCAACATACATTTAAAATAGTCTTTCTTTGTGTCTACGATCAAGTGGTTGTGGTTATTGCGATCTGAAATATTTAAGGAATTGACGGATGTTCGATGTTAATTTATTTAATATTGGACAATTTTTTTTTGGCCGATGATGTGGTTTCTTCGTAGAATGATCGTACGATTGTTTTGCTGTGTGAAGAAACCACGAGAGGAGGTGTTACTCAATATAATATATTTGATGATCTCTTCATATGCAACTATAATTTTAAATTATATACCAAGATACAACATTTAATTTGATATTTTTCAAATTAAGTTAATTTTGCAAATGTGAGTAGAATATATTATGTATGTGTAACATAAAGATATTCTTGAACGAATTTATGTATATTTATCAAATTCAATATGCAATTAAATTAATACAAAATCATAACGTAACGAAAATGATGCTATTTCAATACAAAGGCCATATTCGTTTTGTTTATGTATATGCATTTATTTATTCATGAATACATATATTATTGATCACTTTAATATGAGTATATTTTTATATACTCATAAAATCAAATATTATTCTGGTTGATCCTGCCAGTAGTTATATGCTTGTCTCAAAGATTAAGCCATGCATGTCTAAGTACACACGAATTAACAGTGAAACCGCAAAAGGCTCATTATATCAGTTATGGTTCCTTAGATCGTTAACAGTTACTTGGATAACTGTGGTAATTCTAGAGCTAATACATGCAACTAAAACACGGACCTTTTGGGACGTGTGCTTTTATTAGGCTAAAACCAAGCGATCGCGAGATCGTTACATTGGTTGAACTCTAGATAACATGCAGATCGTATGGTCTTGTACCGACGACAGATCTTTCAAATGTCTGCCCTATCAACTTTTGATGGTAGTATCTAGGACTACCATGGTTGCAACGGGTAACGGGGAATCAGGGTTCGATTCCGGAGAGGGAGCCTGAGAAACGGCTACCACATCTAAGGAAGGCAGCAGGCGCGTAAATTACCCACTCCCAGCTCGGGGAGGTAGTGACGAAAAATAACAATACAGGACTCATATCCGAGGCCCTGTAATTGGAATGAGTACACTTTAAATCCTTTAACCAGGACCTATTGGAGGGCAAGTCTGGTGCCAGCAGCCGCGGTAATTCCAGCTCCAATAGCGTATATTAAAGTTGTTGCGGTTAAAACGTTCGTAGTTGAACTTGTGCTTCATACGGGTAGTACAACTTACAATTGTAGTTCGTACTATACCTTTATGTATGTAAGCGTATTACCGGTGGAGTTCTTATGTGTAATTTAATACTTGTATTGAATTGCATGTTCCTCCTATTTAAAAACCTGCATTAGTGCTCTTCATCGAGTGTTATTGTGGGCCGGTACAATTACTTTGAACAAATTAGAGTGCTTAAAGCAGGCTTCAAATGCCTGAATATTCTGTGCATGGGATAATGAAATAAGACCTCTGTTCTACATTCATTGGTTTTGAGATCAAGAGGTAATGATTAATAGAAGCAGTTTGGGGGCATTAGTATTACGACGCGAGAGGTGAAATTCTTGGACCGTCGTAAGACTAACTTAAGCGAAAGCATTTGCCAAAGATGTTTTCATTAATCAAGAACGAAAGTTAGAGGTTCGAAGGCGATCAGATACCGCCCTAGTTCTAACCATAAACGATGCCAGCTAGCAATTGGGTGTAGCTACTTTTATGGCTCTCTCAGTCGCTTCCCGGGAAACCAAAGCTTTTGGGCTCCGGGGGAAGTATGGTTGCAAAGCTGAAACTTAAAGGAATTGACGGAAGGGCACCACCAGGAGTGGAGCCTGCGGCTTAATTTGACTCAACACGGGAAAACTTACCAGGTCCGAACATAAGTGTGTAAGACAGATTGATAGCTCTTTCTCGAATCTATGGGTGGTGGTGCATGGCCGTTCTTAGTTCGTGGAGTGATTTGTCTGGTTAATTCCGATAACGAACGAGACTCAAATATATTAAATAGATATCTTCAGGATTATGGCTTTGAAGCTTATATAGCCTTCATTCATGGTGGCAGTAAAATGTTTATTGTGTTTGAATGTGTTTATGTAAGTGGAGCCGTACCTGTTGGTTTGTCCCATTATAAGGACACTAGCTTCTTAAATGGACAAATTGCGTCTAGCAATAATGAGATTGAGCAATAACAGGTCTGTGATGCCCTTAGATGTCCTGGGCTGCACGCGCGCTACAATGAAAGTATCAACGTGTATTTCCTAGACCGAGAGGTCCGGGTAAACCGCTGAACCACTTTCATGCTTGGGATTGTGAACTGAAACTGTTCACATGAACTTGGAATTCCTAGTAAGTGTGAGTCATTAACTCGCATTGATTACGTCCCTGCCCTTTGTGCACACCGCCCGTCGCTACTACCGATTGAATTATTTAGTGAGGTCTCCGGACGTGATCACTGTGACGCCTTGTGTGTTGCGGCTGTTTCGCAAAAGTTGACCGAACTTGATTATTTAGAGGAAGTAAAAGTCGTAACAAGGTTTCCGTAGGTGAACCTGCGGAAGGATCATTATTGTAGTACAGTAATGTATCTAACCGTTAATAAATAAATTTCATAGGAGGATCGTTTATATTTTATAAATGATTTGAATATGAAATTTTAAGATGATCAATAATTTATAAAAGCATCATATGAATGTTTTAAAATAATTGCGTGTATATGTACCATAATATACATGCGTTGCACAGATGTATTGTTCATTCTAGTAATGAGCATACGTTGTATAAACGCAACAACCTAAATTACAATGTTGTACCTAATATAGGTTAATGTTATAAATATGTTGATATATTTATTGGCTTATTTGTAACTAAGACATTTCGCAACATTCTTTTAGGTATAAAAATTAATTTTATTGAAGGAATTGATATATGCCAGTAAAATGGTGTATTTTTAATTTCTTTCAATAAAAACTTTAATGACGTAATGAAATAAAAACAAAATTGTATCACTCTAAGCGGTGGATCACTCGGCTCATGGGTCGATGAAGAACGCAGCAAACTGTGCGTCATCGTGTGAACTGCAGGACACATGAACATCGACATTTTGAACGCATATCGCAGTCCATGCTGTTATGGTACTTTAATTAATTTTAGAGTGCTGCTTGGACTACATATGGTTGAGGGTTGTAAGACTATGCTAATTAAGTTGCTTGAATTTTGTATAAAATTTATTGCATATGGTATATTATTGGATGATATTAATTATTATTCATAATATTAAAATAAATGAATTTCTACATCTCTATATGATATTGTTTGAGAAAATTGAAGATATATATGTATATTTTCTATATTCGATTCAAGTAATACTGAGAAATGTCTAGCATAAAAATATGCATTTTAAACTAGAATTGTCTCTTGTTCTTGATGAGAAAAGAAAAACATGTTAATAATAATATTGACCTTCAATGCGTAGATATTTCATATAATGTTGAATTTAAGCAGAAATGTTTATGTTTGATATTAATTAGTTAATTTATACAACCTCAACTCATATGGGACTACCCCCTGAATTTAAGCATATTAATTAGGGGAGGAAAAGAAACTAACAAGGATTTTCTTAGTAGCGGCGAGCGAAAAGAAATCAGTTCAGCACTAAGTCACTTTGTCTATATGGCATATGTGAGATGCAGTGTATGGAACATCAGTATTCTAGTATGAGAAGTTAACGATTTAAGTCCTTCTTAAATGAGGCCATTTACCCATAGAGGGTGCCAGGCCCGTATAACGTTAATGATTACTAGATGGTGATTTCCGAAGAGTCGTGTTGCTTGATAGTGCAGCACTAAGTGGGTGGTAAACTCCATCTAAAACTAAATATAACCATGAGACCGATAGTAAACAAGTACCGTGAGGGAAAGTTGAAAAGAACTCTGAATAGAGAGTTAAATAGTACGTGAAACTGCTTAGAGGTTAAGCCCGATGAACCTGAATATCCGTTATGGAAAATTCATCATTAGAGTTGTAATATTTTATCAATATTATAATAATAGTGTGCATTTTTTCCATATAAGGACATTGTAATCTATTAGTATAAACAATTTATCAAAAAATTGTGGATTATTGTTTATTTAAATTGAAATGCTTGCGTTTTAACACAAAATAAATACTACAAATTTGATAAAGTATTGATAGATTAATATGAGTACAGTGCGTTAATTCCTTGGAATTATATAATGGCATGTTTATCATTGATATTTATGTTTATTATATGCACTTGTATGATTAACAATGCGAAAGATTCAGGATACCTTCGGGACCCGTCTTGAAACACGGACCAAGGAGTCTAACATATGTGCAAGTTATTGGGATATAAACCTAATAGCGTAATTAACATGACCAATAATGGGATTAGTTTTTCAACTATTTATAGTTGTTTAACACAATCCCGGGGCGTTCTATATAGTTATGTATGATGGTATTTATATTATTCATGCCTCTAACTGGAACGTACCTTGAGCATATATGCTGTGACCCGAAAGATGGTGAACTATACTTGATCAGGTTGAAGTCAGGGGAAACCCTGATGGAAGACCGAAACAGTTCTGACGTGCAAATCGATTGTCAGAATTGAGTATAGGGGCGAAAGACCAATCGAACCATCTAGTAGCTGGTTCCTTCCGAAGTTTCCCTCAGGATAGCTGGTGCATTTAAATATTATATAAAATAATCTTATCTGGTAAAGCGAATGATTAGAGGCCTTAGGGTCGAAACGATCTTAACCTATTCTCAAACTTTAAATGGGTAAGAACCTTAACTTTCTTGATATGAAGTTTAAGGTTATGATATAATGTGCCCAGTGGGCCACTTTTGGTAAGCAGAACTGGCGCTGTGGGATGAACCAAACGTAATGTTACGGTGCCCAAATTTACAACTCATTCAGAAACCATGAAAGGCGTTGGTTGCTTAAAACAGCAGGACGGTGATCATGGAAGTCGAAATCCGCTAAGGAGTGTGTAACAACTCACCTGCCGAAGCAACTAGCCCTTAAAATGGATGGCGCTTAAGTTGTATACCTATACATTACCGCTAAAGTAGATGATTTATATTACTTGTAATATAAATTTTGAAACTTTAGTGAGTAGGAAGGTACAATGATGTGCATAGAAGTGTTTGGCGTAAGCCTGCATGGAGCCGTCATTGGTACAGATCTTGGTGGTAGTAGCAAATAATCGAATGAGACCTTGGAGGACTGAAGTGGAGAAGGGTTTCGTGTGAACAGTGGTTGATCACGAGTTAGTCGGTCCTAAGTTCAAGGCGAAAGCCGAAAATTTTCAAGTATTAAAAAAATCAAAAATTATATTGTCAATATAAATATATGATTTTTTATACACTTGAATAATTTTGAACGAAAGGGAATACGGTTCCAATTCCGTAACCTGTTGAGTATCCGTTTGTTATTAAATATGGGCCTTGTGCTCATCCTGGCAACAGGAACGACCATAAAGAAGCCGTCGAGAGATATCGGAAGAGTTTTCTTTTCTGTTTTATAGTCGTACTACCATGGAAGTCTTTCGCAGAGAGATATGGTAGATGGGCTAGAAGAGCATGACATATACTGTTGTGTCGATATTTTCTCCTCGGACCTTGAAAATTTATGGTGGGGATACGCAAACTTCTCAACAGGCCGTACCAATATCCGCAGCTGGTCTCCAAGGTGAAGAGTCTCTAGTCGATAGAATAATGTAGGTAAGGGAAGTCGGCAAATTAGATCCGTAACTTCGGGATAAGGATTGGCTCTGAAGATTGAGATAGTCGGGCTTGATTGGGAAACAATATCATGGTTTATGTGCTCGTTCTGGGTAAATAGGGATTCTGCCATTTATGGTAGTTTCTTGTTCCCCGGATAGTTTAGTTACGTAGCCAATTGTGGAACTTTCTTGCTAAAATTTTTAAGACGACTAGTTGGGCAACTAATTAGTATCTTTTAAATTATAACGATTATCAATTAACAATCAATTCAGAACTGGCACGGACTTGGGGAATCCGACTGTCTAATTAAAACAAAGCATTGTGATGGCCCTAGCGGGTGTTGACACAATGTGATTTCTGCCCAGTGCTCTGAATGTCAAAGTGAAGAAATTCAAGTAAGCGCGGGTCAACGGCGGGAGTAACTATGACTCTCTTAAGGTAGCCAAATGCCTCGTCATCTAATTAGTGACGCGCATGAATGGATTAACGAGATTCCTTCTGTCCCTATCTACTCAGTTGCGTTTTGACTGTCGGAGTATTCAGACGTGTCGCGGACAGCGTAACTTTGATATCTGCGATATCAGTTTTCAATCGCCGTCTCTCTTTTGTGCTATATTCGCATCGTACGATTTTTATCGCACTGTGTGAGTAACGTACGCTGTGCCGATTTTTGATTGGCTGCGCGAAGGCACACGTGTGCATCGGTTTTGCGTGTGTGTGTGTGTGTGTGAGATTAGAGATAAGGGCCCGCTGTGTGTGCACCTGGTAAGTGAGCGACAAGTCTTATCTTGTTTTTGATTTTTCTTTAGTTGCTTGCAAGTTTTTGTTTACTTGTTGAACACCTGCGGTTGGTTTCGTTGGCAGCGAAATGCCGTCGGTTAAGCCGACTGTTGGCGCCGCTGACGACGTTGAGACGTTGTCTGTGGTTGAGGGGGGGAAGGTGCGGCGGAAGACGGGGCCGTCGATGTCGAAGAAGAAGGTAAGGGGGGCAGCCTCCTTAACCTCTATCGGCGCGTCGGCTAGTGTAGGCGAGGGCAGCGCTGTAGGCAGCATTAGTGCTGCCAATAGCGAATGCTCTATGAGTATGAGTGGGTTGGAAATGGACCAGCCTGCTAGTTCGGAGGAGGCGACCCCGTTAGGCTCCATGGAGAGCTTGTGTGCGAGTGTTGTGGGGGCAACTCGTGCAGCTGAGGCGCCATCTGCTCCCATGAGTGGATTGGTGCCAAAGAGGCGTACGGGCTTGCCCGTAGAGCGAATGAAGGCGATCACCAAGGACGTGGTCACGCACGCCCTTGCTGCAGGTATGGGTGGTAGGGCCATTGGCAGTCTGGTGGACTATCTGGCCGAGCTGGAGGTACTCCTCTTCACGCAGATTGCGGAAAATGAGCGCCTAAGAGGCCGGTTAGATGAGTGTCGCCGGGCGGAAAGTGTCGTTCGTGACGACGACATTTTCCGTATGCCGGCCCCTGTGGTTGCTCCTCGGAGCGTGCCCGTCGTCGTCAAAGGAGGTCCCGTGTCGGCAGTGCCGTCTACTCTGGAGGCACCCAGACCAGTTGAGACTTGGTCCGTCGTTGTTCGCAGCAAGACTGCGGGCAAGACATCGAAGGACGTGGTCGAAAAGGTGGTGAAGGAGGTGGGGCCAACCCTGGGCGTCCGGGTGTTCTCAATGAAGCCGTCACGAGATGGAGGAGCGATTATACGCACTCCATCCAAGGTGGAGAGGAAGAAGTTAGCGGAGAACGCTAAGTTTGGTGAGTGTGGTCTTGAGGTGAGTGTGAATGAGAAGCTGGGACCAAAAGTTGTGGTGCAGGGCGTTCACTCTCAGATCACTCCTGACGAGTTCATGAGTGATCTTTATGAGATGAACCTCAAGGAGACGATGTCGCCTGAGGCCTTCAGAAAAGGCGTCCGAATGGTGAGCAAGCCGTGGTCTGTGAATGGTGGGGCTACGGTCAATGTTGTGTTGGAGGGCGATGGCAAAGCCATTGGCTCTCTGCTCGATGTTGGCCGTTGCTATATTAAGTGGTTTTCTTTCCGACTAAGGAATTTTGACCCGGTAGTAAGCTGCTTCCGATGCCTGGGTTTCGACCATAAAGTAGCGGAATGCAGGGCTAAGCAGGACGTCTGCCGTCGCTGCGGCCAGGTGGGCCATCGGGTGGCTAAGTGCAGCAATGCACTTAGTTGCCGCAATTGTGCTTTTAAAGGGATGCCTTCGGAACATATGATGATGTCTCCGGCATGCCCGATATACAGTGCGATTGTTGCGAGGGCCAACGCTAGACATTAATATGGCTAGCAAAGTCCTCCAGTTGAATTGCCAGGGGTCATACGCTGTAATGTGCGACGTAGGCAATATGATGTGTGAGAGGGGCAACGTCGTGGCCCTGCTTCAGGAACCGTATGCAACTAATGGTTGTGTACGGGGATTGCCAGCAGCAATGCGGGTATTTCCTGACAGCAGGGCTAATGCGGCGGTTGTGGTGAATGAGGTCGGTATTGAGTGCACCTTGGTGAACTCAACCGATAGAGGTGTGTGTGTGTGCTTGAGTGGCAGGTTTGGTAGGATATATGTGGCGAGCGTATATTGCGCGTTCGGGGAACCCCTCGAGCCGTATATTGCGTATGTGGATGAGGTGCTACTACTGGCGAGTAGCGAACCAATCATCCTCGGGCTAGATGCGAATGCATCGTCCCCGATGTGGTTCAGTAAGATATCCAGACTCGCGTCTGGTTATCCGAACCTCATACGGGGTGAGATGCTGGCTGAGTGGGCCGTCTCCCGAGATGTTCGGTTCGTCAACGAACCCAGTGAGTGGTACACGTTTGATAGCGTGAATGGGAAGAGTGACATTGATGTCACTCTTGTAAATGGGGCAGCAATGGGCGTGTACACTTTTAGCTGGTGTGTGTTGGGCGGTTTCGGTATCAGTGATCACAATCCCATTGAGATTGTTTTCACTTATGCCGAAACCCAGAATGAGAGTGTGGGGGTAAATTACTGGCGTACGCATGGTGTGAATTGGGCCCAATATGGGCTATTGGTTAGGGAGGAGGCTCTGCAAGTCCCGCACAGCACTTTTAGTGCAATGAGCGTGGATGAGCAGGTCTCCAGTATTAATGGGTGGGTCACGTGTGTCAATGACCGCTTGCTGAGGAGGAGCCGAAAGGCAAATCTTAAGCGTGTGAAGTGGTGGACCCGTGAGTTAGGCGTTATGCGGAGGTCGCTTAGAGCCCTGAGGAAACGTTTCCAAAGAGCACGGGCGGCCAATGATGATAACGCTGCCCAGCTTGGGGCTGAGTATGGTCGACGTAGTCGTGAGTATAAGCAAAGACTTGTAGATGTAAAAGAGTCCGAGTGGCGCGCATTTCTAGAGCGCAATAGGGACGACCCCTGGGGTCGTGCCTACCAAATTGTGAGAGGTAGCCGTAGGGAACACAGTATAGGGAACCTCCAGGTTGGCAGCTCACAACTGACGACTTGGAGTGAATGTATGAATGTGCTTCTCGGTGAGTTTTTCCCGAGAGAGGAGAGGCAGGAGACTCTGCTTAGTGTGGAGCTCCCGATCGATCCTCTCGGTGAAAGCGAACTGGGCGCGGCTTTCCGGAGATTAAAATCCAGAAAGTCGCCTGGTATGGATGGCTTCACGGGGGAGATGTGCAAGTGCGTCTGGAACTCGATTCCGGAGTACTTGATAACCTTGTATGAGCGCTGCTTATACGAAGGCCATTTTCCCAGTGAATGGAAGAGGGCAAAAGTGGTTGTCCTGTTGAAGTCGCCTGAAAGAGTTAGGAGTAATCCTCGGTCATATCGAGGAATCAGTCTCCTTCCAGTGCTTGGAAAAGTGCTGGAAAGAGTCATGATTGAAAGGCTTCACGAAAGAGTGAGTGACCAAATGTCAGATAGGCAATTTGGTTTTAGACAGGGTAGGAGCACAGAGGACGCTTGGAGATTTGTGCAAAGCTCGGTTGAGTCCAGCACCTCCAAGTATGTCCTAGGCGTCTTTGTGGACTTCAGGGGTGCGTTCGACTACCTGAGCTGGGCGAGTGTGATTAGGAGGTTGAGTGAATGTGGCTGTCGGGAGATTGCTCTGTGGCAGAGCTATTTCTCCGGCAGAACTGCAGTATCAGTAGGTCGACGTGAAAGCGTCGCTGTTGACGTTGTACGTGGTTGTCCTCAGGGCTCCATCTGTGGTCCATTCATTTGGAACCTCATGATGGACCCTCTGTTATGGCAGCTTGACAGTATCTGCAAATGCTGTGCATATGCAGATGACTTACTGATCATGGTTGAGGGGCGATCGCGTGCTGAGATCGAGGCAAACGCTGCGGAGTGTTTGCGCATTGCTTGCGAATGGGGCAACAGTGTGGGCGTTGGTCTGGCAATGGACAAGACGGTGACAATGCTGCTTAAGGGCAGATTGGCCGCTAGTCGACCTCCGGTTGTCAGGCTCGGAAGCGCCAGTATAGGGTATGTTAAGGAGGTTAAGTACCTTGGCATAACCATCGGTGAGAGAATGAGCTTTATGCCACATCTCACCGTTCTCAGAGCGCGATTGCTTGGAGTGGTTGGACAATTGCGCCGAATTTTGAGAAGTGAATGGGGCCTGAGCAGGCGCGCAGTGCGTGCCATATATGATGGCCTGTTTGTTGCTTGCGCAGCATATGGATCGTCTGTTTGGTACAAAACTGCTGCGACTGTTGCGGGCAGAAAGAATGTGCTGGCTTGCCAGCGTGTGATTCTGTTAGGGTGCATACCTGTATGTCGCACCGTTTCGACGGAGGCGCTGCAGGTGCTGTGTGGAGCAGCCCCCCTTGACTTGGAGGTAAGGCGTAGGGCCTTACTCTACAAGATTAAGAGGCGGCTGCCATTGCTGCAGAATGAATGGCTCGCTGATAGGGATGTGGAGAGTTTAGGGCTTAGTGTGTGTAAGAGTTTGTTGAATGAGTGTGTCCTGTCTGACTGGCAAGCCAGATGGGATGCAAGTGAGAATGGGCGGGTGACTCACAAATACATTCGTGAAGTCACGTTTGTAGCCAGCCGACCAGACTTTGGTTTCAACCTTAGCCTTGGATTCCTTTTGACTGGCCATGGTTCGTTGAATGCGTTTCTGCATCCAAGAACCTTGGCGGACAGTCCGGAATGCCCTTGTGGTTCGGCACAGGAGACATGGCAGCATGTGCTCTGCGAGTGCCCGTTGTATGGGGATATCCGCTCTTTGGCGGATGTTGGTATTGTGCAGGATAGTGGCGGGTTTGACGTTAGTCAAGCACTCTCCACCAGTGATAGGGTAAAGAGGATGAATGAGTTTGCGTGCGAAGCATTTGCGAGGCGCCGTTTGTGCATTTCACGGAGGCATGAATGAATGAATGAGTGCATGTGGGATGAATGATGGGGAAATATGAATGATGATGGATGATTGTATGTTGCACGGGAGGGACTTAGCGTTCTCCCTAGTGGGTTACCAGTCCCGCGCATCATGGGGCGAAAACTGGTAGTGTCCTTGGGCACGAAGCCTGACCAGAGGTTATCTGGTACCACAGGCGCTTTGAGGATTAAACGGGGCCGGTTTCAATCGACCCTGCCTCTGGCGTTGATCTTTTGATTATATGTGGGGGCACAAGAGCTGGTCGTCGTTGGGCGATTTGGCGAAATGCCAACTATTAATGCCACGCTTGTGGAAGAGGATGGAATGGGCCTCGACTCCGAACGGTGTGGAGGGTATGTCCATGAAGCATACTCTTAGACCGTAACATCTCGCATGCCGACTGTGTCGGTACTGCGTACTATTCCGAGCAGCTGTTGCCTTGAACTACTTTGTGGGCCACCAACCCGTAACTGTTTGGAGTTAAAATTGGAAGTACATCATGTGTACGGCGTTCGACCGGAGACGTTTTATGTCTGGTACCACGGGAGTCAGGAGCCCGCGGACAGTTGTCTGCCCTGGCTACGGTTGCGGCCCTTCGGGGAGATTCGTGGTGGCTGTGGTTTACTACCCAAATGCGGGAGAGCATGTAGCTCGGCGTGGAGTTGCGTTTTTCCAACCGGTGGCCGTGATACCTAGATCGGCAGAGGTTTTAGTTAGGCCTCGGCCCCGACCAAGGGCGAAGCTACCAACCCAAACAGTTGGCCTTTATTTGGTACCTGAGGTTTCCACCTTGGGGGCGCTGATTGACGCTTAAATCGTATCCCAGTGCTCGGGCACCGTGAGATTGAGCCTACACGGCAGGTGCTCACGTTAAACACCCCTGACTTCTGTCCCTATCTACTCAGTTGCGTTTTGACTGTCGGAGTATTCAGACGTGTCGCGGACAGCGTAACTTTGATATCTGCGATATCAGTTTTCAATCGCCGTCTCTCTTTTGTGCTATATTCGCATCGTACGATTTTTATCGCACTGTGTGAGTAACGTACGCTGTGCCGATTTTTGATTGGCTGCGCGAAGGCACACGTGTGCATCGGTTTTTGCGTGTGTGTGTGTGTGTGTGAGATTAGAGATAAGGGCCCGCTGTGTGTGCACCTGGTAAGTGAGCGACAAGTCTTATCTTGTTTTTGATTTTTCTTTAGTTGCTTGCAAGTTTTTGTTTACTTGTTGAACACCTGCGGTTGGTTTCGTTGGCAGCGAAATGCCGTCGGTTAAGCCGACTGTTGGCGCCGCTGACGACGTTGAGACGTTGTCTGTGGTTGAGGGGGGGAAGGTGCGGCGGAAGACGGGGCCGTCGATGTCGAAGAAGAAGGTAAGGAGGGCAGCCTCCTTAACCTCTATCGGCGCGTCGGCTAGTGTAGGCGAGGGCAGCGCTGTAGGCAGCATTAGTGCTGCCAATAGCGAATGCTCTATGAGTATGAGTGGGTTGGAAATGGACCAGCCTGCTAGTTCGGAGGAGGCGACCCCGTTAGGCTCCATGGAGAGCTTGTGTGCGAGTGTTGTGGGGGCAACTCGTGCAGCTGAGGCGCCATCTGCTCCCATGAGTGGATTGGTGCCAAAGAGGCGTACGGGCTTGCCCGTAGAGCGAATGAAGGCGATCACCAAGGACGTGGTCACGCACGCCCTTGCTGCAGGTATGGGTGGTAGGGCCATTGGCAGTCTGGTGGACTATCTGGCCGAGCTGGAGGTACTCCTCTTCACGCAGATTGCGGAAAATGAGCGCCTAAGAGGCCGGTTAGATGAGTGTCGCCGGGCGGAAAGTGTCGTTCGTGACGACGACATTTTCCGTATGCCGGCCCCTGTGGTTGCTCCTCGGAGCGTGCCCGTCGTCGTCAAAGGAGGTCCCGTGTCGGCAGTGCCGTCTACTCTGGAGGCACCCAGACCAGTTGAGACTTGGTCCGTCGTTGTTCGCAGCAAGACTGCGGGCAAGACATCGAAGGACGTGGTCGAAAAGGTGGTGAAGGAGGTGGGGCCAACCCTGGGCGTCCGGGTGTTCTCAATGAAGCCGTCACGAGATGGAGGAGCGATTATACGCACTCCATCCAAGGTGGAGAGGAAGAAGTTAGCGGAGAACGCTAAGTTTGGTGAGTGTGGTCTTGAGGTGAGTGTGAATGAGAAGCTGGGACCAAAAGTTGTGGTGCAGGGCGTTCACTCTCAGATCACTCCTGACGAGTTCATGAGTGATCTTTATGAGATGAACCTCAAGGAGACGATGTCGCCTGAGGCCTTCAGAAAAGGCGTCCGAATGGTGAGCAAGCCGTGGTCTGTGAATGGTGGGGCTACGGTCAATGTTGTGTTGGAGGGCGATGGCAAAGCCATTGGCTCTCTGCTCGATGTTGGCCGTTGCTATATTAAGTGGTTTTCTTTCCGACTAAGGAATTTTGACCCGGTAGTAAGCTGCTTCCGATGCCTGGGTTTCGACCATAAAGTAGCGGAATGCAGGGCTAAGCAGGACGTCTGCCGTCGCTGCGGCCAGGTGGGCCATCGGGTGGCTAAGTGCAGCAATGCACTTAGTTGCCGCAATTGTGCTTTTAAAGGGATGCCTTCGGAACATATGATGATGTCTCCGGCATGCCCGATATACAGTGCGATTGTTGCGAGGGCCAACGCTAGACATTAATATGGCTAGCAAAGTCCTCCAGTTGAATTGCCAGGGGTCATACGCTGTAATGTGCGACGTAGGCAATATGATGTGTGAGAGGGGCAACGTCGTGGCCCTGCTTCAGGAACCGTATGCAACTAATGGTTGTGTACGGGGATTGCCAGCAGCAATGCGGGTATTTCCTGACAGCAGGGCTAATGCGGCGGTTGTGGTGAATGAGGTCGGTATTGAGTGCACCTTGGTGAACTCAACCGATAGAGGTGTGTGTGTGTGCTTGAGTGGCAGGTTTGGTAGGATATATGTGGCGAGCGTATATTGCGCGTTCGGGGAACCCCTCGAGCCGTATATTGCGTATGTGGATGAGGTGCTACTACTGGCGAGTAGCGAACCAATCATCCTCGGGCTAGATGCGAATGCATCGTCCCCGATGTGGTTCAGTAAGATATCCAGACTCGCGTCTGGTTATCCGAACCTCATACGGGGTGAGATGCTGGCTGAGTGGGCCGTCTCCCGAGATGTTCGGTTCGTCAACGAACCCAGTGAGTGGTACACGTTTGATAGCGTGAATGGGAAGAGTGACATTGATGTCACTCTTGTAAATGGGGCAGCAATGGGCGTGTACACTTTTAGCTGGTGTGTGTTGGGCGGTTTCGGTATCAGTGATCACAATCCCATTGAGATTGTTTTCACTTATGCCGAAACCCAGAATGAGAGTGTGGGGGTAAATTACTGGCGTACGCATGGTGTGAATTGGGCCCAATATGGGCTATTGGTTAGGGAGGAGGCTCTGCAAGTCCCGCACAGCACTTTTAGTGCAATGAGCGTGGATGAGCAGGTCTCCAGTATTAATGGGTGGGTCACGTGTGTCAATGACCGCTTGCTGAGGAGGAGCCGAAAGGCAAATCTTAAGCGTGTGAAGTGGTGGACCCGTGAGTTAGGCGTTATGCGGAGGTCGCTTAGAGCCCTGAGGAAACGTTTCCAAAGAGCACGGGCGGCCAATGATGATAACGCTGCCCAGCTTGGGGCTGAGTATGGTCGACGTAGTCGTGAGTATAAGCAAAGACTTGTAGATGTAAAAGAGTCCGAGTGGCGCGCATTTCTAGAGCGCAATAGGGACGACCCCTGGGGTCGTGCCTACCAAATTGTGAGAGGTAGCCGTAGGGAACACAGTATAGGGAACCTCCAGGTTGGCAGCTCACAACTGACGACTTGGAGTGAATGTATGAATGTGCTTCTCGGTGAGTTTTTCCCGAGAGAGGAGAGGCAGGAGACTCTGCTTAGTGTGGAGCTCCCGATCGATCCTCTCGGTGAAAGCGAACTGGGCGCGGCTTTCCGGAGATTAAAATCCAGAAAGTCGCCTGGTATGGATGGCTTCACGGGGGAGATGTGCAAGTGCGTCTGGAACTCGATTCCGGAGTACTTGATAACCTTGTATGAGCGCTGCTTATACGAAGGCCATTTTCCCAGTGAATGGAAGAGGGCAAAAGTGGTTGTCCTGTTGAAGTCGCCTGAAAGAGTTAGGAGTAATCCTCGGTCATATCGAGGAATCAGTCTCCTTCCAGTGCTTGGAAAAGTGCTGGAAAGAGTCATGATTGAAAGGCTTCACGAAAGAGTGAGTGACCAAATGTCAGATAGGCAATTTGGTTTTAGACAGGGTAGGAGCACAGAGGACGCTTGGAGATTTGTGCAAAGCTCGGTTGAGTCCAGCACCTCCAAGTATGTCCTAGGCGTCTTTGTGGACTTCAGGGGTGCGTTCGACTACCTGAGCTGGGCGAGTGTGATTAGGAGGTTGAGTGAATGTGGCTGTCGGGAGATTGCTCTGTGGCAGAGCTATTTCTCCGGCAGAACTGCAGTATCAGTAGGTCGACGTGAAAGCGTCGCTGTTGACGTTGTACGTGGTTGTCCTCAGGGCTCCATCTGTGGTCCATTCATTTGGAACCTCATGATGGACCCTCTGTTATGGCAGCTTGACAGTATCTGCAAATGCTGTGCATATGCAGATGACTTACTGATCATGGTTGAGGGGCGATCGCGTGCTGAGATCGAGGCAAACGCTGCGGAGTGTTTGCGCATTGCTTGCGAATGGGGCAACAGTGTGGGCGTTGGTCTGGCAATGGACAAGACGGTGACAATGCTGCTTAAGGGCAGATTGGCCGCTAGTCGACCTCCGGTTGTCAGGCTCGGAAGCGCCAGTATAGGGTATGTTAAGGAGGTTAAGTACCTTGGCATAACCATCGGTGAGAGAATGAGCTTTATGCCACATCTCACCGTTCTCAGAGCGCGATTGCTTGGAGTGGTTGGACAATTGCGCCGAATTTTGAGAAGTGAATGGGGCCTGAGCAGGCGCGCAGTGCGTGCCATATATGATGGCCTGTTTGTTGCTTGCGCAGCATATGGATCGTCTGTTTGGTACAAAACTGCTGCGACTGTTGCGGGCAGAAAGAATGTGCTGGCTTGCCAGCGTGTGATTCTGTTAGGGTGCATACCTGTATGTCGCACCGTTTCGACGGAGGCGCTGCAGGTGCTGTGTGGAGCAGCCCCCTTGACTTGGAGGTAAGGCGTAGGGCCTTACTCTACAAGATTAAGAGGCGGCTGCCATTGCTGCAGAATGAATGGCTCGCTGATAGGGATGTGGAGAGTTTAGGGCTTAGTGTGTGTAAGAGTTTGTTGAATGAGTGTGTCCTGTCTGACTGGCAAGCCAGATGGGATGCAAGTGAGAATGGGCGGGTGACTCACAAATACATTCGTGAAGTCACGTTTGTAGCCAGCCGACCAGACTTTGGTTTCAACCTTAGCCTTGGATTCCTTTTGACTGGCCATGGTTCGTTGAATGCGTTTCTGCATCCAAGAACCTTGGCGGACAGTCCGGAATGCCCTTGTGGTTCGGCACAGGAGACATGGCAGCATGTGCTCTGCGAGTGCCCGTTGTATGGGGATATCCGCTCTTTGGCGGATGTTGGTATTGTGCAGGATAGTGGCGGGTTTGACGTTAGTCAAGCACTCTCCACCAGTGATAGGGTAAAGAGGATGAATGAGTTTGCGTGCGAAGCATTTGCGAGGCGCCGTTTGTGCATTTCACGGAGGCATGAATGAATGAATGAGTGCATGTGGGATGAATGGTGGGGAAATATGAATGATGATGGATGATTGTATGTTGCACGGGAGGGACTTAGCGTTCTCCCTAGTGGGTTACCAGTCCCGCGCATCATGGGGCGAAAACTGGTAGTGTCCTTGGGCACGAAGCCTGACCAGAGGTTATCTGGTACCACAGGCGCTTTGAGGATTAAACGGGGCCGGTTTCAATCGACCCTGCCTCTGGCGTTGATCTTTTGATTATATGTGGGGGCACAAGAGCTGGTCGTCGTTGGGCGATTTGGCGAAATGCCAACTATTAATGCCACGCTTGTGGAAGAGGATGGAATGGGCCTCGACTCCGAACGGTGTGGAGGGTATGTCCATGAAGCATACTCTTAGACCGTAACATCTCGCATGCCGACTGTGTCGGTACTGCGTACTATTCCGAGCAGCTGTTGCCTTGAACTACTTTGTGGGCCACCAACCCGTAACTGTTTGGAGTTAAAATTGGAAGTACATCATGTGTACGGCGTTCGACCGGAGACGTTTTATGTCTGGTACCACGGGAGTCAGGAGCCCGCGGACAGTTGTCTGCCCTGGCTACGGTTGCGGCCCTTCGGGGAGATTCGTGGTGGCTGTGGTTTACTACCCAAATGCGGGAGAGCATGTAGCTCGGCGTGGAGTTGCGTTTTTCCAACCGGTGGCCGTGATACCTAGATCGGCAGAGGTTTTAGTTAGGCCTCGGCCCCGACCAAGGGCGAAGCTACCAACCCAAACAGTTGGCCTTTATTTGGTACCTGAGGTTTCCACCTTGGGGGCGCTGATTGACGCTTAAATCGTATCCCAGTGCTCGGGCACCGTGAGATTGAGCCTACACGGCAGGTGCTCACGTTAAACACCCCTGACTTCTGTCCCTATCTACTCAGTTGCGTTTTGACTGTCGGAGTATTCAGACGTGTCGCGGACAGCGTAACTTTGATATCTGCGATATCAGTTTTCAATCGCCGTCTCTCTTTTGTGCTATATTCGCATCGTACGATTTTTATCGCACTGTGTGAGTAACGTACGCTGTGCCGATTTTTGATTGGCTGCGCGAAGGCACACGTGTGCATCGGTTTTTGCGTGTGTGTGTGTGTGTGTGAGATTAGAGATAAGGGCCCGCTGTGTGTGCACCTGGTAAGTGAGCGACAAGTCTTATCTTGTTTTTGATTTTTCTTTAGTTGCTTGCAAGTTTTTGTTTACTTGTTGAACACCTGCGGTTGGTTTCGTTGGCAGCGAAATGCCGTCGGTTAAGCCGACTGTTGGCGCCGCTGACGACGTTGAGACGTTGTCTGTGGTTGAGGGGGGGAAGGTGCGGCGGAAGACGGGGCCGTCGATGTCGAAGAAGAAGGTAAGGAGGGCAGCCTCCTTAACCTCTATCGGCGCGTCGGCTAGTGTAGGCGAGGGCAGCGCTGTAGGCAGCATTAGTGCTGCCAATAGCGAATGCTCTATGAGTATGAGTGGGTTGGAAATGGACCAGCCTGCTAGTTCGGAGGAGGCGACCCCGTTAGGCTCCATGGAGAGCTTGTGTGCGAGTGTTGTGGGGGCAACTCGTGCAGCTGAGGCGCCATCTGCTCCCATGAGTGGATTGGTGCCAAAGAGGCGTACGGGCTTGCCCGTAGAGCGAATGAAGGCGATCACCAAGGACGTGGTCACGCACGCCCTTGCTGCAGGTATGGGTGGTAGGGCCATTGGCAGTCTGGTGGACTATCTGGCCGAGCTGGAGGTACTCCTCTTCACGCAGATTGCGGAAAATGAGCGCCTAAGAGGCCGGTTAGATGAGTGTCGCCGGGCGGAAAGTGTCGTTCGTGACGACGACATTTTCCGTATGCCGGCCCCTGTGGTTGCTCCTCGGAGCGTGCCCGTCGTCGTCAAAGGAGGTCCCGTGTCGGCAGTGCCGTCTACTCTGGAGGCACCCAGACCAGTTGAGACTTGGTCCGTCGTTGTTCGCAGCAAGACTGCGGGCAAGACATCGAAGGACGTGGTCGAAAAGGTGGTGAAGGAGGTGGGGCCAACCCTGGGCGTCCGGGTGTTCTCAATGAAGCCGTCACGAGATGGAGGAGCGATTATACGCACTCCATCCAAGGTGGAGAGGAAGAAGTTAGCGGAGAACGCTAAGTTTGGTGAGTGTGGTCTTGAGGTGAGTGTGAATGAGAAGCTGGGACCAAAAGTTGTGGTGCAGGGCGTTCACTCTCAGATCACTCCTGACGAGTTCATGAGTGATCTTTATGAGATGAACCTCAAGGAGACGATGTCGCCTGAGGCCTTCAGAAAAGGCGTCCGAATGGTGAGCAAGCCGTGGTCTGTGAATGGTGGGGCTACGGTCAATGTTGTGTTGGAGGGCGATGGCAAAGCCATTGGCTCTCTGCTCGATGTTGGCCGTTGCTATATTAAGTGGTTTTCTTTCCGACTAAGGAATTTTGACCCGGTAGTAAGCTGCTTCCGATGCCTGGGTTTCGACCATAAAGTAGCGGAATGCAGGGCTAAGCAGGACGTCTGCCGTCGCTGCGGCCAGGTGGGCCATCGGGTGGCTAAGTGCAGCAATGCACTTAGTTGCCGCAATTGTGCTTTTAAAGGGATGCCTTCGGAACATATGATGATGTCTCCGGCATGCCCGATATACAGTGCGATTGTTGCGAGGGCCAACGCTAGACATTAATATGGCTAGCAAAGTCCTCCAGTTGAATTGCCAGGGGTCATACGCTGTAATGTGCGACGTAGGCAATATGATGTGTGAGAGGGGCAACGTCGTGGCCCTGCTTCAGGAACCGTATGCAACTAATGGTTGTGTACGGGGATTGCCAGCAGCAATGCGGGTATTTCCTGACAGCAGGGCTAATGCGGCGGTTGTGGTGAATGAGGTCGGTATTGAGTGCACCTTGGTGAACTCAACCGATAGAGGTGTGTGTGTGCTTGAGTGGCAGGTTTGGTAGGATATATGTGGCGAGCGTATATTGCGCGTTCGGGGAACCCCTCGAGCCGTATATTGCGTATGTGGATGAGGTGCTACTACTGGCGAGTAGCGAACCAATCATCCTCGGGCTAGATGCGAATGCATCGTCCCCGATGTGGTTCAGTAAGATATCCAGACTCGCGTCTGGTTATCCGAACCTCATACGGGGTGAGATGCTGGCTGAGTGGGCCGTCTCCCGAGATGTTCGGTTCGTCAACGAACCCAGTGAGTGGTACACGTTTGATAGCGTGAATGGGAAGAGTGACATTGATGTCACTCTTGTAAATGGGGCAGCAATGGGCGTGTACACTTTTAGCTGGTGTGTGTTGGGCGGTTTCGGTATCAGTGATCACAATCCCATTGAGATTGTTTTCACTTATGCCGAAACCCAGAATGAGAGTGTGGGGGTAAATTACTGGCGTACGCATGGTGTGAATTGGGCCCAATATGGGCTATTGGTTAGGGAGGAGGCTCTGCAAGTCCCGCACAGCACTTTTAGTGCAATGAGCGTGGATGAGCAGGTCTCCAGTATTAATGGGTGGGTCACGTGTGTCAATGACCGCTTGCTGAGGAGGAGCCGAAAGGCAAATCTTAAGCGTGTGAAGTGGTGGACCCGTGAGTTAGGCGTTATGCGGAGGTCGCTTAGAGCCCTGAGGAAACGTTTCCAAAGAGCACGGGCGGCCAATGATGATAACGCTGCCCAGCTTGGGGCTGAGTATGGTCGACGTAGTCGTGAGTATAAGCAAAGACTTGTAGATGTAAAAGAGTCCGAGTGGCGCGCATTTCTAGAGCGCAATAGGGACGACCCCTGGGGTCGTGCCTACCAAATTGTGAGAGGTAGCCGTAGGGAACACAGTATAGGGAACCTCCAGGTTGGCAGCTCACAACTGACGACTTGGAGTGAATGTATGAATGTGCTTCTCGGTGAGTTTTTCCCGAGAGAGGAGAGGCAGGAGACTCTGCTTAGTGTGGAGCTCCCGATCGATCCTCTCGGTGAAAGCGAACTGGGCGCGGCTTTCCGGAGATTAAAATCCAGAAAGTCGCCTGGTATGGATGGCTTCACGGGGGAGATGTGCAAGTGCGTCTGGAACTCGATTCCGGAGTACTTGATAACCTTGTATGAGCGCTGCTTATACGAAGGCCATTTTCCCAGTGAATGGAAGAGGGCAAAAGTGGTTGTCCTGTTGAAGTCGCCTGAAAGAGTTAGGAGTAATCCTCGGTCATATCGAGGAATCAGTCTCCTTCCAGTGCTTGGAAAAGTGCTGGAAAGAGTCATGATTGAAAGGCTTCACGAAAGAGTGAGTGACCAAATGTCAGATAGGCAATT